>OZ014532.1:197919828-199119828 GCA_963966105.1 Volucella zonaria | reverse complement strand
CTCAATGTATCCACCAATGAAAATGCTTACTCTCAATTTGTTAATACGTGAACCTCAATATGTGAATGTATGGTCCTCAATGTGTGAATGTATGAACTGCCAACGGATTGAAAAGTAGAAAGTAAATCTATATACTTTATCCGTCCGTTCCGTCATATCCTTTGTTTATGGGCCTGCTTCCATAACAAAGTGTATATTCTATCCAGCTGTCAGTCGATAACGTCGATGCAACGGACGCAAAGGATTCTATTGGCCTTGGCCTTAAATCTACTTTATCCGTCCGTTCCGTCATATCCTTTGTTTATGGGCCTGCTTCCATAACAAAGTGTATATTCTATCCAGCTGTCAGTCGATAACGTCGATGCAACGGACGCAACGGATTCTATGGGCCTTGGCCTTCAGTAAAACAAACCACGTAAGTTGGAAAGTTTCAAGTAAAATAAACCTACTAATCATGACTTATTTTATGTCCAACAAAAACATTTTTTATATGCACATTAATAGGTATAGCAATATTTTTGAAAAATATTGAGCTGACTTTTCAAATTTTCCTCGTTGTAACTTGAAAAGCAACACTGTTTCTGCCAACTACCGCGTCAGTTTAGGTGAAAAGGGAAACAAGTGAATTTTGTTGTGAAACCGCAATATGGATGACTTTCTACGCCATTTCATAACCGTAGGCGAACATAGATCCACCGCAACACAACGGAGCCCACGTCGCAATCGAAACAGCTGTATCTGTCGGCCAACAAGGTTATGGGGACAGTATCTTGGGATGCAAGCTACATCAACTCCTGCCTTTTCTTCCTCCCTAAATTTTCTTCGCCCGCGCTGTGTACGAACATTTTAAGGATACAAAAACCCCTTGAGCGCGTCTGCATGGTGAAATTTCATGAATTCGGCTGCGAATTGCTCCGTCATCGTATAGGTAATATTTTCAAACTTGAAGAAATGGCTCGGCGGAAAGCGATCTGACTCTAACGATGAAATCATCGTGCAAACAAACGGTGTTTTTGAGAACCTCGACAAATCGTATTGTGTGTATTTAGGTCAAAATGATTAGGTACGTTGAGAAATGAAACACTGTTTTGACGAAAATGGTATTCTTCATTAAAAAACTTACGGGCTTATCGATTCGCCCTCATAGATGGAAAACGACTTTGCGTGTAAATTGTCAACGCATGGTCGATGTCTTTATGAGTGCGTTATGTTATCTACACATTATCTAACGATAAACAAACGTTGTTTCTGTCTGTCCGCTTGTCCGGTATAAGGTACATAGTGGCCGAAAGAACTAAAAACGATCTTCCATATAATGATGAAAGGTGTATCAGGACGTAATATTGGCTTTGTTTTACCTCAGTACAAAAAAGTGTTTCGAAATCCTTATAAGTAGTCCGTATTTGTAAACAGGCATTCGCTATCTATGCTTATTTCCATTCACCTTCATATTATATAATATATCGAACAATTTAAGGTTCTGCTGTTGTTAATAGCCTATTCTAATTATAGGGATGGGATAACGTGCAGCAATGGCTTACGACCGTAAAAGACTGCTTTGGTGATTCTGCTATGAAATAAGAGTTTGCAGGAGCGGTATAAAAGTTTAAGTAGCCGTGAAGAATTTGAAGACGACAGGTGGCCTGGATGCAGACGTTTAAAGGCGAAAGAAAAACAATCACCGAATCAGAATCAGAGAAATTTGTTTCCAAAAATGAAAAAGAAGCTGAAAGGGCCGTCGTTTTCCCAGCATACATAGATGAGATAAAAAACGTACAGCTGAAAAAAACTAAAAGCTATCCCATAGATCGAAATCCTAAAGCGTTTCAGGGATTTGAGGAAGTGCTGATATAAGTGTGTAATATCTAATGCAATCTATTTTGAAGCGTATCGTATTGATGTACGGTAGATGAATACATTTCTTTCCCCAAAAATGAAATGTTGAAATTTGTTTGAAAATAGCTACTTTCCACGACCTCATGTTTTTTTTTTCTGTTTGTTCGGGACAACATGGAGAAGGGTTGAACAAATGAAAAGCCTTTATAGAATAGATCAGTCATAAAACCTATTCGGGACAAACTATGCAAATAAATAAACATACAACTTAAGTACATAAAATATAAATACACATACATTATATATATGTACATATATTTTTAGTAATAGGGCGCTAAATTCGTACTTCGCCAATAACATATAATCCCTAGTACTGCATTTAGCATTTCCCAAAATGTAGAAATTTGAAAGCTGGTCACTGAGGTGTCTATGTACAAAGGCAAGTAGTAAGAACCGTTATTTGAAATTTCTTCCGGTGAAATGAGTGCAAACTTGACCGGAAGGCAGAACGTTTCTATTTTTCGAAATTTTAAATACAGCTATAGAATGCATCGGAGCTTGTCCTTAAGACGGCTTTTACACAGCGCATGTTTAGTGAAATTCAAATAAGTGCAAAAGAGAGGGATAAGAGGGAAAATGAAACAAAAAAAAAATTGCACGATTGCACACTGCGCAGAAATATAGAAACAGAATACGATGTTCAACAGAATCAAAAATACATTCCCGAAGTGGGGTAGCCTAATCGCTTACTCTCCAGAATTAGCTTACCACTGATTCCAATCGAATTTGAAAAGATGTTTCTACTTCGTTTGCTTTAAATGTGTTTGTTAAATGTCAAAATTGTTCCCCAGAAACAGAAGAGTTTACTAATAAATAGAGGAAGAATTTGGTTCTAATTATTTGTGTTCAAATAAATTCGTCTTCGATATATTTATCGTTAATATTTTTATTTTTTTTTTTATAATCGGCGCGAGCCGAGAGGTTTTTGTACCCTTAAAATGTTCGTACACAGTTAAGGCTCCGTCAAACAGAGCGTTTCACCGCCGCGTTGTATTCCATTTTGATGATAGAATCTGTCGTCGCACAGGATGCGTTTTGACGTCGCGGTTAATTCACCGGTTATAACGGTTAAATAATTTCACCGCATCGTTGAATAAACTTACCATGGCGATAAAAACGGTTTCTTTTCCCCATTTAATTCACATAATCAAATAATTGAAATTAAATCCACACATGTCATACAATAATATGATATTTGACGTTTCACCTTAGATATGGGGTATTGTGAATGAAATTAGGAATTGAAAATTGAAAAGGATATGCCAATGAAACGATTACAGACGAGGTTTTTGCTTCAAAATGATGGCTTATTTATGTCCAATGGAAAACACGATAATAAATGTGCTACCAAGAGTGAAACCTCTCTCATTATTCAACAGTTCTTATCTATTAAAAAAGAAAATATCTGCACCGTGGGAAAGACGGGAAGAAAAAAATTCCTTGATCTAAAAAGTTTGTAGAGATACGCCTTAAAATTATTTTGTAATAAAATATATAATTATTAATAAGAAATAACGTTAGCATAAAAACCAGTTAAACTTGCATTAGTAAACTCTATCATTATTTCTTTATCCGAATGAAGAGAACCGCTGTCATATGTTTGCTGTCAAAGTGTCAACTAGAAAATTTTATTTATTCTTCTATCCGGATTGACTGCTTTTGTGACCTTTTAAACCCAAAAATTAAATTAGTAACTTTGATTGGATAAATAAGACAAAGATATAAAGACAATTCTTCTATACTTAACTGTTAATAGACTAAAATGGTTTGTGTTCCGTGTTTTATCATTCCTGTACTGCTGTACATTTGGCATAAATTCATCCAACCCATAATGTTGAAATACTGGAATCCATGGGAGAAGAAAGATGCACAAGGAAATGTTATCAAAGCGGCTCCTGAATTCCCATTCCAATGTAAAGGAGGTGTATGTCCATATCCTGGTGCTGCAAAGAAAAATGAAGCTGACACAACTAGTACAATAGAGAAGGATGAAGCACTTCCTTCGACGACAGTTTCAACTGCACCTGATTCCAAGAAAGACAACTAATCTTTTAGTTCTTATTATATAGTATATTTAGAATATACATATGTATTTCATTTGTAGGATAAGGATACTTAAATAATATTATGTATGTAAATTGTGTATTGCGGGAAACGAAGGTCGCTGCAAGCGAACTAATTAAAATGTATAAACATGTATGAGGAGGACCTTGAAAACCAGAATCTACATCTTCATTTATAGAGCTAAACAAAACTGCTATTTCCTAATAAAAAAAAAACTAAAATTACCGTGCGTGTCTAATTTGGGTAGAACCTCTTGGTCAATCAAACATTAGTATCTAACAATGTGATAATGGAGATAGTACTCGTGTTTATGGGCAATTTTGATATGCAAACCAGCAACAATTTAATGTTTAGCCAGCAATTAATTTCGGTAGGTTTCATCAGATACAACTTTCATGACTTTTCCACAGTTAATATGTATATAGTCTATATTATGACTCAACGATATTTAATTTTTGCTTTATCTTATCTCAGAAGAGTGATTGTTGAGATTGAAATACTCAGCACAGTATTTTATTACCACTTCATTTGAAGTTTATAAGTTTAAGAAATGTGTTCAAGCGAAGAAAGACTATAGGAAAGGCTGAATATTCAATAGCAACACAGCCCACTTTGTAGTATGTAGAGTTTAGCCGTGCAAATATTGTAATGTAATGCCTTAGCTAGGACAAACATATTTAAATAATTCTCTAAAAATTTAACGTAATCAAAGGCGACGTGAGCCTATTCAGTGTTACCATCACTTAAACCGCTTCAACATATTCGGAGCTCATGTTAATTATTCATTTAGTCAGGTTGTACAAAGATGTGTGTTACTAGACTTTGAAGCATTTGATCCTACAGATTTCGTTTTTGTTCTGCAGGTGAACTGACATTTTGCAGCTATACGGCAACGGCTTGTCCAAAAAGGCGACTAAATTTCAGATGAGACCTCTCAAAGTATGCATGTCTGCAGACTACCGGTGGGAGAAAAGAAAAGTCGGATATACATAGATTCACCCAACTCTGCGCCACATGCATGAAAGGATGGATCGGTCATGGAAGTGTTCGTATATGAATATACTACCCCGCCCGGCAATCCTTCTGAGAGAGCTCGGTGGGTTCTGGGCGAGCAAAATAGTGCTTTCGAGAAATAAATTACGAATCGCCAGGTGGACGGCTAAAAGTTTCGAACTAGAAAATCTATTACGACAACGTAAAATTTATATTTTTTAAAGGGATCGATCTGCCAATTGCGGAAAACTAAAAGATCTTTTGTACCACAAAATCAGAGAGAGGATCAACTCTTTTGATGAAATTGAAAATCTTTCTGGTGGAGATCTTAAGAATATCCCCAGGGATTAAAATTTCTCTGAGGAAGTGTGCTCTCCTTCGGCCATTAGAGCCATGCATTCACATAAAATGTGTTCCGACAATCAGTTTCCTGAATAAGATCTATTTTGTAGGCGATATCGAAGTTGACACTGCCGGTTAGAAATCTAACCAGTCTTTTGATATCACCCCTTTTGAGTTGTAGAAATTCTTTTAATTTTTTTTTTTTGTGAAAGGGTTTGATGGGTCTTTTCGCCTAGCGAAGCCCTGAGATGTTTTGCCAATTCTTTATTCTTGAATTAATTGCTGAATTCGGAATATTACAGAACGGCTCAGGCCAGTTCGTCTGCTATTTCATTTGCGACAATACATTTGCGACCAGGCACCCGTCAACGTTTTACTTTGTACTTATGGGGGGAGACCTTGTAGTGTATTAAAGCAATGAGAGACTGATTTGCAGTCAGTGAGATTAGAGCCTAGTGATGGTTGTTGACTGGTCTTTAATATATTGATGTGAACACCCTTCATTACCTTATCGAGGATGAGCTTGAAGTACGATGGGACTCACCCCTGTGTCCATTTTGGATCCAGCCGTTTGGTTACACAATACTAGTGATGAGTAGGAGATGATCATCATTGTATAAGTTCAATGGGTGACGTATTGGGTTAATCCCCAGATCTCACCATACATACGACGCCAAGCCTACATGGGCTTAGCCGCGTTGGTAATTTTATTATTAATATGTGAGTTCCAATTTAGTTTTTTTTATCGAGAACCATTCCAAGATATTTTACTTCGTTGGAGTACAAAATTTCTGTATCGTTAAGTGAGATTTGATTAAGATTCTGGTTTCTTTTACGAGTGAGGGGAACAAGTATAGCTTTACTGGGGTTGGATGATAGATTTTCTCCAACACAGCAGTCGTTTACTATTTTTAGAGCAGCCAGCATCGTATAGCAAACGTCTTTAGAGTGGAGGGTAACACTATTATGACTAAGTCGTCGTCATATCCTATTGTTCGATAGCCCAGATTACTAAGTTTTACAGTAGCTCCTTGTGGACAACTGGCTGAGACAAAGATTTTAGTCTCTCAGGAAGATGTAGAGATTTTCCACTTTACGAGCATCGCTCTGGTCCAACGGCTAATGGGATGATCAATACCCTTTTTGGACATGGCTTCTGAAATCCGGTATTATCGAAGTCACATTTAATATCTACGAAGGCATATAAAGGGTAACATTTTCAAGTTTTATATTGAATAGAAAAAATTACAGCGTTATTCTCCTATTTTATTTATACAAAATGTAGTTTGATAATCTGGATTTAATGTTTTAAAAACAGCATCGTCTAAATGCCATCCATTCCTCAACACGCTCTTGCAATCGGACTCTTAAATTTGTGAACACCCGCTAGTAAAGCGTCCATGGTAGATATTTTCTTATAAGGCCTGAATTCTCCGAGGACTGTTGCTGTAAACCCTCGATTTAAGGTACGGTGTAAGTTACGTACTTGCAGATGAATTTATTGAGAAAAATTACCCTCAGCTTCTAAATTGAAACTCTAACAGTGTACGGAGTACCCCGTTTTGCTGAAATTGTGTTCTGTTGTTGAACGC
Organism: Volucella zonaria; assembly: GCA_963966105.1. Taxonomy (NCBI): domain Eukaryota; kingdom Metazoa; phylum Arthropoda; class Insecta; order Diptera; family Syrphidae; genus Volucella; species Volucella zonaria. Next base: position 199,112,941 of record OZ014532.1, on the reverse strand, counting down.
GGGAAACAGCTGTAGTTGCGGTGCCAAAAACTCCTCGATCATTCGGCAATACACGTCAAGAGTGACTGTTTTTCGCTGGTTAAAAAAATAAGGGCCACTAATCACTTGGACAGAAATTGCACACCGTACTGTCGTTATTGGACAATACAAACGTTTTTGATGGCGTTTCTTAGGGTTGCCGGGGCACGAGTATCTCATGTTCTGCTTATTAACACATATATATGTATAAACAATATGTTTCCAAGCGTGAAACTTGGAATGTTGCAAAAAATATGCGAACAAAAATGTCCGAAAGCAGTAGAGGCTTCGTATCAGGAATTAAAAGTTCGACCTTCACAGCTTATAAGAAGGCGATAAGCAGTAGAAGAAGTGCATCGTTGAAACACGGGTAGACGACTTAACGTCTAGAAAAAATTCGCAAGAGATTCAATCGTCCACTAAACAAGTAATTTCTACGTAAGAATGGTATCCCTCAGTTGTCGCGCACGAAGTAGAAAAGGCAGAAGCCGAAGTAAAAAGAATGAGCCGCTGGCGTGCGGTCGGATCGGAGAGCATACCCTCCGAAGTGTAGGTGACAATCGGAAATCGTGGGTTTAAATGGCTCGCGATTTTATTTAATAGGATGGTGAGAGGCGGTAGAGGTTTCTGATTCCACTGTATAAAAGCAAAGCCGACACAAGAAATTGCAACAACTACAGGCTGCTTATAGCTAATGTCGCTATTAAAAGACACGAGACAGTTCTAGACGGTCAACAACGCAATACTTGTATTATTAAACTCCATGGTAGTGCATGCGGCTTAGTAGGAGGCAGGCCTACATATGACGCAATTTAATGCTTACGTATAAAGATGGAAAAACATCGATAGGCTTCAAAGGATCTGCTTATCCTCTTCATCAACTTGAAAAAAGCGTTCGATAGAGTTTCAGAGATCTATTTGGACGGCGTTGGGGTCTTAAATATACTTGAGACGCATATAAAAACTAAACGCGATATGTACGACTACTTTAGTATAATACCCGGAGATTTCGATGTTAAAATTGGAGAACACCTACACAGTGTACAAAGTCCGTTGCTTTTAATATCGTGCAAGATTTTCTATTCAAGCTGAACATAAATGAGCCGGACCTACTTATCTTCTTTTCGTTGATGATAGTGCTTTCATAAGCAACTCTTAACAATTGGATAAAGGCCCTAAAAGATAACGGATTACGAATCAGTCGTACTAAGACCGAATATCTGCATTGTCACTTTTCCGAACCCAACCCCTGATATCTATTGTGCCAAAGTGCAAACAATATAAATACTTAAGCTCTATCGTTAACCATCAAGGATATTATGATCACAATGTCCCACACAGAGTCTGTGGGGTGGTTTAAAAGGTGCAGAGGAAATTCCATATACGAGTATTCTCGTTGTACACACTTGAGTACAGAGAAACTATGAAATTCTTTCAACTTCAACTGCCAATGAGATCCGTTCTCAAAAATGAACATTCGGTGAACCCACGCTGGACAAATAGCGCGTATGATATGGATATGCTACTACTAATTTTAAAGCCGTAAAGCTATTCGAGACTCTTTCCGATAAAGCTGGCGTAAAATTTATCACAGATTAAATACGCCTTTATAGCTTACAACCTAACGATAATACCTTTTAATTTGAGGACGATGACATTTAAAGATAGAGAGTCAATGTATTGGAAAACATATGAAAACGTGATGATGTCAACAGTTGACAAAAATTTGTCCAGGAACGGTTACGTACTTACATAACGTGATACTACAGAACGGGATGGACCGGGGGCTTAATCAACAAGCATCTCCAACCAGCTGCCTCTAATTTCGCACGCTAAGTTGATTGGAGTCCCCTTCCACGGGTGTGCGGCATCTGAGTCGTGATCTTCCTCTACTGACTCAACCACCTCAGCCGTTGGACCATCACTCTTCTTACTAAGTCGATGTCGCTGTACAGCCCGTACAGTTCGTTGTATCGGTGTATCTCCTCCTCCACTCATGGCCTATGCAGTCGAAGAATTTTGCTCTCAAAACAGTCAAGAGCACCTGCGCCATAGGACAGGACTGGGATTTTTATTATCTTATATAGGGTCACTTTTGTTGTCCGAGAGAGGCCTTTGCAAGTCAATTGCCCTCTTAGCCTAAAGAAGTAGCGATTGGCAAGAGTTATTCTTCATTTGATCTCAACGCTGGTGTCGTTGTCTGAATTAATAGCGCAGCCTAGGTAGACAAAGTCCTTAATTACTACAAAGTTATATTTACCGATGGTTACATTCTGTCTGAGACGTCGGTGTTGGGTGTCCTTTTTTGTTGACAGCATATACTTGATCTTGCCCTCATTAAGAGTTAAACCCATCTTTGCTTTCTTCCGATTATGTCAATATTTTCGGTATACCATATGCCAGTAATTGGATGGACTTTTGAAAGATTGTGTTCTTGTATTGGCGCGTGAGTTTTGCACTATTCTTTCAAGAATGATGTTAAAAAAATTGCATGACGCGCAGTTATTGTGGATATTTGTACAACCTTAGCACGTATTGTGGTGCTAAAAAAATTCAATGCTCTTGGGATCGCGAGTTATACGCGACCTTTTATAATTCGTACAATTTCCAACAAATCATATAATCTATTTTGACAATTTCTTAAGGTTTACAGGTACAACCAGAGACAACAGAGTAAAACAATATCCTCTAAAATGAAACAAAAAAGAATGACAATTGAAGAAATTGACGATGCTATGTTGTGTAGTATTTGTTCGGCAGCCGTCAATAGTGAACAGTCTCAATGAATTTTTAAACCTGAAAAAAATTGGTCATCGTTATGCGATACAATACTTTCATTTGAAAGGCCTCAATCCAACCAACATCAAAACGGAACTGGATTTTACTCTGCGGAAGTCTGCTCTTTCGTTTACAACAATAAAATATTGGGTGGCAGAGTTTAAGTGAGGTGGTACGAGACGAACATCGCAGTGGTCGACCAAATGAGGTGAATTCATCAGAAATGTTGAAAAAAATCCACAAAATGGTATTGGATGACCTTCGATTGAAAGTGCGTGAACTAGCAGATATCGTAGGCATTTCAAAAAGCGCTGCACATCGCATGTTTCGGACATGCGAAAGATGTGCGCAAGATAGGTGCCGCGATTACTCACAAGTTTTTGCATAGTCCATCACTTCACATCCGAGACGAAGGAACAGTCAACTCAAAGGGAGAATCTGCTTCAAAGATGGCGAAGACAGTTCCATTTTCAGGCAAGTTCATGGCGTCAGTTTTTTGGGATGCCTGTGGAATAATTTTCATTGATTATCTTCAGAAATAATACGAACTTATTGCAGATGAAATCAAGAAAAAAGTTTTGTTTCATCAAGACAATGCACCAGTTAACACATCCATCATCGCGATGGGCAAAATCAATGAGTTAAAGTTCGAATGCTTTCTCACGCACTCTATTCGCCAGATTTAGCCCCCTCGGATTATTTCCTACTTCTGAATTTGAAAAAAATGGCCCGGCAACTGGTGCATTGCGAAGCTCTAAATAATTTGCATGAATCAGCTGCTCAGCGCCGTTGAGTCGCTCTTTGCTGGCTTCAAGCTGTTTTCCCAATTTTTAGTTTTCCTCTTTGACTTCATTCGCCAGGTTCACTGATTGCTCCAATGCTGACAAACAGCGCAGCGATTCATTGCACCGAGAGTGATAACCGTTGGTGAGAGTGATTCCTTTAGTTGCATAATTTCGTCATACAGATAACAAAGGCAGTCTTGCTAAATTAGTTCATCTTTTCTTTATACAATCCGCACAAATCAATACACTTTCATTCTTGCTAATGTACTTAGTCTTGCCATAAGTTCTGTTACACAATTTCCAGCGCTTATCGTTCAAAACTTCTTGCGGGAATAGAACGACCAACTTTTTTTCAGAACACATGCACTGATCAGTGAAGAATACTAGTCAGTTTGGTTTCAGTTTGCAAACTATTAACATGGAGTGGGGCGTTAAAGAGAATAGAGTCGCTGCATAAGTGCGGAAAGAGCGGTGGCCAAATTTTCGAGTTGCTAAAACCATGCGGAATATCGAGAATATTCGTTTATCGGGCTATTGCTCGCTTCTGCGAATTGCGGTAGTAAAAGCAGTGGGTGAACGAATTCGGAGAAATCCGCTTAGGAAGCAGATCATGTCCAAGGAATTGGATATATCAACCAAATCCATGTCTAGGCTGATTTGCACATGAAAGCCAGTCGTCGGTCCACGGGTCATCTTCTAACTCCTCAACTAAAAAAAATTAGGCTGGAAAGATGCAAGTGACTTTTGCAGGGTCACACGGACAATGGCCATGAAAACATTCTGTTTACGGATGAGAAAATTTTTACCGTGGAAGATGTTTTCAACAAAAAAAATGACAAAATTTATGCCACTTCATCTAAGGAAGCGAATAAAGTTGTGCCAAGGGTTCAACGTGAACATCATCTCGCTTCCGTAATGGTGTCACATCCCTCCATTTCTGCGAAAAAGGCGTAAAAACTGGTGCAACGATTCTGCTCCAGCGCATAAAGCCAGGAGCAGCTCAGAGTCAATATTCCTGGCTTTATAGCAGCAGAAAATTGGCCGTTGGGGAGTGCAGATCTGAATGCACTGAGTTGGTCAGAATTGGAGAACATGGCCTGTAAGTCTCCCCACAGAAATTTGGAAAGCCTTAAAACAGCATTATCCATAGCAGCGTTCACGATCTCCATGGAAACCGTACGTGCCGCTATAGCCCAATGGTCACCCCGTACGGAAGATTGTGTTAAAGCAAAAGGCAGTCATTTCGTGTGAATCCAATTTTTTTTAATAATCAATATTGTGGTCTAATAAATGAAACAATTTTGAATGCAATATGTTTACTGGTTTTCTTCTAATAGCGTTTTGTATTTGTAACAGAACTTATGGCATTACTAAGTAGTCCATATGCCTATCGGATGGATAGGACACTTGAATTTGCACGAGTCTCATTTTTTTTAATTCGCTGCTTGTTGCTTTTATGTTATTTGTGTTCTACGATTAATAAATAAAAGTAGAAATAAAAATATGAACATTGAAATCAAAAGGGTTAAACTCGAAGGTTTGTTTTATACGACAGTCGTTCTGCAAACTTGAACATACTCGTACGGTACGCATAGGAATGTTGGACCATGTCCGAGAAATATAAAAGAAAAATTATAGAGATGAAAATAAAAATGTTACAAATGGAAATGATTGGGTCACTCAAACAAGGTGATAAAAGTAAATGGGGCCTGTAGTATGGTTCTAAGATCCGTAAATTTAACCGACCCGACGAGTGGCGCAGGAGCAATGCAACTACGCATGTGCAAGAGGTCTTACCATGTTATGATACAACAGAATCGTACATTTAGATTGCCTGTAAAACTATATCAATAGAACAATACGAACGAAATTGCATAGAAATAAGAAATGTATTTCCTTTTGTAAAAATATTATAGAAATTTTTATTTCAAGTACTATTTTACAGCATACTTAAAAATAAGATTTTTAATTACTTTTCTATAAATGCCTATTATTAATATATGTATGTCTTCAAAATCCTCATATAATATTAAAAATTTTCAACAAGTTTACTTATTTATTTATAATTATTTCTTATTTTTTTTATTTTTTTTTATAAAGAATTACAGTGTGATTGTCTGCTTTTTTTTTTCTTGCTTAAATAAAATCGACAGGGTCAGATATATAAAATTAATTATGCTCGTTTAATTTATTTAAATTAAAGCTTTATCTAAATAGTATTTAAAAAAAATAATAATAATAATAATAAGGAAGAAAGTGGAAACAGACAAACTTTTAAATATGAGTTCTAACTATTCTACATAATTCACTTAAAATAAAGTTTTCTTTTTTCTTTTCTTCTCTTTTTTTTTTTTTTAAATAAAACTCAAGGCTAATATTACAATACAATTAATTTAAATTACAGAGATTCCATATGTAATATTATTACATAGTAATATTTTTAAGTGTCTTTATTATGCTTTTTCTCTGAACCTAACACGAATGAAAGTATGATTGCAATTGCAAGAATCTCTGGAACGTGCCCTCAAACTTACTCTGAACAATTATTTATTTAGTTTCCTTTATTTTTTATTTATTTTTAAATATTTATAAAGACCTTACTATAAGTGTAACAATTTGAAAACTAGTTTTCGAATTAAACTTGCCTGTTAATAACTATCAAAAAAAAAAAAAAAAAAATATCTGCGATATGGAAATTTAACAGGAAAAACAATTTCCGTCTTACAATTAAATACTTTACTTACTTACGTCGAATAAAATATAGCTTAAATGAAATACTTTTTACAAATGAATTTTCTTATTCAGGTTTATCTATAAGGTTCCCATGCTTATGTGTTTTCCTCTTATTAGACTCTACTTACCTACGTATATAAATATATTTCATATATATTGTATATATGTATATATAAAAAAATATATATTCATTTAATATTATTTATATATATATATTTTTTTTTAACGTACAAAGATAGTCGAGGTCGTGTTCCACAGCTCCTTTTGCAGTGAGGCATTATTTGTAGTTTTGTGTAAAAAAAAAAAAAAAACAAGCCTACTGGCGCACAGATGATAACGGCAATATCGATTCATTCAAATTGGCTTGAGAATAAAGACAGCAATGAGGAATCTTTTAGTTTGTTGCTTGTCAAATGTATATGGCCTCAGAACCCTTGTTTGCTTGATGACCACTCGACATGTACATATTATTGGGACCTTGTGGGGATTGAACACCTTCCGACCAGTCGGATGTCGAGCGGGGTGATGCACTTGACCAATGACCAGGAGATTCCGGCGAAGGTGTAGGGTAGCTGTCCAACGTTTGAACGAGGTGCTGCGGCGTATGACCACCACCAGAATGTTGACTTGGCGGCGTAAGGTACTGATAAAATGCCGCGTTATTTTGCGATGGCGACAGAATGTTCGAGGGTGATGATCCTGAATTCGTGCTTTGTATTGATGGTGGATTCATTTGTCCAGAAAATGAGTCTAAAAACAAAAATCATTAGAAAATAAAAATTTTTTTTTTTTGTTTAATTGTGTTTTGTTAAATTGTTACCGGGAGATCCGCAAAATCCATTCAAGTCCAATCCAGCTGAACCGAATTCTAAACCACCTAATTGCATAGGTTGTGGCATTATTGCACTGTTCTGTTGTTGCTGCTGCTGTGGTGCCATCATGCCCATATCACTGCCCGTAGGTGAAATAAGCCCTTGTTTCACGGGCGAATTTTGTTGCGACATACTACTAGGCGACTGTTGAAAACTCGATGTCGATGATGATGAATTACTATTAGGAGCCACCAGAGTTTGACCTGTACCACTTTGTGGTGGACCATGTTTCTGTTGTGTTGCATGTCGCATCGCTTGGATATGTGTAGGCGAGGTGGGCAGACTTGGTCGTGATTTTGCTGGTGATGGTGAACCTGTGATGATAGAGATCAACATTGCTTATTTATTTTGGACTTTTTACCAAGCTATATTGTATTTTATTACCTAGATAAGCATGCGGTGATAGGGCAGTATTACTTTGGACTGAATGCGGGGGCGATTGGTTCGAGTATGGCGGACTAAGTCCTTGTTCACCCATCTGTACACTGTGACCATTTGCCGCGCGTTGCGCATTCATTATGTCTTGAAATGGGGACATTGAGTAGCCGTAATTCTCCATGTTGTTCATGTTTTGCAGCGATTGAATTGATTGCGCATTCTGAAAAATATACATTTTATTATTGCAGAAATTGTAGGATTAACATTCTTACTTTTAGATATACCTTTATGCAATCCTCGTAACTGGGAGGCTGCTTGCTGCCGCCCAACAGGTCCACCTGATGGTGGGCGGCCATAGCGTTTGAATACAGACTAGCTGTATCATAAGGACTGGTTAACGGCGGTGATTCGACAGAGCTAAGCTGCGCATCTAATAAATGTTGATCAGTCAACATTTGCGCATTCACAACTCCTCCGATGTTACCGCCACTTTTCTTTGTGGCACTTTTTTTAACACTTGGTTTACGACGCAAGCTACCACTTAAATCAGCTTCGGGTGAGGTGGGTGTTAATGAACCAGCTGCAAGTTTTGGTTTCTTCGCTTTACTTTTAGGCTGTTTACCTGCCGCAATCACAGTTGGCTGTGTTATCATTTGCGGCTGTGTGCTGCTGGGTGGAGATCCGATCATTGCATTCGGTGTAACAGCTAACATTTGAGTGCTCCGTGGAACATGTTCGTCTAACAGTCGAACAATATCATGATGTAGCCGCTCACTGGCAACATCTCGCGGCAAACGATCCATGTGATCGGTGATTTCTCTGTTGGCAAAATTATCAAGCAAAGCTTTACAAGCTTCATAAGATCCCTCTCGAGCTGCAAGGAAAAGAGGTGTTTCGTCCTTGTCATCTTGGGCATCGCGATTTGCGTGGTGAGTTAAAAGAATATAAACAGCTTCTGTGTTGTTAACGGCTGCAGCCCAATGTAGCGCTGTTTTTCCAGAATTATCTGCCGCATTTATGTCCGCATCGGCATTGATTAAGTCCTCTGCCATTCCTTCAATTGCTAGCCGTGCAGCTAATATGAGTGGTGTTGTTCCATCATGCATTCGGGCGTTGAGATTCGTTGCTCTATTTCTTAATAAAATCTGGAATGCTCCCATTGCATCTGCGGCAACGGCAGCATGGAGTGGTGTTCGTCCTGTATTATCCTGGCAATTTGCATCAGCTCCAGCATCTAAAAGTCGTTTTGCAGCATCAGCTCTAGCATACCGTGCAGCTAAATGTAACGATGTTTCTCCCGTTTTATCCATTTTTGCATTTAATTCGGCACCTTGTGCCACTAGATCAGAAATAACTTGCGCTGTTGTATCATCACCAGTTTCGATGTCTTCACCAGTGTCGATACCACCGCCACGAACTGCAGCAACCATTAACGGCGTCATTCCACAAGGGCCTCTAACATCAACATCAACATGTTTGCCATCTTGATGAGCCGGAGGAGTCATTATTGATGGCCTTACATCTCCCACCTCGAGATGCTGTTGTGACCAAACACGACGATCAGTTTCCTCATAATCAGTGACAACAGTATGATCGCTTGAGTATTCACTCTGATCATAGCATTTTCTTTTCGCCTGAGACATCTCTGACTCATCATCTGACAATTGTTGTGAATGTCCCATATGTCTAATATGATTGCCTTCATTCATGTTAACATCATTGCTCATACACACCAGAGATGGGTTTTTATTCAAATTCCTCATCTCTTGTCCGTCCGGGCCTCTGCGCCGTGTGTGTCTCCTAAGGCCGGTTGCTGGTGTTCGGAACCCTTCTGGGAACCATGTTACTCCATGTGCTCGCTTTCTTTGCGTTGTGACAAGAACACCAAACAATGCAAGAGCCAATACAACCAATATTATTCCTAGTGTAACATACTTTACATTTGTTGGGCTATCCATAACATCTTCTCCAGGGTTATTTACACCTTTTACACTATAAATAGGAAATTTACGAGAAAGTGTGTATTTGGACGCAGTGGCCGCTAAGAATTCTGCTGCTTCTGCTGCTTTATTAAAGCACTCCTCACACTTCCTATTGTCGATTTCAAGATACGCCTGAACTCCAGTTTGACCTTTTCGCTCGGTGTGGATGATATGATGCTTTCTTCCAAATGCCGTGTTCTGTAAACCTGCTATTTCAGAGTTACCTTTCCAAGTGTATATCATGTCGTTTCCCATGCTATCTTTCTTTACCCGCAGTGTCGTTCTCAACACATGACCCATGTCACGTAAGAATTCGACAAGTCCTTCAGTGAAAGTTCTAATATCCATTAAAACAACAACTGATATAGCGCCATCTGCTAAATTCGGTTGCTCGGTTTCATTTTCGCAGTCAAGGCCATCCCAATTACACTCGGCATTGTTGCAGCCGTAGTCACACATTCCGTTGGCGTAGTGTTTTTGACAATAAGCATCGTAGATTGGATTGCAAGGTTGCAATTTGCGCTCACAATCGCGTCCATCGAATAAACATTGGGCGTTGTTACACTCCTCATTGCAGGTGCCATCCATAAATACACGCCAACACTCGATGTTTGCTGTACAGTTTATCCAAGGGTTAATTCCAAGAGAACAGTCATTCCCATCAAAGTTGCAGGCATACGTATTGCACTCTGCATCGCAAACATGATTACCCTTCTTTTGTTCACATCCTCGTATTGTGCATAATTCTCTCTGGTACTCCAGATCTTTAGTGTACTTTCTTAATCCCACACGATCACTATCTGCCGCCCATCCAGGGTAATTCGGATCGTACGTGTCGCATACTTTTCCCGACCATTTCGAAGGGCAAAAACATGCAAAATCACCAAGCATATTCTCACACCCAGCTCCCTGTTGACAGGGATTTGGCTTGCATTCGTCCATGACATCTATTTGGCAGTTAACGCCTATTGTACCTTTCGGACACTCACATCGGTAACCACCAGCGTCGTCATCTATAACACATCGTCCTGCTTGACATGGATTTGAGTCACAATCATGACCAGAAAATTCACAGTTTTGTCCGTAAAATCCTTCAGCACAAACGCAATGATGTCCTGTTTGCCTTGTGGAGCAAATACCACCGTTCTGGCAAGGTGAATTTGCACAGAAGTCCACCTTATTCTCACAATGGCGTCCCATGTATCCCGGTTTACAATTGCAGTGATAGTTATTTACCAGCTGGACACAATCAAGTGTTCCTGCATTCGAGCATGGATTCGAAAGACATTCGTTGATATCACCTTCACAGCGGGATCCGACGAAACCAGGTGGACAGGCGCATTCGAAACCACCAACTCGGTCAATACACGATCCATTATTGTGACAAGCTCCTGGTTCACAGTCATCCTGATTTATCTCACAAATTATACCCAAAGTGCCTGGTGGACAAGAACACCGAAAATCATGCACCAAATCATGACAAGTACCTCCATTCTGGCAAGGATTTGGGCTGCAATCATCGACATTTAACTCACAATTTTGTCCCTGGAATCCTTTGCGGCAATCGCATTCATAAGCCCCAATCAAATCATGGCATGTGCCTCCATTTTGGCATGGTTGTGATTCGCACTCGTTGATCTCTTTCTGACAATATGAACCAGTATAACCTTGCTGACAATAGCAACGATGTGAGTTGCCAAAATCTTCACAGCTTCCATTGTTGCACAGCTGTTTTACGCTAACACCTTTTCGCACAGCAGCGTCTTTGCATGATACCATTTGAACGTCGCACAGTTTCCCAGTCCAACCAGCAGCGCAAATACATTGATATTGATTTTTTCTTTGTACACATGTAGCACCGTTCTCACAAGGGCTTTGTCCACACCAATCCACAAAATCAGTACACTGTTTCCCTGTATACCCGTACGAACAATGGCATGTATATTCGTTACCATTTTCATGACAAGTGGCTCCATTGAGGCATGGCAACGAGTCGCATTTATTGATCTTGTATTGACAATTAAAACCAGTAAATCCGGGAAGACACGAGCAGTTATAACTGTTTATACCATCTAAGCATGTACCGCCATTCATGCATGAGCTTTCGGTGCAATCTTCATCATTTGTTTGACAATTGATACCCGAAAATCCAAGCCTGCATGTGCATGTGTATGAATTTACATACTGGTTGCAAGTTGCTCCATTCTGGCATGGCATGCTTAGGCACTCGTTTATGTCAATTTCGCAGTGTTTTCCCTCAAAACCATCTACACAAAGACAAGTGTAATCTCCTATGCCGTCCAAACAAGTTCCTCCATTTTGACAAGGAAAAGATGCACAATCGTCCGTATTAACAGTACAGTCTCGCCCTTCGTATCCTTTAGCGCATAAACACTTGTAAGAACCAGGCATATTTAAGCACGATGCCCCATTTCGACAGGGTGATGATAATTGACATTCGTTAATATCTTCGTCGCAATATCGGCCAGTATACCCTAAATTACATGTACAAGAGAAGTCTAAGAAATTCGAGCTAGGTGTACATTTGGCATCATTTCGGCAACGATTTGTGGAACATGGATCCAATTTAGATTCACAATCGCGTCCTGTAAATGGAACCTTACAAACACATTTATATCCTTTAACTAAATCAATACACGTTCCACCATTCGCACATGGATTGTTGATACAGTCATCGATGTTTGTCTCACAATTCCGTCCGGTATATCCTGGCATACATTGACAGGTATATGAATTCAAGGCGTCACGGCATATTCCACCATGTTGACAAGGATTCGAACCGCATTCATCAATATCTAATTCACACCGTTTACCTCCATAACCAGGAGGGCAATGGCAAATAAATTGATTTACACCATCCTCACAGCGACCTCCGTTAATGCAGGGATTCGAAGCACATTCATCGACGTCACTTAAGCATCGCGCATCAAAATAGCCACGTGGACATTCACACTTAAATCCGTTTACCAGATCCATGCAGACGCCTCCATTCGCGCATGGATTTGATGCACATTCGTTAATATTGATCTCGCAGTGAATACCTGTGTAACCAGGTACACATTTACACGTATACTGATTTATTCCATCGATACATGTAGCACCATTATTGCATGGATTGCTATGACATTCATTAACATTGATCTCACAATTCTGTCCGGAAGTCCCGGGTAAACAATGACAAACATAAGTTCCGATTAGATCTTCACACCGACCGCCAAATTGACATGGATTTGACTCGCATTCATCGATCTGTGTTTGGCATAAATAACCAGTGTATCCAGGATCGCACAGACAAGTAAATGAGTTATCTCCGTCGATACATTTACCCCTATGGCATGGATTTGACTGGCAATCGTTGATATTTATTTCGCACGAAAGACCTGTATATCCCGGTGGACATTCGCATGTATAACCAGCAATAGAATCATGACAAATTCCTCGATTTCGACACGGTTGGGACTGACAGTCGTCAATATTTATCTGACATCGATAACCAGTAAATCCAAGTGCACATGTGCATTTAAACCCATTTATCATATCGCGACAGGTACCTTCATTCAGGCATGGATTCGATTGGCACTCATCAATATCCACTTCACATTGGGTTCCAGTAAAACCAGGCATACAGACACATCTGAATGTGCCAGGATCATCTAAGCAACTTCCTTCATTTTGACATGGATGAGATTCGCATTCGTTTATATTCGTTTCGCAGCGTGGTCCAGTAAATCCTTGCGAGCAATTGCATGCAAAAGAACCTGGTGTGTTTACACAAATTCCATTATGCTCACATGGTGAGCCTTGATTACATTCATCAATGTCCTCTGAGCAATCCATTCCCTTATATCCAGACGCACATGAACAGGCAAAAGAACCGTTTATAGGACTTGTATCACAAATAGCATCTGGGTGGCATGGATTCGACGTACACGTATCGTCTAAGTGGCATAGCAGTCCAGTCTTTCCAGGCGGACAGCGACAGTGAAAACTTCCAACTCCATCGATGCAAGTGGCCCCGTAAAAGCATGCAGCTACTACACAATCATCGCGGTTTTGTGAACAGTCAGGACCTTCCCAACCGTTTACACAAATGCACGAATAGCTACCTATTGTATTTGTACATGTTGCTCCATTTTGGCACACTGATGGTCTAAAAATACAAAAGATACGGTAAAGCAAATTGTTAATTCTATAAATGCAAATTTAATAAAGGTAATGCATCTATTACCTTAAAGCGCATTCATCTACATCCGTCTCACAATACTCTCCGGTGTAATTAGGTGGGCATTTGCATGCATACGAGTTAACTTTGTCGATACAAGTTCCTCCATTTTGGCACAGATTTCCAGGACAATCGTCTATATTTTCCTCGCAATTTTTACCTTGAAATCCTGTAAATAAAAAATAGTGAACAAATCAATTGTAGGTGGACATATCTATTTGAAGATGAACATATAAATAAATAATGCTTACTGAAATTAGTGTACGCAAAATTAAAACTAGTTCCGTTTCTCAGGGTAGGAAGCGAAGACTCTCTGGGTCGAAGTATTAATATTCATTCGCTCTACAGGTTTAGGATACAACTTTCATCCGAAGCTAAATATCTAGGAATCATCCTAGACAGTTGAAAGCGAAACATCCGAAGAATAAAACAAAAAAGCATTAAGAGCATTCTACACATGCTAAAGAACCTTAGGTAAACTTTGGGAAATAGGGCCATGAATGTGTATACATTGGATGCATCATACATGGACGTAATTAGACCCATCTTTACCTATGGTGCGCTGGTTCGGTGAAATCTCAAAATACTCACACGAGTTCAAAGACTAGCGTGTTTCGCAGTAATACGAGCGGTTAATCTGCACTATGTGGAGACAATGCGCTTTAGACGAATTCCTTAAATGCACAGCTTCCAAAAGCTCGGGGGATTAAGAGAATCAGGGCTATGGACGCACCGCAATTTAAGACACGCGTTTATAATACAGGAGTAAGAACCATTAAAACTTTTTTTTTTTAAAAAAAAGAACTTAACACTTAAGTGGGTATGAGTACACTTATGATGCCAAAGCGTGTGTTACGGTTTTTTGGGAAATGCGACAGAAAGGGAAAGAAAGATGTTTGGGCTCACTGGCTATTTCGCTCCATGGGTGGCATCCAACATTTAATGGGGATTATTAGTTTATTAGTGTAAATTGACTTCATGTTATATTTAGGTAACCATTCACCCAACGAGATTTTAGTCGTCTCAAAAAAAAGTCTTTCGGTCACAACTGGGTATTGAACTCCGAACCGTCCGATTGGGAAGCCAATACACTAACACTTGAAGTGTAGTGACTATATCGTGCCAAACGTGGACTTTGATAGGAGTTTCTCCACATCATTTTCTAGCAGACATGACTGGTTATTTAACACTGTCACCAACAATGGAAAACTCCACCTCTACACGGTCGCCTCCAAAATGGAGAAAGGTACTTGAGCTGTAGAGTACGTGAAATGCTACACATCCAGGACTCCTTCGAGATTCCGGACCAATCTAGCATTTTTCAGGCAGAAATATTTGCCATTCTTAAAGTTGCACAGGTTGTACTACTTACGGAATTTGATCCTTCAGAAATAGCCATCTTTGTCGCCAGTCAAGCAGGCATAAAAGCTTTGGCAAGCGACACAACCAAATCAGTACAGGTACAAAAATGTCGTCAAACTCTAAGTATAGTCTGCGAATCTCACCGAGTGGATATTTGCTGGGTACGTGGACAAAAATGAAAGGGAATGAGAAAGCGGATGAGCTAGAAAGACGGGGTCCCCCTCTACATAGGAGTAACACACACGACATACCAATTGAAAACCTGACACGCAAAATGGAGCTTATAACCGTAGACCGATCCAACAAAGTATGAATCTCCAAGGGTGACTGTGTCATCTCACGCTCCCTTTGGCAAACTTAGACAGCAGGAGAACACGTACCCATCTCGGACTCAACACTAGGACCCTTAGTGACTAGCAAATCCATCACTACGAAACCTAACCTACGGGTTTATAGCGGAACCGAGCTCGACAAAATTCCTTCCTCAATGTTATAGCTTTTTACTGTAACAGCATACTCGTACACTTGGTTTTGCTCTCATTCAAAATTTAATCCATTTTTGCCGTCTTTGATTCAATACTTGCAAATTTGACTCCAAGCGTTGTCGTCGAATTGTCAAGCTTCGGCTCGAATTTAAGCCAGGCAAGTAATGTACTAGATGGAGTGAAAAGTGACCTCCTTGGGAATTAAATATATTTTTTTTTTTATATTATTCAATATAGTCCTCTTTTAGTTTGATACACTTATTCCAGCGATTTTCCAACTTCTTGATCCCGTTCGAAAAGTAATTTTCCGGAAGGTCTGCAAAATACTCCTCCGTGGCGTCGATGATTTCCTCGCGTGAGCTGAATTTTTTATTGATGAACCATCTTTTGAGGTTTGTGAAGAGATAATAGTCCGAGGGATCCAAATCTAGTTACCAATCGACGCCAAAAGTCCGCCCGATTCCGCATCAGCATTCGCAGCACCCAGCGGTTTCATATGCAGAATATTGCCCAAAATATGGCGTGCGCGCTCAGTACTAATCTTTGTGGTATCTGTTAGCTGGCGCACCTTCACTTTCCGGTCAGCCAACACCATTTCATGTATTTTTTTCACATTGCCCTCTATAACCGCATCGGAGGGCCTGCCTCTGCGGACTTGATGGATAGTGGAGTTGCGGCCACCACGAAACTCTCGAAACCAATATTTGACGGTGTAATCTGACGGAGCATTAGCCCCATAATATTTATCCATCTTTTCTTTTGTTTCCTTCGCCGTTTTGCCTCTCAAAAAATAATGTTTTATGAGAGAACGAAAATCGTTTTTGTCCATACTCAACATGATGCCAAACACGTCAACAACAATCAGCTGTCAAAACAAAACTAAAGACTGTATCGCACTGAAATTTGGCATGTCTGCCTAAATATGAACGGACTTCAAGGCACCATAACCTTTTTTTGCAGTATCAGCGCATTCTGGCGGGCAAGGTCACTTTTCACTCCATCTAGTAATCGAATCTTCAGCGATGACTCCAGAACCGGCCTACAATGTGGGGCGGGAGTCTTTGTAGAAAACGACAACTTTGGATTTAACTTTTCCTTATAACTTAGGTATGTCTTCCAAACAGAGAAATACGAAATACTGCTGGCCATGAACCTTATTGTGAGAAACAGGTGGGGGAGAGAAGTATTTAGTTCTGTAGGGAGATCCAAGCTGCCTTTAAACTTTGATGTAGCTCTTTAAGATTATTCAAGATGCACAGGTTTTTGGAACGCAATTATATAGCTGGGTTCACTTTGTTTTGTATGGCTGCGGGTGATGAGATTGCAGCAAAAGAGATCGTCAGAGAACATGAGAACATTGTTTTATCCGTAGTTACAAAAATGATTCGAGGAAAACACTGTGCTGAAGAAAAAAGAAATTTAATATAAAAAAAAACTAAGGAATGGTGGAAAAACCTACAAGTATATTTCGGAAGATTTAAATTGCTACTTAAAAATTATTGAATGCTCCTACATAACAAGAAAACTACTTCTGGTGAAGATTTTCCATATAAAAAACAGCGAAGAGTGATCCCCTTATCTTTCCAAGAAGATTAAGGAGGATTTAATTTTGTAGATTTGTGATGTAATGGTAGGAAAGAGATTTGTAAAGACCAAATTAAAAGCAATAAGTTCTGATAAAAAAACAAAGGGTTCAACGGATACATTTCGCCCGAGTCAATCGCCAATGTCAAAATGGAGAAATATTCTCTGAATAGATTAGGTACTCTAAAATTCAAATATTTGGCTCCAGAGAGACCAACAAATAAGGCAGAAGACTGGCTAACACAACAGTCTTAGTACACTTTACCAAAAGCTAAGCACATAGATGGCCGAATGATGGTTTATTATAGAATTGGTCCATTATTTTGGATAAAAGAAAAAATTACTCAATTAATGAACATTGACATTCTTTAAAATTTTACGCTGCACTACGCTGAAGGGGAAATGCCTCTAAAGTGGAGATTTATGCAGGATAACGATCCGAAGCACACGGGGAAAACAACAGTACAGGCCTGTTATAAAAAAAAAGTGGATATACGCAGAATATATTGTAGAAAAAAATAGAAACAACTAACAGTTTCGCTCCAGCCGAGGTTCAAAAAGCGGCCGAAACAAAAATAACTGCATCACTCAAATGCAAAAACATCAGCAAACTCTTGACCTCACTAACGAGGTGACCCAAAAATGAGTGGCCTTTATAATGCTTCTAAGCTTCTAATGCCTGAAACAAATAGGCAATAGTACTGCTTGCATTACTGCGTGCAGTAAAATGTTACATTTCATCGCATTGAATTTTGTTGCTGTTCCTCGATTTTCAACAATATATTTTTCAAAACTTGTTTTTTTTTTGGGTAAAACGAACAATTTTTGATATATCTCTCAAGCCTTAATTATTCTATGAAGTAGACACACGGGGATTATTTGTGGAATGCAATATCTTCCAAGTGACTGCCTCGGATGTGCTTGCAGACCGTCGAAATTTTTAATCACTCTTCCACATTGGGGCTCTATCGCAGCGGTGGGGGCTTCAATGTTCGCTTTCAGAGTTTGAATTGTTTACGGATGATTGACGTAGATCTTCTTTTTATCATAGCCCCAAAAAAAAGAACTCTAACGCTGTCAATATGTGGTTTCGTAGCGCGCTCCATTGACCATACTGGCTTTACTCACCCCATTTTCGAAAAAGTACGGTCCTATGATAATTCTGGTCAAAAAACCATACCAAATAATTACTCGTTCTGGGTGCATTGGCATCTCCGGAATCACTTGACGATTTTCGGTGTCCCAGTTGCGTCAATTTTGCTTATTAATGTAGCCGCCAATGTGTAAATGGGCTCATTCGATAACACGATTTTCTTACAAAAATCAATGTCACCATGCATGTTTTCCAGGACCCAATCCGAGAACGTATGGCGCTGCTGGTGGTCGGCCGGCTTTAGTTCTTGCGTTAATTGGGTCTTTCGTCAAAATCCGCTACAGTATAGCCGTGGAGAGATCAAGCTCCTAAGAACGGTGACGACGATATGACGTTTTCAACATTTCCGTTCAAGTTGAACGCATTTCGGCGTCTTCACATCTTGTAGTAAGATCATCTCTTGGAATTTTTTGATTATGATACATACACACACGTCTCGGAAGACACATGATTACGTGCAAAATTGGACAAAATTTTGTCCCATTCAGTTTTAATGGCGTCTTAGGGTCTGCAACGTTATTGAATTGTCGTCCACCTTAGTTATACAGCTCTGAAGTGATATCCCGATACATTCTCAAATGTGTTGAGGTCTGGAGACAATGCAGGCCAGGCCAGTCAAGAACACAAACGTTGTTACGCTCGAAGTACTCTTTCACCTTCCGAGCTGTGTGGATTGCTGCATTATCTTATTGCGGGATGAAATTTTCGCCGAATTTTTCTTGGTTATTATCCACGATCTCTTCGTCTTAGATCTTAAGGTAGTCACTTTTCATCCTGTCATTTATGAAGCAGATATTGGCCTTATTTTGATATGATATCCCTGCCCAAATCCAGTCCCCCCTTGTATAATGACGCAACCCGTCAGGTGCATCTAGGAAAAAAAGAGTTTCTCATCTCCAACGCTTCTTCCATCTTAAACGATTTCTGGCAAAGGTCAAATGGGCGTTTCGATGACGTTGTAGTAAAGCGGGTTTTCTTTCCAAACGATAGCTTTGAAAATGGTCCGCTTCAGTTAACACGTGCTGGCAAGCCCTTAGTTTTCTGTACATATTCAAAATCCCTGGTGATACAGCGATTCCCCTTGTTATTGGTGTAGAATTTGACGCTTCTCTTAGCAGGAATCGTTGATCTGCTGGTTTCAAGCTACGAGTATATTTTCGTCCAGGTACGAATCTTTGCCCGTAGTTTTCTGGATCTTTTAAATAGTTTGACAAAACTGTACGACTGTGCTTCAAAAGTTTTGCAATTTTGTTGACAGAATATCCTTCTTGGCGCATTCTTTCAATGTTTTGGATCTCTGTTTGATTTGACATCTTTTCAGATCCCATTTTGAACTTTTTTGTGTTTAAGACCTGTTTAAATACTTTCTTTTAAATCGATTCACTAAAATGGAATCTGCAACTGAACTTCCAAAGTATTTATACTATACCCTCTCTCAACTACTTGTCGCGGGTAATTAGGGACAAACTGCAAATTCCAAGAAAACTACGGGAAAAAAGGGATTTATGGTGATTAGAATTTTCTTAGAAATTGGTATTACCTAACGGTAATATTTGCAGCGCACTCGGAACAAAATTATCGAGAAACACCGAAATCATGGGGTGTCTCAACCAGATGTCGAGGAGTGTATTGTAACAGTTAATAAGGGAGAAGAATGTATATTTTCGTAGATATTGAGTTGATGTTACCAAACTAACAAAAATGCATATAAAGTAATGTAAAATATTGGAGTACATTTTCAAAACGCATTCATTTTCGTTATTTTTGATGTAACGCTCTATGTATGTATGTATGCAGACAGGACAATATTTGTGAGTTTTTACAAGACATACTCGTGTGCACAATTTAGGCATGCATGTACGAATACTTGTACCTTTCAAATTTATTAAGACGAACCAGTACAGTGTCATGTCCTTATAAGACTTACTTTCTAGGTTCAAAACCACCTGGAAAAGTAGTAAGCTTTCGCTCATCTGCACAAAGGCAGGTTCGGAATATATATATACTTGTATATATATAAAAAAAAAAAAAAAAAAAAATGCAGACTTTGGCCCAATCACTTTTGCAAAAGCGAATTCTTGTCATTTAACTATGTTACGGGCTATCGATTAAGCCAAAAGTACTCTTTGATAAATCGTAGTAAAACTAACAAGTGGCAGGTTTGCGCGAGTGATCAGCTTCCTAAAACGCAGACAGCCTCAATCAGCGGGAGTTCTATTTGGGCATTGACTACATACCGCGATTTTGTCTCTTGGGGCTCAGTTTAAGTCAATTAAAAATTCCAAAAATAGATAACTATCAATTAAAATGAAAAGCGTACTCCAGCCGCACAGACATGATTGAGGAGTTAGTTCTGATCGAAATTGGATGATGGTCAATAGGTACCTACATACCATATTTCAAAAACTCAAAAGTTTAAAGTTAAATGGACTCCTTCGATACCTTACTCCTTATTTAATTGGCTCATTAATATTCGCGTTCCAATTTTGCAGTGGAACCTAATCAATCATAAACTGCGACAAGGGCCTAGTACAAGGTCTTTAGATCGCTAAATTTGATCATGCACACGCTTGGGTGAATGCAGGCATCAAAAATCCAATCGGCCAGCAAATCTCGAAACCTTTCTTCACACATGCACACAGGATACGATTACAATTCACCACATGTTCGTTTCGTTGCCGTAGAACAGAAGCATTGCCAGCGCTGTGAGACCCCCACACTTAAAAAAAGAGAGTGCACATTTGGTGCACATGATGCGCGCACAGATGGAAGTGTGCCTCCAAAATGGGAGCAAGAGAGATAGGTAACAAATTGAAAAATTGTATGAACACATTACTTTTATATACTCTCCTCCTTCCCGCCCTTAACGCATTTCTTCTTTTTCTTCCTTTATTCCCCTCTTTCGTACTAATCCTATACTACACTCTGCCATGCTTGCTTTTATACTTTTGCTTTGCTTTGCTTTACTTTACTGCTGTTGTGTTGTGTTGTGTTGTGCTTTGCTGTAGTGTGCTGTGCTGTGCGGTGTGGATCTTGCTATGCTATACTAACAACTGTTGGAGATTTTTTTGTTGTTGCCTTTATTACTGTGCCGTTGATGCGTTGTTGTTGTTGTTCCTGTGAATTACAGAGAAACATTACAAGAAACTTGCCTGCAGGGCGATCGCGCAGTGGCGAGAGAGTGCGCGCGTTCCCACGGTTTCATATCTGTAGCGTTTGTTTTATTTTCTTTTTTTTTTTTTCTTTTTTTGTTTTTTTCTTGTGCCTTTTTTTTCTTTCTCCCGTTTTCCCCGCTCAATCGATGCCGATATGTTGTATGGACAACAGCGGCAACGACGACGACGACGACGACAACAACGAATGTGTGATGGACCAGATCAGACCAAAATTGTTAGAGGGAGAAAACCTGTGGAATTCGAGTAGTGTATGTATGGACGGTTCGGAGAACATTGTGGTGCTCGGTGTTCGCAATGCCCGGTGGTTGTGTCGTTATGTATTTATATGTATGTAATTTTTTTTTTTTTATTTATTTCTTCATCCTCTTCTGTTCTTGTGTTCGTTCGGTTCGACGTTTGCACGCTTTCTTTCTTTTAGCTAAGACTCTGTATTCAGATAAAATAATATGTTTAGCTGTCGTCTTTTGTTCTATTTCATCTTATGCTTCTTCTTGGTTTTCTGTATCGTATTTCCTTTGGCTCGATGTTCCACAAGAGACTTCTTGAACAAGGTGGCTACTGGTGGCTAGCTTTAGCTCTGACTATCTGACTACTCTGGCTGGCGAGGCGACTTGGCAAGTTCTCTCTTTCTTGAGACGCGCGGCCACGCCAAACCGGCTTTTATTATTATTCTTCCTCTTCTTATTATGCTATTATTATTATGGCGTTTATATGCTGTTCACTTATAGGGATATGTATTTATGTGTTGCACTCAATGTTTACACTGAAACAAATGTCACCAGGTAAAACATGTAGGAGTGGGCCAAATAAATATTTGTATACCTGCATTGTTCGTTTTAAAGTCAAATACTGGGTGTTTTACTAATCCCAACCATTCCACTATCAAGTCTTATTTAATTTGAAAAAGGCGACAACTATTTTGGAAACAAATTAGGCATTGCGCTCTCACCTTAGGTATATATTTTGTAGGACAATAAGTAATTAACGATGGCATTTCTGGAAGATGGATGTTGAACTGTTACTTCCTCCTATTACAGATTTTTTAAAAACCATTGTACATTAAAGACATAAAATGAAGTCCTATTGTGCTGATATTTCAGATCATTAGCTATTTTCTGCAGAGCACGCTTAGTACCTACAGTGGCGAGCAAAAATGAATACATGTTGCAAATGAATGAAATAAGATGCAAAATTTTTATGTTTTATTTCATTTTAGCTTTATAAACTATGTATATTCATTCTTAATCCTAAAATGTTGATTTACTTTTAAGCCAATAAAAAACCTTCATTTACTCAATTTTGCACATTTCTTAAGTTATTTTTATTTACCTTTTTCTGGTACTATTTTATACTTGTTCCATAGTCATTTCTTATTCTTTTTGGCATGCTTTCCACCAGTGCACAGTCGTTCAGCCGTACGTCATAGGGCCGTAATAGCGATGTTGCAAATATGATGTTATTTTACCGTTAGAGGAAACATAAAAAAAAACCCTTCTATTCACAGGTATAAAAAACATTGCAATAAAAAACATGGCATAGTTAATTTTGTGCACCGGAAGTGGTAACATCTGATTAGTGCTCATTAGTTTATTTGTTCACATAAATTGGTGTTGTTTTTAAAGTCTGGTTTTTCCGAGAAATTTATTGTTTCTGATATAATTGTGCAATGGATATTCAAATTGAAGGTATGTACGATATTTTTAAAGTAATTATGTTTTCCTTAACAATGCGACTATGCATAACTAGCTCCGTCAAAACACACCTTCCACTTTTTTTGTTTTTAACCATTTTCCATATTCAACTAAGCTTTTACTTATGACTTATATGAATATAATCTCTTATTTTCCTAGTTATAATAACCGCAAAGTCTAGGTGCTCCTAGGTGCTCTGAGGGTTGTTACAGGTCATTGAGGAGACTAGGAGTACTGGACTAGAAATTTTTTTTTACCCGAATGCTTGTTTTAAATACGTGGATAGCTTCAAAAAATAAAGAAAATGAATCAGAAAGGTTTCGGGAAGTATTTGGGTCACTTGCGAATTCTTTACCGGATGCTGAAAATATCCAGACTGATTGCTTGAGAAATCTCCTTTTGAATCTCTGTAAACGGTTTGCCGCATATTGGAAGCAATTTAGGAGATCAAAAGCTAAACTAGTGGCTAAATACGAAAGCTGGTTAAATGAGACCGAAGTTTGTATACTTAAAGTATCTGATGGAAAAGTATGTGGAAACTACAACGACGAGCAAAAGGAATCCCTTCAATCTATAAGTGGAACGCGATACAGGAAGGAGTTTGGAGACTGCAGCAAGAGGTCCAAACGTCGCAGATTAGCAGTTTTATCACAGATGGACGATTCCGCTGTAATTATTTTACTTAGCAGTTCAAATCAATCAGAAAGTTGTTTGGAATTTAGCACGGATGAAGTTGTTTCATTTATTAATGAAGCTAAGCTTACTAAAAACCAATATTTATTATTAAGAGAAGTGATTTATTCTAAAATACCAAATGTTTTTCCGTCCTATCATAAAGTGCTGGAAGCCAAAAAACGCTGCTATCCAACTGATATTCGCGTGACGGATTTCTGCTGAAATCAATTTGCAATCATTGTTAGACCATACATCAAGTCGCATTGTTGAATCTCAAAAAGATGTGTTTGAAAGTCTTCACGAACCTAAGGATGACTTAGTTTTAATTGGTAAATGGGGTTTTGATGGCAGCACAGGCCATAGTGAATATAAGCAGAAATTTTCTGATTCAACTATCGAAGATTCGAGTTTATTTTTCACATCTTATGTACCTCTTCAACTTGTTTATAAACCAAATACCTGTGATGAATCAATCATTTGGAAAAATCCATGCCCTTCCTCTACTAGGTGGTGCAGACCAATTCGTTTTCAATTTACAAAAGAAACAAAGGAAGTCACCTTGCAAGAAGAAGTTTATTTCAAAAGCCAAATTAACCAGTTAGTCCCTACTTCAGTGCTTATTAATGCCCACGAAATTGAAATCACACATCCCTTACAATTGACGATGGTAGATGGTAAAGTTTGTTCTGCACTTAGCGACTTATCTACGAGTTGGTGTTACATTTGTGGTGCAACACCAAGAGATGAACGATTTAAATATGTATATGCTTAAAAGAGGTCCCTGATACTAGTAAATTTGAGTTTGGCCTATTTCCTCTGCATTCATACATTAGATTTTTCGAATATTTTATTCACGTTTCTTATCGAATTAATATTAAAAAGTGGCAAGCGCGTTCTGCAAAAGATAAAGCTAGTCTTGCTCAGAGAAAAGAGCTAGTTCAACGGCAGTTTAGGAAAAAATTAAGTTTAATTGTAGACAAACCTCGAATTGGAGGAAGTTGCACATCCAATGATGGAAACACAGCACGTACATTTTTCCATAACTCTGATATTTCATCTGAAATAACAGGTATTAGAAAAGATCTTATTGACAGATGTAGTCACCTTCTGCAGAGCCTTTCTTCTGGCAATAAAATAAATTCAGAAAAATTTAAGAGTTACGCTTTTGATACTGCCAAGATGCTTGTGGAGGAATACCCTTGGTATAACTTACCTTCATCAATACATAAAGTATTGATTCACGGAGCAGAAGTGATAGATAGTTATTTATTATCTATTGGTGCATTATCTGAGGAGGCCGCTGAGTCTTGTAATAAATTAGTCAAACTATTCAGACGCGATAATACTAGGAAACATTTCCCGAGATGTTACTAACATGGATCTCTTGCACAGGCTTCTTCTTAATTCAAATCCACTTATTTCTAGTTTAAGAAAATTGCAGTATAAAAAGAAATCTGCGTTAATAAAAGAAGTGTTGGATTTATTTGAGTTTTTGAGTTTTATTGTAACTTTATTATATTATATTACTTGACATTTTTAATACTATGTAAATAGCACTTGTTTCATGTAAAATACTACGTTTTGATAAGATAAACAAAACCAATTTTATTGTTATTACCGGATTTTTTTTCTGAGAGTATGTTTTTTATATATGATGAATATTTTATGCATGAATATACTGTTAAAAAAAATAGCTTTTTTGTCTTGTTCTAACCCTCTAGTAGTCATAACAACCATTTTACAAGCCAAAATGATATGATTTCATTGTAAATCTGCCCAAAAAACCCTATGACCGCCCTTCTTTGGTACTTTCAATATTTCCGTGTGGAATATTTGCCCACTGTTCTTGCATTCGCTCCCATAGATTGGCGTTCGTCTTTGGGTGGCTATCTTAGGCCGAAAGCCGTTTTTTAGAATCGCCCAGAGATTTTCAATCGGATTTAAATCCGGCCACTGCTGGCCACTTAATTGTGTGAAATGACTGCTCTCCAAGCCAGCTCTAGCCGTATATATTTGGGGTCTCCGTCTTGCTGGAATATAATTTCCTCGACAGGGTAAGATGCTTCCTCCAGGAATTCTGGTAAATTTTGTTGCAGAATATCAAGGTATTGTTCCTTTCTCATTATCCCTTCCATTTGGTCGATGCCAATAATACTCTTTGCCGTCGGACTGGAATCTATTGACTTTTGTCTCATCGGACTAAATAAACACTCTCCTCGCCTCATCGAACGCTCCATTAAGCGCGCATCAGCGTCAGTCAAAAGCCTTGGTCGTCCTGGATTGACATTACTGGACTGCACATTTCTTCTTTTTTTAACCAAAAGTAAGTGCGTTGGCTTACCTGTATTCTTTTGGCTATTTGTCGTGAAGAAAGTCCTTCTTCAAGTAAAATTATTATGCTGTTTTCTTTATTTGCTGAAATTTTCCTCATTTTTACTTTTTTCTCTACAAAAAAACATTTTTTTATGCTAAAAATATATAAAAACTAAGCTTACAAATATTCAGCTTCAATCCAGACTTAATACAAGACTAAGAATAAAACAATTAAAACAAAGAAACAAAGCTTCGTCAAGATTAACGGGACTTTGAAAATAACTGGGAGAAACGTGCAAAATTGAGTAAATGATGGTTTCTTTCACATTTTCGTTTTTTTACGGTTATCTCTGAAGGATATTTTTATTTTTTTTATTGGCTTAAAAGTAAATCAACATTTTAGGATTAAGAATGAATATTCATAGTTTATAAAGTTCAAATGAAACAAAACATAAAAATTTTGCATTTTATATCATTCACTTGCGACATGTATTCATTTTTGCTCGCCACTGTACATTGCGGTACGCTTAATTACTGGCCAAAGTAGGTACAAAATTTAATATACCTTCAGTGCCAGAACAAACTTTACCGGTGCGCGTATGATCCGCTTAAGCGACATGTCCTCGTCTGCATATGTATGTAAGTTGACCCGACTCCTTGGCCAGAAAGTTATCCCAAAATCACCATAGGAACTACATGTTTTATTGTGCGTCTTGTGTACCTAATTATTTATTATTATTCGTTCCTGTATCCCCTTGTGGGACCAAGGCCTCTACTATGCCTATGCACCATCGAGTGTGGTTCCTGGAAATGTGCCTCGGCTCTCCCCAACTTTTTCGCAGTTGCTGTGCTTCCTTCTCAACTATTCTGCGCCACGGACTCTTAGGACCGCCGCGCATCCTGCCGTCCTGAGTGAGCGGGTTCCATTGCATCGACCGGAACAAATGATAGTCAGAAGGGGCAAGGTCTGGGCTATAAGGCGGGTGGGATAAGACTTCCCATCCACTGTTTTCCAAATTGTTTTTAACCGAAATAGCAACGTGGGGCCGAGCGTTGTCATGATTGCCTCGTGTCTGGTCGCATATTCCGGGCGTTTTCCGGCCACTGCTCTCTTCAAACGGATTAAATGTGTTCGGTAGCGTTATCCATTGATGGTTTCACCCGGTTTTAGCAGCTGATAATACAGCACACCTATCTGATCCCACCAAATACAGAGCATTACCTTCGCGGTATGGATATTCGGCTTTGCCGTTGATTTGGCTGGTTGGCCGGGTTTCACATATGATTTTTTGCGCTTGGGGTTGTCGTAATGGATCCATTTTTCATCACCAGTAACAATCCGATGCAAAAATGACTTCCTTTTGTGGCGTTCGAGCAGCTTTTCGGACATGCAAAACCGCCTTTCGACGTCTCTCGGCTTGAGTTCATGTGGAACCCAATTTCCATGCTTTTGAATATATCCAGGTGCTTTTGAACGTTTTGAAATGGCTGCTTGAGTGACACCCAAAGATTCTGCGAGCTCTTCTTGTGTTTGGCAACAATCTTCATAGAGTAATGCTTCCAGTTCTTCATCTTCAAACTTTTTTGGCTGCCCAGGACGTTCATCGTCTTCCAAGCCAAAATCACTACTTTTAAATCGTGCAAACCACTTTTGGCACGTTCGCTCAGCTAGCGCATGTTCACCATAAACTTCCACCAAAATACGATGACTTTCGGCAACAGTTTTCTTCATATTAAAGTAATGAAGAAGAACTCCCCGCAAAAACACTTTTTCAGGCACAAAGTTCGACATATTTGAGTGAAAAAAAATTATTGTTGTTTACGCTTCAAATGAATGACATATACTGAAATGACGTACAATGACAGTAGCTTTCCAACGCATGTTCCAATGGAATAGGGTCATTTTTTCGTGCAGAGTACGAAACATCAATATGTTCGAAGGTTCGATGATGAGCCACTTTCAACAGCCCATATCCAACAGACAATGAAATACCCTGTAAGGCAAATGTTTTGGGATTGTTTCTGTTATTTTGGGACAGGATCGTTAGTTCCAATAACAGGAATGATGAACAGTGACAAATATATTGAATTACTGGATAGACATCTGGCCCTGAGCTGTCGAAATTGAATGCAGAAACCTCAATTTTTCAATACGATATGGCCCCGTGTCATATGTCATAAAAGTTAAACAATTTTTCGTTGAGCTTGGTATTACGTCTTTAGGTTGGCCTGGTAACTCACCAGACATTAATCGCATTGAAAATGTATGGGCTAAATGCAAAACCAGGCTGAGGAAAATGGATTGTAGGACCAAAACGAAGCTGATTCAAGTGTGGCACAGGGATCCAAAAATTGTTGACAACTGTCAAAAACTGGTGGAATCCATGCCAAAGCGAGTTAGAATGGTGCTAAAAGCCAAGATTGGACACATTAAATATTAATTTTAATATTTATTACTAGCTTTTGAAAAAAAAAAGGGTTTATCCAGATTAATTTACACAAGACTGTATGTACTAAAGTACGAGTACTACATATTTAGTGTAGAAAGTACCATCATTACAAATAGATTCCAATTTATAGTTTGGATTTCTTTCAGTGTAGAGCGTAATGCATATTTAATAACCCTTGTTGTTTGGTTGCCTTGTCTGTCGTTCTTTCCAAAACAAAAGAGAATAAACGGGTCAAAAAGAGACAACCAAATAAAATACAACAAAAGAAATAATAATAAAAAAAAAGACTTCATATGATTGTAGATATGATACATACTCGCACATCGTAGTACGTTTATACGAACATACATTGGTTTTCCAACGATTTAGCAATTATACATCGGCCAACACATGATGACGCGGCGAAGACAACACAGCATACCGACAGTAAATGCTTATGCTCGAGCTGAAGCTGGAGCTGGACTAGGAGTACGCGACGTCCGATGGCTGTGCCCAGAAGCGATTTTCACTGAATGAAATGTGAGATATGAACGCTTAAAACCCACCGAACACGAATGCAATTTCCACCGCGTAGAAAACATTTTGCCCTGCAGTCCCTTTTCGAATTGCTAAAATAGGCAAAAACAAAATTGATTGAAAAAGACGAATGAAATATGCCAGGAAGTGTTGGTCGATACAAAAAAAAAAAAAAAAATTGCATCGATCAATTTATTGATTATGATGATCCCCAAAAAAGGTCGATGATTGCATAAGGTTCGAAAATGTAAAATTGAAGTCTCCTTTCTAGAAATCTTAGACAAAAAATAGTCTTTTCAAGAGTAAAATGTAAATTGCCACTCCCATATTATTTGCCAACTTTAAACGCCTTGTCACATTCATTAGCTCATGACAAATGACGATAATCTCTGATTTTTTGGCCTTAGGCTAGCTCCTACAAAAATATATGTATTGTACAATAATAAAAGTAACTTAATTAGCATGACAGACAATTGCGCATTGCGCTCCTCATCATGCCCCTAGTTTTAATATGACTTTATTCATTTTGCGTTGAAAATATGTAGTCGCTCGTATGCAAGCTCTACGAACAAGGGTCATTTTAATCAATTGAATATACCTACATATTTACTTGCATTTATTTTTATGTGTCTTCAGTGTTGTTTCGCTGTCCGAACATGGGACCAGATTAATTAATTGCGGCCGAGCTCCACTTCCCACTCTAAACTTCAATCGATTTAAGGTGTGCCTCAGTATCAAACCGAACGCTTACTCTTTCTCACTCTGCCTTTAACGTCGAAATGAATGGGAAGCCTACGATCAATCGCATAACGATCGATCAAACATAATGAAGAAACTTAAAGTGAATAGTTAGATCGAGCTTCAGCAGTAGATGTTTGTCCATGTACCTAACTAACCGTGTTCGGTTGGGGTAAAAATTCCTTTTCTTTTCTTCGATTTTTTTTTTTTTTTTTTTGAAAACATTCGCCATTGTAATGGATTTTTAGCGACTCCTTTTATTCCTTCATCGAGTAAATTATCATACATTGGCTTATTGTGACAGAGTATGAACTGCCGTGGAAAAAAGTACTGGCCTAAGCCCCCTGATACCGAGTACATGGTATACCTACTCTGGGTAGACATTTTAAATTTGATTAATGATAACTCTAATCTAGAGCATGATAGCGGAAATCATTAACAAAGATGCACCCGAGAGCATCACATTAATTTGCCACCTCAAGAACTATTCGAAATGATTGCCATTTCCAGTATAACGACCTAAAAGACAAACAATTATTTTAATTTTATTCACTGGCGAGATCATCACTTCATTAAAATATTGTAGATATAAAGTTCACATGGTTTCAATTCGATTTTGAATATTTAAAACTAATTTGGACCAAAGCGATTTATTATTAAAATAATTAAGGCGCTGTCGCCATTCATCATACACACATATATACATACTCGCATGTATGTATGTATGCGCATATCCATACATACTTACTTTACAGAAAAAAGTTGAAGAAGAATTTACCAACGATTTAATTTCATTTTCGTTTTTTTTTTTCCGATCGAGAGAAGCGTGATGCCTTCGGGGGTGATGCATTAACTTGCCAAAAGGAGTCGACGGACTTCGAATGGTACCCAATTACTTTCTTTCTTTGCCTCATCGTTGTGCCCTCACATTTCTTTTATATTGTTAAGTACGACGAACGCTATTCCTGAATTCTCCCACACATTTAAATATAATTACGAAATTGCCCGACAGTTATACGAACTAAGATTTCTATTGATCTGCTTTTACATGTTGTCCGTCATTGTTTTCGAAATCATGATGTCAAAATGGAAATTCACAAATGAATAAGGTTAAAAGTGTTAACATACTTTTTCGCTTCAAAAGAAAACCAACAAATTATCTATGGCTTGTGTGGGATTGCTTGACATATTGGACACACGTTTTCAATAATTTAGTTAGGTAGGTATAGTGGGCTCAATACGAGTAAATCATTAAATTTGTTTGAATTCATTTCCCCATCTGATCGGATGTATTATTGTTGTATAATTTGAAATATTTCCTGTGGTTGCCTTATCTTTAGCTTCTATTTGATGTGATTGAAAGTCATCGGTTAAGCAGTTGTGATTGGCGTTTTCCTGGGCCTAACCAGACATATTACAGTAGTTTCTACCAGTCCAATTCTCACATTAACTATGTTAGTTGAAGTTTGTCTACAAAGGATGCTCTTGGTCAGATTCACAGCTTTTTCGTTATAATCAAACGAGAACATGGTTTACAAACTGAAAGTTGGATAAGTATAGATAGGGTCGGAAAGGAACGCATATGAGTATACGAGCAGTACATACAGTATTCCGCCAAAAATTATGAACACGGGTAAAATGTGACTTAATAACGGGAGAGATACTTAAAGCGTTGCCGAAAGAAGGTTTGCTAAAGCTGCTCTATTTTATAAATGCCAGCATTAGATTAGAGCATGTACCGCACCAGTGGAAAGTAGCCGAAGTTATTATGGTTCCGAAACCCGGTAAACCGCTGATTGAAGTCAAGTCATATAGACCAATATCGCTTCTCCCGATTACATCGAAGGTTTTCGAGCGAATCCTTCTTAATTCTTAATCGTCTTAAACCAATTACCGACACAAATTCCCTCTTGCCTGATCATCAATTTGGCTTTAGAAGCCAACACTCTACAGTTGACCAAGCGCATCGAATAACCGATTGAACGAGCAATCGAGTGTAAGTTAGTCTGCTCAAGCGTATTCCTTGACATTTCGCAAGGCTTTGATAGGGTATGGCACGAAGGCCATACTTCGACAAGCCCTATCCCAGGAATTGTCTTGTATTATAGGTTCATACCTGGAAGACCGACTCTTCCGTGTGAGACACGGAAACGAATATTCCACTCTTAAGACAATAGAGGCGGGGGTGCCGCAAGGAATTGTACTTGGCCCTCTGCTATATTTGCTTTTTACCCGCGATATACCGCAAACGGACGACACTGTCCTAGCCACATTTGCTGATGACACTGCCATTTTAGCAACGGCTAAAACAGTCAAAGAAGCAACTCCCAATTCGTGCCTTTATACGGATTAACAATTGGACAAAAACTTGGCGAATCGCGCTTAATGAAAACAAGTCTGTCCACGTGAACTTCACTCTCAAGAAAATTGAGAATCCACCGGTGTTTATCAACGCAGTACGAATTTCTTACGCGAACGAGGCCAAATATCTCGGTATGACACTCGACGCTAAACTAAAATGGAAAGCACACGTCAAGAAAAAACGTGAAGAGCTTGAAATCAAATATAGAGATATTTACTGGCTTATTGGAAAGTATTCCAAGCTTAGCTTAGATAACAAACTGCTGTTATACAAGCAAGTGCTAAAACCGATCTGGACATATGGTGTACAACTTTGGGGTTGTACTAAAAATAGTAACATTAATGTATTACAGACATTCCAAAACAAACTTCTTCGAGGTATTGTTAATGCGCCGTGGTACGTTAGAAACGATGATATCCACAGAGACTTAGGAGTCGAAAACGTTGAGAACGTAATTAAAATGTTGCGCGAAAACATAATAATCGATTACAAGATCATACGAATATTTCTGTTCAACAGATCCTCGACGAGACAAATTTATTGCGCCGTCTGAAAAGGACCAAGCCTCTCGATCTAGCGCGGTGATTAGAAGCGCGTAATTTTCTAAAGTACACAGGAATTTTCAATGGAAAATCGCTTGCAGGATATCTTATAAAAACAAAATAAAATGCGATAGAAGAACTGCTTGTTGAGTGTGAACTCAGTCGTGGTTTGCATAAGGAAAGTGTTTTTTAGTGAGTAAGAATCTCACACTACTATAGGCTCCGGGCCTATAGTGTCAATGAAGATTTCTCTCCTTCCCACGAAAAAAAAAAAAAAAAACGGGTAAAATGCTTCAATTTTCAAGTTTAGATAGCATCATTTCGACCATCAAAACAATGCTTTTTATATAAAAATATAATTTGGATCGTAAATAGTTCATATAAGTTTACTTAGTAATTTTTCAAATTGCTTTTGTTTTTTAAGACACGGTGAACTCTGTTTGGCATACTTGTAATGCATGCTCAATATTTTCTTTCAGCATTTGAATGGTTGCATTGTTTCGAGAGTAAACTTTCGGTAAGCCCAACAGCTCTCGATGGGGTTTAAGTCTGAAAAATTAAGTCAACCAAATACCTAGTCCTGCCATAAGTTCTGTTACAAATATAAAACGCTATTAGGAAAAAACCAGTAAACATATTGCAATACTACAATACTGATTATTAAAAAAAATTTGATCAACTTGAAATGACTGGCTTTTGCTTTAAAAACTGCAAAAGTCGCTTGCATCTTTCAAGCCAAATTTTTTTTAGTTGAGGAGTTAGAAGATGATCCGTGGACCAACGATAGACTTTCATATGCAGATCATCCCGAATCAGCCAAGACATAGATCTGGTTGATATATCCAATTCCTTCGACATGATCTTCTGCTTCCTAAGGAGGTTTCTCCAAATTCGTTCACACGCTACCTTTACTACCGCATTCGTACGACGACGCGCGGGCGAACACTTCTTGGCCTGTCCTCTACTCCAGACAATTTGCCGAAACGAGCAATAGTCCGATAAACCAATATTCTCAATATTCCGAGTGGTTTTAGCAACTCGAAAATTTGGCCAGTTGTTCAGTTCAGTTTGCAAACTGAAACCTAACTGACTTGTATTCTTCACTGATCAGTGCATGCGTTCTGAAAAAAAAAAAAAAGGTTAGTGGTTCTATTCCCGCAAGAAGTTTTGAAAAATAAGCGGTGGAAATTGTGTAACAGAACTTATGGCAGGACTAGGTATACTACGTAACCTCTTTGATCGCCAGAATGCGCTACTACTGCAAAAAAGGTTATGGTGCCTTGAAATTTGTTCATATTTAGGCAATTTTCAGTGCGATACTGTCTTAGTTTTGTTTTGACAGCTGATTGTTGTTGGTTGACGTGTTTGGCATCATGTTGAGTATGGACAAAAACGATTTTCGTTCTCTCATAAAACATTATTTTTTGAGAGGCAAAACGGCGAAGGAAACAAAAGAAAAGTTGGATAAATATTATGGGGCTAATGCTTCGTCAGATTACACCGTCAAAAATTGGTTTCGAGAGTTTCGTGGTGGCCGCAACTCCACTACCGATCAAGTCCGCAGAACATACCTGGATTTTTTTAACGTAAACCTCCTGTCATGTAGACTTAATGTTTACGAGGTGCCCATACACCCATAGGGAGCAAGGATACGCCTTGCCATCGCTAATCTTTCGCGATTTGAATTATACCAATTCGGAACTGTGTTGGAGGCACAAGTTCCACCCTTGGTATGAGTCGAGGCCTACCCAAAACCTCTTGCTGCTCTTAGGGTCGCAGCACCCAGTACTTCATTTGCAACTCTACAATGGGCTAAACCAAAAAGGAAACCCGTACCCGCGATTTGGGTTTAAACCACAGCCACCATGACGCTCCCACAAGGGGGCCTACCTCTAACAAGTCAGGCCCGGACCGAAATCCGGGGGGCTCCTGACTCCCATGGTACCGTGATTTAAGTCCTGGTATGGACTACCGGTGGTCAAGCCTACCAACAAGACCTATGACCGGCAACTTGTAACTGGTCAAATCGTATCATCCATTCATGCTAAAAAAATCTGGATGTTTTCGATAAGACCAGTTATAGAATAATCTACCCCCGCTTTTTATTAGACAACGTCATTGATGGGCGAAGCCTTGATAATTGGGCGGGGGTCCAAGTCAAGTCCGCAGCGGCAGACCAGACCCTCCGATGCGGTTACAGAGGACAATGTCAAAAAAATACATGAAATGGTGTTGGCTGACCGGATAGTGAAGGTGCGCTAGATAGCAGATACCACAAAGATTAGTACTGAGCGCACACGCCATATTTTGGGCAATATTCTGCATATGAAAAAGTTATCCTGCCGCTGGGTGCCGCGCATCCTCACTCTTGACCAAAAACACGAACGCGAGAGCACTTCGAAAGAGTGTTTGGACTTGCTGATGCGGAATCGGGCGGACTTTTAGCGTCGATTGGTAACTGGATTTGGATCCCTCGGACTGTTATCTCTTCCCAAACCTCAAAAGATGGCTTATCAATAAAAAATTCAGCTCATGCGAGGAAATCATCGGAGGAGTATTTTGCAGACCTTCCGAAAAATTACTTTTCGGACGGGATCAAGAAGTTGGAAAATCGCTGGAATAAGTGTATCAAACTAAAAGGGGACTATATTGAATAATACAATATAAAAAACGTTTAAACAAAATTTTTTTCATTCCCAAGGAGGTTACTTTTCACTCCATCTAGTATTGGACCAGGTCCTTTCCGGCGATATGCAGCTCCAGATCATAACTGATGGCAGATGTTTTACCGCTTTGACCACACATTCGTTTTCGTAACGTGTCGATGGCCTCAATATGCCCTTTAAAAGGAACAAGAAAAAAATTGTTAGCGAAGAAGACTTTTGGTGACATATCTTATTCCAATCACTCATTTCAAAGCTGCGATGAAATTTTGCCCAAATATACTGCTGTTTTTTTGATTCTTTTGGTTAGGTTTAGCTTTTTTGTAGGGCGTCTACACTTTAAATTGTTTGTTAAAAAAATTCTTTCTATGCTTCTTAGGGAGATGGTATCGACACCATCGTCGCGCAACTGCTTTAAAATTTATCTAGCTGGTTTTCTTCTATCCTCCAAGTCCATTTTAACCACTTTCCTCACAGTTCTTTCAGAAAATTTTCGTTTTCTGCCACAATTTTGACAACCACTTTTAAAAGATTTATTACCATTATTCCGAACTTTTGCTGCATTTTTTTTTTTTTGCAATGTCTCTATAGCTTAAGTGTCCATAATCGAAATTCCCACAAATTTCTCATTTTTTTCCCCTCAGAAACACTTTTGCGCGAACCATTTAAAAATAAAAAATCCATTTAATTCTCAGATATTTTCTTAAAAAAACTACTTAAAGTGAAAAGTGCCGATATTTTTTTTATTGCGTAGCACTTCTCAGAACTCTTAATAAGATATTAAACCCAAAACCGCAGAAAGAATGTTCACTTAACAGAAACACGTTCCAAAAGAAATGCAATATGCAAGCATGAAAACTACAACTGCGTCATCATTTGCGTACATAACGGCGCTTTTAGTGATGAAATTCGCCTGAAAGATTTTACTGTTATTCCCAGACGTAGTGGCAGGAATAGAGCATATATTATACATGTCATCTAGCCATCAATTTAAAAGGTTTTTTTTATAAAGTGAATTAAGATTTTGTTTCTGGCAACATACAGTTAACAAAGTTGATACTGGACAACAAAAATCGCATTTTGCAAAAAAAAAAAAAAATTAAAACCATGGCAGTGTTCATAATTTTTTGGCGGGGTACTGTACAGTGGTGGAGAAAATGTCACGTTGCCTTATGTCGAAGTTCCAACAAGATAACGACCCAAAGCACACCTCGAAAAAAGCCAGAGCCTGGTTTCAAGCGAAAAAGGTCTTAGTTTTCGATTGGCCATACTAGTCGCTCGATCTAAATTTGAACTTGCGGTGTGAAGTAAAGAAAGAGTTGGTTCTAAAAATCCTTGCCACGGCGTTATCAGGCGACATTAAAAGCTAAGGGACATGCAACCAGTAGATTTCTTCTATACTTTACTATAATTTCGAGTTTTTGCTTATTCTAGGAATCACAGCTATTGTTTTTTCCAACCCAAAAAAAAATAATAATTTTAATGTTAAAAAAAGCTTTTTATGGTTTCCATACAATTATTCTAAAATAATGACGTCGGGCTTATGAAACTGAATTACAAGTAAAAAAAAATACAATACAATTGTGTTAACATTTTATTTTCGTTTATTTTTCGTTCACACCTGCAATATTATTTTTTCCACCACTGTATGTATAGCATGGTCGAAAGAAGTTAGGATACGTGCTTTCTTTGTACAAGGAGAACGCCCTTGGTAGCCCACTGACCACAAACCAGCGACATTGAAAGATATGTGGTCAGCAACGAAATTGGTATAAAAGGAGCAACTACTGCTAGAGTTGTGATAGTTGAAGCTATGGTGATAAGAATCGCAGCGGCACTAAAGTACAGGGTAGCGCAAAAGTTACTGAATGATCGTAACTCATAAATATCATAGCGCCTCTGTTTTTTTAATCTGTATTTTCCTTTTATTTCAGGTACTTGGGAGATTTGGTATGAAGAATCAATTAACAGCACCTTAGAGAGGACCAAATTCGTCGACTATCCTGGCCTAAAGTGATTATTAGCGTAATCTTTATGTGCGAAAATACATCTTCTGCGAATATGATTCGGTCAACGTTGGTATGGTTCATTCGTAACAGATCTTCTCCGAACTGAAAGACCTCGCAACTGCTCGAACCGAAGACATTGTTGAACAAATTCTTGCAAGTGTTGTGGATAATCCAAAACATCGTCGTTGTCGATGGAATGAGTTTTAAGAATTGATTTGCAGAGTTATCCCCAAATATTATCAGTTTTTTTGACGCAGTTCGTTTACAAGAAATAGCAAGACAAGGAAATGGTTTATTCATCATCTAATACATAATAAATGTTGATGGTTATTTCCTCCATTTTGTTTTCGTAAAGAAACAAAATTGTGGTAGAACCGAAGATCTACTTTTCAGTTCTAGCTAGTGGTGTACTAGCTAAAAGGTAATGAGCTATTCTTCGTTTAAAGGACGAAAGCGCCAATATTGTATTCGTAAAGGGTGACAGATATCGAACATTTATTGAAGCCAACGATTACAGATGAATGATAATTTTTATTTATTTATTTTGGTAGGGGCGAATGCCCCCATTTATTCGGCTTAATACAAGCTATAACTTAAACTTCAACTAAAACTTAAAACTAAGGTTGGTTAGAGTGGTGAAGGAGAACGGATTTCAGGTAGGAAGTGGTGCGGTGGAAGTCAAAGACACTAGGATTTGAATTAATTTTTCGCAGCATACGGGAGATTGGTTCGTTCGCGCCATAGGAGGTGTGGTGGGTTGGGAGATAGAAGAGACGAGGGATACGTAGATTACGAGGGTTAGTGTTGTAGTGTAGTGTAGAGTTGTGAAGGGACGCGCATTCAACGTGACCTGAAAAGAGTCGATTAGAAAGTCGGCTGCATCTCTGCATTCCTCAAGGGTGTTTAGGTTAATAAGGTTGAGAAGGTTTTGATAGGGGCGCAGAGTAAAGGGATCGTCCCAGGGCAAACCTGGACGAGTGTTTGATGATCCTATCGAGATCATTTATGGTTAATATAAAAAGAAGAGGACCGAAATGGCTGCCTTGAAGAACTCCAGAGGTGGCCAACAATGGAGCCGAGTGGGCTGAACTAAAGCGAACACTGTAAAAAGGGTTTTCAAGGTAAGAGGATATCCATGGGTTCAAAGCCGAGGGCAGACAATTTGAAGAGTATTAATCGATGAGAGATTTTATCGAAGGCTTTGCTAAAATCGGTTGCAACTACACCGACTTCGTTGCCAGTCTCTAGGGCAGAGATGTCAAAGGATGCGAATTCAACGAGATTTGTGGTGGTTGACCTACCCTTTAGGAAGCCATGTTATCTAGGGGAAATAAGTGATTTGCATTGGAAGCTTAGAGCTTCATACAAAATACTATCGAAAAGTTTGGGTATATGGGAGAGTTTAGCGATTGGACGATAGTTTGTTATTTCGTTCTTTGATCCTTTTTTGTGGATCGGGATTATGAAGGAGGTTTTCCAAACCTGAGGAAATTCTCCTTGTGAAAGGGAAAGACGAAAGAGATCAGAAAGGGCAAGGGAAAGAGACGGAGAACATTTTTTAAGAAATATGGCAGGGAGGCCATCTGAACCGGGTTTAAATTCGTCATTGAGTTGGCGTAATTTATATTCGATATAAGATGTGGTCTCAATAGGATGAAACTAATACGCACCCGCTCAATGACGCTACTATTAGACAAATAATTTCTAAGAAGTAAGGATTTATTTGGCTTCCTCATTCCTCGGATTTGACACCACAAGTTCTCCTATGAAGATATTTGAAAGAAAAAGTGTACATAAAGAAACCCACACCTAATGTTACAGAAAACGCTTTAGAAAGAGCCCCTCTTTGCGAGGCACAGCTGGCGCTCATTTGAGGGATATACTCTTTCGCAAATAGTTGAAAAAATAACTCCTGTTAATCTAATGCTTTTTTTTAGCTTTGTTTTTAACATTTAACATTCAGGTTGAATATTGCTGTCAGCGAAAGTTATTTCAAAAATTGGACTTCAATGATAGAAACGTGTAGAAGATTATGTGATTTTGATGGTTCTCATTATTGACCAATTAAGATCGCTATTCGTCGTGTTCACACCCTACACCCTACGACGACGAGTGTTCACTGACTGGACTCTTTTGCAGCTTGAAGTCGAACCTTAATTTTATCAAAACATCGTGTTTAGTGACGAAGCTCACTTTTGCCTCAATGGATTTGTGAATGAGAAATATCGCCGCTTTTAGAATGAGGCAAGCCCAAAAGAGACTCATAAGACTCAATTTTACCTCCTAAAAAACACTGTTTGGCGTGGTCTTCACGCTGATGATTTTTTCTTTTTCAAAATTGAGCCTGAAGATCATTTTAGAGTTAATGGCGAAGGTTACCGTACAATGATCAGTGGTTGTTTCTTTCGAAAATATGGACACATGACATCATTGACTTGATTCAAGGAGCAGATTTAATCCCAAAATTGGCCAGCGAATTGACCAACGACTTCGTGCGATTCGACTGGATTCTATTACTTCTTTTGAGGCTATGTAAAATCTTTCTATTCTGATAAACAGACCTTAAGTCAAAATTCAGTGCGTTATTGGTAAGATAGAGTCCCTCGAAAGAGTGCTCCAAAATAAGAGTGACAGCCAAAACCGGCCGAATAAGTCACAATATTTACTGACTTTTCTTGTCATCCTGTATTGTTCCCAAATAAAATTCATCACGACTAAAGAAGTAGGAGTCAAATATTACACCAATAATATCACTTGTAGTATAAATCAATCAGGAGATAAAAAGGAAAACCCATCAGCGCGTTGAGCGATTTTTTTTTTGTAAATTTAATGATTGATTGAAGTCGAGGTCAATTTCAAAACTTTTATTATTGTTTGATACTAAAATGGACTTACATGTTACGCTAACCTAAAAAAACAAAATAATCCAATAGCCTAATCCTTCTACTTCCACAAGGAAACGACTATTTTTCTCGCTTCCGAACAGGGAGACAATGAATGACACTTTGCATATTTTTAAATATCGTAAACATAACACACTCATGTCTTTCGTAAGGACGATTGAATTGCCCACTGAATTTTAACCGAAGCTTCTTGCAAAAAAAATTTGAAAAAAATTTATTAAATGATCAACGTCCTACCCATATTTTGCTGGCATGATCTCACAAAAGTGTGTTTATACACATTTAGTCACTTTGCCTTGCAGAGTAAGGAGGTCACTGTAGTTTAGAGACTTTGTTTTCAAATCTGAATAGTCTTTAATTAATTGGGTCAATGCTACGTATATATTATTATGGAAGGATTTGGATACATATATTAGCGTTTATCTAATGTTTGTCGCTGTTATTACAATTTTATTCAATTAAGCGTACATATATAATTACATAGTTTAATTTAAGTTTCTAGTTAAACTGAAAGTTTTTAAAGAAACCAATTCAATTTTCGAATTGCAAAAAATTTTTAAAATAATTTTCGAAGCCAAACATTTTAATGACTTTAAATGAATGTTAGTGGTTATTTCAAAAATTTTAAATGATTACTTACCAGGGGGACATTTGCATTCGTAGTTGAGACCACTTGACTGGCGACACGTTCCACCATTCTGGCATGGTGACGGCGAGCAAGGAATGTACTTCGATTCGCAGTTCTTTCCCGTGTATCCTGCCGGGCACATGCATCTAAAATGTTATAAATATATATATATAAACATCCGTATAAAAGGTTTGATTAAATGTATTGTAAGAAATGCAAAAGAGAAAGAGTAAAAGGTAATTTTAAATTGCCGGCTGCCACATACTTTGATTTTTACATAAAACAGTGGTTGACAGGTAATTGCTGCCTTCTTCAGAAGCTTGCATTGTGATTGCGTTTTAATTCCAGAACAGTTAAGCATCACTTCAATTGTTACCTTTCCAAGTATAACTTTGAGATTATAATATGTAGATCGTGATGTGAAGAAGACCATCGCTAACGTGCAAGTACATATAATCTCCTTGCACCAGTTCATAGGGTCAATCGAGAAGGGGTGAAAAACTACCCGCCATCACTTTGTGTTCAGTTCAATACGAGTAGGTGGTAGTGTACTCGTAGTATTTGTATATTGGTGGAAACTGGCTTATATTCGTTTGGACCAATAATTTTATGCTTTCAGTATATCTTTTAACTGTTTCTTTCTTCACAGTTCTACCAAAAGCATATCCTGTGTTTCAATATTAGACGCTGAAATAAATCATTTACATTTTTTTTTGCAATTGCAATTGCAGTGCGCTTGCCTTTTCGTAAAATGTGCTAAATCACCCATGAAAAAATAAGGTACGCAAAACTGGAGAAAGGTACTGTATACGATGGTGATGACGACGACGATGGCTACCTGAATTTCAGCAGATTGTCTGTTTCTACTCTTGGTAAAAACAAAACCTGATCTGTGTGTAAGTCCAAAAGTTGCACCAATACGACAGAGACAAAGGCTATTCCGCTTTCGTTTTTTATGTGTGTTGCTTTGGATTTATTGTAATTTTTTTGAGATCTTAAGAAAGGTTCACACACGATGGTTTTGGGCTGAATGTGGACTCAAACTCTTTTCATATGAATTTGGTTTAATGGCAGTTGCTGTTTTTTTTTTTCTTCCTGTCTTTCCCTCTGTGTTTTTTATTACCAAAGTAAAGTTGTTTTAAACATCGGCGACAATGTTAGGGACAGAAAGGGACACGTTTTGGTTTTTTTTTTTTTTTTTTGTTTGTAGCCCATGTTGACCTTTTAAGAAGAACTTTTAGGGTAAGGATAAGTTTGTCAGAGTTGGAAAGGGGCACTTCCTGCAACAACTACTTTCTCAATCAACCTT
Organism: Volucella zonaria; assembly: GCA_963966105.1. Taxonomy (NCBI): domain Eukaryota; kingdom Metazoa; phylum Arthropoda; class Insecta; order Diptera; family Syrphidae; genus Volucella; species Volucella zonaria. Next base: position 199,070,593 of record OZ014532.1, on the reverse strand, counting down.
TATACAAGGAATTTGATTTTTTTTTATTTATTATATTATTCCTACTCATATTTCACTGTGTCCAAGTGCCTGCCTTCAAAGGAAAATTATTGATGAAATTAGGTGTAAAATTATATTATTTAAGCTTGGTTAACATTTACCAGAAATTCAAAACACGGAATAATGTCATAAATTCTAAAGAGTTTCCCATTAATTTTATTTAGTAGGTAATAAATTTTTGCACAGCCACTCATTAGCATTTGCATTAGCGATTAAATAAATTAAAAATGTCTTTTGTCTGTATTATTTTTTTCTCTGGCTTTTTTCGCCAAATTTATCCGGTTATTGGATTGTGAGTTCCTCAATACAAATCGACCTTTAATTTGGAAATAAAAACATATATACGTGGGTATATTTTATATATGTACATAAGTATGTATGTTCATTGGGCAAAAGCACAAGCGAACTGCCTTTGAGTTTTTGTTCTGATAATTGAAAGACTCGAACTTTATTTGGAGAATTACATTCATAGACAAGCTTTTGTTGGCGTCAGAGATAGAATCGCTTAAGGAAGTGAAAGGTTTGAATGGATTTCTTAATGAAAAGTAATCAAATTAAGAATATGACCAGTCTGAGGTCATTTCAGACGGTCTTATATATTACATAAATGTGGGTACTACACCCATTATAGTACAGTCATCACATAACTGACGAAATAAATGGTAATTGGATGGTAATTTGTCTGAATCAACCTTCCTTTTCTTCACTGGATTAGTCAAATACATGATAGATGTGAGTAAAATTTACAGATAATGATAAATTTCTGCATGTCTAGTTAAATGATATAAAAGATTGGCACTATATCACAAAAGAAGTGATCAACTTGTGGTCACCTCATGGCAATATGACCTGTGTAGGGTGCCTGGAAGGTGAAATTCTAATGAATTTTCAATGTTTGAGTTAGAAATGTCCATACAACTAAAATCTAAAATATGTAAAGGGTGGAACATTAGAAAAATAACATGCTTCGCTACCACAATTGCTCTTTTTTTTTTAACGAACGTTGAAATCACTCCTTTGCATAAATTAAGCTGGATTTCAGTGATGCAGTTTCTAACCTCCTCTTGTAGGACTTAGATGGTCGTTCAAGTAAATTTTCAACTTTAAAAAGTCACAGAGAAAGAATTCCAGTGGTGGTAAATTGAAAGATGTAAACGGCCAATTCTGATTGCTAAAACGCAATGTCATGTGCCATAAAGCTATTGTTTCACATGTGACAAGGCACCGTCCTGTTGGAACGTTTCTTTGATATTCATACCATCCATCTGAGGCGCATAAAACAAGGTTATCATTCGCCAAGGTCGTTTGCTATTGACTGTTTGTGCATTCCCGACAGTAATTGGCCTCATCACTGAAGATGATTTTGTTGGAAAACTCACTCGTTGTTGTTCCATAAACCAAGAGACGGCTTGAGTTATTAAATCAATTGGATTTTGTAGGCATGAAGAGTCAAATTTTTGATAAGAATACGCTGGTTAGTGTTTCTTGAAATGTTCAATTCTTGACCACGATGACGAATGGATGTTCAACTCGTCCTAATTCTGGTGAACAGTCATGATGTTTTCTATTGAACGACCTAAACGAACAAATCTCGATGATTTAGCAAGTAGTCGACCCTGTCTCCTTTAATTTTTCCATTATTCTGCTGTTCACAATTTATGCACTTGGAGTATTCTGACTATCAGAAATTGGTTACAATATGCGAATCGTGGCGTTCAAGCTTTTACTATTTCTGAATCAAATCTTAATTTTCAGCTTCTGTTGGAAATTAATTTGCACGTCTTCTGGATAAATGATTTTAGATAACAAAGAAGCGTACGATTGTACGAATACTATAAAATTTTTTTTTAAAACAAAATATTCTTGAAACTGAAATCAGATGCAGTGCCCTCAGGTTTAAAAAACATTTCTCTCTTTACCCTCCTTTGATATAAAACATCAACTACACTGTTCGAAATTGAATTTATTAATTTATAAAATCGTTTCTTAATATTTTTTATATATGTTTATTTAAATATTATATGGTTTATACTAGATGGAGTGAAAAGTGACATCCTTGACCGCCAGAATGGGCTGCTACTGCAAAAAAGGTTATGGTGCTTTGAAGTCCGTTCATATTGGCCAACTATTTGGCATCATGTTGAGTATGGACAAAAACGATTTTCGTTCTCTCATAAAACATTATTTTTTGAGAGGCAAAACGGCGAAGAAAACAAAAGAAAAGTTGGATAAATATTATGGGGCTAATGCTCCGTCAGATTACACCGTCAAATATTGGTTTCGAGAGTTCCGTGGTGGCCGCAACTCCACTACCGATCAAGTCAGCAGCGGCAGGCCGTCCGATGCGGTTACAGAGGACAATGTCAAAAAAATACATGAAATGGTGTTGGCTGACCGGATAGTGAAAGTGCGTGAGGTAGCAGATATCACAAAGATTAGTACTGAGCGCACACGCCGTATTTTGGGCAATATTCTGCATATGAAAAAGTTATCCTGCCGCTGGGTGCCGCGAATGACCAAAATCACGAAGCCGATAGCACTTAGAAAGAGTGTTTGGACTTGCTGATGCGGAATCGGGCGGACTTTTGGCGTCGATTGGTAACTGGATTTGGATCCCTCGGACTATTATCTCTTCCCAAGCCTCAAAAGATGGCTCATCAATGGCCACGGAGTATTTTGCAGACCTTCCGGAAAATTACTTTTCGGACGCGATCAAGAAGTTGGAAAATCGCTGGTATAAATTTTTTTTTTTTAATTCCCAAGGAAAGCTACACTTAGGTAGTAATAAAAATATCAGCTCAACCGCTTAGCATTTTTCGTTGATTGGGTTCTACTGAAATTGTTTTCAAAAGAACGGTGGACTTATATTGCAGACGAGGTACGGTGATTGTCCTATCACTATAAATGGCCCTATCGATTATTACCAATCACGCTCGTGCGATTTAACACCTTTGGACTTTTTAGTCTCTGGTCTATACCAACAAGTCAGGAAATGATTTGAAAGCAAACATCCGAAGTGAAATTCTTGGAATATCGGCCGAATTATGCGAAGAAGTCATGGTAAATTTGGTCCAGCGCATCCACTGGTGCCGTGGAGGACATTTGAATGATGTCATATTTCATAACTAAGGGTACCTTTTGTATTTTAATTTAAAACAAAAATTTCATTGATACCTTAAACACGCGTCTTTTTACTAAAAGAAAAAAAAAAACTAATATTGAGGCAAAAATCTTTTCTGAGTCCAAATATTTAGCTTTTCGCATGCTTTTGGATGAGAACAATTATTGAATCTCAAATAGGTACCTATACCGATCATTGTTGGTCTTGATATTTAAAGACTTTTTCTCTGATCGGTTCTACAAGGAAGACAAATTATTTATGCTGATAGAAGACCCTTGTCAACCGAAAACAATCAATTATTTAATACTATATCCTAATAAATTAGCATTTAAACAATATACAAAACCTAACCAGTTTAAAAAAATGATATTTATTTGAATCCAAGTAATAGCATATCCGTTCAGCGCATCATCAATATAGTCGTATACAAAAGAATCTGCTCATTTCATAAGTCAGTGTTCATTCTAAGAATATTATAATAAATCATTCACTACTACGACAATAACTGATTAAGTCAGTCACTACTGGGAATGGATAAGACGGAACAAAAAAAAAAAAAAAAAAAAACAGAAAAAAAAAAACGTTTTTGTGGGGAATCAACCAGAAAACCAGATTTTTTTCTGTTTCTGCCGCACGCAAAAGAGATGACGGCTGCCTGCCAACTAGTTCACAGCTGAAGACCAAAAGTAGTCTTCAATGTACTTATTCTCATAGGATAGTCATATGTATGTACTCGTACACATATATAAAGGGGTAAGAATAACAGAAAGACTCAACACACAATTCCATATAGTTTTCGCTTGTAATTAAAAGCAAATTAATTTATTATTGTTGAGCATTTTGTTAATTCTTCTTCTTCATGTCTTCTTATTCGCCTTCGTCTACATTTCATTACTGAAGAAAAACTGTTCACATGAACTCAAAAGCAATAGAGTTGCATCAACCTGTTGTTGATGACGCTTTCGAAGTTCCTCAAAGTGTGTATAATGGCTACCGACAATACTAGTCAATGAATACCAGTACGAGAATGTTATTATGTATATACATATGTTTAGTTTACTCACTGATATGATCCGTGTGTATTAACACAGTTACCGCCATGCTTACAGGGATTTGTTTGGCATTCTTCTACATCTTCGGAACACATCAAACCCTTGAAGCCTTTTGGACAACTGCATTTGAAATTTCCGCCCGGAAGTGAAGTGCAAGTTCCTCCGTTTCGACAGGGAGATGTTGCGCACAAATTTTGCTTTTCACAGTGCTTGCCTAGAAATCCACAAAAAAAAAACAAAAATTAAATTAGGGAAGAAAACAAAAAAAAGAAAAATAACAACAAGCCAATGACTACTATTAATCACAAGTCTGATTCGCGAAATGCTTGACTAATTGCCACCCACCTGTATAACCGTTGGAGCACGAGCACGTGTACTCCGACAGAGTCTTCAAATTGCATGTTCCACTGTTATGGCACGGAGATGAATTGCATGCATTCTGCACCGGTATCTCACACAGAGACTCTGTAAATCCGATAGGACAGTGGCACGCAAATCGCGGAGTTCCATCGCGAAAAGTCACTTTGCAAGTGCCACCGTTTTGGCATCGGGCTGTGTGACAGGGATTTGGGTACTCGCAAAAATCACCTACATATCGTGACGTACAGCTGAAATGATAAATTCAAATTTGCAGTTGTAATTAATAATGTTTTAATTTATGCAGGCTTTTTATTTTCAAAAAAAATATAGAATGGTTAAGTATATACTCGTATGTTATTATGGATACTAATATGTGTGCGTGGTTCAATAGTTTCAGTTGCATGCAGTCTCACTAACAAAACAAAAAAAAAAACGACAAACAAATTCCATGGTGTTCGTTTTCGCGGTTAGACCTCAATCACAAGAGATACATAAAACCAAGAGGCCTCCGATATTAACACTCACTCGTAAAAATTCAATGTATGGAGTTAACCATTCCTTCATTTTTTGTTTCTTACTATCTTTTATGATTCCTTTTTATAGAGATCAATTCTTTACTTTGACCGCATTTACCGCACAAAAGTAATTCGACGAAAATGGTGTCTTCAGCAGTTACCACCATCGTGTTAAAATTAATATTAATGCGTGTGCTGCAAGATGCAGTATTCTTCTATCTTGCGCTTATATGGATGGAGTCTGTGTATACAAAAAATCTGCGTGCGCGAAAAACAAAATAAGCGCACCGGATAATATGTTATGCTGTTCATTGTATCCCACAAGTATTAAATGTTATTAAATCAAAAGAAACAAAACAACGGATAACTACCCATAACAACATCACTTAGAAAGGAAGAAAGCAAAGGGTTTACGCATCCGAGTATACACGAGTATAGGGATACCTACATAGAGTATAACATCAATGAAGCGTACTATTTCCGCAAAGTGAGTGATTATAACAAAAATGTCACGCTGCTTTAAAGGATATGTGAAAATAACTTGATGTCAATTATTAAACAATTAAGCTAAAGCATGTACTTCTCAAAATACCTTTCGCAACATAACGGTGTATCGCTTCTTTTCAAATTGCAACGTGCAATTATTATCGAAGAAGTAGGTACTGACTTTCAGGTATTTGTATATTCCATTCAGATGGCTGTCGCAGTTTTGGGCTTGGTAAAATCACATTCACTGTCACAAGCAACCCAATTTTAAACCAGTGACATACATTGTCGATAGTTCGTATCTACATAGCCTGATGGACGTGTTTTTTTTAAACGGTGCGTTGTCATTTTGGTAATCCTGCCGAAATCAAAACCATCAACGACAAGGAACGTTTACACATGGCTTGATAAAGACATTACACTGGAACTAAAGAGCATCCGCATATAATTCTTAATTGCCATATTTCGGCAACAAAAAGGGAAACGTCTCAAATTTTGGAGTAGCGTAGGGACCGATGATGACTCCGCCAAAGTTACTCTTTAAATTTTTGGGGATGGACTACTAGCAAATTTTTAGAATCATGTGTCCCACTTGTATAGCTTGACTTGTTAGCAGCATATCATCTGAAGTGAAAATGTGTTTTAAGCTTAAAGATTAATTTACATTAAATTGCTGTCTTTTTCCAGATAAATAATTTCAACAACAACAATTTTTTTGTATGTGCATATTAGGATGTACGAGTAATAAAGGGTGTTTTTTTTTTTAGAGGTTTGATTTTTAATCTGGCATCACTGTTTCTACAATTTGTCAATTTGACGGTTGAAAGTTTACTTGTGGTTACTTCGTTTTGCCATTTTACGGTGAATAGATTAATGCCAGAACAATGCGTGAAAATTGTGCAAACTTATTTTGAAAACCATGGTTCGCTTCGTCAAACTTATCGCGCGCTACGTCCATTTTACGATCGACACATAATGGTCCATCTGAGCAAGTTATTCGGAACACGAGGAATCGTTTTCGCACCACGTGCACTGTAGTGGATAATACGCATCCCCAAAGACGACAAACAGTGTGAACAGAAGAAGTTATTGCGGTTGTGGAGCACAGTGTTGAGGAGAATCCGAATGAGTCGATTCGGCATTGTGCACAGCAATTGGAACTATGCCCATTCACTTTGTGGAAGATTTTACGGAAAGATCTTGGCTAAAAAGCTTATGAGATCCAGCTTGTGCAAGAGTTGAAACCGCGTGACCATTATACGCGTCGTAGATTCGGTGAATGGGCCGAGAACATGATTCAGCTTGATCCTCATTTTCAACGCAAAATTTTGTTCTCCAATGGGCCCATTTTCGGTTAAATGGATATGTAGACAAACTAAATTGCCGAATTTGGAGTGGAGAAAACCCAGAAGCCTTTGTCAAGACGCTCTTACAACCATTCAAACTCATTGTTTGGTGTGCTTTAACGTCAATGGAGAGCGCTATAGAAACATGATTTCTGAGGTGACAGAGCTTTGGTTTCAACAAGATGGCGCAACAGGCCACACGGCGCGCGACACCATCACATCAATTTATTGCGAGAAACATTTGCTGAGAGCATAATTTCGCGTAATGGACCTGCAAACTGGCCTCTACGATCCTGTGATCTCACAACTTTATATTACTTTCTTTGGGGGTATGTGAAGTCACTAATCTCGGCCGATAAACCACAGACGTTGGACGATTTGGAAGTCAACATTCGCCGTGTTATTGCTGATATACGGCCCCAGTTGCTCGATAAAGTTGTCGAAAATTGGACTTCACGATTGCGCTTCATTCGAGCTAGCCGTGGCGCGCATTCATATTGAATTTGTATGCCTCTAAAAAAAATACCCTTTATAAGTATTGCGCCCTTTTTTCGGGGGTTATTTTCCAATTACTATAAACAGCACATTGACATGGGATATATTGCTTATTCAGTCTGCAAATTTCGTTGTGCTAATATCATTGTAAGCATTTTTAACTGATTTTTGAAATGGAAGAGCATATTGGGCATATTTTATTGTCTTTGTTCCGACAACCGACAACCAGAGTGGAAGTGGAGCCACTAGAGAAAACCAAAATGTGTATGAAGAGGGTGTTCGCAACGAGTCTAAGTGTCGACGTTGGTTTGCAAAGTTTAGAAATGGATGAACATCGTTCGGATAGGCCAGAAGAACTAGACGATGAGCTCCTGAAGTTCACCGTCCAAAGAAACTCCACTCTTACGGTAAGGGAACTCAACGTAATCCCTATGACTACACATATAAGTCATAGAGTTGGGAAAATGGGTACTACACACACTTAGCAAAGAGTTGAAGCTTGCAGTACACTTCTGACGCACCACCATCAAGATCCGTTTTTGTCCCGGATCGTTACCAGATCTGAAAATTGGGTTCTTAACAATTACATTAAACGTCGCCACTAATGGCTTAGTCCAGAAGACAGACCAGCACAACATTCCAGAGATGGACTTCCGCCGCACAAGGTGTTACTGTATGTATGGTTGGATGCTGAGGTAATAATCCATTCTGATTTTCACTGCAGAAGTCTACTGTCAACAGCTGTGCAGATTAAAGTCGGCACTAGAGCAGAAATGGCCAGGTCTGGTTAATTGTCCTCGTCCTCATGTAGTTAGGACGAACTCCACACAGTTACAGGAATTCGGTTAGGAAGAAATGGTTCATCCGCCCTATTCTCCAGATTTAACACTTTCACATTTCCATTTGTTTCGAAATCTACGTAACTTCCTTGATGGGAAAAAAATTCATGTCTTAGGATGATGTCTAATAGGCTCTTTGGGGTATTGATATCTGCTGTCCGAAGCTTAATAAAAAAGTTGCACCACATCTTGAGCAACAAGCCAACTTCAGCGTTGCTTTATCGATTCTGTTGCTCACATCAAGTGCAATTCGCAATCGACTAAAATCATACTCCCTAGACAAACAAAGCTGTCGACTATTTGGACCATCTACCCAGCACTGTTTAGTTATGCGCTAGAATTTAAAAGGCTCGTAGATTTTGTCTTGAACGTATGTATTTACAGATCTGCTTGCGTGGGTCGGTTGCTAGCAATTTGGTGTAGGTCTAAAATTCTGAATCAACAGATATCATCACCGTAATCAATTTGAATTTATTTTCTATTGAATTCGTCGGTTTCCCCCATCAGTGTTGTACGTACACCATCAGGCATCTAAAGCGACGCCTAGTATAATGTCTTCATAAGTCTTCTTAATTGTAGCTACGAGTACGAGTTTTTCTAGAATGCCTTATCATGGGGACAAAGCCGACCTAATAAAATCTCGACCCACACAGTGGGGGATCTTCTCGAAGTTGATAAAATGAAGATGTAAGCAAGGTGCTCATCTGCTGAGTTGATACTCATTTGCATTTAAAAGATAAGAATTAAATAAAACTGAAAGAACTAAAGTTGTACTGTTGACTTGTCTCAGCAATATGACCCAAGACTATTCTGGGAGACTGAAAAATTCAGTAATAAGCCACACACATTGGATTTTTGTTCCGAGGCTCTTTAAGAAAATGTCTCTTCGCCAGAATGAGCCATTATCAACTAAGACTAATAGAAGCAGTCCTTAAATAACACCGGCTTTTTCAGGAGAACAAAATGCGATATCTTGCGTAGGCCAAATTGCATAAGAACTGGAGTAATGTCATGTGGTTAGACGTGACAAATTTTGATATATATGTTAGTTTAAATCTCATTTACTGATATATTTATTAGGACCTTTAAGAACAAATGATTCAGAATTGATAATTGAATCTTAATGTCTGTTAACAGATTTCATGTTGCCATATGTACGAGTATTAGCAGGAGGAAGAAGAAGGAAATTACCTAAATTGGGTGGCGGCACCACAGTCAAGTGTGGTAGCTGTAGAAACATTATGTGGGGGTGCATAGCCCCAAAAGGAATGGAAGAGTTATTCGTGTATGAGGGTAGGATGGTACAGCAACAGATAGGTAAATTCCTGTTTTCAGGACGTGTTTAAAGACAACTTGTCGGAAAACATTCGAGGACTCAGTTCGTAGAGTTATTTTCGAAAGATAATGCCCAATGCCATAAATTACAAAAAAAACAATGGAGTGGTTTACAAGTTAGGTCCTGGAGTGGCCAATTTAATCGACGGACCTGATGCTGCTCAAGCATCTGTGAGAAGATAAATAATCATTATCCAAAATCCTTAGTAAGATTGAAAAGCACAATGTGACTAGAATGGAAAATTTTCAACCCGGACGAATGTTTGAATTTAGTTGATGTACATATGTCTAGCGAAGCATTTTATTTAACAATTTCAGCAGCTACTGACTGACAAACAAAAGTACAGCGCTCTGACAGAAATCAGATTATAAAAAAATACCGCACAGCAGATAAACTTATTGGTAGAGCATAGTGTTACAAAGTTAGAAACTATAACACTTTATCATTTGAAATGCGATAGTGTTCAGCTTGGAGTGAAAAGTGCCGACAGGAATGATGAAATTTAAATTCGTGGATTTTGCTGGAATGACAACAGATGCAACGGGAATAGTGTAAGCAAATTTTGCTATTCCTCAAGACTACTCTCCGACAGACACAAACAATATTTTGGAGGAATTTATTAGTTGCTATACAAATCAAAGTGTTTATTGGGACGCAACAAGATTTACAGAATTCTAAAACAGAAAAGATGCCAGTTTAGCCAGTGGCTGAATCCAAGGACTTAACGTTGTTGCTAGTTTCCTATCTGGTTTTATGGTTCTTCTTAAATGTGAATTCTCTTTGATATTGCAGACTTAGTATGCTCCATGCACTCGCATGCTTGTACTATTGAACAGTTCTCTCTGTGTGCAGGTTGTAACACCGACAAAAATGAGCGACGAAGAGGAGATAACCAGCAACCGCCGAGGGATGCATGGCTAAAAGCGTGCATCGTCTCTTGATTTAATTCTCCACCCGATTACTGGTGGGAATCAATATTAATCCAACAAAAATTTCAACTTTAGAGACTGATAAATCTTTAAAAGCATCAACATCTAGGGATGCACCTGTGCTCCCTGCAGCAGAAACTGTCGATCCGACGTTTAGAAAAGCAAATACGGTATGACCTACAATTTAGTTAATACAAAGTATCCCAGAGCTGATCTTAATTACCTACTTAACAAAATTGAATTATTTTTTTCATTAAATATAACAAGCCTCGAGCTTCATAAAAGGAAATTCAGCGCTCGCAATATCAGGCTAACCTGATTTTTTTTTAAAGAACTTACCACTCAAGTGAGTATGAATAGACTTATGATGCCAAAGCATGTGTTAAGTTTTTCGGAAAATGGGACAGAAAGATGTTTAGACTCAGTGGTTATTTCGCCCCATGGGTGGCTTCCGACATTTAATGGGAATGTTGATGATGTTGTATTTAGGCAACCGCAATGCCCCATACATTTCTTTAATCAAAAGAAGACTGAACAAAGTTACTGGACACAAACCAGGGGCTAATGATCCAAAACAAACTGAAGTCCGTATACTGATTACGTATTAAAAGAAATAAAGGGTGACCAGCTACCATCAGTGCACATCATTCAAATGGCCGCCTTGGCTTCGCTAGCAGTGCTTCATGCGGTCGGCCCAATTTTTGATGACTCGGTCCAATATGTGCGGCGTTATTCCGACAATAGCGTGTCGAATGTTGGCCTCGAGCTCGTCCAAAGTTGGCTTGTTACCGTTGACTGAGAACTTGACGTAACCCCAGAGAAAATAATCGAGTGGTGTCAAGTCGCATGGCCGCGTCGACCAATTGAGGAATGCGCACCGTGAGATGACCCGGTCGCCGAAGTTCTCCTTCACAACTTCGAGGGTTGCGTCGCTTGTATGGCATGTAGCGCCGACTTGTTGGAACCACAGTTCGGATATATGGGCGTTGTCGAGCTCGGCCTACAGAACGTCGGTTAAGATCGCTCTATACCGAGCGTTGACGGTAACGGTCCGAAGATGGCGCCATGCCATAAACCGCACCAAACCGTCAATCTTTGTGGATGCATTGATGCTTGACAATTTTGCTTGTTGATATAGCCGCTGAGTCAAAAATGGGCCTCGTGCGGTTGTATGGCATGTAGCGTCGTCTTCTTGGAACCACAGCTCGGATATATCGATGTTGTCGAGCTCTGCCTACAGAAAGTCGGTTAACGTCGCTCTATACCGAGAGTTGGTGGTAAAGGTGTCTCCTTCCTCAGGTCCGATGCCATAAACCGCACCAAACAGTTAATCTTTGTGGACGCATTGATGCTTGGCAATTTTGTTTGTTGATATAGCCGCTGAGCCAAAAATGAGCCTCGCCTGAGAAGATGATTTTTTGGCCAAAATCCGGATTTTCGACCAACATTTCCAGCGCCCAATTAGCGAACTCACGGATGTGATTCCAACCTCAAAATAAGCCGGGTTGACTCTCTGGCGATGCGCAATTCAGCTGATCGACTCGGAATCAACATTTCTGGGTCTTCTTCAATACTGCGGCGGCTATGTTTTCTTCATTTCGCATCAATCTCTATCTGATTGATGGTTTAAGATGCAAGAAAATGTGTACTCACGACACGGTGTGACGAATTGCCTGCACACTGAAGCCATGATGACGACCGACTTTACGACGAAACTCACGTTGCGTATTTACAACTGAGCCGGAATTTCGATCATATTTTTTTAAAAATTTAAGCACGTTCGGCATGCGTAAAATGATGCATTGGCAGTCATAACTGCTGAAACATAACAATTGGAAAAACTATCATTGCTATCTGGTCACCATTTATATTCGGCTTAAATCGTTAGTTGAAGCTTTTGGCTAGAGTCCTGTAACTTCTATCAAATTCACTTCAAGTATGCATTCAACTCGTTCCTGCTCAGTGGAAAGGGGAGATAATCCCAACTACCACACTTTTTTCTTAGCTTTACCAAAACCTTTGAAGCTTAACCGGTTAGTCTTAACCTGGTTTTTGACCACTTTCGGATTAACTTCGGATTAAATTCTAACAAGTTCTCTTTATCAAGAAATTCTTGCCACCCATTTCGGTAGTTTTTTTTTTTGTTGCAGTTGGAGCACAAATAATCTTTTACATGTCATTATGTTTTTTTTTTTGTAAATAACCAAACGTCTGAGCCAAAACAAAACAAGAAAAAAATGAGAAAATGTTGGTGAAATTGACACTGCTGCCATGACAGTGGAACTATTCTGGATCGAAATGCCAAGGGAATGACAGCCTCGGCACGCCATTTCAAAAAATGATAGTGTGTAGCCTACCTAAGAGGTTCCTGGAGCTTGAAAACCATTGAAAGAAAGACTACTGGGAAACATAACGGTGTTTTCCACTATCTAAGGAATCGGTTACAAAACGTTTTCTGCAAGCAACTCAAATCAACCTGTCAATGCCGTTCTTAGTAGTTCAAAAATCTGTGAGGTGTATCCATTCCATACACACTAGCTTTAGTTTAAATAATGAACGAATCATTATTTAAAGAGTAGGACAACATTTGTGTCAAAAAGATTTTATTTTCTCCCAAGATGCAGACGATATACACACATATGTATCTGTATACGACTGCACATTGGAGCCGGAAGAAAAACGTGACTCCCATTCAGAACAATACGGTTTTTAAGGCTAAAGCGTTTGCGCACCTAGTTTCAAAAAGCCACCTCTATTTGTCTAAACAGGTTACATACATACTCGGATATGGTATATGTTCATACGTGCATGCTCCCACAAACTAAACACTATCGCGAAAACTACGAAATGTTTGTTTCGGAAAAGAAAGAAAAAGTACGGACATCTGCTGCTGTTGCTGCTGCACTCCCTATATTCGTAATTAGCATGGCTTGTCTTATGTCGACCACACTAAAAAGCACCTAGTGTGCGAAATGTCAATTTTTACAGTAGTAATGGGCAGAAGAAAAAAAAAAAAAAAAAAAAACCAGAACAAGATACAAGCACAAGGTACACAACAACGAAACTATGACAAACTGGCAATGATATTGGCGCGATTCGAGTGAAACTATTTCTCACCGCCACCGTCACCATTGCCGTAATGAAATATACTCATATACAATTTATACACAATTTACGCGTTGCCCCGGTCTCTTTTCATGCCCCCCGCTTTATAGTGTGAGCTCAGCTCAGCTCAGCATCCGTCTTTAACCCTCACATACTCCTGAGCTCAGAGATTTCCTGGTGATTGCTGGATTGCTGCACACGATAAAACATTTTAAAAGATCAATGCGCTACCAGTTTACAAGTAGAATGATTGTGCGGAGTACGTGCAGCAGGGGGAATACACACAGAGTCTTAAATTAAGCACCTGGAGATTTTATGATTTCAGCTAAAGCTACTCTGACTGGCTCTCTAAGATGGATAACAGTGAATAGCGATAGCAAGCCGAGATGGCGGACACAGCAAACATTTCTGAAGAATCGACCAACCTCTCCGAGTGCCAAACGACCAAAACGACCAAACGACTAACCGACCGAACGACCAGTCGACCGCATATAGAAATGTTAAACGGTTTTTTCATGTTGAATGGCTAAATATTGTATATGGTGTATTTGGATAGTGTGCCGTAATGACTAACAAGAAGTTGTGTTAATTACAGAGAGCAACTTCAAATAAAAAGATAGATTCCAAATGAAACTGAACCAGAGACCCTATATGGTTGATGAAGTAGAAATGGGAATTGGAACGGGAACGAGAATGGGAATAGGAAGCGAAGCAACAGATCGTATACATTAGCGAATAAACGTCATGTATGGTTAATGGTAAATTAAAATACTTATATCTGCAGCCTGCAGTCAGCTAATGGTGAGATCGGAATGGTGTTCTACGCAACTCATGATAAACTAACAAATTTATGAATGAAATTCTTTTATTGTAGCTGCCAACTGCCATCTAATATTGATTCATTAGACTTAATGAAACTAAAAAAAAAAAACCAACACACTTATGTTCGTTTTGAGATACTCGTACTTCACCCGACCCGTGGTGCTCTTGCAGTGACCCGAAATCTGACACAATCTTGTCGTTTTTATCACGAATTTTGGTGCACTACTACACGATGCAGGTTTAGTTCAAAAATAATTTACGAGACAAATGCTACTTTCTTTTAGCATTTAAAAAAAGGCATATGGGAGTTACAGCTTTGAAACCTGCTTCGTGGTAGTACATTTATGCATTTAATTGTCTTGGATTCTAAGCACATACTGAATCCTAAATACCATTGCAATTTCGCCTGGTAGTAATGCGTCTCTAATGCAGTAGTGTCTAACATCATTTAAACGCATCAAATCGTAGTTAGAACGGATGATATTCATTCTGAATCTAAACTCGTATTTGCATGTACGAATACTCGTATGCATGTAGAAGTTGCATGAAAACAGCCTTCGACATAGGAATAACATCAACTTTAACACCATTTTTTCTCTTTTAGTTCTCATAGCCATACTTGATACATTTCGCATTAGGTGCAAAAATGAGTCACTTGAGTCTGAAACGTTTGTTTATATCAACAAGAACTCGAAAATAATGAACGCCTGTTAAAACTAAATAATTACTTTCTAATACTCCTTCGTCCAGAGTCCTTTTGCCTTTTTATTTATGTTAGGCGTGTTTTATTCAAAAGTGCTTATCCACTTTTCTTTTATGGGTATAAAAAAAAAACTATTTTTTCCAAGTGTAAAAAGCCCAAAAGAACGTTCATTATTGACTTGCTCTTTCAAAACATAAGTTGATCCACGAACACATCCCAGAATATAGAGAAACGGCATGCTGTCAACCATCAAGAAATGAATAAATGGCCTCTAGTCGTATGTTGCGACATCTATAATTCAAATCTTTCGTAAGTCTATCCTCACTTCTGAAAGTGAACTAAATTATACCCACTTTTGATTTTGTTTTTGTTTCGTGTGGAAAAGTCGCTACCAACTTTTGAATAAAACACGACTATTATTCGCAGTCGATGACAATAACCTGCTGAAATTTTTGTCCACTGTTCTTATGCTCTCTCAAAAAGGCTAAAGAAGATGGTGGTGAGGCATAATAGTTTGCAAGAGCAGTTTTAAGATACGCCCAAAGATTTTCGATGGGGTTGAGATCTGGGCTTCGGGCTAGTAAGTTTAAGACATCAAATGGTTGCATTTGAAGCCAATCTTGAACTTTTTTAGCCACGCGGGGAATAGGTCATATTTCTTATTGATGCCGTGATGTGTGACTTCAAAATGTTTAAATACACGTGTTGGTCCATTATGCCCTTTATTAGTGTAATTTTTAACTGATTGCTTAATATGATGCGGCATTAAAGACTCGCCTTGCCTTCTCTAAGCCCACCATCTTCCATCCGTACCGTAATGATCAATCTTAGTTTCGTCTGGCCATACAACTTTATTCCAATCATCTTCTGACCAGTTTGCATATTTTTTAAGAAGACTTAGTCTTGCTTTGATATACGAGGGTTGTCTGAACAGTTTCCGACCGCAACGTAAAGATAGCGGCACTCGTCAATAAAAGCAATGTCCAAAGAACGTGTTTGTTACATATTAAATCAATATTTAGGCATGAGAAAGCTGTCCGCGCGTTGGGTGCCGCGTTTGCTTACGTTAGACCAAAAACGTGTTCGAATGAACATTTCCAACGATCTGTTGGCGCAGTTTAGGCGCAATAAATCCGACTTTTGGCGCCGATTAATTACTGGAAATGAAACTTGGATACACCATTATACGCGCGAAACAAAAATTCAGTCAAGACAGTGGACTGCAAAATGCGAGCCGGCTCCAAAAAAAAAACTGTTTTTTCGACTGGGAAAGTGATGGCGACTGTTTTTTGGGATACTAAAGGAGTTATCTTAATCGATTAACTTCAGAAAGGAAAAACCATTACAGGAGCATACTACGTATCATTACTTGGCAATCTGAAGGTAGAAATTGCGGAAAAACGGCCATATTTGCAGAAAAAGAAAATCCTGTTTCACCAAGACAACGTGCCGTCTCACACCTCAGCGGTTGTCATGGCGAAAATCCATTAATTACGGTTTGAACTGCTTGACCATCCGCCTTATTCACCAGATCTAGCAACAAGCGACTCCTTTTAGTTCCCTCATCTAAAAACTGCGCTCGGAGGACAGAGATTTTCGTCAAATGAGGAAGCAATCACCTTCGTGAACAATTATTTTGCAGAGAAAAACGTCAAGTACTATTTGGACGGGCTAGAGAGATGGGACCATTGCTGGGCGAAGTGTGTAGAGTATCATATCAAACTTTTCAGACAACCCTCGTATTTCTTAGATAATGCCGGCTTTTTTTTCTTTTTGATGGATGCCATCATATCGTGCTTACGCAGGATCCAATTAACTGTCCATCGGCTAACTCTGTTCCCAGTAGCTGGCTGAGACTCTTTCGCTGCTTCAGAAATTGAAGCGATCCTTCCAGAAAGCATAAACCTCACCAAAGCACGTTCATCTTGGTCGGAGAGTTTCTTTTGCCTTCCTCCTGGAGAACTGTTCATGTGAAGTTAACTCTTTTCTTAGCCGGGCGTTCATTTGCCGTCTTCTAGTAATTTTAAAATTACTTTTTGTAGTTCTTTGCGAGAGATGTCATTTTTACAACCAAAAACTGCACTCTGTTCCAAATTAGAATACAATGTAGATACAATATATTTTTTTTACATTCCAACAGGTTTAAAGAGGTTTAAAGGTACCAATTCCTTTAGATGTCAAACTGTGGATGCACTTGCACGCAAAGAAAATAGTGGTGCAAAGCTGAGTCATAGCAAAACAAATGTTACTTCGTAAATAATCAGGGTTGCGTCAAATATTGTATGTCCTGTTAACCAGTGTACATGCAGCTATATTTAACTGATGTTAGTTTTGTTTTACATACAAACGAAAACAAATATGGAAACAAATTAAAGATGAAATAAAAGTATCTTCAGAAATTTAATAAGAGCTCTTCAGGAGGAGGAAATACTCGTAGTCAGAATTTTCTCAATGTAATCAAAGGTGACTTCAGTTGACTGGTCACGATTTGTAGGACTAATTTTACATATTTGAAGCTCATATCCAAGACTTCTGCAGGTAAGCCCTCATAGTCAAAGACAATGATGACATCCCCCACGTCGTGTTAACGCAAGAGACACAGACACACGATTTGAGTGTATGCTTTTAGATTGTACCACAACTTTACCCTCCAGGACCTACTCAAAACCTTTTTAAACGTATTCTCGCAGATATACCATATTTGGTAGGAACACGCATACCATATCCATAAATAAGTTAGGTCAGTTCGACGGTTATTGATTTTAATATATTAAGTGGTCATCTTGCAGTGACCCCAATAATAGTCAAAGGACTAACGATGATGAAGACGACTTTTACGACCTCTTTGGCGAACTTGATCTATAGACAACATGTCTTCAGTCGGTCGATTTCTGAGCCGGACTATCTTACGAAAAGTCGTATGGCATGAATAAAAAATGTCCTACAATAACGTCCATCCACATATTAAGTATTTCTTCTCCAAAAATATCGACGAACAGTACAGTCAAGTCAATATCATCAAAGTAGTCGCAGTAAGAAATTTGGACTGCCAACCATCCCCGAGAAACTACCAGTCGTGCAATGAAGGATACGCTTTAGGAAATCAGGATACAGAGGAGGTACCAACAAAAAATCCGTTACAATGAAAAACTAACGCAGAAGGTGAAGAGTACTAGGCGAGGAAAAGGGCAGAAAAGTAAATTCTGAAAGAATTACGAAGCATTCCAGTTCTACGAAACAGAAGAGTCCAGCGGTTGGAACAACGTCCAGAGTTTGAGATAGAAAGCTGAGCAGCTGGGAAAATCAGTCAAAATTGAAGTATTCTCTGCAATTATAGCCAGAGGCATTATATTTTGTTGTGGGTCATAGAAGAACTACCCAGACTCACTTTTGCTAAATCTAAATTTCTGTATGAATGTTTATAATCCTTTTTAGGCACACCCAGCAAGCAATATGTCAAGTTGTTATGTATAATGTATACGAGTACCAACTTTAGGATTTTTTTTTATCTAAAGGCTAAGTTGTTTGTGTTCAGTATACACTGGCAATTATTACCATTCAATGATTTACGAGAAAGTCTAAGCAGAATTTCCAAATTAAAAAGTGGCCAAAATTTAACTCATCGCAGACGCTGTGTAACGCCCAGCTGTGATGGTTATTTGCCAGATTTTTTAAAATAAATTAAATACATTACTTTGTCACCCCTAGCGATCGAAATTTGTTGCCTGATACAGTTTAGCTGTGTAACTCTGAAAATAAGCTCATAAGCCACTCCTATTTTTCTAGAAGTCGCCACTACATTCAATAGGCCGAATGCAACGAATATTCCCAATTTAACCATAATTAAGGCAAAATGTCTCCCTTGGGGCATCAGTGAACCCAAGCCCAACCTCAATTAATGTGGTGGTTTCGCTGTTGTTAAAAGAGAAACTTCATACTTGCCTGCTGCATCCAAGCGAAGAAGAAGGCACCACACGTATATTTTTCCTTTTACCTTTTTTTTTTGGCTTTTCTTTCAGCACCAGAAATGATGCCCAAGATGCCTGTTCCAGCGTTCCTTAGTGATACTCATCTTGAATCCAACTATCGCTCCGTATATCTACCATGACTAAGTAGAGTCAGTAGTATATGCGAAACCGAAATCGAACTCATGTTGAATTTCAATTAGTCGTCCAAGTCTTTCCAACTTCATAAGGATAGCAGCAACAACAGCAACAGCAACAGCGCCAACAGTAAGCAAAATGCAGTAACGAAAGAGGCATCACGATTCCAGGGTAGATACTGAGCCTTCTTTTGCCCACATTCAAGTACTTACAGTGAATACCCAGTAAAGAGTGTATTCGCCCAATATGGCACCCAGTTGGAATGCAGCTAGGAAGCAATCATGAACAGCAGCGCTTACAACAGTAGTTGTGCAAACCCTGCCTGGTCCATAATGCTGCAACATGCCTAGATCTCTAAGTTCCTGCCACACTGAGGCCGTCATAAAAAAAAAAAAAAAAGAAACTGAAGCCGACAAAAGACATTATGTTGGAAATAATTTTTCTCACATTCCCGACTAGAGGACCAGATCAAGAGAGAATTCGTTTCTGATGGTAAGTTTATCAACGGAATACAGTCAATCGTCGCTAGTTGCAGCCCATTGAAATACAACTTCGGCAACCTTCTCTACAACTGCAACAATAACCTCACTGACTGACTTGAGTAAACAAAAGACTAATGCCGATGTACACTTGTGGATATGCTAATGGAAATTCACCATTAATCTTATTGCAAGCATTATGATTATTCTCATCTGGAGTGGGGTGGTGTGGATGGAATGGAGTTGAGCCGGACTTCACTACTCCTTTACGAGGGCACACCACAACAATTGACTTGATTAAGGGAATTATACACAGTTGCAAATCAGACAAAAACGAGAATGGGGGGTACTTTTACCTGGTAATGTTGCATGTGTATCGATGAGGTCTTGGGATCAATCGAGAGCCAAAACAGCGCAAGATTATTTGTAATCGCACTTCTACGAGTATTCGCGCACGGCCAAGAGCGACTTGATGAATGATTTTCTATATTTAAAAGCTTTTGATGGCCTAAGAGAGATGCAATTATAAATAGTGGAGATAATCCTTATTTGAATTTTGTCAACAGATTAGTTGGAATTTAATTCTCTGCCTAGCCTATGGCGGCCATGTAAATAAACAATGTACCAGGTACCAGCCAACTTCAAGTCAAAGAAATCATTTCAAATTCTTCCTTAACACAATTAAAACACATACGAGTACACACATATGTACGAGTATCTGTGGTTTTCTTCAAAATGATAATAGGCCTATTATTGCAGTTTTTGGGACTATGGTATATCTCAGGATATTTTCAAATATTTCGTGAGCAATAAGCGTGTGCTTGCCATATACACATACTCGTATGTATGTGTGTACACGTCCGCAGAGAGTATTTTATGTTGCAGGCTGTTTTGTTTGGCTGCGACTTTAGTTTGACTGTCATTTGTCAGTTTATGCTGAAAGTGGTGGAGAGTGGACGATAGCAATTTATTATGGAGTATTATACTCGTACCACAAAAATATCTTGAAGTTTCTCAGACATTTTATTTGAATAATTGTTCAATTGTCAGTGCGCGTACGTGGTTCATTGAATAGTTTTTTTTTGAAAATTTGCATACACTGGGAAATAAAGCAAAGTCTGTACGTCAACGTCAACAATATTGATGCGGTATACCATATTTGCATAGTATTTGCGAAGGTCAGGTCAAAGCACCTCTCGTCAAATTGGCACAGGAATTGGGAACTTAGTCTGCGCCCTGTCGGTCACTGGGTTGCTATTAGCACCAGAACTATACATAACAAGCTCTTAAGCATTCGTGGTAGTTGTAGCAACTTAAAGGATAATACTGCGGCATATTAACTTGGTAATCCCAAGTGAATTAACTATTGTAGATCGCTCCAGATGAAAACCGAAGCACTATAATGCCAGGTTCGGCAACCTAACAACAGTTACAGTTATGAACACTCTCTGCATGTTTACACAGTATGAACAAAAAAAGCAAGGCTATGGATTATAATGATTAGAAAATAAAGAGCTTAATAGAGTTTATTCTTTCGCTTAAGACCAGGTGATAGTGTTGATTTGCATTTTCCATTATTTCTAACGATTTGTTTCAGAGTCAATCTAAACACTTATGCCAGCGCTTGATCCAATCCTCGAAACATTTTTTTATATTCAGTGTTTCCTGCGATTTTTCCATTACTTCCTCACGATTGGTTTTTTAACTCGATTGAACAGAAAGAAGTCACAGGGAGCCAAATTAGGTGAATTCGGTGGCTGTTGGATGGTATTTGTTGCATTTTTCGTCAAAAAATTACGAATAATGATGGCACTGTGCGACCGCGACGTTGCGTTATCATGGTGCAAAATCCACGAGTTTTCTGCCCTCAATTCTGGTCTCTTTCGGCGAATTGATTAACGCAAACGTCTCATAATGCCCAAATACCTAATACTCTTTGTTTACTGTCTGGCCTTCTGGCAAACTGGCAAAAATTCATGATGCACTACACCGTTGTAATCCATGATAACCGTGAGCATTGCCTTCTTTTTTGACTGAAAACGACGAAAAAAATTTGGTCTCGGCTCATTTGGTGAACGCCATTCACTTGCCTGATGTCTGGATTGCGTGTCGTACTCATAAACCCACGTCTCGTCTCCAGTAATGATCCTTTTGATGAATGTGGGATCGGATTCAGCTTTGCAAATCATCTCTTTTGCGACGTCAACACGGTCTCCTTTTTGCATGAAATTGAGGTTTTTTGGCACCAACTTTGCTGCTACACGACGGAAACCCAAATCATTAACCAAAATGTCTTGGACGGATCCATAGGCAATGTTCAAGTCCTCCGCTATCTCTCTGATGGTTAATTTGCGGTTATTGACCTTGACCAACATTTCTTTTACTTCATCAATGTTTTCGTCGGTTTTCGATGTCGATGGTCTGCACTGCGTTCATCATCTTCGATTGACTCACGACCACTTTTGAACCGCTCGTGCCACTGGTAAACGACCGTTTTCTTAAGAGAATCGTTGCGGAAACACTTTTCCAATATTTCCAACGTTCGCGCAACATTAAATCCGTTTTTTACGCAAAATTTAATACTCGTACAAGTTCGTTGTTGCAAATTTAAATCCATTTCTAAAATTGTAAAAAATCGCCAACACACACAGAGATAGATGTACTCTTGGCTACGTAACTTTTGCAAATGTCAAGCTATGACGCTAAGATTTAGAGGGAATGTCAACAACAGATTTACCAACTTAACAAAAAAACAGAACTCAAGTCGGAACAATGGGAGCGTCGGAAACTTTTTGATCAAGGTGGTATTTAATATTGCAAGCTGGAATATCGGTATAACGATGAGTAAAAATTTCGAATTACAAAACGTATTATGACAACATAGAAATGATATAGCATGCGTTCCAGAAATTAAGTGGCAAAATGGTTACTTAAATTCTTGCGAGAAGAGCCATGAAGAACTCCTTGGCTATCATGATCTCCTATTTTACTCATTCATGTCCGTCAAAAGACCACTAAGATCAAGTATCTGAGCAAGCTGCACAACGTGGCAGGAGAATCTAAGACAATTTCTTTCTATTGGCACAGAATTACTACAATGACGTCGTGAGTGATTGGACAAAAACATTTTGGGAAAAGTTAACCAAGCTCAATCTCCGTCCAATAGGAATCCTGAATTGGGGCTAATTGAAGGCACTACCATTTATGAAATTCAACGGTGAAATCTTTCCCGAGACTTTATTGGATCATTCTTAACCAACAAAAGTGAAGACGACATAGGGATCATGAATCAACTGTTCCCCAATTTCCATTGTTGTCGGGGAAGATGAATGGAATGTTCTCTTGACAAAAGAAAAAGAACATTCAAATACTCAAACCCGGAATCCTTTGATTTTATTACAAAGAAACAGAATAAGTAAATGTCCTGCTGCTTTACTTGAACATTTAGGAGTGGGCATAGTGATCTTCAGCAGAAAGACTTTGAACAACCGTCAAAGAGACCTTATTGAGCATTTCATTTCGGATGTCGAACATAATCAAATACATGGCTGCTGACGATGACCAAGATCTAGAGTATTCCCATGATTTGGAACATTTGAATGAGCAAAGATTGAGCTCAATGTCGCTGTTGCTCATTTCCATTCCCTTTCTACATCTAGTTTGGGGGCTTATGCTAGTAAAATCAAAAACTTGTATTCAAAATTAGGATGGACTTATTTGGAACAGCGGATCAAATGGTATGAGGTATGTGGTTCGTTTTTTTTTTTACTTTCTTCTGGGATAGTGAAGGCAGAGCAGAAGAAAAATGTAACTGCCTTAACATGCCACAGATAGGATTGCATTTATATCAGTTGAATTGATGAAATTAAAAACTCCTCCAGAAAGTGCGTTTTATTTTTATGAATGAATGTAGAACATTAAATTGAATCATGAATCAATACCCCTCTTATTGACAGCTAAAGAGATTGAAGAACTTACCAAATTCTGCCAATCATGATGCTATTACTGAAGCTGTAAACTTTATAAGGAATTACAGAGAATGGATATTGGAAACTCCCAAGGAGAGGGAGCCTTGGATCTTTACGAGAAAGTTTAATTGACATAGGGCACTGACATATAGAAGGCTTTGCTGAAGCACAGGGCTAATGTTTATTGGATCAGCAACTGGCTCTGTATTTTGCACATCAGATAGATTAATGTTGATGGACAAGTTTAGAAAAAGGTAATATAAGGGGCTTCTCGATTAAGTGGGCATCATCATAATGTACATAGTCGTCAATTGGATTGGTCTACTAGGTTTCTAACAAATATTTTTACCAGATAACGGGAAAAATTTAGAACTAACTATGTAAGACATGAATGGGCAGTAATAACGGTGGTGTAGCTAGCTATGATGAAAAGACTACGACTCTAGGGATGCATTGGCTTTTCGACAATAGCCGCCGAGATGAAAACTCCTGTCGTCAGAAAAAATTATTATTCGGACAAGTTCGACGTCCGATTCGAGCTGCTGTAAGGCCAAACTGAGAAGCGATAACGAAGCGGACGGCCGTTTGCCTTCAATTGTTGAGTCAATTGAGGAAATAATCCGAGATATTTGTGCAAAGTTGAGATCGATGGTGAGTACGAGTAGATGTTCCTGAATTGAGTCGAACACTCTCGACCACACCATACCATACGACGGGGATCGCCAGTGTTGTCCGGAAGCAAGCCAGCCTCACGAGCTTTTTGCAGAAACTTGTGTGGGTGCAAGGGCAGTGGGTGCTTCATTTCGGCCAAAACTTATTTTCAATAAACGCACTGTATGGGCAACACAGCACTTACTTTTGAAATAAGTTTGCAATATTTCCCAACCTTTTTTCAAGTTGCTTCGTTCTGCGGATGAATTATACTGACTGAGCGGGAAAGAGTTGTCAGTGTCAAAATGATATATGATTCAAAAAGAAACTTGTACTTGGACCACCTGTCATGTTTGTACTTTTGTTTACAAATTATTTCTAAATTTACTTTTTCTTTTTCCATTTACTAATTGTACTTTTGTCTTTTATAAATAACGAGAATAAAGTTTTTTAAAAAAAAGATTAAAATATAATAAAAGCACGAGTCGGTGGTCTCGTCCTGCGTTAATCTATCGCACGCCCGTGGGTATGTTTTTTTTCTTAGAACCCAACTTAAATATTTTGGAATACAAAAAGTTGAGAAAATAAGCCGCAGCTTGAGAAACGGCCGTGGGTGGAAAATGATAAATAAAATCAGAAGAAAACAAAAAGAGAAAGTTAAAAAGAGTTCTTCTTAGTTTTTAGTCGCTTGTTTTCAAGCGTTTCACATTACCGTCACTGCCGTGAGGTTTGAAGTCTTCGGAGAATTGCACAAATGCGGTGGCAGCCTGCGAGTTGCTAGCCATTGAAAAGCAAGTGTTTGAATCTTCAGCTGTGAGAGCGTCGGTATAGCTCGGTATTATTTGCTAGGGTGTACGCTTTTGTGAATTGTTCTCCCTGTCCTTGGAACTCAAATGCGAATGATGGACTTTTTTCTTATCACTATTCGTATCACCGATTGCTACGCATTTC
The DNA here is from genome assembly GCA_963966105.1 of Volucella zonaria. Lineage (NCBI taxonomy): Eukaryota > Metazoa > Arthropoda > Insecta > Diptera > Syrphidae > Volucella > Volucella zonaria. The sequence continues at coordinate 199,045,293 of OZ014532.1, read as the reverse complement.
TTCTCTCAGTATCGAGCTTTGTCTACCGCCCTGCCTAACACGCTAGATGTCGTCTTTAGCACGACATCAGGTTTCAGTGTAAACTTCGGGACATTGCCGCATCAATTTTCAAAATAGTACTCTTGGGCGGGGAAAGCGATTTTTGATTTTACGGAGAAATTTTCATGATGCAGACAAATTTGGAGTGCCGCATAAATTGTGAAAACCGTAAACATGGAATTTTTCAACAAATATGACGAATGGTAACATTGCTCGAGTGTAGAGTGTCGGAACCAGGGTCAACTATTTGAAATTGAAAACGAAAGCGTACCAAATGTATTATTACGGAACGATGCTTAGCATCTAGATAGTGGGCAATCAGAAAAAGAAACATTTTGGTGCGACTTTGATAAGGTTTTAAATGGAATATCAGTGCAGTTCGGGGAATCGAACTGAATTGGAATGAATTAACAGCTGTGCTGGAATAATGCGAAACGACGTGTAAATTGACCAACCTCATCATTATCCAGTCCTCGTCGATTTTGCCGACTGAATTTTTCGTGAACAAACCAACGAAAACCGCCATCAGTCGAGAAAATAAAAGACCACAAGCTAAACAAGGAAAGAGGGCAGTTCTAGGCGCTAAATATGTGAGAATGGCCCCAAAAATTCCATAGGCCAAGATGACGAACTTAGCAAAATGTAATAGTGGAGAAAAAAAAAAACTGTGCTCAGTGTGTCAAAGTCCTGGCTCCACATAAATAAATAAATGTCGTAGTGAAACGATGAGGTATGGCAGTAGGGAACAAAATTCAAGTATTTCAAGTATGCAATTATATATACAACACTATTAGAAAACTCTTGGCCCCACTAAGGAGGTGATCCAAAAAAGAGCGGGTTATGCAATGATATTAAGCTAACTACCTAGTCCTGCCATAAGTTCTGTTACAAATGTAAAGCGCCATAACAAAAAAAAATCCAGTAAACATATTGCATTCAAAATTGTTTCATTTAGTAGACCAGAATACTGATCATTAAACAAATTGGATTCACACGAAATGACTGCCTTTTGCTTTCAAACGGTGTGGCCATTGGGCTATAGCGGCACGAACGGTTTCCATGGAAATCCTGGATGCTGCTCTGGTTTTTTTTTATAATTTGCGCGCGCTAAAGAGATTTAAGTACTCTTAAAATGTTTGCACACAGCGCGGGCGAAGGAAAGTCAGGGAGGATAGAAATTGAGGTACCGGTGAACATTGGTTTTAAATGTTTGAAGGTTATAGTGAGCTAGGCAGGGCACTCCATAAGCGAGTTGTACGGCTTGAGAACGAATCACGATATTTTAGAGTACGTCCGAAAGTGGGCTTGAGGGTATACTGATGAGCATTCATAGCTCGGGTGTTGCGGTTAAAGGTTTGAAGGGGCGGAATGCTACTGGCGATTTCTATGGAGCACTGGTGGTGGAAATAGCGATAAAACAGAGTGAGACACGAGACCCTACGTCGGTGTTCGAGGGTGTCCATTGTTTGAGTGATATTAATATCACCTATGAGTTTTATCGCACAGTTTTGGATCCTGCAGAGATGTTTTGGGCGCACCCAACCAGATGTGGGCATTGTATTCCAATTTTAAATATTGAGGTCAGATCAGAGGGGGTGAAATATTTCTTACATCGCTTGAGGAAACCTAGACATTTCGCAACATTTTTGACGACATCGAATATGTGGTCATTCCAACGTAAATTTTCATTGACACATACTGAGAATGGAAAGTTTATCGGTTTCGACGATGCAAGTGCCATTCATGGATAATGGCTGGGTGTTCAAATTTCGCTTTAACGACAGCAGACAGCATTGTGTTTTGGAAGCATTAAATTCTACTCTGTTAGTGTTTCCCCAATTAGTTATGCAGTTTTAAGGCTTTCCAAATCTCTGTGAGGAGTCTTGCAGGCCATGTTCTCCAATTCTGACCGCAAACCATAATCCAGCGGATCCAGACCTGGACTGCCCGATGGCCAATCTTCTGTTGCTATAAAGCCAGGAATATTGACTCTGAGCCACTCCTGTGTGGTTTTAGCTTTGCGCGCTGGAACAGAGTCTTGTTGGAAGATCTATCTGTATCCACTCACAAGGGTCAAATCCTTCACAACACCCTCTAGCATATCTTCTTGGTAAACCTTTTCACCAGTTTTTACGCCTTTTTCACAAAAATGGAGGGATGTGACACCATGGTGAGAGACCCCCCAAACCATTACGGAAGCGAGATGATGTCCACGTTGGACCCTTGGAAAAATTTTTTTTGCTTTCTTAGATGAAGTGGCATAAATTTTGTTGAAAACTTCTTCCACGGTAAAAATTTTCTCATCCATAAACAGAATGTTTTCATGGCCATTGTCCGCGTGCCACTGCAAAAGTCGCTTGCATATCTTTCAAGCCAAGTTGTTTTTAGTTGTGGAGTTAGAAGATGACCCGTAGACCGACGATAGGTTTTCAAATGCAGATCATCTCCAATCAGCCCATACATGGATCTAGTTGGTATATCCAATTCCTTGGACATGGTCTTCCGCTTCCTAAGGGGATTTATCCGAATTCGTTCACGCACTGCCTTTACTACCGCATTCGTATGAAGGACCCGCGGACGATCATTTCTTGGCCTGTCCTCTATTCCAGACAATTCGCCGAAGCGAGCAATAACCTGATAAATGAATATTCTGGACATTCCGAGTGGTTTTAGCAACTCGAGAATTTGGCCAGCACTCTTTCCGCGCGCTATTACCGCGACTCGATTCTCTTTAACGCCCCACTCCATGTTAATAGTTTGCAAACTGAAACCAAACTGACTAGTATTCTTCACTGATCAGTGGATGTGTTCTGAAAGAAGAAGGTAACGCTTCTATTCCCGCAAGAAGTTTTGAACTAGGAACACAAGTGGTGCAGTAACAATTCAGATATGTGCATCATTAGATGTAATGATACGCGTTAGATATTTTACCGCTTTCGAATAGAAGCAGAAATAGTCGTACATACATATGTATTGTATATTAAGACCAGATCTGGCGGAAATCGTATTTAACACGTCTATTAGACGAGCGACACGGATTGGACAAATGCTGTTCTCCACTAGTTAAGTCTTGAAGAGTATATTGCTCTTGATTTACGAAAATCAAATGACGGTTGAGGAGGAAGTCGTCTAGTCTAGAACACGTGTATTTAAATGATCAATAAACATGCTTACATCGAAAACCTTAACAGATCTACCGTTCGAAATCGAACTAGACATGCGAATGAAAGTTATTAGGCTATACGGTTACATTCATATGTATATAAGAATATACTAAACATGCTACTTATAGTTCTCTACATATGTACGCAGCATAATGATTCTTATTTCATTCACAAACCGTAGGTAATGCTTAAGGTTTTTATTCACAAAAGTGTGGCACATTGTTATTATTTCGTTTTTTTTTGATTGAAAAATGCGATAACAAACTGTTGCCCAGTATCAGTTTCTCATAATCTCATATAAGGTTCGTATAAATTATACAAATAATTAATGAGAAAATATCCAAATACTGTCGACTTTGCGCCCACGGATTTTTCGGCTGAATGTAGATTCCCCTAAAACAAATGCATTAACATAAGCATGCATATTGATAGGTAGGTAAGCGGTCAATTAACGGATCAACCTTAAAAGTGACTAGCTTTTACCGCGTATATAGTATAAACATACGCAAGCGTGTTTATATGGATGAGAATTAAAATACCATATATAGCTTCACATTTTTATTTGTATCAATATATGCACGTTTATGTCTAAATAAAATATAACTTTTCTAACTTAAGCTCTGAGCTTAAGATATTGAATATTATTATTAATCAGCAGGGTCAGATTAGATCTTCGACACAGGCATGTAGAGACTCTAGCGTATTTTATAAAGATTTCTAAATTCACATCCATGCTTGCATAAATAAAAACATATGCATGGATGTATGTATGTATGCGTATCCCTACATCTTATGAACAATTAATAAAAAAATAAATAAATTTCAAAGGATAGGAAACCTGTTTTCTGAATACGTAATTCAGATATTTCCTAGAACGCAGGGGAGAAACGGATTGTTTATTGCAAATTCTAGTTTTTCTCTCATTTGAAACCTTGGCCTGACTATTTTTCTCTTCTTTAACTGAGATAATGACGACATAATGTGGTATGTTAATCTACAAAGAATTGTGGACTTAATGCTTAAAAATTACATCAGTTAGGGTTCAGTGTCCCCTTAAATTTAAGAGTTTAATTATGCGAGACAGACAGCTGGTCCCTCGATTTACTTGCATCTTGTTGAATTCTGGATTTTACAAATAATTTCAATACCGACAGTTAGATTTTAGAATTTCTGAATTAACCTATACTTTATTTGTTACAATGTTTCTCAATTAACCAGCGGCTTTGTGTTATCAGTTTTTATCAATTCACAGAAAACAACCTTCTACTCATTGAAAAGATAACTTTGCAAACCACATCCTTTTTATTTTTATAAAGGAAAGACCACAGAATAAGTATAAAAATTCTGTTATCACGGGAAATAAAAAAAAAAAAAACATGTATGCATCCTGCCAGGAAGTTGTTCACTTCCTCTAAAATGCATTTTTCTAATTAAACCTTGCTTATCAGCAAAAGTTATCTTTCATATTTTAGTTCTCTTGCTTTTGATTCAAAACTATTTGAGTAAGTTCTTCAATCCAATACTATCGACTTTGATTTTGTTCAATACCAGAAGCCACAAACTTCAAAGCACAACGGCGAAATGTTACCAAACACACAAATCGCTTGCGAAACAGAAGTCTTCAATTCAGTTGTAGTTGCATAGTTGTGGGGAAAGTGCAGTCTAACCCGATATATTTATACATACATACATATATCTCTGATAAACTATTTCAGGGAAGTGGAATGTGCTTCAGTTCAACTTACAAAATTCATCAGGACACGCGGACAGGATCAAATATACAGAACAGAATAGAAAAGAAAATACCTATTATGGCTGCCACAAAAGGGTAAAAAGAGTTAAATGTCATTAGCTTCGTCGATAAGCTAAAGTAATACAATGATAAGTAGCATAGTCCCAGAAACTAGGAATCCACGAAGGATCCTGGACTTCTTCAGATGGACGAATCGTCAACCAGCACTCCGAATGTGCGCATTGTCAGAAAAGTTTACGTCGGCACAGATCATCTGCTCCTACTAGCCACCCAAATTCACGAAAATTCAACAAAATATATGGTCAGCGCCCAACGAATCAGGCCTATAACAAATGGAAATGCTTTAGATTAGATGTACACCACCGAATACAGGGTGAATGACTCTAACTCCAACTTTTTAAAATGCTATAATTTTTTTATTTTTATAAAAAGTGTTGGAAAATACATCAATTTTCAAATTGTATTAGTAGTTTTCAAGATGTCCACCTTTGGCGCGAATAATGGCCTTGAGACGGCCGAAGAAAGCATCGCACGAAGTGCATTCCCGGCGAAGTGCTTGTTTGAGGTGGTCCAAACTTTAGTATTTTTTAGTGCCAACCTTCACCTTCAAAATATCCTAGACAGAGAAATCCAACGGGTTTGCATCCGGAGAACTTGCAATCCATTGTGTCGAAGAAATGAAGTGTAGAACATTGTTTTTTTAACCAATCTTGGTTGACGCGCGCTTTGTGAGACGGTTCCGAGTCTTGTTGAAATGTCCACGGTCTCCGACCGAAATGATTGTTTGCCAACGCTTCAATACTGCCTCTAAGACAGTTTCACGGCATACGATCACATTAATTTTGACGCCAGGGTCCAAAAATACGAGCGGAGAGCGACCATCGGCAGTTATGGCGGCCCAAACCATCACCATCGATGCTGCCTGCTTTCTGGTGGCCGTCCGAAGGTGTAAATTTTCGAAGAACCTCTCTGGCAAGTAAACTCGGTTATTTTATTTGTTGACATATTGCTCAATAACAAATAGCGACTCATCGGAAAAAACCAAATTCGGCAACTCACCACTTTCGTGCAGGCGTGTAGCAGATCCTTCGCTCTTTTGACTCAAACTTTTTTCTGTTGCGGTGTAAGATCGTGTGCTTTTTGGAACTGCACAGTATGTGTTGCATCCGTTCCAACGATATGTTGAGCTCACGAGCCATTTTTCTTCCACTTCGACGCGGATTTTGCTTAATTCGAGACTTCACTTTCCGAACCACTTTTGCCGATATTGCTTTTTTTTTATGACCACCTCCATGGCGTTTTACAACGCTGCCAGTATCACGGTAACGAGCTATGGTTCGAGACACAAATGATTTATTCACGTTGAGGTGATGGAGGGCTCTAACGATAGCTACTTATGATTTTCCAGCCAAATATAAAGCAATCACACTATCGCGTTTGAATTCCATCGCGGATAAAAATTTTTCAACACAACTGAGACGCAAATCGTTTAAAAGGCTTGTAAATAATAAAATTATCTGTCATGGGTCAAAATTTGAGATCACTGTCATGAACGGTTTGAAAATTATAGCAGCCTGAACTTGGTTGCAGTTTGAGTCATTCAGGGTGTATATCGTTCATTGCCTAATCAAGTAGTGAATAAAATCAACCGCAAAAATACCTGCACACGAGTATGTTTATACAAAAAGAAACTAAATTCAACTACGAGTATAAAGGGACGACAATTGTGGAAAAATTTAAGAGAACTAGGAATCGGCAAGCCCAAACAAGGAATGTAATGCAAATATCGATATTAACGCATTAAACACAAGCTTAACGACGCTCCCACATCCAATTCTTCCCAACCTCTTAACAAACCCTGACATATTTAATGCAATTGCATTAAATACTTCTTTCAACGAATCTTTTCATTGTTCATGTTATGTGAGCATCGACGTTGTTGAATGTTTTCTCTCCATCAATTCAAACGCGGTTGAGATTGACGAAATACATCCGGTTTTTGTAAAGGCCCTCCGTTTATAACACATACGAGTACTTCCAACACCATCCTGATGACCGGGGTCTTCCCACACAAATGCAAATCAGCGGAAATCTTACCCATTCGTAAAAGTCCAAAAAATAATGATTTTAGATCTATCTCAGTACATCCTTTTGAAAGGATAATGGAAAAACAAATTAATATCTACGAGTACCACAGCGCACACAACTTATTGTCACCCAAATAGTTTGGTTTCCACTAAATGCACTGTTACACATCAGCCATCTTAAACGTGACTGTTGATATTCGCCAGAGACTGGTTAAAGATCAGGTTACGTTCTTCGTGGTCTTAGCTTTTCCTTTGACACTTTGACCACACTAATTCGTGCAATAAACTATTTTCACTTTTTACGACTTTTCTGCTAGTTCTGTAATTATTATTATTGTCCTATCAGAGATAATAAGCCGCTCAGGGGTCGAATAGTAGTCGGATTTTCTCCCAATTAGAAGAGGTGTTCCTCAAGGTTCGATACCGGGACTTCTTCTACTCTCCCTATATATCAATAAAGTTCCCACCATAATAAAATCATTCACAATACAAATGTATGCTGACGATGTCCACTCAGCCTCATAGAAAATTCCGCCTATAACATCAGCAGACACTTGGAAATGCTTGTCCTTTGGTCGAATAGAAACGGACTGTTTTTAAATCCATTAAAGTCTAAATGCCTCATCGTAAGTAGAACCAACTTTGATCCAGCAATTTATTAAACAATGCTGGTATTGAATGCTGAAAATCTAGGCATCTTTAACAACACACTTGGGACTCGCATATTAATGCAGTGGTAATGTATTTTGTGTTCTTTGTACACTATAGGTTTAATGCGCATAATGCTTGCGGAAACACTAGTAATACCTATTCGTACGTATGAATGTCAGGTTTTCTGCCATTGTGATGTTCTCAGTAGGAGAAAGCTTAATGTTTCCTATAACAACACGACACGATACATATTGGGATTAAACAGGGTCTCAATTTCTTCAAGGCGATCTACAGTATCACCCTGGATCACCTGTTACGCTACAGGACTCTAATTCTGCTTCTGTCTTTCTTCTGAGCGATAGTTTTTTTTATCAACCCCATCCACTTGTGAAACTGATTACCCTTAAATGTAAGGAGGATTAGGGGCAAAGCACAATTAGCACAATTTTAGAAATAGCTAAACACGGCGGTAGTATTAACAGATACGTAAACATATACATACATCATAGTTAATACAATACAACAAATCTGTAATAACATTGTAATTTAAAATTTTAAAATAAATTTGTTTCACCCATTCTGTTTTTCGTTTCTTGTTTTCTTTCTTCCATTTAAACTAAGTAACAAGAAAATCTTAATAGTAGGCCTAATTGTTCTCCCAAATTTTTTGTTTTAAGTATTGTAGCTCGCAATTCCAAATTCTTAATATTGTTAAAATATAATCCAGCACTACTTTCTAAGATTTATTATCTTACTCTGTGTAGGATGCAAATGGATTACTAATTACTAAAAAAAAAAAAAAAGCTAAAAAAGAGACCTAACTTTGGATGCGTAAGCACGCCTGGAATAGACTAGAGACCAAAAGAACAGCCAAGTGAGGGACTGTGCACTCACCTTCCATTGACGCCAACTCCACCCCGTCGCGCTGCAGCGAAAGACAAAAGCAAGTTGTCTTCCAGCTCAATGAAACCAATGAATTACGCGATGGAAAAAACATCCGGCTGTTTCATAGGAAGAACAGGCAGATTGGGTGCTGGCTTCAAGGCCGGAAAACATGCTATTCGAAATCGTGGCGGAAACCCAGACGTTAAATCACAGGGAATTTTAGATACACAACTTTAAACTAGGGCGCCTACTTCCAGTATGTACATTGTATATAAAATCGGTTTCAAGGTCGCCTTTAGCTCTACAAATGATGGGCCAATTCAGAATCCAGAAAAAAGAACCAAATTTACGAGTATGTCGTATTGCGTAGAACAGAGGTTAACACGGAAGGTACTATCTTCAAGAAATCTGTTATGATACGGGGACGCACTGACGACATCCTAATCATCGATCGCTTCCAGCCTGCTGTCATAGCAACTTTAGCGGCTAGCTAATAACAGGCGAAACGACTTGCCTAAAAAGTAAATACGATACATGCTGTAATCAAGCAGGTAGTTAAGACGTTTATCTCACTCGGAGTTACCATAAATTCGACCAAGGAGACCGCTGATACTTCTATTTACCATAACAAATGGGTTCAAATCTCCTAATTCAGAAGACTCAATGCATACTCTTTACACTGATCCATATACGGAAAGAGAGCAAAAATAGCTTAGAGAAGAATTTTACCTCTACATAGTATACACACTACTCCCAGCGATGCTCCCATCTCTCTAACCCGTCCAAATAGTACTTGGCGTTTTTATCTGCAAAATAATTGTTCACGAAGGTGATTGCCTCCTCATTTGATGAAAATCTCTGTCCTCCGAGCGCAGTTCTTAGATGAGGGAACAAAAAGAAGTCGCTTGGGGCTAGATCTGGTGAATAAGGCGGATGGTCTAGCAGTTCAAGCCGTAATTCATGGATTTTCGACATGGCAACCGCTGAGGTGTGAGACGGCGCGTTGTCTTGGTGAAACAGGATTTTCTTTTTCTGCAAATGTGGCCGTTTTTCCACAATTTCTGCCTTCAGCTTGGCAAGTAATGATGTAATGGTTTTTCCTTTTTGAAGATAATCGATCAAGATAACTCCTTCACTATCTCAAAACAGTCGCCATCACTTTCCCAGCCGAAAAAAGAGTTTTTGCTTTTCTTGGAGCCGGCTCGCCCTTTGCACTCCACTGTTTGGACTGTTGTTAGGTCGTATAATGGTGTATCCAAGTTTCATCTACAGTAATTAATCGGCGCCAAAACTCGGATTTATTGCGCCTAAGCTGCGCCAACAGAGCGTTGGAAATGCTCATTCGAACACGTTTTTGGTCTAACGTAAGCAAACGCGGCACCCAACGAGCGGACACCTTTCTCATGCTTAAATCTTGATTAAGTATGTAACAAACACGTTCTTAATTTTCATAACCTCTACTATCTCTCTCACTTTAATTCGGCGGTCGTCTAACACCATTTGGTAAACTTTAGCAATGTTATCGTCAGTGGTTGCAGTTTTTGGACGTCCCGAACGTTCATCATCTCCCAAGCTCTTATGGCCACGTTTAAATTCAGCTGCCCAAAATTTCACTGTGGTAAATGATGGTGCTGAGTCCCCATACACAGAGTCCAACTCATTTTTGATTTGTGTAGGCGTACGTATTGCCTTTCAAAAACAAGAATTTAATAACAGCTCGATACTCAACTAACAACTCTCTGTCAACTAAAAACTGCGCGTCCAAAGTGACAGAAACTTCGGTAAGTAACTGTCAAAAGTTGCACAACTAGCATCCACTAGCTTTTATTAAAGAGCGCCCCTATCTTTATATTGCGGTCGGAAACTTTTCAGGCAACCCTCGTATTCCTATAAGCTACTTCGATTTGCTAGTACGAGTACGTACATATGTACATGAACTGTGTTCATGATAAGAATCAGCTTAAGCGATGGAATAAGCGACCCCAAAAACTGGTAGCAGTATCTTAAACACCTACTTATGATAGACCTTGGGAAACTGAGTGCTTTACATATGGTTGAGAGAAGGGAAGGATCGATCTCACTAAAAAAGATAATATTATGCGTTTAGCAAGGAAAGTATCAAATCTACCTGCTGCTTTGCAAATAAAATACATACGAGGGCTGTTTGATGAGTACCCGGATTGGAAGATAGGTGGCGCTACTGAGCCAAAATGTACCATCATTTAGTATAAACTCTTTCAGCCCGCCTGTCAAAATTTGCTGACAATCCGACGCTTAGTTCTGTTTCGACACCCATTTCAGAACATCGTGTTTGTGTTTTTTGCGGCCATGGAAAAAGAGCAGTATCGCTCCGTGATCCGATTCTTGTTTTTGAGTGACAAAAACTTCGAGGAAATCAAGCCCATTCTCGATGGTGTGTATGGAACGCCAAGTGAAAATTCGCGAGTTTACTGAGATAGCAGACTACTCAACTGAACGCGTTAGCCATATCCTGCACGAGTTTTTGGGCATGAGAAATTTGCCCGCGCGATTGGTGCCGCGCTCACACCGGAGAACAAGCGCAATCATGAAACCATATCAAAGACGTGCTTGGCGATGAAACATGGATTCATTGATACACACCAAGAACCAAGAATAATCGAAACAATGGGTTTTACACGGTGAACGTACTCCAAAGAAGGCGCAGACCGTGCATTCGGCCGGAAAGTTGTCAGAACAAAACTAAACGTCGGATTGTCACCAAATTTTGACAGCCGGGCTAAAACAAGTTACACTAAATGATGGTACACTCATTTTGGCTCAGTAGCGCCACATATATTCCAATCCGGGTACTCATCTAACAGCCCTCGTAGAAATGGGATATACCTTCGAAATTTTGATTTGACATATCGGATTAACATTTAAAAGCATAGTTAGTGCAATAGAGATGCCTTTTATGTCGTCCTTCTAAGTTTATCTTCATAAGAGCTATTTTACCTCATGCAATCTAGCGTATTCGTAAAATGTTGCTACATACTTGGCTTGATTTAGTCCTTTTTCTAAGTTCTATTTTTTAGGAAAAGCCTGATTCAGAAAGCATTAAAGAGCTAAGATGACCTACAATGCATAAGTACATATTTACATCTGTTAGTCGACTAAACGCAGAAGGAAAAGATACATGCAGCCTGTTTGAGTTGTGAGGCAAATTTTTAGGGTTATCGCATTTCCACATTTGTAAGAAACTACGAATACACCCATATGTAGCCGTACAATAGTTTGCTAATCCTGTTGCCTCAAAACAAAAACCCACACCATAAGATAAAAAATACAAAATCCCATAACCCAAACAAAATATATAGATAAATAAATATATACAGAGATACATATGTATGTACATGGACATGGGTGCAAAAACGAAAATAAACGATGCACAAAAAACCAACACACATTTTTAAAAATATCGAGCTCAACAAAACAATCCAGTCAGTCGATCTACCTAGGCTTAGTTGCCTCACGTGCCACAATAAAGACTCAGCACAAAGCAAAAAAAAAAAACGAACAAAATTATGATAAAAATTTTATGCATCAGCATTAGAGAAGACAACATGAGTCCGAGTGGAATGCCACGTTGCCAGATTTCCGCACATACAAAAACACTAGGTATATCCAAAAAAAAAGCAATGCCCGACTGAATATTTTGCAAAATTTTATCACATGTGTAGGTACCTACCCTAAAAAGACGAAGAAAGGAAGGAATAAAGTATGCAGCATGCAGCGGAAGCCAAGCAGCAGCCATGTGGGTGTTGCAAAATTAATGCGGGTTTCTTACAAGGATCCTTTCAGAAAAAAAACCAAATGATCCTCTACAATACTCGTATACATGATTGTTATCGTTCATGAGACATCACATTACTGAAAAGTCGCTCCTTTTTCGTTATGCAGGGTTAATACATCAACCATTGAAACGTCGTATGAAGCTTATAAACTATGATCAATCGCCCGCAAAAGACCTGTCCTTTTTACAAATCATCAAAAGAACTATCAAATGAACTATTTAAACTGCGGGTTATTAAGACAGGTTTGAAAGAAGACGATTCTAATCAGGTTTTATTCCTACGCTACTGATGGAAGACTATACATACGAGTATGATGTTCATTAGGGACTCGTCGTGGAGCACGTTTTATATTTGTTGTTATTTCTGCTATGTACGAGTATGTCTACCCACATTCGACAATATGCAGAATCGTTCCGCACAAGAGCAACAACGACGACAACGGCTGGCAATCGACAGTCGACAATCGTCGACAGTCGTCGCCGACGATAACGACGATTGCTACGACATGATACAAGTCTCTTATGTCCATCCAAAAAGACAAGTCTGTCGCCCACGCGCTATTTTCATTCCTCTTCCTGCTGCTGATGATCATAAGATGCTGCTACAGCAATCGTCATACGAATATCATGTTCAGCAGATACACCAATAAATAAACCAGAAAGCAAGACCATCGGCTCTCGAACTACCACCAAAAAGAACGCAGCAAAAGCACACGACCGGCCATCGTTTGGAGGTAGATATACCTACATAGATGGAGGAACGATGGCCCTTTGCGTTGCGCCTGCTGCGTAGGAGAACACGTTACTATTATTTATAAATGCACATGTGCAGCTTACTGCTATTAACTGAGGCTCTACCAAATCCAATGCAAGTTCAACTTTTTACCAGGATGAAATGATGATCAATTATTGATTTCAAATAACATGACAGGGCAAAGAGTGAATGCATATGGTATATACATACATACGAGTAAGTATATGTACGTTTGTATGCCTGTAAGTAGTTATCTCGATCAATACCATATATGAGGATGGTAAGCAGCAGCAAGCACCATAAGGCATCATCATCAAGTTGCAAGCATTACAATCAGATAACAGAATTGAAAGCCTTATAGCAAAATTAGATATTTATCAAGAGTACCACAAGATGAACGCTTCGAAGGTATACTTTTTGTGATTCCATTTTAGGGCACTAGCAATGGCGGCATATGTATGCACATATGGGTCTTGCCGTTGTCTGCTCCATCCATCAGTCGTCTTTTTTTTTTTTTTCATTTTCTTCCATCATCATCATTGTTCGCTAGCACATTCGGATTTTGCGCTCGCTTTCGTATTTGCCATCGCCATCGCCATCGTCATCGTCATAGCCATCGCATTCACATTCGCATTGGTTGGCTATTTTGCTGTTATAACGTCTCATGTAATTTAACGAACTAAAATGAATAATCGTAGTTTTATTGTACAAAAGCTGATTCTTGGTTGAGACTGCATCTATTGGCATGACACACGTAATGATGACAGTACGCTACAGCAAGTCGGTCAGTTCAGTGCACACTTATGCAACCCCCGACCCCCGACCCGCGACCCTCGACGACTTCATCTAAGATAACGAGTACAATGTTTGATTCATCTGTTCGTTTGGTGTATTTAAAAACAGGGACACAGTAATAGCGTTCGTATGGATGCGATTCCAGATAGATATATGCTTTCTTTATATTGAGCAGATACAAGACTTTTGAAATTTGCTTGAATTTGAATCGATCGTAGAAAGGATCAGTCTCGCGATAACATGGCCAACTCTTTTCCCATTACAGAGCACGTTTATCACCAGTATCAACGACCTATAAGCGAATTTAAGCGAATATCTAAACTATAACCAACCCCACAAGCGGCACAGCAGCATTGCACATCCGAGTGTACGTGGGTGCATTTCAAGAATTTACACTCGTTAATATAAAAACAAGAAGATTTAAACTCGTACTCATATAATTCTGTATATATGTACATATGTATATATAAAATGAGTTCAATTGATGTTTTATGAATTTGGAGTGAAACAATGTCATTATTATTCAATTCCTGATGAAGGTCAATTAATTAGGAAGGCCAGCTTTAGAATTAGGGGTGGTTTTTTCATCAAATCGCTGTAAAATATGTTGTTATTGAATAAATAAACTCGCCAAGGCAAAACAAAAAAATGCTATGCTTTCGGATTATAAGCCGTTCTACATATACGAGAACACACATAACAGGGGGTCTACCCGAGGCTAATACATAAAAACACAATTTTTTGACTAAATTCGACAATCGATAGAATTATTCCAGTGCAGCTCTAACATTTCTATGCCTTTCTTATAGAACGATTTGTCCAAACCTTCAAAATACGCTTCAGTTTCGAAAATCACCTTTTCATTGGAGCCATATTTGTTCTTGGCGAACATTTCTTGAGGTTTGCGAACACATACAGTACTGTGCAAAACTTAAGCAACCATCTGGAATCAGCAATTCATAGTAAATTTTTTCAACTTTCTACCCCACCAAATAAAAAGAAATGGATATGTAATGATGTGTAATAGAGTGTATTTTGAAATTCACAACTTTTTATAAAAGTAATAATACTTCAGATTTAAAAAAAAAAAAACGCAAAAACCAACAAAGTAGCCAAATTGAGCTGTGCAAAACCTAAGCAACTTTGTAACCCACTGTAGAAAAAAGTACCTAACAGTACTTTTCCAGTCAGGTTACCCATGAAATGTTGTGAGCTCTTTGTATTTGATCTTGAGTGATTGTCTTTGATCAGTTTTCTTTTACAATAAGTTAGTCGCTTAATTGATATTTTTTAATAATGTCGCGACAAAGTTACTCTTCTTCTCTTAAACTAAAGATTATTGATGAACTTAAGTCTGGAGATACTCAGGTAACATTAGCTAAACGTCATAATATGTATTAATAAATCGATTATTTCACGTTCAATAAAAAAATATAATGCAACTGCAGTCGTTGAAAGTCAAAATGTCAGTGGTAGGCCGCGTAAGACAACTTGTCGAACGGATAGAAACATTTGTGGTGCAATTAATTTTACGACTTCGTTCAATTTTATGAACGATTATAAGATCGAACGAAGTCGTAAATTTACTTGATTTAAACATTGATGCTAGCACGGTGCGAAGACGTACAATTGAAAATAATCTTCGAAGTTACAGGCCGTGCAAAAAACCGATGTTCACAAAACGACATTTAAGGAACAGGTAGTGCAATTAAATTCTTTAAATATAATTCGAACTAAAATCTTTTTTCATTTTGGGCTAAACTTTGCAAGAAAATACCAACACTGGTGCCTGAAAAATGGAAAACAGTTCTTTTCAGCGACGAGTCAAAATTTAATTTAACAAATTCTGACGGGATATGTTATGTGAGACGTCGTAAAGGACAGCGACACAATCCCAGATTCTGCACTCCAACTGTAAAGCATGGTGATGGTGTGGACCTGTTTTTCGGCAGGAGGTGTAGGTCCATTCTACGAAATAAACGGAATCATGGACCGGGTCAAATATAAATCCATTCTAGAATCGGTACCACTACCACATGCGGAGTGGGAAATGACACTTCGTTGAATGTTTCAACAGGATAACGATCCGAAACACACATCGAAGTTGGTAAAGGAGTGGGTAGCGGATAGTGGGATTCACGTCCTTGAATGGCCCAATCACCCGACTTGAATCCTATCGAAAACCTGTTTGGTATCCTTAAAAGCCTTAAAAGCCGTGTCGATGGACAACGCTTTTCCAACAGGTCTCACCTATTTAATTATAAAAAGTTGCGAATTTCAAAATACACTCTATTACACATCATTACATATCCATTTCTTTTTATTTGGTGGGGTAGAAAGTTGAAAAGTTTTACTATGAAATGCTGACCCAGATGGTTGCTTAGGTTTTGCACAGTACTGTAGCTTAAACAGCTCCAAACAGCGTTCTGACTTATTAAAACGTTGTTGTTTTTGGTCAACTGAGAGCAAACGCAATACTCACTTCGAACAGAGCTTTCGTATACCCAAACACTCGTTAAAAATATGATGTACACGGTCTATTGATACCTTTGCGATGTCAGTTATATTACGCACTTTCACGTTAAAAACGATTTTATGGATTTTTGGGTTTTCCGAAGTAACAGCCTCATTTGGGTCTGTACGACTGCGTTTGAATTCATCAAACCAGCGACAAAGGGTGATTTTCGACGGAGCAAATACTTTATAACAATTTTTAAACCATTCTTGAATTTTATTGTTCTCATAAGTAACCGCGTTTTATCAACGTAAGAAACTTGTTTTTTTTTCCATGGATTTGAAAATATCAAAATTCAACATCGCGAAGACTGATGGTGGAAATGTCATCAAATTTTGACATGTATCGTGTCAATCTGGAGACTTTTCGGACCTGTTATATACCTTACCAAGGTGGATCAATAAGTACCATTATCAGGATCTCTTCTATTTCGAAATTTTTTGAAAAAGCTGTCAAAAATATAATTCTACGGTTTCTGAAAAGAATACCACCTTGATCAAAATGTTCCCGCACCACACTACCGTGTGGCGCTCCCATTGTTCCGATTTGAGTTCTGTTTTTTTTTGTTAAGTTGGTAAATCTGTTGTTGTTTCCTCTAAATCTTAGCGTCATAGCTTGACATTTGCAAAAGTTACGTAGCCAAGAGTAAATCTATCTCTGTGTGCGTTGGCAATTTTTTTACAATTTTAGAAATGGATTTCAATTTGCAACAACGAACTTGTACGAGTATTAAATTTTTCGTAAAAAACGGATTTAATGGGGCGCGAACGTTGGAAAAGTGTTTCGGCAACGATTCTCTAAAGAAAACGGCCGTTTACCAGTGGCACGAGCGCTTCAAAAGTGGTCGTGAGTCAATCGAACATGACGAACGCAGTGGCAGACCATCGACATCGAAAACCGACGAAAACATTGATGAAGTAAAGGAAATGTTGGTCAATAACCGCAAATTAACCATCAGAGAGATAGCGGAGGACTTGAACATTGCCTATGGATCCGTCCAAGACATTTTGGTTAATAATTTGGGTTTCCGTCGTGTAGCAGCAAAGTTGTTGCCAAAAGACCTCAATTTCATGCAAAAAGGAGACCGTGTTGACGTCGCAAAAGAGATGATTTGCGAGGCTGAATCCGATCCCACATTCATCAAAAGGATCATTACTGGAGACGAGACGTGGATCTATGAGTACGACACGCAATCTAGACATCAGGCAAGTGAATGGCGTTCACCAAATGAGCCGAGACCAACAAAACCACGTCGTTTTCAGTCAAAAAAGAAGGCAATGCTCACGTTTTTCATGGATTACAACGGTGTAGTGCATCATGAATTTTTGCCCGAAGCCAAACAGTAAACAAAGAGTATTATTTGGGCGTTATGAGACGTTTGCGTGAAGCAATTCGCCGAAAGAGGCCAGAATTGTGGGCAGAAAACTCGTGGATTTTGCACCATGATAACGCACCGTCGCGGTCGCACAGTGCCATCATTATTCGTAATTTTTTGACGAAAAATGCAACAAATACCATCCAACAGCCATCGAATTCACCTGATTTGGCTCCCTGTGACTTCTTTCTGTTCAATCGAGTTAAAAAAACGACTACGGTGAACGCGTTTTAGCAGCCGAGAGGTAGTAATGGAAAAATCGCAGGAAGCACTGATGGACATACCGAAAACCAAATATAAAAAATGTTTCGAGGATTGGATCAAGCGCTGGCATACGTGTGTTGCAGTCGATGGGGATTACTTTGAAGGGGATAATATACATAGATTTAGATGAATAAACTTGTATTTTAAATTTTCTGAATAAATTCCGAAAACTTTTTGATCAAGCTGGTAAGTTTTGAAGATGCTCTTATGGGTTTTCTGTTCGATTATAAATAAAGGCCTAGACTCAAAAAAAAGTTGGGCCGATCTGTTTGTTCACATAATCAAGGCTTTTGATATGGTAAACCATACAATTCTCTTGAGAAAATTCCATCGGGCTGGATTTCGAGGAGTTAGTTACAGTTGGCTGGTATCGTACCTCAAAGACAGAAAGCAAAGAGTTAAAATTGGAGATTGTTTTAGTGATAATAGGATTATTAAACTTGGGGTACCCCAATGGTACTCTTTTCCTAGTCTACATAAACTACCTGTTTCTAGTAGTAGTCTACATAAACTTCTGCAGGAAAAGTTACGGCTTTTGCCGACGATCTTTGCATCGCGTACGACTCTGTTAGCCACCTCTAGCTAGTAGCTGATATAAACTATGATGCACACTTACTGAGAATGTGGTTCGCCAAATATAAACTTGTTGTCAGCAATAAAACGAAACTAATGTTTTTCAGCCTTAGGTTGCAGGCTGTGCCGGACCTTGATTGTCACTTTCATGCCGCTAATTGTACTCGCCAAAAAGTGTCGGTTTGCACGTGTAATAAAGCTTCTTCTAAAACTGTGGATATAACGTGTCATGCCAACTGTAAATAACTGCAAATACCTAGGTGTTATTATTGACCAAAATATGGATTGGTCTGATCATATTCTTCGTTCTTGTATACGTAGTTTCATCTTCGTAAATACTGCGCAAACAATAGTTTAAGAACTGTTTACTTCGGCATATTTCACTCAAAACTACAATATGTTTTGCAGAAATGCGCTATAAGAACGATTTGCGGTGTTCCTCGACTCACCCATTCCATGGCACTGTTTTGGAGCCTGCAAACCCTGCCGGTTAGACACCTGTATCACTATAAAGTGCTTAAAATTTTCTTTATCAGAAGTGGTTATTTGCAGAGCCCGATCTGTTGCCCGCAGTCTACGCAGCAACATCGGATCCCTGGTAAACATACTCGTACCTTCCTTCCGAACCACTCATTTTAGAGACTTCTACTCCGTCGTAAGCTTTAAATTATTTAATCGTCTTCCTGTTTCGATTCGCGTACTTACAACGCGTTCATCTTTCTTAAACAAAATCAAAAATTGGCTTCTAAGTTTTGATCACAATCAAATTGAAGTTTTGCTGTCCTACATAATTTAATTAACAATTAACAAAAAAAAAAAAAATCCTTTTAGGATGATACAATTCTCCTAACGTTCCTGCTATTTTTTTGAAACCATCTAAAAAAAATATGAGTTGTCAACCTTGTCAAAATACTCGTAGCCTGAAATCAATTTTTTTTTTCTGCGAGCCACATTTTTATGTTGGGGATTCGGCAGCAATTCGTACTGTAACTGATGCAGGGCCCAATTATCAAGTCTTCGCCCATCAATGACGTTGTCTAATAAAAGCGGCTGCAGAACATATTACTGGTCTTATCGTAAACATTTTCAGATGACGCCACGGAAGGTTGCTACGATTTAACCAGTTACAAGGTCTCGTTGGCGGCAAGACCACCGGTAGTTCCTACCAGGACTTAAATCACGGTACCATGTGAGTCAGGAGCCTCCCGGACCTCGGTCCGAGCCTGACTTGTTGAGGTAGGCCCCCTTGTGGGAACGTCATGGTGGCTTTGGTTTAAACCCAAAGTCGCGGGAAGGGTCTTCCCGTGGGTTTTTACCTAATATATAGATCAAAAAGGACTGGGTGCTGTGACCCTAAGAACAGTAAGAGGTTTTACATCGGCCTCGACCCATACCAAGGGTGGGACTTGTGCCCCCAACACAAGTTCTGCTTTGGTTTCTCAAGAAGGCGGAAGAGCGATGTCAAGGCGTATCTTTGCTCCCATGGATGGGCATTCCGTAAACTTAGGTGCTTACGTTAAAAACCAGAGACTATGTAACTGATGCATTTTGAGCATAAGTTGGCTGTTCTGGACAAGTGAGCTGGTGCGTTGTAGTGGACCACCATATTTTCTTTGCCAAATGGAGCCGTGTCTCTGTCAGTTTCTTATCAAATCGGATCCATAATCCACTGTAGTATTGTCCTGTGATCGTTCTTCTTTTCTTCAAAAAGTCCATGAGAATTATTCCCTTCTAGGTGCAAAAGCCATGATTTTTTCCGCTGATGGGACCATGTTTTCCGCCTTCTTCGAAGCAGATTCGCATGAAAAAATCCGTTGTTTTAATTGTTGTTTGGTCTCTGTTTCATCAACAGCGACGCAATAACTCCTACGGATTTCGTTTGAAAAGTTCCAAATAGTACCTCCAAGTTGACAGCCGCATGCGCTTGTTGTCAACTGTGAGCAACCGCAGCACTCATCTGTTTTCTCAATCTTTTTCTTATCATGTAAAATGTTAATTGCCATTTCGTGCGATATGCAATTTTTAATGATTAAGGAGCGAGCGGCTGCGATCCTTATCAAAAACAGATGTACAGCCACGTTTAAATTCGTTTAACCAATATTTCACGGTTGTCATAGACGGTGGAGGGTCCTATAAACAGCATCCAATTTCGCTTTTACGTCTTCGTAAGTTTTCCAAAAATGGAAATCAAAGGACGGATCGATATTGCTCTTTTTCCATTGTATCAAAAAACACCAAAGACTTTTAATACAAATGGCTATCGAATCAAAACTAACCGAAGAATCAATCTGAAACTTTGTGTGGCGTGATTTTAAAGCTGGAAAAGTCGACGTTTCTTGGCAATGCCACCTGTCTTTAAAACGGATACTTATTGGTATACTCGCGTGCGATGTTAGACCCAAACGCGTCTATGAAACCAATATTAATTTTCCTATGAAACACAACGAACTATTTCAACGTAGGTACTTCAATATCGCATTTCAAGCATCTGGTATAGCTCATTTATCCCAGGGAACTACCAGGCGCGTTTCAAACTAAACAGACTTTTTTAAAAAAGGTGTTTTTTTAGCCAAACCGATTTATTTTATTCAAATCAATCCCCTTCCTACCCAATACACAATGTTTTAGATCGTCGGCCGGGATGACCTTGAGGATGTCGGTACAAGTCTTTTGGATGTCTTACGTTCACAAAAGCCGGTAGCTATTGATTGGTCGATCGGATGGTGCCAAATCAGGCGAATACGGGCGATTTTTGCCGAAAAAATCGGTCACAAGTGCCGATCGATGAGATGGCGCATTATCGTTCCACAAACACCAACGACCTTCTGCGCTATATTCTTGCCGAATACGAGGGATACGATGCTCCAAACACTTCGAAACACCAAGATAGAATTATCCTTTAACCGTTTGGCCGTGTGGAACGAACTCTTTGTGGACAATTCACTTGGTATCGTAAAAGCAAAGCAACATTGTCTTCACTTTTTGACTCTTTCAAATGAGATTTTTGAGGCTCGTCTGTCTGGCACCTTCTACTTTTTACTTGGATTCTGAATCATATTGAAAACACCATGTTTCATCAACAGTCGGAATGCTGTAAAGGAAATTTTATTTTTGGCCTCCTTGGTGTTGTCCTTCGAAGGTTGAACTCTGCACAACTTTTGGTCCTCAGACAATTTTGTACCGATGACACAAACATACTAAGCATACTGTCACTTCAGACGCAATAGCTCCACTTCTATTCGTCCACATGTCATTGAAATTTGACAGTAGATCAGTGAAAGACTTACAATACATTTATGACCCATGTATAATTGCGAATAGATGCCCTTACTAGAAATACCTATTTTTAAAAAGTCCTGTTCAATTTGGAATGGACTTTGTAGAAGATGATCCAGGCGGCCATATTGCAATTCGACTTCGTAAGTCGTACTGCGATTACTTCTTTAACACGATAGCTCTTTTTCTGGTTTTATACAAAATAAGATGCTGTGATCCATGACATCATTAATTTTTTTAATGTTAGAGCCAAGCGATCTGAATTGACATGTCAATCGTACGGTCCTGAAGTATGCGCCATTGTTCCGTCCTACTGGAACTACGTATCCTCCTGTTCCAGTTCATCCAATTGAGGAATGAAAAATTCATTGATGATGGCTCGGTAGCGCTCACCATCCACAGTGATCGTTTGGCCCGCGCCGTTCTAAAAAAAAAATGTAATGGCTCTTTTTGCATTACCCGCGGATTTTCAGTGGCACATAACCGCAAAATTTTGTTTGTTCACGTATCCACATTGGTGGGAATAGGCCTCGTCAATGCGCCAAAATCACTGATCATCAGAACACCGTGACCATTATTCGGAATTCTTTAGATGTATAGCGTTCCATTGCTTATTCACACAAATTCTAATTCTTTTTGTTTCATAAATGACAAAACCGAAACATTCGACACCGTTTATAAGAACTATATGCACTTTCCGGCAGGGTCATACATTATAGCCCACCCTGTATATGACTTCTTAACTTATAGTGTTCCTTTCAGAGGGAATATCGCTTTATGATGTGAATTGATTGAACTCTTACAATGATTTAGCAAAGGCAAATTACATTATTATTACGACAGTTGATAGCCAATGAGCCCTAGAAGATTTTTTTTTTTACCCGACCTCACTACAGACCCAACTTCCTAAATCTGCATACGCTTCATTTATATTTTGTCCTTTAAATGGTTAATTGAAATAACCCAAATTTGTACTATATTAGACACATATTGAATCGGTTTTCCATCTACATATACTAGTATTCTGCTTACAGTTGTAACGTCCATAAAAGAGAGCATAGTTTAGGTGTTTTTTATTCTAAAGCTTATTATCGATCCCTTTGATCCAATTGCTAGTAAAACAAAACATTCCCAAACCTATCTCCGGTCGGTAATCGCTTCTGAAAACTTTTACCTTTTTCGGGCTTCAAAAAAGGATAGTTTCAGAATTCTACTTAATTTGCCGAAAGCTCTGATTGTATAGATTTTAGGGTTGCGATTTAACTGTTAAGCGTAGCTATTGCAATGTCTCAAAATAGGCTTTAATTACTTCTTTTAAAAAATTTGCAACACAAAGTTCCACGGATTCTCTGAAGATAAATATTTATCAATGCTATGATCTAATTTTAGTCTTTTTCATTTCTTCTTCCCCATGTATTGTTGTTAATGGATTGTTTTTTTTTGCGCTTGTATTTTTAAATACAAATGGCTTAATTTGTGTAAGATTAGAACATTGAATTGTTTAAATATATTACATAATAATACCGTTGATGACGGATATAACAACATCTTATATAAGAAAGACTCGCTTACAAGATACCATGCACTTTCCCACATAGCAACGTCCTTAAAAAATCCTATATAAGAAAATTGCTTATTAGAAAGACACTAATATAAGAAACTTTTTGACACAAAATCCTATAGAAAATTAAACGTGCATAAGAAAGTATTCTCCCAAATTCCTTTTTTTTTTATGTTGTCATACCCTTCATATAAACACAGAATTATGCAACGTGTAACTATGTATTTATGAACAGACTCTCCTGAACGAAAGCCAATAAAAGCAATGACAGATTGAAAAACAGAACAGGGCGCTAATTGTTTATTTCATACATATTTGCCGTCTAATTCTTATTATTTCTTTTGCTTTTGGTAAAATGTTGGCTAAGAAGAGGAATACAGTCTCCATAAATACTAAACTTAAAATATTAGATCAAGTGAAATACGGAAAGTCCCGAAAAGAGATTTGTCATCAGTTTCACTTCGCGGAAAGTACATTATCTAAAATTATAAAAAAAAAATACTGAGGAGCTTGACAGCAAAAAATATTCAGGCAAAAATTTAAACATAAAAAGGAACCAATTCTTCTCGAAAAAGCGCAACAATTTGCGATTCAGTTGGGCATTCTCGATTTTACAGCCAATTCCGCGTGGCTACAGCGCTGGAAAAAACAAGAAAATATTGTCTTCACGGAGAGGCCGGTTCCGCTGACATAATAGCTGCCGATAAATTCAAGGCAATGGTCCAGTTAAGTTAGCCAAATACGAGCTCGATGAAATCTACAATGCGGATGAAACTCGCTTAATGTACGAGGGCGGGTCAATAATTCCGTGCATTTTTGAATTTCTGACCTCTTTACTGAAACAGCAACACTGCTCCTGTCAACAGGCATCTGTCAGTTGACTCCTGTCAAAATTTAAACTTGCTGCGTCAGTTAGTTTGTGTTTGACAGCTATTTTTATCAGACTACTCACTAATTTGAGGAGAAAATGGAAAAAAGTGAATTTCGTGTGCTTATTAAGCATTATTTCTTGCGAAAAAAAACCATTACCGAGACCAAGGCTAAGCTTGATAAATACTATGGGGACTCTGCACCATCGATTTCAATGGTAAAAAAGTGGTTTACTGAATCTCGTTGTGGCCGTACAAGCACTGAAGATGCCGAACGTCCTGGACGCCCAGTTGAGGTCTCTACACCCGAAACAATCGAAAAAATTCACGATATGGTGTTGGCCGACCGAAGATTGAAAGTACGAGAGATTGTGGAAGCCGTAGGGATCTCGCATGGCTCAGTGGTTTCAATTTTGAATGATCACTTGGGCATGAGAAAGCTTTCCGCAAGATGGGTGCCGCGTTTGCTCACAGTCGACCACAAACGCAATCGTGTAACAACTTCACAGGAAGGTTTGGCGTTGTTTAATCGCAATATGGAGGAGTTTTTGCGCCGTTTTGTAACCGTGGACGAAACATGGATCCATCACAACACACCAGAGAACAAACAACAGTCAAAACAGTGGGTTTCTAAGGGTGAATCGGCGCCAAAGAAGGCCAAGGTGGGTTTGTCAGCCAATAAAGTTATGGCGACTGTTTTTTGGGATGCACGCGGGATAATCCACATTGACTACCTTCAAAAGGGAAGAACAATCAATGGGGAATATTATGCCAACTTATTGGACCGATTCAATGACGATTTGAAAAAAAAAACGACCTCATTTGGCCAAGAAAAAAGTTCTTTTCCACCAAGACAATGCAAGGGTGCACACATGTGCAGTTGCCATGGCAAAAATCCATGAATTAGGCTATGAATTGCTCCCTCATCCACCCTATTCTCCAGATTTGGCTCCGAGCGACTACTTCTTGTTCCCAAACCTGAAGAAATGGCTTGGTGGAAAAAGATTTGACTCCAATGATGAAGTCATCTCGTCATTTTGAGGACCTCGACAAATCATTTTTTTTGGAAGGGATAAAAAAATTGGAGAAGCGTTGGACAAAGTGTATAGAGCTCAAGGGAAACTACGTTGAAAAATAAAATAATTTTTTTATCAAAAAATCAGTTTTAATCCAAAAGTCACGGACTTATTGACCCGCCCTCGTACAAGGCTCTTCCTGGTGGAACTAATGTACCAGCTAACAAGACCGTACGCTGTCATAAATTAAATTTCATACCAAAAAACATTGAGATATTGTTTTTGCTACCTTGCACAACAAGTCTTATCCAGCCAAGAAGGAGTTCAAGAAGAAAATGGAGTTCGCTAAATGAATTGAACGGTGAATACAGTGGTGATGAATGTGATTATTATTTTTAAATATCTCGATGATAAAGAGAACGAAGATTGTTTTAGGGAAATAAATGAAGAAGAGCAAGAAACACCCACTCCAAAGCCAACTAGAAGAAGAAGCCATTAAGGCTTTTTTTTTACTCTAAAGCAATATTTGAATATTGATGAGGGCAACGAAATTATTTGCAATATTGAAGTTATGCTTTTTAAAAATCACCAAAAGTAACTCGTGCAGAAGAAAATTGAAGACTTTTTTCAAACTTAAATCGAATTCGTGGGTAACGCAACCGTACATATTAATTTATTTTGTGTTTTTTTTTACCTAATGTGATTTTAAATGAAGTGCAATCACTTTTGATTTTTTTGTTTTTTGTTATTTGAAGTTTTTCTTTTTTAATTTTTCATAGAAATAAACGATACATACATATAATGTGTCCATCAATGCTAAGAGATCTTTTTTTAAATGCATTATAAGAAATTTTCTTTCTTACATCCGTGCTACTGATATAAGAAAATATCTTTCTTATATCCGTTTATTGTATACATATAAGAAAGAACGGTTAAAAGAAAGAAATTCCTTGGCTTTTTGTACTTTCTTATATCCGTCATCTACTGTACATATAATAAGAATGCATTTAAAAAAAAAAAGACTGATAAAATGAATGTGACTCCCAAGTTTAAAATTCCGTCGAAAATTACAGTGTGTTCGAGAAAAACGTGCGTTAAATTATTTCTTTTACTTGTTTTATTTGCTGCATTTAATTGCCGATCGCGCGTTGTTTTCAT
This sequence comes from Volucella zonaria, assembly GCA_963966105.1. Taxonomy (NCBI): domain Eukaryota; kingdom Metazoa; phylum Arthropoda; class Insecta; order Diptera; family Syrphidae; genus Volucella; species Volucella zonaria. Next base: position 199,018,744 of record OZ014532.1, on the reverse strand, counting down.
TTCCTCAGAATATTACCATACTTCGGCTATATAACATCATTACGAAATGAGTGCGGCTTTTAAAAGCGTTTCGAAAGTGTTTTCTTAGTATCTCACCCAAAAGGGCCGCAAATGAGTATTAAGTCGGCAGCAAAATATTTGAAAAGTTCAGAGGCATTTGTGAGAAAGAAGATAAAACCGCATAATTAGTCTTAGAAACACAAAAAGGAATTAAAAGTCCATCAACACAATACGATACCCTTTGGCAGGAGCTTGCATCAAAAACAGGATTACCAAGCTTAAGTCGCTACTGATTCCAAAAACATATTGAAAAGAGGCTAAGAATTTAGACGGGATTGGAGCAACATCATATTTACAGATGAGTCATCTTTTTTGTTTATAATTATTGGAAGAAAGCCTGAACAAAAAAAGATGAAAAATTTCTGCAACGCAACGTCTAGTAACAGTTCATGGTTATAGATGATTCTCGAATAAAGGATTCGGAGCGTTAATATAGTAATATTCACACAAAGCCTCGATGGTAAAATTAGGTGACGTGAAATAAGGCCCAATGAAATGAAAATGGAAATAAGGCCAAATTGGTTTTATTTCCATTTCCAAATCGAAATAAGGCCAAATTGGAATTTTAGGAAGAAATAGCAATATGTTTTTTTTTGTTTACATAGGCGCCTGCCTGACAGTTGTTGGAGTACCCTTAGCGGAGCGACGAAGTCGCGTAGGCATCTAAACCACCCCGGAAAGTGGAGATTAAATAAATGAATCGCGCGAAGCGCGGTACCTACTCCGTCTTGGCTGGCTTCTAAGACCAAACATAGTCCAAACATAACACCATATTTGGTGTTTCTTTTTGCAAAGCCAAATAAAGCTAAATCGGAAATTTGGTGTTATTTCCAGATTTAAAAGGAAATAAGGCCAAATTTTTAATTGTTGGCTTTATTTCGTTGGGGCTTATTTCACGTCACCGTAAAATTATACCAGAAAGATTTACTAAAGTTTGCCGAATCCCTGTATGGACCAAACAATTGCGACTGAATTGTGCAAGAGGAAAGCGATCCAAAACATCGGAGTTGCCTCTGCACGCGTTCTAAAGAGGAAAATGGTATAGGGACGTTAGATTGGCCGTCCTGATACAAATCCAATGGAAAATGTGGGGTCTTTAATGAAGCAGAAACGTAAGAGGAACAAAAATAGCCACGATAAAACAACTTGCGCGGGTTTTAAAGTAAATTTGGAGGCCTAAATTTAGAATATAAGGAAAAGTTAAGTGAAAGTTGCACTAGATAATGCGAAGCACTTATAAATAATAATGGTGACTGGACTCCCCACTAATATAATTGCGCAATTCGTTTTGATATACTATATTTCTTAATTAATTCTTAAAGTCGGCATTAATATAACTGTCGCTGAAATTATAATAAACTAATGTGAAAGCGCTAATAGTTACATTAGATCACAGATTTGCATTGTCATAGGCAAGGCGAGGAGAGGAACCTTCCTTTCCATTCGTTATTATTGTTGTTTTTTTTACAAGCATATGTACGAGTATGTTGACTGAGGAAGTAAGCATTTATTTGTTGTGTGGCGCTAAGGATTTGCACCTCGCTTTCAAAAACCTAGAAACATGGTCAAAGTTCTATGATTCCAAGAAACGTGAACTATGTACTTTACTATATACAGAGATGAATTAAAATATCGTAAGTGCACTAACTTACTCGTATATCCAGTATTTTCAGTGCAAAGAAAAAACAAAAAAAACATCAACAAATCGGATGTTTTGACGCAATTATACGAGTGTTGCATCGATTCAATCGCCTCACGTTAACCTTTCATCTGCGCACAACTCTCCTTTATAGATCATGGCAAATTTGAATAAAAAAAAAAAAAAGCCATAACCCAAAACACAAAGAGAAATACCCTCCAAGACTAGCATATCTATAATAGAATAGTCATTACATGACCATTAGACGCCGCCATAAAAGCATATAGTTCAGTTCAGTTCAGCTTCGATTCGACTAACCTTAATAAAACAAACTCCAACTCCATAACAGAAAGTGGAAGAGATCTCATACTCGAGCACTGGCAAAAATGGCACTCACTTATCGATTTCCATTGTGCTCTAAAATTTTTTATTTTCTTTTCGTTTTAACTCCTTCTCTCGTGATGTACAAAGAAGTTGGCAAACACTTGGACCCTGATATCTAAAATGATCGGTTTGGTTTGGTTTGGTTTGGTTTCGGGTTGGCCATACGTTGTTAATTTTCCATGGGCAATTGCTGGAAATTACTATGATTCGCGGCTTGGAGTTAAATCTGAATTTGGATTTCGATTGAAACTTTGATAGGAATGAATTACTTGTTTAAGTGGGGTAGGTAGGGATGGCAGTCAACGACTCTGAATGAGAAGTAATTCTTACACTCAACCAAGTATCTCTGAACTCTGTATGTACAAGCATGTGTGTATCTATTTGGGTGTGATTTTTGCAAGACCGTTTATTGATATACCCTAATAACCTTTATTTAGGCGCATGCCCACCTTCACTTCTCTTTTCATCCTGAGATCATGCATACGGATAAGTACCAATAGTTTTGTGTATGAACACTTATTTAAAACACTTTGGAAAGTGAGCTTTAAACGCTTGTTCGTTTTTTGACAGCCCTCAGAGGTGCTTGTTTAAATAGATATTTCCTTCTATCTGTGGTGAGAATTTAAGAGAAAAAGGAACTGCCGGCTAGTGAACAAAATATATACCGTTTGTAACCCCGATGGGCCAATACGAGTTTGTCAGGATGCCTTTTGGATTGAGAAACGCGCCTTCTACATTCCAAAAATTTATTACGGACATTTTTGATGACTTGATAAGGACAGAAAAAATAGCTGTATACTTAGATGATATAATGGTACCTACGGAAAATGTTGCTGAACACCTGAACATACTCGTAATGAAGGAAATTTTTGATAGACTAGTTAGAAACAATTTAGAATTTCGGTTAGACAAGTGTCAGTTTTTAGTTTCCGAAATTCGATACTTAGGGTATACTACAGGGTCAATGACTCGAACTGCTATACTTTATTATTTTTTGATAAATTTTATTGTGACAAAGCAAAAGATGTTGGAAAATACATCAATTTTCAAATTTTTTCAATATGTCCACCTTTGGCGCCAGACGGCCGAAGAAAGCATCGCACGCTGCACGCCATTCCCGGCGAAGTGCTTGTTTGAGGTGGTCCAAACTTTGGTATTTTTTAGTGCAAACCTTCGCCTTCAAAATACCCCAGACAGAGAAATCCAACTGATTTGCATCCGGAGAATTGGCAACCCATTGTGTCGAAGAAATGAAGTGTGGAACATTGTTTTTTAACCAATCTTGGTTGACGCGCGCTTTGTGAGACGGTGCCGAGTCTTGTTGAAATGCCCAAGGTCTCCGACCGAAATGATTGTTTGCCCAAGGCTTCAATACTGCCTCTAAGACTGTTTCACAGTATAGGATCGCATTAATTTTGACGCCACGGTCACGGTCCAAAAATACGAGCGGAGAGCGACCATTGGCGGTTATGGCGGCCCAAACCATCACCATCGGTGCTGCCTGCTTTCTGGTGGCCGTCCGAAGGTGTAAATTTTCGATTAGCCTCTCAGGCAAGTAAACCGGGTCATTTTGTTTGTTGACATATTGCTCGATAACAAATGGCGGCTCATCGGAAAAAACCAAATTCGGCAACTCACCACTTTCGTGCAAGCGTAGCAACTCCTTCGCTCTTTCGCCTCTAACTTTTTTCTGTTGCGGTGTAAGATCGTGTGCTTTTTGGAACTTCAATGGCATGAGCTCAAGCTCATTTTTCAGTATGTGTTGCATCCGTTCCAACGATATGTTGAGCTCACGAGCCATTTTATTTCCACTTCGACGCGGATTTCGCTCTATTCGAGCCTTCACTTTCCGAACCATTTCTGCCGATGTTGCTTTTTTTTTTATGACCACCTCCATGGCGTTTTGCAACGCTGCCACTATCACGGTAACGAGCTATTATTCGAGACACAAATGATTTATTCACGTTGAGGTGCTGGAGGGCTCTAACGATAGCTACTTGTGGTTTTCCAGCCAAATATAAAGCAATCACACTATCACGTTTGAATTCCATCGTGGGTAAAAATTTTTCAACACAACTGAGACGCAAATCGTTTAAAAGTCTTGTAAATAATAAAATTATCTTTAAGTGTGTCAAAATTTGAGCTCACTGTCATGAACGGTTTGGAAATTCCAGCAGTCTGAAGTCGGTTGCAGTTCGAGTCATTCAGGATGTATACCTGAGGTCAGAATCCATTGTCGGCCGCGCGCACTGCCAATCGCTATAACTCGGGTTATAAATGCAATATTGGCATGCTTGATAGCGCAAACTATTCTTAAAAGTATGTAGAATATACTAAAAAAAAAATTAGATTTTTTGAAAATCTGAGGGTGGTGTAACCCCTTAAATATCATCAGCTGGAGACATTGAATTCGGGAAATCCACATGAAACACATCATAGGCAAGCAAAACCAAAATTTTTTACTGAGATCATCGATGGCTCCTTCTTACATTTTACTTGTTGTTTTTCTACGTACGTTTGTTTGTTTTTTTTATGACAGTATACTCGTAGTTCCAATTTATATGTATGTACGAGTATGTCCATTCATTACGTAGTAGCAAAGTTCGTCATCCCTTTGTCATCTGAATACAAATGTGGCCTCAGTCTAATTAGTATTCCCAACAAGTTTGTGCAATTTTGTTGTCTTTTTTTTTGTTACAAAAAAAAAAAAAACCTTATTAATAATAAATAAATAAATAAATAAAAAGTTATACATTTTGTAGATGCGATCAGAGAAACAATTTAAGAGACGTTCACATGCTTTCCTCCGAAGCTCAACATTTCATCAAATAAATCAGCAATTAATATTTAAAATATTCAAATTAAATCGATTTAGTCATCTGACATTGGGAATAGCTGGTCTCGCACAGTGAGTTAGCCGCGTTGTGGCTAAAAACTTTTCACTTTTTTTTTTTTTTGTTTTTTAATGTGAACCGAATTAAAAGAACATGTTACACAGTTAAGACATCCTACTGCTAGTTGTGAATTGTGATTTTTTCTCTCGATGTAGTTCTAAAATAACAGTACGACTTCATCCAAAATGTTGCTAGTGATCATCTAATGCATGTTTTGTGTGGGTAGGCCTCCTGTTTTTGGATTGTTTATTGTTTTTGTTATGTACTTATGTGGTTTTCGTGTCAATATCAGTTTGCTATGACCGTATAAAAGGCAAAGATCTAGTCTTAGACATCCCAGCCCAAGTATATCAATTTTTATTTTATTATTATTATTTTTTTTATTTACTTCTCTAAACAATTATTTATGAAATAAATTGATTATGTCTAATAAAGAAAGGTTTAAGGTTAAGATAAACTTACTTGCAGTATGGTGATTCCTTTATTTGTTGAACACAAGTTCCGCCATTTTTGCAGGGCGAAGGAGCGCATGACACAATAACTGAAATTAGTCAAGATACATTTAAGCTATAGAGTTTCTAATAAAGTAAATGGTAATAAATAAACAATTCATTTTAAATTTGTTTTCGTGCTACAAAGTCTTAATTAGCAACATTGTTTCTGGCATATTTTGAAGTTTTCTTTTATATTTGCTAAGTATGTCTTATACCAATTTAAAGCGTGAATACACTGCTGTATGCTGTTTAATAAGAACAGCGTTGTACTATAATTGAATTTTAAATTTAAGAAAAACACAAGATTAAATTAAATTCAGAAATTGATTCATATTATTTTAAGTAAATGCAGGTTTACAACTAAATAAATAAACATTGATTTTGACAAACATTAATAAAAGAAAAAAACAATTTAACAAAAATTCATTGATCTCGACTGTACAACAAAATAAGAACACTAAAGAAAAGCAATCCTTTTTTGTTTTAAATAAACATAAAAATAATAATGAATGAAACGAAATTATTGAAAATGACTTAAAAATTAATATTTTATTGTGCTACCCTTGCTAACAAAAACAGCTCCGCACCTACGGGGCATTGAGTCCACAAGTTTTTGGCAAAGTTGTGGTGGGATCTCGTACCAATTTTTTTTTAACATTTTCCCACAGCTCCGCCTTGTTTTTTGGTTTTGACGTCTTACTAAACTGCCTTTTAAGATGACCCTAAAGATTTTCAAATGGATTGGATCTGGGGATTACGCTGGCCATTCAAGAAGCTGGACATTTTTTTCAGAAAACCATTTTTTTGTTACCTTGGCTGTGTGTTTCCGATCGTTGTCCTGCTGAAACAGCCAAAGTAACGCCAAATTCCCATCTGCAAAGGGATACATAAATGTATTCAAGATCTCTTTGTACCTCTCCTTCTAGAGACTCTAACTCCTGTATCCAATGAATTGGGCCAACGCCATAATACGAAAAGCAGCCCCAGACCATAATATTACCACCACCGTGTTTTACTGTCTTAACGGTATATTAAGGATCGAATTCTTTCCCTGTCGGCCTTCTTACATACTGGTTTATTATGTCTGGTCCAAATAAATTAATTTTGGTTTCATCAGACCAAAGTATGTTACACCATTTCTCAGCTGGCTTTTGCAGATGACGTTCGGCGAAATTTTTTTACCAGGTGTGGTGAAAAGTAACCTCGTTGGGAATGAAAAAAAAAATTTTTTTATTTTATTCAATATAGTCCCCTTTTAGTTTGATACACTTATTCCAGCGATTTTCCAATGTTTTTGGTCAGGAGTGAGCATGCGCGGCACCCAGCGGCAGGATAACTTTTTCATATGCAGAATATTGCCCAAAATATGGCGTGTGCGCTCAGTACTAATCTTTGTGGTATCTGCTATCTGGCGCACCTTCACTTTCCGGTCAGCTAACACCATTTCATGTATTTTTTTGACATTGTCCTCTGTAAGCGCATCGGAGGGCCTGCCGCTGCGGACTTGATCGGTAGTGGAGTTGCGGCCACCACGAAACTCTCGAAACCAATATTTGACGGTTTAATCTGACGGAGCAGTAGCCCCATAATATTTATCCAACTTTTCTTTTGTTTCCTTCGCCGTTTTGCCTCTCAAAAAATAATGTTTTATGAGAGAACGAAAATCGTTTTTGTCCATACTCAACATGATGCCAAACACGTAATCAACAATCAGCTGTCAAAACAAAACTAAAGACAGTATGGCACTGAAATTTGGCATGTCTGCCTAAATATGAACAGACTTCAAGGCACCATAACCTTTGTTGCAGTAGCAGCGCATTCTGGCGGTCAAGGAGGTTAATTTTCACCCCACCTAGTATATTGTTTTTTGATAAGAGACGACATTTCTTTGGGTGGCAAGCTTTAAGATTGTTTTCTATAAGTCTTCTTCTTATCAGAGGACTGTCTACTTTTAGATTTAAATCGGTTTTGATTTCAGCCGAAATTATAAACGGGTTCTTTTTTGCGCATCGAACAATAGGTCAGTGTGGGATGATGTTTTGCTTTTTCGACCACGTGTTTCTTCATTGTTTTTTTTTCTTTTAGAGCATTCACGACCATTCCCAAGGAGTAAGAAAGAATTTTGGTGATTGCTCTTAGAGATTTCTTCTCCTTATTTAAACCTTGAATAATGCTTCGAAGCTCTGCAGAACAATGTTTATTACGACACACTTTTCTCTAAAATAATCAAAAAATTTTTTTGGAACCTCATCACAGATACTCATTTTTAATGCTTACCTCTAAAAATAATAAAAAATTAATACCGCCTAAACATCAATAATTTGCCGCTATCCCAACGTTGAGTAAAAAAAAAGAAAACAACAAATTGTGAATGAATCAAAAACTGTAAATATTTAAAAAAAAAACTTTTCTGGCAATCTTTACAGGTGGAGCTGGTTACATTTCTACTGAATTTACTACGGGACCAAATTAACAGGTGCTATGCGAAGGATGCAGTAAAAGTGTGGACACTAACGGGAGTTGCAGCACGGTTAATAAATGGGGCTACCATACACACTACCTTAAAGTTGCCAGTACAGAAGGATGGTCGAATAACAGGTATGTCACCCCTATCCGGAAACTATTTACGAATAATGAGGCAACAATGAAAGCAGGCGGAGTTTCTGACTATCGATGAAATTTCTATGGTATCATATCAAATGCTGTGCATGATTGACACCCGATTAAGGCAAATTAAGAACCGTGAAGACGAGTTCTTTGGAGGAGTAAACGTTTTACTCTTTGGTGATCTTTTGCAACTGCCTCCTATCAAACGCTCCGGAACACCTGTATTCAAACAGCCTTAAATCTACCTACGCTTTGTGAGCTGACTGAGAATATGCATCAGCAAGGTGACCACACTTTTATTGATGTATTAAATGCTTTGAGAATCGGTGAGCTAACCGCCCATAATTTTAGTATTTTGATGCAACGAGTTATTCAAGACCCAAGTGATGAGTTTGCAACAGACAAGGCGTTAAAAGTATACCTCACTAATCAGCAAGTAAACGATCAGAACGCTACTGTTTTGAATTTGTTCCGAAACTAGGGTGCTCGAATCTATAAAATAAAAGCACATCACTAGCTAATTGACGCCACACGAAATACAGATAATTTGAATTTAGCTAATATAATACCAACAGACATAAACAAGACTGGAGGCTTACAAACAGAACTTGAAATATTTGTAATAGCAAAAGTTATGTTGCGGTCCAACATTGACGTTTTGGAAGGATTGCTAAATGGCGCTATCGGCTACATTACTGAAATTGTTTGGTCTCAGTTTCGTCGAAGGCAAATGTACGAAACAGAGGTACCGTCAGTTCAGATCGACTTTGGAAGACACGGCGTACACCTTATTCACCCTAAAGCAATACAGTTTCCAGCAAAGTTCAATTATGGGACAGCTGAAAGAAGGATGTTGCCCATGATTATGTCATGGGCTTCCATTGTCCACAAAATGTAAGGTAGCACTAAAGACCACGCAGTTGTGTATTTAGGCTCGAAATTGTTTGTAGAAGGACAAGCATACGTGGCCCTGAGTCGAGTAAAGTGTTTGGAAGGATTATGTATTGAGGAATTAGATTGCAACAAATTGTCAAGAAAAAAAATAAAATAAGTAAAATTTTTTCAAGTTAAACAGTTTTATTGAAAATATAGATAATAACCACCTCGAAATGTTCCAGAAATTTATTCAGAAAATTTAAAATACAAGTTTATTCATCTAAATCTATATTGACCCCTTCAAAGTAATCTCCATCGACTGCAACACACTTATGCCAGCGCTTGATCCAATCCTCGAAACATTTTTTATACTCGGCTGCTGAAACGCGTTCCTCGTAGTGGTTTTTTAACTCGATTGAACAGAAAGAAGTCACAAGGAGCTAAATCATGTGAATTCGGTGGCTGTTGGATGATATTTGTTGCATTTTTCGTCAAAAAATTACGAATAATGATGCGACTGTGCGACCGCGACAGTGCGTTATCATGGTGTAAAATCCACGAGTTTTCTGCCCTCAATTCTGGTGTCTTTCGGCGAATTGCTTCACGCAAACGTCTCATAACGCCCAAATACTCGTAATACCTTTTATTTACTGTCTGGCCCTCTGACAAAAATTCATGGTGCACTACACCGTTGTAATCCATGAAAACCGTGAGCATTGCCTTCTTTTTTGACTGAAAACGACGTGGTTTTTTTTGGTCTCGGCTCATTTGGTGAGCGCCATTCACTTGCCTGATGTCTGGATCGCGTGTCGGACTCATAAACCCACGTCTCGTCTCCAGTAATGATCCTTTTGATGTTTTGATGAATGTGGGATCGGATTTAGCATCGCAAATCACCTCTTTTGCGACGTCAACATGTCTCTTCTTGCATGAAATTGAGGTCTTTTGGCACCAACTTTGCTGCTCCACGACGGAAACCCAAATCATTAACCAAAATGTCTTGGACGGATCCATAGGCAATGTTCAAGTCCTCCGCTATCTCTCTGATGGTTAATTTGCGGTTATTGACCAACATTTCTTTTACGAGTACTTCATCAATGTTTTCGTCGGTTTTCGATGTCGATGGTCTGCCACTGCGTTCATCATCTTCGATTGATTCACGACCACTTTTGAACCGCTCGTGCCACTGGTAAACGGCCGTTTTCTTTAGAGAATCGTTGCCGAAACACTTTTCCAACGTTCGCGCACCATTAAATCCGTTTTTTACGCAAAATTTAATACAAGTTCGTTGTTGCAAATTTAAATCCATTTCTAAAATTGTAAAAAATCGCCCACACGCACAGAGATAGATGTACTCTTGGCTACATAACTTTTGCAAATATCAAGCTATGACGCTAAGATTTAGAAGGAATATCAACAACAGATTTACCAACTTAACAAAAAAACAGAACTTAAATCGGAACAATGGGAGCGCCATACGGTGGTGTCCCCCGGGAACTTTTTGATCAAGGATGATAAGTTTGGTCAATGAAGTCATCGTCCGTACTGCTTTTACTGTCGAGTTCGTCGTTGATGGTGAGGAGCCGAGGTTGTTTTGGCGGTAAAACACCCTCTAAGTGCTCACTGTGAACGGTGGGAAAAAAAAAAAAACAGAACTCAAATCGGAACAATGGGAGCGCTACACGGTGGTGTGGTACGGGAACTTTTTGATCAAGGTGGTATATAGTAATGTACTAAAAACTAAAAAAATAATTCAGTAGGTCCTAGGTCCCAGTCATCACACCACTCCCCTCATCAATCTAAGGCATTAATCAGTCAAAAAAAGGAACCATGAGGAAGCAATTCGCACTTCAACTCATTGATTTTGACCATCGCGATGACGGATGTGTGAACTGGTGCATTGTCTAAGTTCGCATAATACTCGTACACGCCGTTTATTGTTTTTCCTTTCTGAAGACAATTAATAAAAATTATTCCTCGCGCATCCTAAAAAACTGACGCCATGACCTTACCTGCAGATGGAAGCGTCTTCGCCTACTTTGGAGTCGATTCTCCCCTTTGAATCCTTTGCTTTGACTGTTCCTTCGTCTCGGGTGTGAAGTGATGGACCCATGTTTCATCCATGATTATGAACCAATGCAAAAAAAAAACTCGGCTTTATTGCTGTGAAACTTCGCCAAACACTCCATTGAAACATCCTCACGAAGACGCTGTTTTTGTTCCATTGTGAGTAATCGCGGAGCCCATCTTGCGCACAGCGTTCTGATGTTCAATTTTTCAGTCAACATGCGATGTACAGCGCTTTTTGACATGCCTGCAATATCTGCTAGTTCACGCACTTTCAATCGACGGGCATTCAATACCATTTTGTGGATTTTTTTTCAACATTTCTGGTGAATTCAGCTCATTTGATCGACTATTGCGATGTTCGCCTTGGCAACTCGTACGACCTCGCTTCAACTCTGCCACCCAGTATTTTATTGTTGTTAACGAGGGACCAGGCCTTTCAAATGAAAGTATTGTATCACATTGAGAGCGTTCACTATTGATAGTTGCCAAACAAATACTAAACAATGTAGCGTCGTCAAACTTCAAATTTAAGCTTTATAAGGTTGGCATTCTTTTTCAGCAACAACCGTCATCTATACGTCAGATCAGGTACTTCTGGGCATACCCTCGTACTTACCAGGATGTGCATTCAGATAATGCTGGCGATGTGTAGAAACGAGAAAATTCAAAGCAAGTTATTGGCATAAATATTATGTAGGTAGGTACCAAACAATCTATTTGAGTCAAATTCATCATGCCACATTTCCAAATACCAATATCTAGAAAACTAAGCAAAATATTATCAAAAGTATGACAAAGGGAATGAATAGCGTTCTAGAAATGACAGAGAATCAAAGCTTTTTGAATTATAATTTCTCGTATTCGCAACACAGTTATTGCTTCTCAGCATTTCCTGTAAAATAAGTCTGCGATATTCATTTAATCCAAATGATGCAAACCCACATTGCTCAAGTGAATTGGCAGCAATCGTATCGAGTTTCACGAATTATAAGTACGCTGTAGTTCTTTTCAGCGAAAATGATGCAAAGAGTTCGTTGTCATTTCATAAGTCTCCCTTGCGAAAGCAACATTTTTCACACCCAAGCTTGACAGAAATTGAAAAATTGGATAACTTCAAAAGTCGTGAATGAAATGTCTTAGCGCGAATGTTTGTTGCCGAATCAAATCAAAACAATAACGACACCATATAACAGAATCACTGCACGAAGGTGCGCGCGCAGGTAGCACTTTTGCACTTTTTTTTTGTTTTTGTTTTGTTCATCAGCTTTTCTGGTGGATGAAAATTAATCTTAATGAATGAATGAATGAAGGTAAAACGAAGAAAAATTCCTTCTTTCGTGCACAATGTGATTGCGCGCGACGATCAATGTTGTAAGCTTTATTGCTCCATAATATGTAGTCGCTGTTCTTAAGCCGATATCACTACCTTACCAACATATCAGCTAACAGCAAAGTGAATTTAACTGCTAATACTCGTATACGAATACAACAAACGAGGGAAAGTTCACTGCACTTGCGTAGCGTAACGACGAATACGTATGCAGTTATGCTGCGTTGACGCATTAAGTGACCAACCGCCACGTCGGTCGTCTCATCATTGATGATGTTGCTGATGATGCAAGTAAACAGCAACCCAGCAAGACAACTAGCGGATAGAACAGAAACAGAAAGACGCATGTACACCACCCTTATAATGCCTGTTATTATGGGTTATGTGGCTACATCACGCTAATGATGCCGCTCTGGTGATGATAATGTGATGTTGTGCTCTTGCTATATTGCTCTGTTGCTGTACCGGATGAGATGAATTTATAAATTTTAAGATTGACAGCAGCCGAAACGCGTTTACATATATGTGGATAGATATTACTGAAGATAGTTATTGATGCTTGCACGAAAGCGACAAAAGGGTTATGAACTTGTCACCGGTTCTCTTTGCATTTTACCAGATTCCATCAAATAGGAATACAGACAAGTGAATATCTTTATATTGGAGCGTTTGCCGGTACATACTTGTACTCGTACTCTGTGTAAATTAATCACCACACAGTTAATTGAGTGTTTACCTAGTTGTCTGGGCCAATCATTTATCAGTGTTAATATGCTCAACTTAATAAGCTTAAACAACGTGAACGCACTGATATCCCATTAGAAGTACAACAAAAACAAAAAAAAAAAAAAAAAAAAACTAATGTGCCTAGTGAATGCGACGGTAGCATTTTTCACGCTCTACTAGTAGAGCTTACCGATTTCAGTTGTCACGAGCATTTTCCAGCCTAGCCACAAGAGCGCAACACAGTTTGATGTATCTTTAAAGGAATCATTTTTCCACTCAGTTAGTTTGGGGCTTTATGCGCGTACTCATAACATACTTGTTTGCTCGTTCTCATATATCATATGGTCGATTTGTCACTTTGCAGCTAATAAAGTGTCGCTTAATCGAATGTGACATCATCTGAGAGGCTCATTAATGATGGGTGCAAAAATCATCTTACCAATATTTGAATTCTGGTTATTTTTATGCTCAAGTTTTACTTTTACCAATGAAGGACGCAAATTTCATCTTCATATTCCTGCAGCCATAGTTTTAATTCGAGTCAGCAAACTTAAACTGAAACAGAAACAGAACAACGCGCAACATGTCTAATTGAGGTCAATTAGCTTGGATAACAACGATCTCTCCCCATCGAACAGTCGAAGAAGAGGTTCACCACTTTGGCTGTCGCTTAAATTGACATATCATAATAATTACACATGCCGAATGATGCGTCACGTAAACTAGAGTGCTTCCTCATGCCTTGACTTTTATTTCTTTTTGTATTGCTCTTCCAGTGTAGAGCTTAGGTTTGTATGTATGCAGAGCTATTGTATTTATATAAAGAGTTTTGCAATTGGACTCGTAGCAACATTTAAATGCAGATTGAAGTTTATATACACATGTATGCACATGTTCGTTAATTTATATATTAATGAATACTCTGATCTATTTACAGATGCAATTAAGAAGTATTTCTCTGTTTTTTTTTTTTTTTTTTTTTGTGTGTCTGTATAACAATAATCTGCAGATTCTTTCATATTTGAGTTTCCGTAGCTATGTGTGTTCCAGAGAATTAGATGCTTAGCTTGTCTAATCTAAGCATAGGATGCTCAGGTGAACTTCTATCTTTTTAGTAAAGGGTTTTTTTTTTTAGAGGTTTGGTTTTTAAACTGGCAACACTGTTTCTACAGATTGTTAATTAGACAGTTGAAAGTTGATTTGTGGTTCGTACGTTTTGCCATTTTACAATGAATTAATTAACGCTAAAACAACGCTTGCAAATTGTGCAAACTTATTGTACAGTGGGCGAAATTAGTTTATACGCACCCAACACTGCATCAAATAATTACAGAATCACTGTCATTTAGGGGTTTTAAAAAAAAATCTATATTTGCACGATCGTTAGTTTTTAAGCGGTAGTGTAGTTTTAAGAACCAGCATCTTTTTGTGATAGATAAGGCAAATAAAATATTGGCAGCTGTTTAAAGCACGAAACTCATTTATACGCATTTAGTACTCGGATTTCAGTGAAATTGATTAACTCCTGCGGAGAAATTTAAGTGAAAGTTAAAAAAAAGGTAAAGATGATATTTTTTTAAATAAAAAAAATAATATCTTACAACTGATTTTCAAAAAAATAAATATTTAAATCCATTAAGATTAAGATCACGGTGTTAAAAAAGCGCGGCATTTCCAATAGGGCAATTGCACGTGAAAGCAATCGTTCTGAAGGGCTCATTAGAAATTTCCTTAAAAAAGGCGATCCATATGGAAAGAATGGTGGTCGAAAAGGCTGGAGTAAAATAACTCGAAGAGAACGGAACCGAATTGTTATCGAAGCTAACAAAAACAAGATGACTGTTGGCCAAATTGTTGCTCATCTCGATTTGCCAATATCAAGCGTCGAGTTCAACAAATTTTATCGAGTTCTCCGAACGCGGTTTACAAAAAACAGCTTTAAAGGCCACTTCTGAAAATCCATCATGAAACAGCTCGATTAGCATTTACCAGAGAGCATATGAGTTGGGGCGAAATATGGAATGCGGAGAATATCTGACGAAAAAAAAGTTTAACCTCGATGGGCCAGTTGTTACTGGCATGGCTTACGTCACAACAATCCACCAAGAATGAGCGGGAACTACCATGGAGGCAGTGTAATGTTTTGGGAAGCTTTTTCTTCCTTCGGAAAAGCGCAATTGTGTTTTGTTCCACCTAAAATGAACTCGGAAACATATTGTGAAATGTTGGACACAGGGCTTATTCCGTTTTTAGAAGACAGTGTTGATGACCATGCCTTTATTTTTCAACAGGACAACGCAGCTGCTTACGCTTGCAAATACTCCCAATAATGGTTGAGACAGCGAAACATCCCAGTTATGCGTTGGCCGGCATGCAGTTCTGACCTTAACCTCATAGAAAATCTATGGCACGAGAGGTTTATAAAAACGGTCAGCAGTTTGAAAACATCCGGGGTCTTAAGGAAGAAATTAAGCGCACATGGGACTTTATAAGTTTTGACACCACCTTTTTTATAAAAAAAAAAAAAAGAACTTAACACTCAAGTGAGTATGAGCTTCAGCATGTGTTAAGTTTTTTGGAAAATGGGATAGAGAGAGAAAGAAAGATGTTTGCTCTCAGTGGTTATTTCGCTCCATGGGTGGCATCCACCATTTAATGGGGAGACTAAATTCTTAGTGGAAGTTGGCTTGATGTGGATTTCTAGTCAACTACTCGTCTTACTTGATTTTAGTTAAAAAAAAATGGATGATATGTCTTTCGGGCGAGGCTGGGATTCGAACACCGAACACCGAGCCTTCCGATTTGGAAACCAGTCCACTACCACTTGAGCCACAGCCACCCACTACATTCCGTGCCGAATAGGATATTTGCCGTTATCCAACAAAATGGAAGACACACAACATACTGACAAGTTTTTTTTTAATTAAAATGTGTCTTATTTATATTTTTTACTAGTTTCTTAAAATGCGTATAAATGAATTTCGTAGCAAAAAAAATGATTTTGTTTAAATAAATAGTGTTTAATAGATTTGATTGATTATGATGGTTTTTTATTTAAAATACAGTATTAGTATATGCACTTTTCTAAAAAAAAAAAAGTATTGCCAAACAATTTTACGTAAAAAATCAGAAAAAAAGGTGCGTATAAATGAATTTCGCTTACTGTATTTTGAAAACTATGGTTTGGTTCACCAAATTTATCGTGTGCTACGTCCATTTTACGGTCGACATAATCGTCCATCTGAGCAAGTTATTCGGAACACGATAAATCATTTTCGCACCACGTACACTCTAGTGTACGCATCTCCAAAGACGATAAACAGTGTGAACAGAATAAGTTATTGCGGTTGAGGAGCGCAGTGTTAAGCAGAATGCGAATGAGTTGACTCGCCATCGAGCACAGCAATTGGAGCTATGTCCATCCACTTTGTGGAAGATTTTACGGGAAGATCTTGGCTTCAAAGCTTATAAGATCCAGCTTGTGCAAGAGTTGAAACTGCGTGACCATTATACGCGTCGTAGATTCGGTGAATGGGCCGAGAACATGATTCAGCCTGATCCTCATTTTTGGTTAAATGGGAATCTAGACAAATAAAATTGCCGGATTTGGAGTGGAGAAAACTCAGAAGCCTTTGTCCAGACGCCCTTATAACCATTAAAACTCACTGTTTGGTGTGCTTTATGGGCTGGTGGAATCATCGGGACATATTTCTTTAAGGACGATGTCGGCCAGAATGTTACCGTCAATAGAGAGCGCTATAGAAACATGATTTCTGACTTCTTCGTTCCTCAGTTGAATGGCATTGAGCTTTGGTTTCAACAAGATGACGAAACATGCAACACGGCGCGCGACACCATCAATTTATTCAAGGAGCGCATAATTTCGCGTAATGGGCCTGCAAACAGGCCTCCATCCTGTGATCTCACACCTTTAGATTACTTTCTTTGGGGGTATGTGAAGTCACTACTCTATGCCGATAAAGCAGAGACGTTGGACGATTTGGAAGTCAACATTCGCCATGTTATTGCTGATATACGGCCCCAGTTGCTCGATAAAGTTGTCGAAAATTGAGCTTCACGATTGCGCTTCATTCGAGCTAGCCGCGGCGCGCATGCATATGCCCGATATCATATTTAAACACTAATGGCATAAAATTATCTATTAGATAGATTTGTATACCTCTTTAAAAAAAACCGCCTTTATAATAAAGGAACTATTGTCTGAAATGTATTCGTCTATCCATTACTTGTAGAAAGTCTCGGAAATATTTGAATTTAACCACAAGGAAACACGATTTTCAACACCAACTTCGGATGCCTTTTAAATACCGGTATGTATCGCCTATACTTAAGATTAATTTACATTAAATTGTGTACTGTATACTCCAAGATATCTTTTAAAGCCGTTTCAAAAAACTCAACAATTTTGATTGGGCAATTAAATAGCTAGCGCTTTTTGATTGCCACATCAAAAACACTATAAAGAATATTTTCTGTCTATGGAAAGCAATTTTCCGAAAAAATCGTCTACCTTGTTATAACGAGTTTATTTGAAACTCGCTATTGCACAGGAAGCAAGTTCGAAATACAAATTTGGTAATCCATAAGGTTGACCTTGACACTGTGCTGTATTGGACTATACATAACCATATACAGAAAAGACTAAAAAAAAATCAGTTTTCCGCTCTTATTAATATAGGAGGAGAAAAAAATACCTAAATAAGGCTTCCCAAGACGAAAGCGTTTTTTAAAAAGGCTATATCATGTCAGTTTTACAACCCACAATAATCGAATGTCAGCGAAATTCCCTTTTTTTAATAAAAAAAAGTAAAAATACAATATTATATAAAAAAAAAAATGGAAATTGAGTATTAATAGAGTTTTAAATAAAGAAGAAATCAGAAATGGATTCAACCAAACTGATCAGTTAGAATGTTATATTAGAATCGATGCTATAGTCTGATATTTTAGAAAAATATTTTATTAAATACAAATTCTTTTAAAAAGGCTCAATAAACACCTTTCACAAAAAGCTACTAAATGAACGATCGAAACATTTATGTGACCTACTAACAGATAGTGTTTAATCATTAAATTAGGGACTGTCCCACTTGGTATCGAATCAATACTTTAATTCGAAAGTTATGCAAAAATTTATGTTAGAGTAATGGAGGGAAACTTTATTTGCATACTCTCAAAAGTTCATCCTGCGAGGCAACAACCCAAAACATGAAGATATTCTCACACCTTTGTCCAATTTAAAATCGATAGACAAAGTAATAATTTTAAACCAAACCACAGAACACAGTTACGAGTAAGTAACCATGGAACTGACAAAGTTTTAGAAAGGTATGAAATGTATACACACTAGCCACGAACAGGCAAATAGCACAAATTTTTGAAAACAACTTGAAACATAAGTTTCGTTATTGTGGGAAGGTATTGTAAATTTACGGGCATGTACAGATAATTTTTTATTTATTGTTCTCCAGAAAAATAGGAGCATTATGTATGATCGTTCTAAACAAATTAAAAATCGTCACAAATCACAGAAATAGTAACCTCCAGAGCAAATTCCACCACGCAAAGTTGCAACCCGCGTTGATAAAGTCATTTTTAGAACGTGTAAGGCCAATCCTTTCATATCCGCTGAAATAAACTTTCAACAGGACGACTCAATTATGTGGCTGAATATAAGAAGCTGTCAGCAGAATAAAAAAAACATGTCTAAGTCCGGTTGAGCGGTGTGAGGGTTCACGTAAATAAGGATGTAACATTGTGGCAGAGAATGCCGAGTAGTTATACTACAAAGAGTAAACGTATTGGACCAGATGGAAATAACATATGTATACTAGCTTATCGGCCAAAAGACCAATCATTCAATTCCAGATATTCAAACGTAAAGAAGGGTGATGTCCTTGTTTGCATAATGGATAGATTTGTGTACTTCAACATTTTAAATAGGACCATAGGCCTTAGATTTTCTTGTGTGATATGACTTAAAGAATGCACAGCCAAGATGACCAAGGATTAGTTTTGCAAGGCAAAATTGATTGCTATGGAAATCTGTGGGTTTATCTAAAGTTTAGAGTCGTGCAAATTAACTACGCGTTATATAACATCCCGCAGAGCAGAGGGCCATTCCAACACATCAACATTTGATGAATGTTTTGAGTCATTATCATGTTGATAAACCCAACGCAATGGTATCTCCTCCACTGCGTATGGTAGCATTACGGATTCCAGTATATCCCTATACTGAAAACGATCCACAATACCACTATTGGTCCACATTCCGCAGCAGTAAAACATCCCTACACCATAATTGAGCATCCTCCATGCTTCACGGATGGACGACAATGGCATGGCTGAAGACGTCTAAAATGAATACTTCCATCGGAACCAATCAAGTTGAACTTACTCTCGTCGCTAAAGAGTACAGTTTTCCACTTCGTTGCTGACCAATTCAAATGGTTTCTTGCGAATTCCAGTCTAGGACACGATTGGCGTTAGCAAACCAATCAAAGACTTACTATAGGAATAAAATGGAAACTTTTCTTGTCTATGCTTAGCAGTAAGTAAAGGGTTTTTTCGCTGGCCGGAAAGAACTAAAACCAGCTTCTCTTAACGCCTGCGTACGGTAGCTTGCTTCAATTGAAAGGTTGAGCTCACTAGCAATTTTTCTTGGAGGCAAGAAAGCATCGTTAATATTCATTTTCTTAATTTGCCGATCGGTTCAGAGTGTAGTTTTTCTGGGACGTCCTCCACAGTGAATGGTTTGTATCGGTTATCGATTTCGAAACTTTTTTATAATGTCACACACTGTCGATGATGGCATTTTATACTTTTTGACTATGGATTTTTTTTTAGCCCTGCCCTGAAATCCCCTACCACCTGATTTTTAACCACACCACTGTATTTATTTTTAGCCATTTTATTAGTGAACAAATTGGAGACACCTGACCTTTTAAGTTTTGTTAAGTCTATAATTCGCTTCAAATGGCAGCCAAAACGACTATCAAAAATCTCTTATCATCCTCTTCCAAAGAATTGAGCCACGATGCGGTCATCCACGGCCTAAGCAGACTCTGCATAAGAGTAATAATCCCATTACTACTCTAAAGTACAGAAGCACGTTTACGTCGACAACGAATGCAGATACCCTTAACCGTTTTGAACGCAAGATTCTTCGAACGATTTTTAATCCCATTTACGATGGCAAGATTTGGAGGATGGGGGATGTAACACCAAATTCTATGAGCTCCAGCCTACGGAATATTCAATTCCATCCCGGATGACGCAGCGGAGGAGCAGATAATATGTATATGACTGTAGACCTGGAGAGATTTGTTGAAGGAGACCCGTGTCTACCTCGAACTGAAGCGCCGGAGTTGAGCTACATTTTTTTTTGGCAAAACACTAAAAATAATGATAGCAATGCCTTGTTTTTTTTTCTATTTGTAAACTTGTTCAATAGGTTTTTCTAAATTGCCAAACAAATGTACCTACTGTATTCCTGTCCCCTAGAATTCTTCAATGAACAATTTTCAGGAAAAATCCTGTATGTTTTGCACAACACTGTATTACATATTTTGATCAGCACTGGATATGTGTAAATGTGGGATAATATTTCTTCCGTTCTTTCCGATTTTTTTTTTTTAAGTTATGAAAAGTTTTTTCTTGTTGGTGCACAGATAACTTTGATTTATGCATTGTTTTTAAATCCGCATCAAATCGTTGATTTACTTTACTAGCAGAAATTTAAGGTTCAAACTTTGCTTTAAAAAAAAAACTGTCGTTCTAATAATAATCAAATTCATATTATTCCATATATGGACTGCTAGAAGCCAACATAACATAACTAGCGGCATTGAAGGGGTGGTCCCCGTCCCCTTGGTCAGAATCTGCGACTGCCCTCCAAACAAAAACAAAATGAACAAGCAAACATACTGTGTAGTAAAATAGGCGATCTAGAATATTATTTCATACTTACTTTAAAGGCGATTACATAAGCTCAGCAAAAGGTGGTAATCGGTTGGGTATAAGTCTGATGAGGATGATGGACGAGGCAAAACTTCATATCCCAGTCCTGTTAGCTTAAGAAGTGCTGTATTTCATGTGGTTTCGCATTGTTATGTAACAGAATGGGGTCAGGCTTCTTTACCAGCGATCTACAATTTAACAGTTTAACTCTGCTCTGATTATTTATACGCATTTGTGAAACCAATAATCCATGCAATCACTATCATTTCTGGTCTTGGTAAGTCCTCTAGGAGACTCACTAACGTCCAGTGACCTCTCCATATTATCGTACAGGACCAAAACGGTATCTATCCCAACATATTCGATAGTGTTAATAGTCGGAGTTTGACGATTTATAGTTGCAATTAAGACTTTGAATCTTGCAGCAAGACAAAGAACAATCATAGCTGGGTTTTATTCAACAGCTGCCGTAAATTCTTCAATGTCAAAAACATCTTCTCTGCTATTCCCTTTAACTTATTTTCGAGCCAAAAATCTCCTTCGGCGAACTTGGTAAAGCTTTTTTGAACTTTTTTTTTTCAATTGAAAAATTAAAATTGCCCTTAAATGTATTGGTGAAACTTTCTCCATCTAAGAAACAAAAAATTAACTTAATCAACGGATAGTTTTTATAGATTGAACGCGTTAATTTTATGTATAACGACCAAATACAAATTTCCATTTCGACTTTATAGCGCTACTAATTGTATCCGGCCACTTTCTCAGGTTTTGTATGAAATTGACCGATTTAGTCGCAGTTCATATGTAGTACGCCTTACTTATGAGCTTTAATTGTTTTCTTGATAGCGGCAGTTGAATGCAAAATAGGATTTTTTTTTGTTCTATTCGTGCTTGGTAAAAAAAAAAATGGAATTAATAAACAACTGCAATTATACTACATAGCTTTTTAAAAAGAAACCGATTGTCGGAATAGATAACCCGATTGGATGAATAGTCTGTCTGTCTGCAAAGAAATAGTTCGCGAATTCAAAAATATTGTTTTTAGAAGAACGCGATTAAAGTTAGACTTAGGAACTTTCGTTCAGGTGTTACCCCTTAAGGTGATAGTCAAAAGTTTAAATGAAGGTGAACAAAAAGTTATATGTATCAGCAATCACTCGACGTGTTAGAAGGGATTGTTGGTCTACCTGTTTCAGTCCTCGTGCTATGGATGGCAAATCTGCGTGAGCAGATATGACTGGCAACTTCAAAGAGAGGCCCAACAAATAGGTTAAGGTATTTATGTATTAGCTTATGGGTTATCTATTAGGGAACTAAATTCAGTTCGTTATCGTTGTTGGCACCTAGGTATGTAGGTACTTTTCTCTGAATCTGGATCAGCTGGTTCCAGGCGACGCAGTGTGATGAATCGCTGATTTAGCTTGATTTAATTAAGAAAATGACATGCACAAAATTAAACAAAAAGAGCAAGGGTTTATATCGTTTTGTTTAATTAATTGGCGTACATTTTATATATCTCAATACGTAAACAGTCAATTGATATAAAAGTAAGTTTTTCTTAAATAATTAGAGATTTTGTTTAATATAAGTAAAGTTTATAGATAAAATATGTGTTTTTTGTATTCATTAGACGAAAAATATAGTTGTTCGGTGTTGTTCAAGTTGGAGACCGTGTTTGTTCTCAAGCCTTGATGCACTCCTAAAATGTGTTTCAACTTCTTACGCTACACACTTACACTCATACTAAATTTTTCATTTTTTAGGAAAAGCAAATTTTTGATGTTTGGATTTCTGAAGTCAAAATTAAGCGCTTAGATGCTGTTTTTGCTTTTGTTATGGGTTACTTTAGCCATATAGTATTTTCTGAGGCTGCAACAAAGTCAATCAAATTAACCTTAAAAACTTTATGTTTAAGATTTGACGAGAGATGGGCCAAAAGTGGTCCGCATAGAGAACGCTTCGAAAATTCAAATTCTCTGTGGCTAAATGAAAATCTAACATTATCACAAAATATCTTAGATGAAATACCTTCTTCATCTAGAGTAGGAAGACCGAGAAAAAGCTTTGATGAGTGCTGTGAGAAAAGCAAGAAGAGAAAAGTTAAAACCATTTTAGATTCTTTTAGCGTTGAAGAAATTGCAATGGCTCATGAAAAAAGGCTTAGACAAGACGGAAAAAGAAATACTGCTATTGCAGTGAAAAAATTATCTGAAAGTTCTCCGAACCAAGGTTTGATTGTTTTTTTTTTTTTGTTTAATATTTTTGTAGGTTAAATTTTGTTATTAAGGTTCTATTGTGAGGAAAACGCTAAAACCACCTGCTCCTGGATTTTTACCAATAACTGCAGATGATGCACTAGCATTAATCACGGACATTCAGCTTTCAACTCAACAGTACGAAATACTACGTCTAAAAATTAACTACAAAGTTCCCAATTTATTACCTTTATACTACAAGCTAAGACGAAATGCTATCCAAATGATAAAACTGTGAGCGAAATTTCTGCAGAATGTGGATTGCCAAGTTTAGTAAATCACAGCGTTGAGCGTTTATGTTTAGCTCTCAAAAAGACGTTTTAAATTCCGTTCCTGACCTAAAAGAACTATCCTTGGTAATAAAATGAGGCTGTGATGGTGCTCAACAGAAATCATACAAATAAAAATTTTCTGCTGGTGATAATTCGGATGAAAATCTTTTTTGTATCTCAATGGTTCCCATCCAGATGTATTTTTTTAAGGATAAAATTCAGCAAGTACTTTGGCAAAACCCTGCCCCATCATCAACCCGATATTGTCGACCAATAAAATTAAATTTTGCTAAGGAAACCACAGAACTGGTCAAGTCAGAGGTAGAATCAATTCAAGATCAAATTAAAACCCTACTTCCTATAGAATTTAACATTCGCAGTTTGCATATCATAATTAAACCGGCCTTTTTGTTAACTATGATTGACGGAAAAATTTGTACTGCTTTATCATCTACAACATCTTCATCACAAACGTGTTACATTTGCGGTTCCAAACCCTCCGAAATGAACAATTTAACTAATCTTTCAACAAGGCATGTGAACCAAGAAGCAATGTCCTTTGGATTAAGCCCCCTTCACTCATGGATACGATTTATAGAATGCATCCTTTACATAGCGTATACAACCTGAATGTCTCGAACTGCAACCAACTTCAGACTGCTATAATTTCCAAACCGTTCATGACAGTGAGCTCAAATTTTGATATATGACAAATAATTTTATTATTAACAAGCCTTTTAAACGATATGCGTCTCAGTTGTGTTGAAAAATTTTTATCCGCGATGGAGTTCAAACGTGATAGTGTGATTGCTTTATATTTGGCTGGAAAACCACAAGTAGCTATCGTTAGAGCCCTCCAGCACCTCAACGTGAATAAATCATTTGTGTCTCGAACCATAGCTCGTTACCGTGATACTGGCAGCGTTGCAAAACGCCATGGAGGTGCTCATAATAAAACAGCAACATTGGCAGAAATGGTTCGGAAAGTGAAGGCTCGAATTGAGCGAAGTCTGCGTCGAAGTGGAAGAAAAATGGCTCGCCAGCTCAACATATCGTTGGAACGGATGCAACACATACTGAAAAATGAACTTGGGCTCAAGCAATTGAAGTACCAAAAAGCACACGATCTTACACCGCAACAGAAAAAAGTTAGAGTCGAAAGAGCGAAGGAGTTGTTACGCTTGCACGAAAGTGGTGAGTTGCCGAATTTGGTTTTTTCCGATGAGTCGCATTTGTTATTGAGCAATATGTCAACAAACAAAATGACCGAGTTAACTTGCCACAGAGGTCCTTTGAAAATGCACACCTTCGGACGGCCACCAGAAAGCAGGCAGCATCGATGGTGATGGTCGCTCTCCGCTCGTATCCGCGTCAAAACTAATGCGATCGTATACCGTGAAACAGTCTTAGAGGCAGTATTGAAGCCTTGGGCAAACAATCATTTCGGTCGGAGACAGTGGACATTTCAACAAGACTCGGCGCTGTCTCACAAAGCGCGCGTCAACCAAGATTGGTTAAAAAACAATGTTCCACACTTCATTTCTTCGACACAATGGATTGCAAATTCTCCGGATGCAAATCCGTTGGATTTCTTTGTCTGGGGTATTTTGAAGGCGAAGGTTGGCACTAAAAAATACCAAAGTTTGGACCACCTCAAACAAGCACTTCGCCGGGAATGGTCCAAAATACCGCAGAGGTACTTGCGTGCAGCGTGCGATGCTTTCTTCGGCCGTCTCAAGGCCATTATTCGCGCCAAAGGTGGACATATTGAAAACTACTGATACAATTTGAAAATTGATGTATTTTCCAATATTTTTTGCTTTGGCACAATAAAATTTATCAAAAGATAAAAAAGTATAGCATTTTAAAAAGTCATAGTTCGAGTAAGTCACCCTGTAGATTAGAAAAAGTCAAAGCCAGAAAAAAACTAATCCAAGAAAAATTTAGAAGAGAAACAGGGTTATTGGTAGATATGCCAACTCAACAGTCTGGCAATACTAATGACGGAAACACGGCTAGAAGATTTTTTAGAGATGAGGAAAAGACTGCCCAAATTACAGGGATAGATAAAGAAATTGTCAAAAAGTTTCATATCATCTTGGAAGCTCTTGGGTTTGGGTTCCCAATAGATGCAGATGCTTTTGAGAAGTATGCAAAGGAAACAAGGAAACTATATCTTACAAATTATACCAGTAAGTGTGCATGAGATCTTGTTTCATGGAAAACAAATAATTTCTACTTGTATACTTCCAATCAGACAACTTTCAGAAGAAGCGCAAGAGGCAAGAAACAATGAAAATAGAAGATTCAGTTAAGTGTTTACTAGAAAAATATCACGTGTAGATACAAATACTGACCTCTTATTCGATTGCTTATAACCGCAGATCCATTCTTAGCAAGTCTAAGGTGCTTTCCACCGAGAAAGAAAAGTGTCATGAAACATGAAGTCTTGCAACTTTTAGATGTACCAAATAATTAAAAAATTAAAATAAGTTGGTTTTTATGTATTGTATTGTCTTGAAATTTGTAGATATGTTAAAAAAATTTGTTATATTCTATTCTGTGAACAATTTTAATTAAAAAAAAAAACAAAAAACCTGAACAAAAACATTTATTTGTGAGCGCTATTAATTTAATTCCGCTAAATCAGCGATTCGTCACACTGTGCGACGTGAAGAAACGAATACCTATGTACGAGGGCGGGTCAATAAGTCCGTGACTTTTGGATTAAAACAGATTTTTTGATAAAAAAATAACGTAGTCTCAGTTGAGCTCTATACACTTTGTCCAACGCTTCTCCAATTTTTTTTATCCCTTCCAAAAAAAATGATTTGTCGAGGTCCTCAAAATGACGAGATGACTTCATCATTGGAGTCAAATCTTTTTCCACCAAGCCATTTCTTCAGGTTTGGGAACAAGAAGTAGTCGCTCGGAGCCAAATCTGGAGAATAGGGTGGATGAGGGAGCAATTCATAGCCCAATTCATGGATTTTTGCCATGGCAACTGCACATGTGTGCACCCTTGCATTGTCTTGGTGGAAAAGAACTTTTTTCTTGGCCAAATGTGGTCGTTTTTTTTTTCAAATCGTCATTGAATCGGTCCAATAAGTTGGCATAATATTCCCCATTGATTGTTCTTCCCTTTTGAAGGTAGTCAATGTGGATTATCCCGCGTGCATCCCAAAAAACAGTCGCCATAACTTTATTGGCTGACAAACCCACCTTGGCCTTCTTTGGCGCCGATTCACCCTTAGAAACCCACTGTTTTGACTGTTGTTTGTTCTCTGGTGTGTTGTGATGGATCCATGTTTCGTCCACGGTTACAAAACGGCGCAAAAACTCCTCCATATTGCGATTAAACAACGCCAAACCTTCCTGTGAAGTTGTTACACGATTGCGTTTGTGGTCGACTGTGAGCAAACGCGGCACCCATCTTGCGGAAAGCTTTCTCATGCCCAAGTGATCATTCAAAATTGAAACCACTGAGCCATGCGAGATCCCTACGGCTTCCACAATCTCTCGCACTTTCAATCTTCGGTCGGCCAACACCATATCGTGAATTTTTTCGATTGTTTCGGGTGTAGAGACCTCAACTGGGCGTCCAGGACGTTCGGCATCTTCAGTGCTTGTACGGCCACAACGAAATTCAGTAAACCACTTTTTTACCATTGAAATCGATGGTGCAGAGTCCCCATAGTATTTATCAAGCTTAGCCTTGGTCTCGGTAATGGTTTTTTTTCGCAAGAAATAATGCTTAATAAGCACACGAAATTCACTTTTTTCCATTTTCTCCTCAAATTAGTGAGTAGTCTGATAAAAATAGCTGTCAAACACAAACTAACTGACGCAGCAAGTTTAAATTTTGACAGGAGTCAACTGACAAATGCCTGTTGACAGGAGCAGTGTTGCTGTTTCAGTAAAGAGGTCAGAAATTCAAAAATGCACGGAATTATTGACCCGCCCTCGTATATATCTACGAGTATCCTTGTGAATGAAATTTTACTTGCCATTAACAAGCTGTTTTCTCAACATTTTCATGTAAACATCTTTTCTAACGAAAATTTACTTAAATGCTGGCAAGTGGTGGATAAAATAAGAAGACACTCAATTTTCAAGAATTTCTAATGCAAAAATTAAAATCAGGACACAATCAGTCATCAGGCACTGTCGCCACAAATCATTACCATTTATGAGTAATCCTTTGCATTCATAAGTATGAATGCATGTGTGACGAGTGTATCAACATTCAAAATAACTATTTCTCGAAATGTTGTCATATTCCACGAAATCGGTGTCAAACAATGTAATCAAAATAAAACATTTCCTTTGAAAAAGACATCTAATGTACCGCCCAATCTCGTACCGATATTAATCGGCACAAATTAATATAAACAAAGAAAGTGGTATATTATTGTTATTATTGTACATTTTGTGTTGTGTTTATTCCACAAGCTTGATGAAAAGTGTGGGAACCGATTTGTGTTTTATTTTTGTTTTCCGTTGCCTCTGCTTTGCATGTACAAATGTTATTTTAAGAAACCGCATTTCTCTTCCTCTTCCTCTTTTCTAATCTCATTCTATCCCTTTCTCACTCTCTGCTTTTCTAGTTGTAAATTTTAACTTTGGGAACCCTGTGAGTATGAGGTTTCTCTGCGCTTTGCGCACTGCGACTACTTCAAATCTATAATAGCTGATTAGGAAATGATCCCTGACTTGTGACTTGTGAACGTGCAACATTTTACAAATTAATGCTCGACCGTTTTGTGATAAGAGACTCTTTGGATTCTTTGTGTTTCCAGTGCCGAATGTCGACCAGGCGGCCAAAGTCTAGCTCACAAATATACATATTCGTCGTATTCCATGGAATCTATCAATATCAATGATACTTAACGAAAAAGGGCCAAGTAGCATCACAGCTCTTAAATACGATGCTGTATGCAAGTTAACATTTATAAAATTTGTAATGATATGCAGCTTGACGATTGAGTGCAAAGCTGATGATAATGAAGAGTGGAGTGCATTAGGAGTGAACGAACAAAGTAACCAACAACTGAGGAGTGAACCGATGTGTGGTGTCTATAAACATTTTCTGGCGCTTTAAACCGCTAAATAAAAGGGGTCTCTTTGGTTTTTTTTTTTTTTCTTCTTTTAAATGCAACCACAAGCCGTGCCCTCTTGAACACACGCATAGCTCACCATCAACATTTGGTGAAGGGTTCCTCAACCATCGCCATTCGTAGCTTGCTTGGTACGAAGTACACAAGCCTCAAGTACGAGTACTTGCTGCTTGGCTTGGTGTCAGCATTGAAAATATTCGTGGGAATATTCACCCTCATGTTTATGTGAGCTCATAACATGTCACACCAACCAATACTGAAGACAATTCCGGATGGCCAACCCTTAGTTGCCCATATCCTCGCAATTAGATTATTTCCGTTCTTCGTTGTTTATACCACTACAACCATCGTCAAGTTGTGGTGGAAAGTACTAAAAGCCACTTAAAACGCAAACGAGCGAATGTAATCCAAAGCAAGTCAATAAACCGATGCCAGAGCTATGATCATATGAAATTACATACCCGGTCAACTCTGCACTTCTCCAGTTTTGCCAGCACTCCGGTCTGTTTTACCTTTTCCTTAACAGGCTTGCAATTGCGTGTAATTGGACTAGTTTTGCATGGCACCGTAAGACTTTAATGTTTATTGGAACGACTTTTGCCGCCAGTCGCGGTTATAATCTGCATAAATGCTGGTAGTCGACGGATGATCTGACAGGCCGTTTGCTGCTTTCCCCACTGATTGCGTCGTCGATCTGTCGGTTATTAACTTTGTCTAATTTAGTTTCGGTTTTCAGTGATCTGCTGCTGTTCAGTTATTCAGCATTATTCAGCATTTGAGCATTTGTTCACCAGATCCCAAGTACGTAGTAGTTTTTTAATAGCTCTACTTATGTACTCGTACATAGGTATGATTTGAAGAAATTGCTTAATCATTCGTAATAACGTTTAAAATTAATTCAACTTTTAATGACCAAGAGATAGAAAAACTAAATGATACTTTCTGTCGTGTCGATTCAATCTTTTATGACATATCCGATAGAAAGAGGAACCAATGTGTTATCAATATTGTCTTCTAGACTATCTATTGCTAGACAAACAGACGTGTCACCAAAGCCACAGAAACAAAGGTATTCCTCATTTCATTCCACAACTCTTGCCCCCAGAGGATCGTTGGCTTCGATGGACAACGAACAAAAAACTTGCCTTACCCATTTAGAGTAGGTAGGATCAATCTGAAGTTGGAGTTCTCATCCATTCTTGTTATACGAACTACACTTTGATATGCTTTCGTATCTACTTTGTTCAAAAAAGGTGAAATCAGGTTTTATGTTTCCTCAGACGGAAGGTACGCAAGTGCTTTTTTTCTTTTTCTCCCTCTGGTTTATTAGGAATGGCCAGTTCTGATTTCTTTGTCAAGACGCTTTCCTTTGAAGTTTTACTTCTTCAGACCATCCATACACTTGGCTTGTCTTGTCGTTGTGGTTGTCCATCATTTCGTTTAGTCAATGTGAATCTTTACGAAACCCAAAAACTCGAGGAAATCGGAAAATCAGAGAATCAGAGAATCAGAAAATCTGAGAATCTGAGAATCACCGTATAAAAATAAAACGAAAAAAGAAAACGAACATACCTAAAAACCAAGAGGAGAAAGAATCACGCAAAAGACTGCAACTTAGAACGCACACTACAAAAGAGGAGTAGAAAGAAGGTTATCATAAGCCTTCTGCTGTTGAATATAACAGATGCTTGATTAGCGTAATAATAACTCGATGTGGACGACCGATGAGACCGAGACTGAGACCGAGACCGCGACCGGGACCGGGACCGGGCACTACCACCATCACCTCATCACCTCTTCACCAATGGATTCAGGTAGAAATTTTTGTTAGGAATTTTTATCACGATGATGACTAAGTATTATAATAGCAGGAGTGCTGTGTGCTGTGCGCTGTTTGCCGTGCTACGAGCCAACATACATATTACTGGGCCGCTATGTGTTTACGGCTACGAGTTCGAATACGAGTACCAGTACGAGTAAAGCGATTATTTGTTTTCTTGGAGTTTCTTTGAAATTAAATCATAAAGAAGTTATAGTCGGGTTGGGCGGGCAGACACGTGAACCTGCACCAAAACCTGATTTACCTGAATCATGTTCATCAATTGAGAATGAGAGAAGACAGAGGAATAAAGAAAATTCAATCGGAATCGAATGACATAGCTCCTTGGCCAACGAAGAAAAAGGTGTGGTGTGTGTGGTGTCATATGCATTGTGCCACAGAACGGATTTAACATCATGTTACTTTTCTTTTTTTTTTTTTTGTTTTATCTTTTTAAATATGTGGTTTATTTTGCCTATTTTTATACGCTACTTTAGTAATAAACTAGACTTTTTTCTTCTATTGAAAACCGTATTACAAGGTAGCAAGTCTCTAGACAGACATTTAGTATGCATTTGGTCGACATTTCGAACCATTTAATTTTTTATGATTATAAAAAATAGCAAAATAATCTCATGTACGGCCATACATATAGTATATGCACCTGCATAAATGTTATCCATTTCATCACCAAAAAAATAAAAATTTAAATTTTTTTTAACAATGTACTTATATTTATTTATATGGATAAAAAACTAAAAAAAACCTTATTTCCATTTTTTACATCTATTTTCTTAAATATTCTATCAAAACAGGTGGGTTAAATTTTGAACCAGTGCACCGCAAGGGTCAACTTATTTTTTGTGGTAGTCTTGGAAACATGATTTATTTTTTCCCAAACACAGAGGAGCTTTACAAATAGAACATGACAAATTTTGGTCGAACTTATCTACGTAGTTCATGTGTTTATTATACGACTGGTGTCCGAAAAGTTTCCGACCGAACAATGATACAAGACATTTTTTCTCAATTTTTTTTTATTTTTCTACATAGTCTCCTTGTAACTCTACACACTCCCATCTCTCTAACCCGTCCAAATAGTACTTGGCGTTTTTCTCTGCAAAATAGTTGTTCATGAAGGTAATTGACTCCCCTCTATTCTATTGACTAAAATCTCTATTCTCCGAGCGCAGTTTTTAGATGAGGGAATAAAAAGAAGTCGCTTGGGGCTAGATCTGGTGAATAAGGCGGATGGTCAAGCAGTTCAAACCGTAATTCATGGATTTTCGCCACGGCAACCGCTGAGGTGTGAGACGGCGCGTTGTCTTGGTGAAACAGGATTTTCTTTTTCTGCAAATGTGGCCGTTTTTCCGCAATTTCTGGCTTCAGCTTGGCAAGTAATGATGCGTAGTATGCTCCTGTAATGGTTTTTCGTTTTTGAAGATAATCGATTAAGATAACTCCTTTACTATCCCAAAAAGCAGTCGCCATCACCTTCCCAGCCGAAAAATCAGTTTTTGCTTTTTTTGGAGCCGGCTCGCCCTTTGCAGTCCACTGTTTTGACTGAATTTTTGTTTCGGGCGTATAATGGTGTATCCAAGTTTCATCTACAGTAATTAATCGGAGCCAAAACTCGGATTTATTGCGCCTAGACTGCTCCAACAGAGCTTTGGAAATGTTCATTCGAACACGTTTTTCGTCTAACGTAAGCAAACGCGGCACCCAACGCGCAGACAACTTTCTCATGCCTAAATCTTCATTTAATATGTAACAAACACGTTCTTTGGACATTTTCATAAGCGAACGTGCATCATCTCCCAAGCTCGTTTAAATTCAGCAGCCCAAAATTTCACTATGCAGAGTCCCCATACACAGAGTCCAACTCAGTTTTGATTTGCGTAGGCGTATTGCCTTCCAAAAACAAGAATTTTATAACAGCTCGACACTCAATTTTTTCCATTTTCACAAAAAACACTCACATCGACTCACTCAAACGACTGGCAACTAAAAGCTGCGCGTCCAAAATGACTGAAACTTCGGTAAGTAACTGCCAAAAGATGCACAACTAGCACTCACTAGCCTTTATTGACGAGTGCCGGTGTCTTTACATTGTGGTCGGACACTTTTCAGACAACCCTCGTAGTCAACAACTGCGGTTGGACAAGACACTTTTCTAATGGTTCCGTCCTTGTTTTTACGTGAAACATCACTGTATTTTTCTTGGAATCGAAAATTCCAGAGAACATGTACAGACAGCTTATCTTTCCATTTTACAGCGATCAAGTTTGTGTCAATATAAAAAAATTCAGAGTCTCCCCGTTTCATTCGATTTTCTGGTGGGAACCGTGGAAGATATTTTCGGGTGGCATTTACCGTTCCACACGCATATATTCCATCTTTCTTTAAGTCTTCCATTAACTCAACACTAGTGAAATAGTTGTCGAAATACACCACATGACCTTTATGCTTCAAATCTGACATCAAGGCCCTTACAACTCTAGCCCCAAAATTAGTTTCTGCAATTCCAGATGTTGACTCGCCAGTGTAAATATCAAACTTGTGACAATACCCCATTTTATCTGCAAGCATCCAAACCTTGTACCCCCTTTTTGTCGGCTTCTTTGGCATATACTGTTTCATATAGTTTCGAACCTTGAATTTTATCATTGACTCGTCCATGGCTACTTCACGAGTAGGGTTTGCACATTTTTTAAAATTTGTTGACAGTATTTGCAGCATAGGTTTAATCTTATAAAGCCTATAGTAATTAGGATCACCTCGCTTTGGCTCAAGACATCTGATGAGGAAGACCAATAATCTTTATAGCTAGGAAGCTTTTTGATTCCCATAAGCAAGTTCAAACCAATGAATGTTTTCACTTCGTTCATACATGTTTTCTCAAATGATTAGCCTCTTTTTATGTGCTTTTGCTCCGCGTATAAATTTGTTTGAAAAACTAAATGCTCAAAAAGTTGGTTTTCAAACAATAACTGGAAAAAATCTATGAGTGTTGGATTTTCGATACTTTTCACGACATCAGTAGCTCTGTAATCATGTGCGAAATTAGATAAAGTTTGTTCAGAAACATTCTGAATGTCTTGTATCCATTTACGGGTCACTTTCGGAAGATCGGGTTTTAAAAGTTATTGCTGGACTTCCGAAAGAGGAATATCGTCATCCGAATCAAAAGACGATATCAATTGAAGTTCTTGATCCTCAAGCTGTAAATTGCAACTTGACTCAGATGAATTCGATGAAGAAGTATCAGAATCAGATCTTGAAAGAAGTGAAACTGTATAATCATCTGCTCCCACATCTCGCAAAAATTCATTCCAACTCATGAAAACCAAATTAAAATCGGGTTTACTATAATTGGACATGACTAAAAAATAAGAAAATAAATAAACGAAAAAACGCTCCCGTCGCAGTGGTTTAAAAAAACATACCACTTGTTTTTCTTGCAATTATATGGTTTCTAAAGAAAATTATTTCACCTATAATATAAAACAGAATTGTTAACACATTTAACTCTTTACAAATTGTAAATTTTTGCTAAGAATTTCATAAGAACACGATGTTATAGCTCCACGAAACTTTCTAAGTGAAATTCTAGTGTCAACTTCACAAAAACCGCCGCTACTCTCCTTACTGTAAAAAAACAAGTTGAAACAAAAAATTCCCCGTTCGTTTTTGCAATACTTATAATGTTTTCATTTAATGTGGTACGAATTGTAAACTTTTGAGACAGTTGTAGAAAACATTTTCAAATTAATGGTTTAAAATTTGTCCCACTTAGTCGCAACGGCTGAAAATATTTGGTTTAAATTTTGAACCACTGAGACGGAAAGAGTTAACAAGGCCAAAACCGTTTTCAAATTCCTTTTCATCTACGAGTTGGTATGAAAATATTTTTTTTAAAATTATCCAAAAATCTATTAGTTTAATTCTAGAGAAGAGCTGAATTTTTTTTTGGTCAAAACTTCAAATAGATAACCAACAAATTGAAAAAGGATAATATGACAGATGGAGACGTTACAAATGTTTGGAAATGCTGCAGCACGTTTCTTAAGAAAGAGCAAATCTTCTTTTTATAAAAACAGACTTAAATCATGTTCTTCACATTCTGTCTTTTGGAAAAATATTCGCTAGATGGGTCTTACCCCGAAAAAAATATCACCTTGCAATAGCATGAATCTGGAAGAACTAAATAAGACTTTCGTCTCGGCCTGCAGAGAGTCAATGCCATTCGTAGCTCTCAAGACCTTACGAGCAATTTTACTTATACTGATTCAGTTTCTTCTCTTTCTTGTGTAGATGTAGTAACTGTCGGAAATGTTATATAGTATTGGGTATAAAGTCAAATGCAGTTGGTTCAGATAACGTCGTACCTAAATCTATAAAAATTATATTTCCTTCTGTCTTGCATCCTATCGCTCACATCTGTAATACCATTATAATCACTTCTATTTTTCAGGAAAACTGGAAAACAGCAAAAGTTCTACCCCTTCCTAAATCGCCAAATAGGAACCCGGTAGAATACCGACCTATAGCAATTTTACCGTTCTTAAGCAAAGTTTTTGAAAATTATAATAAGTCGACAAATAGAAGCACATCTAAACGCTAAGAACATGATATTGAAATACCAGTCAGGATTTCGTGCAAATTTTAGTTGTACTTCAGCTCTCCTTAAAATCTGCGAAGATTTGCATGCTGGTTGTGACAATGACAAATTAGATTTAATAGCGTTTTTAGACTTATCAAAAGCATTTGACTGCGTGAATCATGAATTCTTACTAAAAAGAAAAACTTAAATATCAATTTCTGTTTGATAACTCGTTGTTTAAACTGATATCTTCGAACTTATCCAACAGATCTCAGTACGTTTTTCATAATAACAAGCACACATGGTGTTTTCCTGTCTGTTCAGGTGTACCTCAAGGCTCTGTTTTAGGGCCGCTTTTATTCACTTGTTTCGTAAACGTTATCTCCAAATGCTTTTCTGATTGCAGCTACCATATACTACATCGATCAAAAAGTTCCCGGAATGTATTCAGACAATTTAAAATACAAGTTTATTCATCTAAATCTATATTGTCTCCTTCAGAGTAATCGACTGCAACACACTTATGCCAGCTTGATCCAATCTTTGAAACATTTTTTATATTCGGTTTTCGGTATGTCGATCAGTGCTTCATGCGATTTTTCCATTACTTCCTCTCGGCTGCTGAAACGCGTTCCCCGTAGTGGTTTTTTAACTCGACTGAACAGAAAGAAGTCACAGGGAGGCAAATCAGGTGAATTCGGTGGTTGTTGGATGGAATTTGGTGCATTTTTCGTCAAAAAATTACGAATAATGATGCGACTGTGCGACCGCGACAGTGCGTTATCATGGTGCCAAATCCACGAGTTTTCTGCCCACAATTCTGGTCACTTTCGGCGAATCGCTTCACGCAAACGTCTCATAACGCCCAAATAATACTCCTTGTTTACAGTCTGGCCTTCTGGCAAAAATTCATGATGCACTACACCGTTGTAATCCATGAAAACCGTGAGCATTTCCTTCTTTTTTGACTGAAAACGACGTGGTTTTTTTGGTCTCGGCACATTTGGTGAACGCCATTCATTTGCCTGTTGTCTGGATTGCGTGTCGTACTCATAAACCCACGTCTCGTCTCCACTAATGATCCTTTTGATGAATGTGGGATCGGATTCAGCCTCGCAAATCATCTCTTTTTTGCATGAAATTGAGGTCTTTTGGCACTAACTTTGCTCCTACACGACAGAAACCCAAATCATTAACCAAAATGTCTTGGACGCTATCTCACTGATGGTTAATTTGCGGTTATTGACTAACATTTCTTTTACTTCATCAATGTTTTCGTCGGTTTTCGATGTCGATGGTCTGCCACTGCGTTCATCATCTTCGATTGACTCACGACCACTTTTGAACCGCTCGTGCCACTGGTAAACGACCGTTTTCTTTAGAGAATCGTTTCCGAAACACTTTTCCAACATTTCCAACGTTCGCGCACCATTAAATCTGTTTTTTAAGCAAAATTTAATACTCGTACAAGTTCGTTGTTGCAAATTGAAATCCATTTCTAAAATTGTAAAAAATCGCCAACACACACAGAGATAGATGTACTCTTTTCCAAATGTCATGTTATGACGCTAAGATTTAGAGGGAATGTCAACAACGGATTTACCAACTTAACCACAAAACAGAACTCAAATCGGAACAATGGGAGCGCCACACGGTGGGTGTGGTCGGGAACTTTTTGATCAAGGTGGTATGTAAAATTGTGATTAACAATCCTTTCAAAGGAACCTAGATGTTCGACACAGGTATTTAGTATTTTAGATGTCCTGTCGTATGCAGGATCAAGAGATGTACTATTATAAGTACAAAGTCATATTTTGTGTTAGAGGCATATGTGTTACCATGATTTATGCCCTCCCTAAATGTTCCGTAATATAAAAACAAAAACAAATCACCTGGAAATCAACAATTAGTTTGACATAGCAAGGCACAACATACTAAAAGGTGAATAACCATGAAAACCATGAAAATGGGAATATGCCCTTTTTATTTGGGCGGCAGTATTGAAAACAGCTTTTTACAGTAGAAAGTCTAGAGAAGTGGGAAAATAAAAATATTTGATCTTCTGGTGGTCTTATCATAAATGTGCATTCATTCCATTTTTGTTTATAATTTCGAAAGTTCTATTCGGAATAGGGCAATGCATATGTTTTAAAATTTCAGAAAAGTTCGTTTTTATTGACTTGTTAGTCAATTATGTATTTTATTGCTTTCCGGCATCATAAAGTTTATGACTTAGGTAGCCCCAGATGTTGTCCATATCTAGAGGAAGTGCCAACCAGTGCAAAACTTAAATGTGCTTGGAACTGAATCAGTGTTTAACTACTATTGATGTGACTGTGACTAAGAGCCGAGAGTTTCGGTTCTTTCCTTAAATCATAGAGACAATAGGAAAATCAATCATGTAAATCAAGGCGAAATCGCTTTTCTCCAGAGAAGACAAAAGCCCGAGCTGCTTCATTACAGGGAAAGCTATCGTGTTTGCTTACGTAGTCGTTTCATTAATGAACATCCTTTTATAACCCGTTGGATCGTTCTTGTACCAGCCAGGTACTCAGCGTTGAATTTTATGTTTGTTTTAATACATATGAGTATATGATACACATCTT
Organism: Volucella zonaria; assembly: GCA_963966105.1. Lineage (NCBI taxonomy): Eukaryota > Metazoa > Arthropoda > Insecta > Diptera > Syrphidae > Volucella > Volucella zonaria. Next base: position 198,981,009 of record OZ014532.1, on the reverse strand, counting down.
AGCCTCACAGAATTGTCGATGACGATTGTCTGTTAAAGAGACCTTCGGACTTACAGGCTTTAATTTTTCGATTTCCTCTTCGGTGCCAATTGCACGTATTGATACTTCTAAAACGAATCAAATACAAAACGAAATAAAATTATTCAAGGGCGCCAGGGTGGAACGTAGTGTACTCGTAGTGCGTAGTTATTTTTTTCTGTGGCGTAACTCAAATTCAAAAAACTAATCAGATTTTATTCTTTCCCATTCCCTATTAACTTTATCAAATCACAGTATCAAAGGCAAAACATATATACGATTGACAGACTTCTATTTTACCGGACAATAAATTGACAGGTTTCATAAAGTAGTACATTTGGACGTTGGCGTTTCCAAACTGCATAAGCCTACAATGCAGGGCAGATAATTAAGACGAATTTTATCGAAAAAAACGACACCACTCTCAGAAAAAACAAGAGAAATATTCCCAAAATGTTATTTCAAATCAGCGCATATTTGTCGGGGCGTACCGATTCCCCTTTATTTTAAAAGAAAAAAAGTGAAAAAAGAAAACCATTTTGGAATTTCGGTGTCATCTTCAACGCGCTAGAGGTTTTGTTGTCTTTCGTATTGATATCAATATTATTTTCTTCCTTGGTTTTGTATACAACGCGGATGCCAAATAAACTGCACGTGTTAACATTGAAACTGATTTTGCAATTCAGTTCGAAAAATGTCGAAAGAATTGAGACCCAACCCCAGGTGTGTTCGGTAAAATTGCTTTTTGTTTTTTTTTTAATCTTTGAGTTTTACCTAATAATGTGTTTACTTGGCATCACTTTTCAAAATAAAAAAGGTTAGAAACCAGATTGTTTTAGTTGCAAAAATGGGTTCAGGGAAACAATCGTCCCAAAGAAATATAATAAAAAAAAAAACATAAAAGAACATATGTAATATGCATACACACACATATATTCAAAAAGCGTTAGATTGTTTCGCAAAGAGAAAAATTGGAATGACCTTAATGAAGCGTAATCCCTTTATCTTATCCAGGGAGTTTAAGAAGGATTCAAATGTGAAGATTAGTGCTGAAACGGTGAGAAAAAACTTCCAGATTCTAAATAAAGAGCAAAACTCTGAGAAAAGTCCCCTTCTGACAAGGAAACATAGGGTTCAACGGATAAATGTCACCCTAGAACACACCCAATCGCCACTACCAAAATAGAGAAGTATTCTCTGCACAGATGAGTGTAAAATTAATATATTTGGCTCTAGTGGGACCAGGAAATATCCCAGAGGATATTCGAGATTTACCAGAAACAAAGAAGAAATGATTTGAGGATAATAAAATTGACGTATTGCAATGTCCACCCTAACCTTGAGATTTGAATCCGATTGAAAACTTTTAGTTTAAATAAAAATTATTAAGGATTTGTGGGCAGAGTTATACAAAAAGCATGGCAGGTTAATTTACTGAAAAAATGCTAGAATGTAATTAATTCCATGACACGCCGGTGCACGGCTGTTATAAAAAATAGTGGATATACAACAAAATATTGGAATAAGTCAACTAAGGAAACCAGAAGGACTTAACGGTTTCGTGTTTTCTTTCGTGCACTACTATTTCATCGAAAACTTAAAAAGTGGTATTTTCCATAACTTCGTTTTAATATTTTTTTAAACATTGCAATTGAATACACATTTTTCTTAATTATTGGATTAGCTACCAAACTAATTAAACGCATTGATGGATGTACTGCTATTTTATTCAACACATGCATATACGCTGGCGATCACTAGGATGAGGTCATACATGTTGCCATCGATTTTCACTCTCTATAACTGTTTGGAATTTGGTACCCGCAAACTTTTACTACCTGTGAACAAGTACATATTTTCTCAACATTAAGTCAGAAAATTAATGGGTAAATAAGAAACGACAGTTGGAATTTCCCAAAATCAAACAATGAACTACTTGAAAAGCGTATAAAAAGATGCGCCACTAGAATGAGGCCATTGCGAATATTTCGTTGCAGGAGTTCACATGAGCGATTTTGTTCAAAATTTTGTTAAGAATATTTAAAAAAAAGCGTTGGAAAGAACTGTTTTTATTTAGTTTAAAAAAAATTAGTTCCGGAAAGACTTTGACAGCGACAGAAGGAGGAAAAATAGATGCTCTCAATGAGCTAGGACTCTCAGGTCGAGAAATTGCAAGGAGGCTTGAAAGAAGTAAGAATGTTGTAAACAGTTATCTTACAGATCTACAAAACTATGGGAAAAATCAAAAAGGATGCACCGCAGAAGCAACAACATTGCGAGAAAAGCGGTTAATTCTACGACGTGCCTCAAATTTTACTCTACCAGCGACTAAAATAAGGGTCAACAGCAGAGTATCAGCCAGCATCGCAACGGTCCGAAGGATAATACCAAAAAGTGGTACTATACAGAGAAAAAAACCTAAAAAGAAACCTGTTTTGAGGCGAAAACACAAGGAATATCGAATGAATTTTGCAGGAGAACATGTCGCTTGGAGCAGTGAATGGAAACGCGTTGTGTTTTCGGACGAAAAAAAGTTTAACCTTGACGGCCCCGATGGTTACAACTTTTATTTCCATGATCTAAGAAAGGAGAAGCTTATTTTGACAAGACACCACAGCCGTACATCAGCTGTAATGGTGTGGGGAGCTATTGCCTACTATGGCACAATCCAGTTGGAGTTTTTGTCCACAACAATGAACGGAAACAACTACAAATGTTTGCTGGAACGGTCATTTCCAAAAGTGAAAAACATTTTCGGACCCCTGCCTTGGATATTCCAACAAGACAATGCCCCCATCCACACTTTCAGGGTTGTTAGAAGTTGGATTCAATCAGAAGACGTGGAACTTTTGCCATGGACGCCCTATTCACCGGACTTAAATATAATCGAAAATGTTTGGGCATTGTTATCTCGTAAAGTGTATGAAGGCGGAGGACAAGGACACTTTAATCGAAGCTACTCGTGATGACTGGGCCCAAATTTATCTTGATTATTTAAAAAATCGATACGATTCTATTCCAAACCGTCTTATAGAGGTCATATCGAAAAATGGCGGGCATACTTATTATTAATGTAGAAAAACATAATAAATAAATGTTTTAAAACCATAAAACGTAAACATTTTATTCATTTTTTCCTTTCTTTAGAAGATTTTGCATGTGGCCTCATCCTAGGGGCGTATATTTTTATACGCTTTTCAAGAAGTTCATTGTTCCATCTTGGGAAATTCCAACGGTCGTTTCTTATTTACCCTTTAATTTTCTGACTTCCTGTTGAGAAAATATATACTTGTAAAAGGTATTAAAAGTTTGCGGGTACAAAATTTCAATCAGGTACCAAGAGTGAAAATCAATTGCAAAATATATGGCCTCATCCTAGTATACCTAGGTATACGATATTTTGATCAAACTCAAGTACTTGAAAGTTTGTTTTTTTTAACCAACGTTGTTGACCTGTTAATTTATACGTGGACCGTTTATAATGAAAGCGGTGTAAATCTATTTTTTTTCTTTTATAACTACATAGTTAATATTTAATATCTTAAAAATTGCTATTTTTCAATTTAAAATTGGCCAATAAAAGAAATTGCGTCTTATTTCCATAGAAGTACACCGTCGGACAAAATAAAGTGCGAAACTGCAAGTTTAATGCGCTATTATGCCTGGGAATTTTTTAATTAAGTTATTTTTTTTAATTGTTTACAATTATTTTTAGTATATATTATAGTATTAAAAGAAAAGGAAATTCATGGAAAAAAAAGGCAAAATAAACGGCAAATTCAAAACCTGACAAAACCAAACCAGATCTTCAAATTTCTACTTTAGAAATTAAAAAAAGCTTAATACCTAACATATGGCTCCACTTCTATTAAAAATTACCGCCGCAAGGCACTTGTTTATGCTGGAGACTAGATTTTTTAATGTCGCCCCTGGATCTTTTCCCCAAAAGTTGCAACGCTTATCCAATGTAATTCTCTCACCCAAAAAGGACCAAGGCTTCTCAATTGGATTAAGATCTGTGTACTGAAGTGATCATTCCAACACATTAACATTACTTTGGGTAAAATACACCTTAGCTACTTTGTTCGTAGGCTTTGGGTCGTTATCTTGTTGCAAAAATATTTTAGAAGCAGAAGAAGCTAAATGTGTATAGCATAGGTTGGACCCGTCATTTTGGTGTTGATTTGGACAAGGTTTCCAACGTCGTTAAAGAGGAAACATTCCCAGACCATTACTAAGCCTCCTACGTGTTTTACGGTTTCTTGTGTGTACCATGGCTGAGTCTTTCGGATGGTCTGTGCCAAACTCCGTTTTTGGTTTTAGGGTTTTCTTTTAATTCAAATTTTGAATCATCGGACCACGGCCAAAATTTTAGTTGTGATAAAACTTTCTTGCAAAAGCTAAGCGTTTCTAATATTAATAGGGCCCAGCATAGACTTTTTCTTCCCAAAAAAGTTTTTCAAGCCGCTCTTGTGGAGTCGGCCTTTTATTGTAGATAATGGCAGATTTTCTTTTGTTATTGTTATGTTATTGCATATAGCGATATGTGTACTGGGCAAAATCGAAATCTACAAATGACATGGATATAGTTGAGAGCTATCCAGTCTTTGGAAAAAAACATCGAAGCAATTAATCATACGAGTATATTTTTACTCTCCGGGCATTCGTATCTTCCAAACGATGCAGATGTTGATATTATAAAAACGGCATGATGCTATAAAACAATGTACAAGAAATAATAAATTTGTTTTACATGAAATGGAACGAGAGAATTTCCTTTCAACAAAAAATCTACAAAACACAATTTAAAAACGTGTAAGAAAAACTACTAACAGAGAAAAAGAAAACTAGCTGAAAATATTTTCAATTGCAATTTGGAAAGCTAATATTAATTAAATATAACTAATATGTTATATAAATAGAAAATCGATGGAGGACACCGAATTTAAGACGCTAGATTTATCACCTACATGTCGGGAGAGACCGTCAAAATTTGAAAATTTGTAGAAGCCCTATTAGTTACGAAAAATATAAGAAAATGGAGAAATTATTGCCTTATCCTATGCGACACGAATTTTTCAAAATACTGCCGTATAAGGAGCATTTATTTATGTTCTTTATGTTTATATGTACATATTATTTAATAATATCAATATTCAAAATAAAAAATACTACTCCTATTTTATTTCGTGTTGTTATTTATATTTTTTAAGCGATATTTAATTTTTCATAATTGAAATTAAATGATTTTTACAATTTTATGAAAATGATGTAAGTCCATTTACGGACTTTTAGATATACATAAATTAAATAACAGAGGCGCAACGACGAGGCATAGAAGTAATTAAATTTGAAAGTGTATCCTGGTATATTTTCCAACTCAACTTTCAAAGCATTGAATAAGTGAGACCTGTTGGAAAAGTATTGTCCAGCGACACGACTTTTAAGGATACCAAACCGGTTTTCGATGGGATTCAAGTCGGGTGATTGGGCCGGCCAATCAAGGACTTGAATCTCACTATCCGCTAACCACTCCTTTACCAACTTCGATGTGTGTTTCGGATCGTTATCCTATTGAAACACCCAACGAAGTGGCATTTCCCACTCTGCATGTGGTAGTGGTACCGATTCTAGAATGGATTTATATTTGACCCGGTCCATGATTCCGTCTATTTCGTAGAATGGACCTACACCTCCTGCCGAAAGACAGGTACACACCATCATAATACCCTCACCATGCTTTACAGTTGGAGTTCAGAATCTAGGATTGTGTCGCTGCCCTTTACGACGTCTCACATAACATATCCCGTCAGAATTTGTTAAATTAAATTTTGACTCGTCGCTGAAAAGAACGGTTTTCCATTTTTCAGGACACCAGTGTTGGTATTTTCTTGCAAAGTTTAGCCTAATATGAAAAAAGATTTTAGTTTGAATTATATTTAAAGAATTTAATTGCACTACCTGTTCCTTAAATGTCTTTTTGTGAGCATCGGTTTTTTGCACGGCCTGTAACTTCGAAGATTATTTTCAATTGTACGTCTTCGCACCGTGCTAGCATCAATGTTTAAATCAAGTAATTTTACGACTTCGTTCGAACTTATGAACGGTTGTTTTTTAATTGCACCACAAATATTTCTACCCGTTTGACAAGTTGTCTTACGCATTGCATTTTATTTTTTTTATTAAACGTGAAATAATCGATTTATTAATAATATAAAGTTTAGCTAATGTTGCCTGAGTATCTCCAGACTTAAGTTCATCAATAATCTTTAGTTTAAGAGAAGAAGAGTAACTTTGTCGTGACATTATTAAAAAATATCAACTTAAAAGAAAACTGATCAAAGACAATCACTCAAGATCAAATACAAAGAGCTCACAACATTTCATGGGTAACCTGACTGGAAAAGTACTGTTAGCTATTTTTTTCTACAGTGGGTTACAAAGTTGCTTAGGTTTTGCACAGCTCAATTTGGCTACTTTGTTGGTTTTTGCGTTTTTTTTTTATCTGAAGTATTATTACTTTTATAAAAAGTTGTTTACAGATCACTACATATCCATTTCTTTTTATTAGGTGGGGTAGAAGGTTGAAAAGATTTACTATGAATTGCTGATTCCAGATGGTTGCTTAGGTTTTGCACAGTACTGTAGGTACCTATATTATTCTACAATAGTTTAATTCGCCTAAAAGAAACTTATATTATCAAAATATTTATTAATGAATTAGTAGAAGCATTGTCAGAGTTATTATACCTATATGTATATGTAGAATATTAATTTTTGAATTGGCCTTTAACCTTTAATTTTCTCGAAACAACAAAAAAAATGGACTTGCCCCACTTTCAAAATAAACGGTCCATATGTGTATTATACATATTTATGAAGGTTTTACTCTTTGAAAGTTTTACATTCCAGAGTTTTCATTCTATTAAAAAGAAAAAAAATTAGATGTTAAATAATTTAACATACATAGGTACCTTAATGGGTATAGAATCTGCATAAAAACCTGCCCCTGAAATAAAATTTAAATATAAAATGCACCTACCAAAATGCAAGGCATACGACGAGGCAATGTTTTCTTTGTTTTTCTTCAAATTTCGTAAATAACGAATGCCTACACACGCATACACTTCAATAACCTATTCAAATTCTATAAGATGAAAACGAAAAAAAGAAGGGGCAGGACACAGGACCAAACAGGGTGAGTTGGGATGTTGATGGCAATGTTAATGTTTAAAATGAATGCGAAAGGTTCTTGTAATTCGATCTTGTGTGTTCATCCAGGGACAATATGGATTCCATTTTCGGTTCTACATTCATGCAGCTGTCATCTTTTCGCCCTTAAACCGATACAAGAAGCAAAATAAAAAAAAAATAGGAAGCAAAAGTAGGGGAGAACACAATCTAAAGAAAAAAAAAAAAAAAAAACACATACAAAAATATGTATTTACAATGCAGACGACCTGTTGTTTCAAATAGGTATGTATGGTCCCAATATATACATACATAGACGCATATATGATTATCGCTTTATTTGGCACAGTGAGCACAAATATATTCTTTGAAAGATATATGTATCTACAACACATTGGCGTACTGAAAGGTTGACATTCAGGCCCTTGTTTTTACTAAATGCTCTTTCAGAAGTTGCTCCTAGCTGTTTTTTTTTTAAATAAAACATGTAAATACTTGGATTTTTTTCTGGTATTGTTATTTTTATAAAGATATGCCTCAACCTCAAGCACGTCTACAGGCTCTCATACAAACATCAACATTTTCAAGGACTCTTTCAAACATTACCGCATTAAGTTCATCAATTTCGGTCCAAATGTTTTAAAAAAAGAAACCAAAGAAAGTAATCTAATAGTGTGAAATCGTATGATCTAGGTGGCCTGTAATGTCACCATCACGTTAAATTAATCGACTTAGAAACTTAGACCGCAATAGCTCAATGCTTGCACGTGTTGTGTGACTCGTAGGTCCATCCTGTTGAAAATAAAGATCGTCTATGTCTATTTCTTCAATTTAAAGCCACAAAAAATATTCATTTATCTTTAGCGCTCTCCATTGACAGTAACAGCCCTATCATTTGCATCTTTGAAGAAAAATTAACCAGCCCATAAACCACACCTAAGAGTATTTCTGAAAGAATTCGAGGATTTTCTTCTCCCCAGAAGCGACTATTTTGTTTGTTGACGGATCCATCTAATGTGAAATAAGCTTGATCACTAAAGATGATTTGGCGTGAAAAATTAACGAATGTTCTGCGTTGATTATAACCTGTTGGCTTCAATTCCTGTGTTGATTGGATTTTGTAAGGATGCAAATTCTACATACGCCAAACAGTCGATGGATGAATGTTTAATGCCTGAGAGCATCGTGATATCGATATTAAAGATTCTTCAGTGGCGCTTTGTGCTACAGCAGTAATGTTCTCAGTAGAGCGTCCTCTTTTTAGTCTACCAGACCTTTTTCGATCCTCGACAGAGCCAGTTCCCTCAAATTTTTTCTCTAACCTTTGAATTTAAACGATTATTTACAACAAAAAAATCACGAATTTTACAATATGTATTTTTTTTAAAGATCGACCATTTATATAATTAGTTCGAATAACTTTAATGCGTTGTTTTAGCGTGTAATTATATCTATGGTTAACATTGTACATGTGTCTACTTCACAAATGTCAAAGTGAACATAAGAAAAAGGTAGCGTTCAGAAATTATTCTCTACTGACATCTAGGCGCAACGTTCGAAAAACCCTTTATTTTTATACGGAAGTTCAAAATTAAGGTATTATCTCTGCTATCTAAGATTAGTAAACACATATTATACATATATACATATACCATATATATGTTCGTATTTCACCTAAACATGTAACATTTAACCCTTTAAAATGTGAATAAAAATAAATTGGTGGCGCGCAGTCTAGTATCTTCCTTGTCGCACATGAAATAACCGTATTCTTTGAAGTCTTTTTTGACAGTGATCCAAATTTTTAGTAAATGATAATCCGTATAGGAAAGGTCTGATCAATAAAGTTAGTGAGGAAAATTGGATCAACTTTTGCACGGTTATACTATATATAAAACATGTGGTCTCATGCAGGAGAATAACTCCCGCGAGTGTTGGGTAACGCTTAACCAACAGTTTCGTATGTTTATGTTACAATTCCAAATTTATAGTCCATTTATCCTTTCACCAGGTTTTGGGAAGTAATAATGAATAACACCAAACCGCACCTTTTTTGGACGAAGGCTGGGTTTTGGCATGAAGATCATCGACAATTATCATAAAGGATCATCGCAGGTAAAAATTATGTTATGTGCAAAAATAATGGATCTCTTTCATCGCAAGCAACCAACGTAACCACGAAACTTATTTTCAAAGGTTACATCTCTTAAACTGTTCTAATGCGGAATACAACAACACAGTGAGCGTTGTGTAAGAATTTCTATCGATGAAGCATATTAACGAATCCGAAACAACTTCTCTTCTATTCGCCGATGATAGCGCGTAACGATATGTCAGCCTTTCCGGCAATTCTTAATAACTGAATATTGAATGAGGTAACGGCTTACGAACCAGTTACACTGAATTGTTGTCTTTCCGAACCCGCAAACCCAACTGCAGACTTTAACTTAGCACCAAAGTGCAATAAATTTAAATACTCCGTCGTTAACAAGGGCATTGAGATGACAATGTGCCACATGTGGAAGATGTAAAAGTCGAAATTTTTCTTTTTCTTAGTATCACAGACTTTTGGCCAAAGTTGTATGCGTGCTTTGAATAATTTGTTTGTATGCATATGCTGACCCTATCGACAATTTTATGTTACACGCCTGATGGTATTTAACTTTGCATTTTTCTTTTAAAACGCAGCTACCAATTCCAAACCCAGCAACCTGAGAGTTGTAAGTTCACGTTTTGTGAGCCCGACTTTTCATTTCCTTCGATTGCTACGTGTACTTTGATCTACAAATTAGTGACACCCTGTTTGGTATGGGAATATGTATATTCTTCAACTATAAATGTCCCAGAGGTAATATATGTAGATGTACTTTATGAGCTTGTATCAGTAAGTTTAACAAGTGCCGGATGACACATCTCAGCACTACCAAGTCTATTTGCACCTTAAAATTAGTGACACGAACATGGGACGAGGAAGCAAAAGATAACCCAAATAAAAGATAGTTACAAGCTCAGGATACACGATTAAGTGTCGGAAGCACAGTGGTCTACCTCAATCTCATTCTTTTCTTTATCAGGCGAATATACTTTGACTGCGATTATGTCATCTTTCAAGCTCGTGCTTTTTTGCATATCATGCTAACGCACATAGTACATTGTTTGCTTTACTTGAAAAAAGGACTTCAATAAATGTCATTGTTTGTGTCTGTACGGCACACGTATATTCACCGCCCTACTTGATAGTTAAATAGAAGACATAAAGGTTTTCGTGGAAAATAAATGCGATAAAGTATATTTGGCTCGTTTGTTTGTTTGAAGAATATGATAAGGTTTTTTTTTTTCAGTTCCTGTCAGACATGGTATTCACTTAGTTTCATCTTCAGAATATGTTTACCTAACCGCGACCATTCAATGGGACCGGTTGTTGGGCGTTGTGTCGATTAGAGCACTACATTTGGGCACAGATAATCGCTTCAATGTTAATTTGTGATTCACGTTTTCAGGAATTGTCCCATTGTATTGGTTTTACAATTCGTAAATAAAACTTTTACTTAAGTACACAGCTCCAAAGTACATACAAAAATATGCATCTACCCGTATGCATAGAAGTGCATTTATTATACTTTGAAATGTATGTAAGTTCGATGAATGGTCCATTTCGTAGGTGAGTTACCTTTATAAAGATTTCTTTCAAGAAAATACATGGCTATTGCTTAGTGCACACTATTAGAGGTTTCGGTGTTAAAACCACATATTCTCATCATTTTTAGGAAAAGAAAAGTTATCGTATATTCTAAACATTGGTACCACTAAAAAAGATAAGAAGTTCAAGACATTCATAAACATTGCTTTCTAGTTAAAAATACAAAATTCTACATTGCAATTCAAAATATCCTATTGTATGCCTACCAATTTTAAACTTCAAATAGGGGGTCACATAGCAATCTTACCTATGAATGTGGGTGGTAAAAAATTAATTAATGACGGGTAAACAAATACAATTTCTATGTGTTGGGAAGGGAAGATATTGCTCTGATAAAGACAAGACAAGACATGTTCATTAATTAAAAGTTACAGTATACTACGAGCAATAGGCAAAGATCTCGATTCCTTCTAAGGCTACAACCCTGCCTCCCTACAAAGTATTAAAAAGAAATTAATATTTGCATTCGGAATGTTGGTCTTAACATTCATGGTATATGCCATACATATGTATGTATGACGCAAGTGGATAAGATAGCTGAACATATGTTTTGAGACAAGGCTCAAACGGTACAGAGCTGATAAAAACATTCCGAATTTTTTTCTCAAAACATGTTTTCTTTTATTTTAAGCAAATGACTATCAAGATTGCTTAACTTTTAACTAATTTAGAACAGCTATGTAAAATCTAATGGTATCTATAAAAAAGTAATAGATTAATCGAAATTAAAATAAAAAAATAATAACTCTTTTAAGTTGCTCTTTAACATCCCTGTGCAAATGTAACCGGATTTTTGGAAGTCTTTGTTGTTTCAGCTCAGGTAACGGCTTCTCATGTCAATTCTTTAGTTTATTAGGCTTAAAAAATTGTGAGCTAAGCAAATTAAATTTTTATTTTGAAAAAAAAAAAAAAAAAAAAAATGGCTAAGACTCGCCATAGCAACGAAACTCGTTATAAAATAATCAAAGAGTTTCAAGCTGGTAAAAACCAAAATGCAATCGCTAAAATGCTAAAAATTCCTACGTCAACAGTTTATGACATTATTATAAAGTTTCGAAGTGGGAAACCTGTGGAAGCCGATCATTTTGGTGGACACCCTTCATCCAAGACTGATAGGCGCATAAAGAATTTTGTGCTTAAAGATCCATTTGCATCTTCCAAAACCATTTGCAACGAGCTTAATCTTCCTATAGTCCCAAGTACTGAAGAAAGCGATTACGAGAACTCATTTCGACCAGCAAAAAAGACACACCTTACTGCGAAGCATCGGAGAAAAAGGTAAACTATGAACTGTGTTTCGGAAGACTATTAATTTCTCACTTTAAACGTCTTGTCAGGATTGAATTTGAATAAATCATTTGAACTGGTCTTTAACCAAGTGGAGAAGTGTGCTCTTCAGTGATGAAAGCAAATTCAATTTGTTTTACTCCGATGGCGGGAGAACGGTAAGGCGCTCAAAAGGAACACAATTAAATCCACCAAATGTACTCCCTACAGTTAAGCACGGAGGAGCCTAGGTTATGGTTTGAGGCTGTTTTTCAGGTGCAGGCACTGGTCCCTTACACCAAATTACCGGAATAATGGATCGTTTCCAGTACAGAGATATTTTGGAGTCGGCCATGCTTCCATACGCTGAAGAGGAGATGCCTTTGCGTTGGGTGTTCCAGCAGGACAACGACCCAAAACATTCTTCAAATATGTTAAAAGAATGGTTTGCGGCAAACAACATTTGCGTACTTGAGTGGCCTTCTCAATCGCCGGATCTGAACCCGATTGAGAATTTGTGGGCGATTTTAAAAAGGCGGGTTGGGAAAAAAACGCATGCTTCAACAAGCTCTCTCTTTGCAGCTTTGAAGAATGAGTGGGAGAGTGTAATAGATAATCTGGTGGCCTAGATGCCTCTTCGACGCAAAGCAGTACTAAATAACAAGGGTTACTGGACAAAATATTAATAATATTGTAACAACAGTAAACAAAAAATCCGGTTAGTTTTGCACAGACAAAATTTTGAAATTGAGTTCAATTTTTTTTATAGGTGTTTTGAAAATTAAATTTTTGTTCATAACATAGTTTTAATATTGAATAAAATCTTGGTTATCAAAAAAATTTAATCTTTTTTATCTTTTGATGGCCAAAACATCAATAAATAAAAATGACCAAAAAAATCCGGAATGTTTTTGCCAGCACTGTAGCTTTAATTGAATGCTAGGTGTCTTATGAACACATTTGCAGGTTGCATTAACTTTCAGCATACAACAAGACAAAGAAATGTCTTCAGACGTCTCCAAATGTGTGACTGGAGGTTGAGGATATTTGTCTAAATAACGCGACACTTTGGTTGTTTGCTAAATATCGGATGGGAGACTATACCTTCTGCCAATGATTTATTAAAAGTAAAAATAAAACTAACATTTATCGACAGTGTGTTTGAGACAAACGTGCGTTAAATTACTTATTTTACAAACCTAAATCGCTACTGATCCAAAAACATATTGAAAGGAGACGAAGTTGGCCAAATTTTGACCTGAATTGGAGCAACATCATATTTACAAATGCCAGCTTTTTTTTAACAAAACCTGGACTCAAAAAATGGTAAGCTTCTGCAACACACTGTAAAACACCCAAAAAAAAGTTAATGTTTATGGATGGTTCTCGGCCGAAGAATTCGATGCGCAATTTATGTTAAAATTATAACAGAACGATTTGCTAAAGTCTGCCGAATCTCTGTATGAACCATACAATTACGAATAGATTTTGCGAGAGGATAACAATCCAAAACTTCGAAGTCGCCTCTGCCCGCGTTGGAAAAAGAAAAATGGTATACAGACGTTAGATTTCCCATACCAAAGTCCTGATGCGAATCCAATAAAAAAATGTATGGCCTTTAATGAAGCAGCGGCTTAAGGAGGGGGAAAAAAAAAGGCACGATAAAACAACTTACGGGAGTTTTGAAGCAAATTTGGAGAGGCTTAAGTTTAGAATATGCACAAAAATTAAATGAAAGTCGACGATGCCAAGCAATTATAAATAATAATGGTGACTGGACTCCCTAATAATATAATTGAGTAATTCGTTTTGATATATACTTTAATAAAACAAAAAATGATTTAATAAATTTCTGGAATTTTTCATTGATTTTTTTGACGCACGTTTTTGTACAATCGACTAGTTATTTTCCTGCTGAGAGTTAATGAGAGTGAACATATCGTCAATTTAAAATTATATCTAGAGTAAGACAAATTTAGAAATACCTTGCGGAACTTGGACAGACTGCTAACTAACTAACTTTTTATACCACTAACTTCCTATGTCAAGAGGTATGATTTGATTTCATTCTTAAAATAACGTTAAAGTTACATGAATCATAAACAACGTGCATAAAAATACTTTATACTTTTTGAAAGTATGTGTACATAACATACATATGAGTATTAATAGTTACAAAACTTCTTGTTCAATTAAACAGTTTTATTTTCTTTTTTAATAGAATGTACGTAACGTACGAAGAAATTTACGGTTGTCGCAAATGCTATTTTCAAAATTTGTCAAATAGGAAGAAGGCAGCTGCCTTGTGTTGTTTTATTTATGTATTATCAAAGGTATCTTATGGTTAAAATGTATGCCTGTTATGCGTATGCAACCAGTTACTCAGTTACACTTCTTAATTTATTAAACGGTTTTTTGGATTTATACATAGGTTTTTGATCATTAATTTCCTAAATCTTCTTATGTGCAATGTAAAGGATACACCTACTCCGCAAATATAATCAATGAGTGAAGAACTTAACCCGAATGACATTAGTCTATCCCATCTCCATTTAATAAGGGCGAATAGATTTTTCAAGACAGTTTCTAGATCTTTTCCAACCTTGTTATAAGGCATACATATATCATACATCCATTTAAAAAGAAGTTTCGAGAGCTTCTCGTTCCACACTCTGAAAGTTTTATTTTTTTAATATACTCGTAGTTGCTTACCAACACCCTATGAATGTGTATACATAAGTAGGTACGTATTGAGGAGCATAAGGTATTTACTATTTTCAATTTGAGCTTCTAGTTCCAAGCTGTTTCGCAGATAACGTACAATACTCAGTGGGTGGTTTGCTTCTCTTGGGTAGACATTAACAAAAAAACTACAACTTTTATCGC
The DNA here is from genome assembly GCA_963966105.1 of Volucella zonaria. Taxonomy (NCBI): domain Eukaryota; kingdom Metazoa; phylum Arthropoda; class Insecta; order Diptera; family Syrphidae; genus Volucella; species Volucella zonaria. The sequence goes on along the minus strand of OZ014532.1, from coordinate 198,965,948 downwards.
AATAGTTGTGATATCTTCCTACCGAAAACTAGGGGTCTGGGATACATTGCAAAGCTCGAACGGAAACACGGTGCACTGTCAATGCCAATGTGAAAAGAGTTATCTTGTTCGAGTAGTCTTGGCATTCGAATTTTTAATGAATGAATTCGATTGAATTTTTGGTAGTACAAAAGTACCTTTCTGCCTAAGCCTGGGCAAAAGTACTCGTACACGAAAAATCGTTATACCGAATTCTTCAAGAATCATGCCACCACTTGCGGATTACAGAGTCGATTATGGGTTTCCATAAAAATACAACTTTAACGTTTTGAGTGTACAACATGGTGTGTGCAAGCAAATTTTTCCCCAGGAAAAGTTTGTAACTAAAAAAAGCTACATATGTATGCCCAAGCCAATATTGCTCCCAATCTGATTATGTCCCTTGGTGAATGTTTACTACAATAAGTCTTATGAGATCTACAACTTGTTTGTAATCATCCATTGTCCAAAAGCCATGCTATTGCTTGGTAGTTAAGTAATTGGACATGACGCAAACACGTCGGTAGAGATTTCTTCTTCATACCTTGCTATTTCTTATTTGCTTTATTATACATAGATATCAACAACGTGTTTGTTGCGACCAAACCTGGCTTTAATTTCAAATCTCATCAACTTAGTGGTGTAATGGATGGATGAGCCCAGGCTATCGAATTATTCAATTATTTGCTTCTATATCCAAAACTCTAGCGTGGAATGGGTCTATTGTCAAATTGTAGCAGGTGTGGCAACTTTTAGCTTCAATTTGAAGGCAGAATTGCAAGTCGACGTTCTACTAAAGAAACGAAACTGATTTTGATATCGAAATTTCGGGTCAAATGGCATAGTGTTGTTCCAATATATTAAGTAGATTAACCAAAAAATAAGGTTCATGAGTATGTTAACATCCTCGAGAGGGTTATGTTGCCATACGTGGAACAAAGCAGGTGTTACCATGGATTTCCCAACAGGGCAATGATCCTAAACACACGTCCAGAAAATCGTAGAATTCTTCCAGAATCGGAATCTAAAAAAAAAAAACAAAGAATAAGCAACGAGGCTACCAAAGTATCATCGCTGAGCACATTTCTTGGGCGTCTACGTAAAGATGGAAAAAGCGGTCGGGTCGGATGCAAATTACCATAATTAAGCAAAGGTCAACATGAGAAAAAAAAAGTTCTATCAAAAAAATGAAGATTTCTGCGATAAAATCTACTCCCATGGAAGGCTTTACGTGCGGAATTAAGACATTTTCTTAGAAGTGTGCCAAACTGCCAAACCTACTGAGTGCAAAAGGGTATAGTCCTACAGGGATGAGTTTCTTCATTTCGAATGGACAATTGGTAATCCTTGAGGTGATAGTAACATCTTCATTTTACCTAAATATTATAAAAGTATAATTATTTCTCAGAGCGCGTGGCTTATTGGTGAAATTTTCGTCCTTCATGAGGACAATGTTACAAAATATGATTATTCTCTAATAGAGGATTTAGGGGCTTTACTTAAATTAATAATTTCAGGAAGAAAGCTAAAACATTTTAAATTCGCTCAAGAAGTGCATTACGGAGCTATGCCAATGTAGAAAACCCACGTGTTTCATGTCAAGAACTTTAGGATTCATATTAATGAAAAATGGCAGGCACTGCGGCTTTTAAAGTTGGTGCAAACATATTTTTGCTCCACTAAGTTTTGAGCTATTTGAATAAGAATCTTGACAGCCATATTTTTCGGAGTTAATGGTGACTCTATTTTAATGGGCATAACTATATGTAGACCTACTTGCGTGGCCTGCGCAGTCCCCGGATCTAAACCCTATAGAACATCTATGGAGTATTCTGAAGCGTACGATTCAGGAACAATCAATTTCATCAAAAGAAACAATCAAGAATGTGTTAAAGCAAGAGTGGAGTGAAATATCTTCTGAAGAGTGTCGCAAGCTAGTAAGCACTATGCCCAAAAGAGTCGCTGCAGTCATAAAGGCCAAAGGCGGCCCAACAAAATATTAATAATCACCAATAAAACTATTAATTTATCATATCTGTTTCCTTTCATTTCATTAAACTTTTTGTTTTTTGAAGATATAACAAATTTTAAAGGGTGCCTAATACATTTATATAACAGAGCCGTAGTAACTAACTTCAGAGTGGACTGGGATAGATACAAAGTACAATAGATAGGAATTCCTACAAACATCAATGTAATAGAATAAAAAGTGCTTATATTGAGCGGAAAATTACTGAAAAGGACGGTGACATGGAAAGCGCTAAAACAACAAATTTTGAGGAGCATAAAAATGTTCCCCGTGAACCGGTATACTTTGAATTCGGATTTAGAAATACCAAATGCGTTAAATACTTTTGTATCTCATATCTTTAATATTCTGACACTATTCCCTTCTGTGAAAGTAGATTTAGATTTTGTAAAATTACAATAATATAAATTAACTTATAGATAATTAAATCAATAAATAAAAAAAACTGATTGCTATGGGTTAAATCGCTATAATATTGAACTGTATAGGTGAAATTTTACCTCTTCTATTTAAGATAATTAATTTATCTCTCCGAAATGGAGTATTCCCTGAAAGTTGGAAGACTGCGGACATCATAACGGTTGAAAAAAATAAGTAATGCGAGGACACCAGGGGAATGGAGACCTATAAATATGTTACCTATCTACGAAAAGATATTGGAGACAATAGTTTGTAGGCAATTAATGTGCTTTGAGGAGGAAAAGAAAATTTTGTGTGTGGAACAATCCGGATTTAGGCGGGGACACTCATGTGAAACATCTATGAGTTGGGTGATAAATGAATGAAAAAAAGAAAGCCAGAATGACAGTGTTTTTGGACAGTGTATTCGAAACAATAGATCGGTGTATATTAGCGCGTAAATCTCTATCAATATGGTATGCGTGAAAAGGAATTAGAGTGGTTTAAAAGTTATTTACATGGAAGACTTGCTGAGTTCTTGCGTATTAAAGAAGCATGTTTGACTCTTTCTATTGTACATAAAGACGTCGGGGATTCCTTTCTTCATTCAAAAGTATGCCTTTTTGCAGATTGATACTCTAATAAATCAAAGTGGAAAGGATATAAATGTGAGTGAAAATATCCGTCAGAGTCAAATGGACAAAATAAATTATTGGCTGTGTAAGAATAAACTTAAGATTAATGTCCAAAAGACTTAGTGTAAACATTCCAATAAATGGCGAACTCATTGAATGTGTTCAAGACGTTAAATACTTGGGTGTATATATTGACAATAAACTTAAGTTTGTTTCCCATTTAGAAAAAACTCTGTGCGAAAATATCAAAAGAGATAGGCTTCCTTTGGAGAATTAGGAAAAATATATCAAAAAATTGCGCTCAAACTATATAAACTACTCAAAACAAAATAGGGCCAACCAAAGATTTATTTTGATTTTTGTCTAAAAATTACTCTATTTGTAACATTTATCAATACTTTGAGCAACAATTTTACCCTTGCCTCCAACTAAGTAGGCAGAGAAAGCGCATTGCTCTAAAAAAAAACAACTGATGCAAAATTTCCTGTACTTGTTGTCTCAGTCTAATTCTAAGTGTTGTCGATAAGTGTTACTTTCTGTAATTGTTTTCTTTGACAACATTATTAATTGTGATTACAATGACCGGTTCTCGGCATCATATGGATATCGAAAACGCAGTTAGAGCGGTAAATTTGCATCAGGAGGGAGAATCTCAAAGGTCTGTCGCAATTCGTATCGGTGTACCGCGACGAGCTATCCGAAACGTCTGGGAACTCTTCTAAGAATCCAGGAGTGTAGCAAGGAGACCTGGATTAAGAAGAATCAGAGTCACAACTGCGCAAGAAGACTGGCACGTAAGAATAATTGTACGTCGGGAGCGTACAATAACCGCCCGGGCGTTACAAAATCAACTGCGGCAATCTACTGGCACTCAAGTAAGTGGTCAAACCGTACGTAATCGACCCCACGCAGATGGTCAACGGTCCAGAATGCACGCCATTTGACCGAAACTGACAAGGGCACATCGGGCAGCGCGCTTAAGTCACACCCGGATTGGACTATGGACAGCTGGAGGCCTGTACTCTTTACAGACGAATGTAAATTCAAGGTTTTTTAGTGACGGTAAACAAGTACGCTTGTGGAGAAGACAATGTTAACGTTTTACCTAGCCATGCAGTCACGGAACTGACCGTTTTGGGGGCACAAGTGTTATGGTATGGGCTGGAATAAGCTTGTTAGGCAAAACACTGCTCATAATTCTGGATGAGGGTACCCTAAACGCCGCCAGTTACATTGACACGATAATACGACCTGTTGTGATTCCATTTCCACAGAGATTGGGCGCTGACTTTGTTCTTATACAAGGCAATGCTCGTCCGCATATGGTCCGTATTACACAAAGAGCTCTTCTTTCTGACGTCAATATTATAGTTTTGCCATGGCCCAGACCTCAACCCCATCGAGCATTTATGGGACCAATTGAAAAGGAGCCTCAAAGAGAACCACAGCCATATCAACAGTAAACAAGAGCTCACAAACGCGTTAAAAGTCTGTTGGGAGCGCATAATCGAACAAAATGTTGCACATTTCATTTATAGCGTACCAGATAGGCTAAGACAGTGCATGCGGAGTAGAGGGGGCCCCACTCGATACTAAGTAAAATATCTAAACAAATCATAACTGGAAAACAGTAATATGTAAAGTTTTTTTCATAAATTTTTCTTTAAATTGTTTTTATGAGTAATTTGAATAAAAAAACAAATGTTGACTATTGTTTATGTGCACTCAGTTTCTTAATCCTTAGCTCAAATATATTCACGACAAAAAAAAAAATAAATAATCACTCATTTTTTCAAATGAGGGCCCTATTTTGTTTTGAGTAGTTTATAATACTATTGTTCTTCCGCATTTTACCTATTGTTCATCGATCATATATATGATTACCAAAACAAACTTCAAATACTCCAAAACAGAGCTATGAGACTCATTTTAAAGTGTGACCGAAAAACTCCCATATTAGACATGCTATAATCTTTAAAATGTTTCCCAACGATTAAAATTCAATGGCCTAGTCATGATTATTAAAATAAAACAAAACATCTATCCTGAGTATCTGCAAAACAATGTGATTTATATAACGAAAGACAGGTATAATCTACGGAACCTGGGCGACTTTCGGCTACCCCTATACAGAAGAGCAGCTACCCAAAACAATTTTCTATATAAAGGTCTTCAATTATTCAACCGACTTCCAAGTGAAATTGAGAATTTATTAGAGTGAAGTTCTTATTAAAAAATAACCTTTTTTAAATTATTGTAATTTAATTAGTATTAAGAGTTTTTTTACGAACTAATAAAACCTAAGATTACACTGGTCAACAAAATTTTGTAACAAGAAAGGAGCTTACTAATTTTAAATTACCTACCTACCCTCATGCGAACACCATATTTATTTTGAATTGATCAGGTCTCGTTTTGTGTTACAGCTACTAAGCGTTTTTAAGTTTCATTTGGCCATTCAGAGTATTTATTATTTGAAGAGTGTATTTGTGTTTATTGTTTTCCGAGTTAAGTGATTCTTATTGTAGAAGCGAAGAAATTTGACGCCATTAGTAACTATTCTAAGTTATATGAACTTATTTTGACTTTGCCATCGAACAAAAAGACAAAAGACACGTCTTCTTACAGAATAGGCGAAAAGATCTCGATCTATGCCCTTTTGCTATTCCTATGATCATTGGAAGGAACCAACGAACCACTCATCCGATTGTTATATTTGTCTTACTGATACAAAAGGTTCCTATTGCAATTAAAACAAAAAGTAAAACTAAGTATCCGCTAAGAGAACATTCCCTCATAGTGAAGAACTACCTGTTCTAGAACCACCTCAAATTTCCGATATGTCCGCTACGCCAGAAGCAATCGATAACGAAACATTAGATCATGACTTTCAAGAAGCTTCATCATCTAATGAGCCACATTTACTATCTCAAGGAGATCTCAATGATTTGGTACGTGACTTCAATTTGTCCAAACAACTGGCAGAACTTTTGGGCTCTCGATTAAAGGGATGGAATTTATTACAACCAAAAAGAAAAGTACAGTTGTGGCGATCTAATTAAGAACGATAAGAGAATATTTGGTCGAGAATCCTTTGTTTGCAATTACAGCCATACATTGCCTTGGCATTGACAAAATTAGATCTTGACATTTTTTCGGTGTTATTGCATTCTTGGAATGTCCATTTCCAAGAATTCATTTCATAGAATTCATTTGTATTGCTAATTTTATGCTTTTTAACTTTTTTTTAACTCGTACCAGGGGTTTTCGATTGGATTTAGGCCCGGACTGCATGACGGGCAATCGATGATATCCACAGAATTATTCTGAAACCATGCTTTTGTTGACCTCGCATTATGTTTCGGGTCGTTGTCCTGCATAAATTTCCAAGTTACTGGCAATTCTGCCTCTGTATAGGGCAGGGCAGCATTACATTTTAAAGTAATCCTATGTAGCTTTGAGCGTTCATTATACCTTCCACTCGATATAACGCTACTGTACCTTTAAAAGACATGCAACCCCATAGCATAATACTCCATGCTCTATGTTTTAGGGTGTGGTGTGGTGTACTTAGGATTGAATGCTCCATTTTTTGGTCGTCTAACATAGTGTTTACCTACCATCGGAACTCATTCTATTGATTTTAGTCTCATCACTCCAGAGTATTATTTTCCATTGTGAGATGGTCCGATCTTTGTATTCCTTTGCAAAAGCTAACGTAGCCTTTCGGTTTTTTTTTAACGATAGCAATGTTTTTTTTCTGGCTGATCTCCTAAAAAGCTGACTTTCATTCAATCGCTTTCTAATGGAGCGTGCAGAAAACTATTTTCCGAATACCGTTCGAGTTCAAAAACGTTTTTTTTTTTGCCGTGCGAACTAACAACCTATCTTGAGCTTCATACGTTTTGGGAGGTCTTTCCACGCTTTCGGTGATTCGATGTTTCTCGACATATGTTACGGCGTTAGAAATTATTGTTTTCGAGTAATCATTATAGGACAATCTTTCAATATGGCGAAGTGTTAGTATGGTTTCCATCATGCCTGCTATGCAGCTCTTTTTTTCACCATATCACGCTCAAAATATCTCTAAACCCAACAAAAACTAATAATATCCTTTTAATTTCAAATGGATTAGTATGTCTACTAAAAACTTTTTCCGTGGGCAGCGAAATTCTACAAACAAACCTGTTTTAGTGATACGTTCTTAATTATATCGCCAAGCGAATACTGGACCAATATGCTTAAAAACCGATTTAAGCTCTTAAATAATGTGCAATAACATTGATAGTTACAGTTTAACATGAAAAGGGACACGACTGAATAGATAGCGGTACTTTTAATTTTGGTTGCCATCTGTCTTATTATTGGAGTGATGGTGTTGCCAGTACTTACGATCGTTATGTTATTTTCACAATCGAGGTGAAGAGTTAAAAGGTTTTTTTTGTCACAAGATGATCAGCTGGTATTTTGTAATAATGTTTATGGAGTTTATTTATCGGTGGTTCCAAAGTAAGTTCAAATGGTGTTCTTTTGCAGATCAGCAATGAACTTCCCTCTATACAATTAAGTTTCTAACATAGGATCTGATTGGAACAAATTCAATATAACGAACACAACTGGAAAGTTTGTGGAGATTTGAAGGTTATTGCCCTAATTTTAGGATTACAACTAGGTTATACAAAATACTGTTATTTTATTTGGGAGTGCAGAGACCGTAAAAATCATTATTAGTCGTGTTTTATTCAAAATTGCTTAGCCACTTTTCCACACGAAATAAAAATAAAAATAAAAATAAAAACAAAATCAAAAGTGGGTATAATTTAGTTCACTTTCTAAACGAGGATCGATTTACGAAAGATTTGAATTATAGGTGTCGCAACATACAACTAGAGGGCATTTATTCGTTTCCTGATGGTTGGCATCATCCCGTTTCCCCTATTCTGGGATGTGTTCGTGAATCAACTTATGTTTTGGAAGAGCAAGTCAATAATGAACGTTCTTTTGGGCTTTTTACACTTGGAAAAAATAGTTATGTTTCTTCTACCCAAAACGGAACTTGAACCTTTTTGAAAATTAGTGTGTGCGAAGGTGCTTATTTGCTTTCAAAATGCCACCAAAGCTACAGTTTATTGGAGAAAATATTAAGGAAAAAGCAACTTTGAAACCAACACTGCGAACATAGCCGCGAGATAAAAGTGAGTATAGAAGTGAGTTGGAGCGTTTTTTGCAAAAGTGGATACGGACTTTTGAATAAAATACGCCTATTATCGTGTATTATCGTACTCAAAGACGAAAAAATATTAAAAAGTGCAGCCTGATAATATATTTTTACTACCTTTACACATAAAACTTGGACTCATGAAAAACTTTATGAAAGCTATGGATAGGAATGGAGATGTTTTTTTATATTTCTGAAAGATAAATTTCCTAAACTAGATGATGCAAATCCGACAATTGATGAAAGATGAAATATTTAAAGAAAAGCTTAATGATTTGGAAAAATCAGCTTGGGAATCTTTCATGAAAGTGACTTTCAATTTTCGTGTAAATCACTGGATCAAGTGACTATAAAAGTATAGTCGCGGAGTTGTTATTTACTTATAAGGCTTTGGGCTATAATATGTTTTTGAAAATACATGTTCTACATTCACATTTAGATTTCTTTTCTAAAAATTTGGGCCACGTCAGCGATGAATACGGTGAAAGATTCCACCAGGACATTTCTATAATAGAAAAACGATGTCAGGACAAGTGGAGTCAACGTATGCTTCCGGATTACTGTTGGACATTACAACAAAACATCCCTGAACTAAAATACAGAGGAAAATAATAAAGTTACATTGACATTAATATTGTAATAGATATAACGAAGTAACTTCATTTGGTCTATAAAATCAAAGCTCTGTTCAGTGAGGCTGCTCCAGACTGTTCCGAACAGAAAAGTACAAGCTTTCCTGTTCAGTGAGAAAAATTTCTGTCCGAATCTGTTCTGCTCTCTGTGTTCAGTGAGGCTGTTCCAATCTGTTCGGAACAGAAAATTTTGCACCTACTTTCGAAGTAGAACACAGTTGTCAAAAGTGTCAAAATCAGCTGTGCTGTACTTTTCTGTTCCCATTTGATTTGACGTTTTTCACAAATCTCTGCTGTTCTGTTCTAATTTTTCCTCACTGGACAAAGCTCAAATTACAAAAAAAAACTATTCGTATTTGGAACTTATTATCCTTATCCTTGTTCTATATTTTGTTGACAAGTGATATTCGACTCTCTACCGCCAAACATCAAAGAGGAGAAAAACATTCACATTTTCAAGATGCTTTCAATTGTATTCATAAAATCAAGTATATGCTAAATTGTAATTTTCGACAGAAATCCTATGTTTTAAACTAGATTGTAAATTTTTAACTAATAAATGAATCAGTTAATCAATCAATCTTATTGTTTAAAATTTGGCTTAAATGAGACTTTTTTCGTTTATCTGGACAATTTTTCGTTGGCTTATTTGAGCGGTTTTGCATGCATTGGCATTTTCTTTGTCGTTTTCCCATTTTCAACTACATATTGACAATTTAATTTTATAAATCAGTTCTACTAAATACAGAATGTGTAACAGAAAAGTTAACATTTTAAGGAAACGGATATACTTAATCTATAACCAGATAAACAGTAGCTGAAGTGTTAAATTTTTTTTTTTTTTTCGAGAAACATTGAAAAATAGGTATAGGTAGATATTTCTCCGTTGGAAAATATACCCACACCTAAGCGCACTTAAACCTCACACAACACCATCTCCCTTGTGTGGCATGGCATGTCGTCGTCAGTGTAGTGGTAAAGGAAGGCAAACACAAAATGAACACCTGTCCCTAATCAGATACGTAACTGCTACCTCGGAGAACAAGTTAGTTGTAACGGATTTTCCTACATTCGAAATTTAACAATTATGAAGAACTTTTCTTGGCAAAACTTGACTGAAATTAAATTAATAATAATTAACAAATATTGAAGTTTATTTCACTCGATAGACAATGACCAATACGAATACGTTTGGATGAACCATTTTTTTATTTTTTTGATGTTGAGCGACGACGACGACGTTTGTCTCTTTTGCACACAGCCAAAGGAAACTGGTTTAGGACCTCAGTTGAGTGTAGCAAGACAAAGACAAAAGAGACGAAGAAAAAACAAAAAAAAAACCATCCAACGAGGTGAAGAAAAATCAAAATGGTGATATGGCCCCAGGAATGTTTTTTTTTTTTCTTTTTTGTCGCTGCTACTCCTTACTATATTACCATACATACTTATGCAGCCAGAAACAATGTACGCATGTATATAATGTACAAGCAGCACGTATTTGAATATTGGACACACGATTTATGGAAAAAAAGAACAGGGTACGTACCTTCGGCCCTGCAAATAGTTCCTATTAAGAAAAAGGTGAGTAATATCGTTTTAATCCAAAATGTATCCGATTTGGCTGAATTCCCGGCCAGTAACCACATTGTAATCCAGAGTTTATAAGTTGAGAATACGTTTGGTCACTTCCGTGCTGAGTGCCTTTTAGCTCTTTAGCTCGAGAGTGCTTCTCCTCTGTTTGTTATTTTCCTCCTTTCAAACATTCACATTTAAGCACAAAAACATTTAAGGACACCACAAAGGAATTCATTTGTAACTATAATTTCAATTTGAATTTGAATTTAAATTTCAAAAACTTGACAATTTTACAAGATGCCAATCGACTTGTGTTTCGAATATTTAAATTTCCCGCATTCCCCCAAAATTTCGTTGTCGTTGTTGCAAGCAATCTTCTTTTCTTTTTCTATTTTCTATTCTATATATTTTTTTTTCGTTTTAATTCTTTCTATTCCCGAACTGAACTCGGCAGCAATATCCTGTTTCTGTTTGACACTACCAAACCACCAAAGAGTGGTGCACTGAAGTATTCCAATCTTTCAATTCTTTTCTGCGCGTGTGTGTGTGTGAGTGTTGTGTATGTACATGCGTGTGTACGTTTCGAATTTAAACCAAAAAAAAAAAAGGATATCGCACCAACCACCTTACACAAAAAAGAAACAAAAAAAAAAAAAAGAAAAAAAGAAAACCTCGTCAAGTTAATTAATCGCACGCATCCCTATTGTTGGCGAACCGCTGCGTTACTGTTTTGTTTATGAATTAATTTCTTTTCTTCTATGTATTTATTATTCACTCACTCTCTGCTCGACATAAATTGGCGATTGGGGGAGAATCGAAAAAAAAAAAACAAAAATAATAATTCTCAACTGAAAAAATTCATCCGCGCAGACGACTAGCGCATGCGTTCGATTTCGCGTCTCAAACCACTTTACGAGAGAGAGGAGAAATTAAATGGCGGCAGGCGCCTCTGAAGAAATGAAACCGATCTCTGGATTTATGCTGGGTATTCGACTCTCGAACAAGATGGCCACTTGATGCCCTTCATGCTGTTGCAGATGGCTTTGGTTGCAAGTGAGTATGCCAGAGGGAGAACACGATAGAGAGTAATAAATTTCCCAAAGAGAATAGAGCGAACGTCAGTGTTCATATTTCGATGGAATTTTCCCTCTGAAGAATATTTTTTTCTTTCGATAAAAAACGTTGCTATTTTCTAATAGTATCCTTCAATACGTTAGGTGTAAGGGGTCGTGTTTTGAAAGTAAGCAGAAAGTTTTCCGCAAAAACAAGTCCAACATGTATTTTTTTTCATTGTTTAAAAGCGCTTGAAGGCTTATCCAATCTGTTGGAAAGGAATCCTCGCTTCTGGTGGCAAAAAATTGTTCAACTGCCATTTGGACACCCTCAGAATTGAAATACAGCAGGCTCTCGATATTGTAAATATCCAGTCACTTGAATATATGAAGTTTTCCGTATTTAAAATCGTGAAAAAATTTCGCAAGGAACTTCGCTAGCGAGAAGAATACAGTATTCCTAAGACAAGATTAAAACGGAAATTGATTAGCAATTCAAGGGAATGCAGATGGGAATAAGGCGATGTTTTTGCATTGAAAATTCCCATTCGTAATATCCGTAGTAACATAACAATACAGGATCTTTTAATAATGCCTCGAAAATTTCTGACATTGTTGGACGAAGCAAAAGTTTTAAAAGAATTATCTAAATGTAAATGCATGAGGTTATTCCATTTGAAGTGTTTTTAGCGTTTATTGAACATAAATAAAGGTGCTGCGGTTACGGTAATCGCAAAGTGCCTGTTCACATTGGCGAGGGGATGAGAGTCATCACCATAAACGTCGTGTTCACATTTTCAAGACTTTTTGGCAAGCGGAACACTTGAATCGGAGCATTTTTAATTTTTAAATTTGATCAGTTGGCCTGAAACATACCTTTTTTCCACTTTTTTTACACTTCCCTGCCCATCAACGATCAAAACCAAAATGAAAAATTATGTCAGAAATGGAACAATATGGAAAAAAACGATGTGCTTCACCCGAGAGTCCACTTTAGAAATGGATTTTCGGTTCAAGTAACCCTTCTTCTTCCCACTTCAATAAAAAGCATTCCCTCTCTTTCGGACAATCTTCCTGTCCGCGGCAATGTAAACAGGCACAAAGAGATACAGGCTGAATAAACAACGCCACAAAATAAACGCAGTCAAGAATACTGATTGTAGCCCCGGAAAACTACGCATGCTGAAATGTTCCGAGCCACCTAGATGGATAATATGTTGTATAGATGGTTCCTGGGACAGCGCAGATGGCATCTTCCTTTTCAGTGGAATAATTCTAAACCAAAAAGCCTTGGATGTACATACCAAGGCAGTGAATATGCATCTGGCTTTGTGTAAGTGACGGTTGGTTGCAGAAATTTAAAGAGCGGTTTTAGTATTCGACTTTTAAAGATGTCTGAAGAAAAGCTTTCTTCCCAAACTGAGTCCATTCCAGAAAAATTTCGAAGTCGAATTCATGAACTTGGATTATAGACTGCGCAAATTTATAATGTCGATGATCCAGGCTTGTACTGGAAGCTTTTGCCAGGGTTTGGTATAAAACGAGTGAAACACTGCGCGCCAGGAACCTGGTACCAAAATTTGGTTACAAAGTCTTTCATTCGCGAAATCACGCGTTCTTGGAGCGTGCACTCCAGGAGTTTGTGTCTAATGGGAAATCGTGCGCAAAATACCGCGAGAAACTGGAACGTGCGGTAGAATTTACCAGAGCCAGTTAATAGTTTTCCGGTTTTAAATAAATTTTATAAATGTGCATATGGAATAAAGAAGAAAAGCCATCACCCAAGCCGTAGTTTGTGTAATTTTAAGTGAACGTGAAAAGAAAGGACGAACAATTTGGGTAAAAGATTACGGACAACGCTACGGTCACACGTCGTTTGTTAGCGAACTACGTGTTAAATTTCTTGATGATTTCAAGAACTATTTGAGATTGAACAGTAAATCATTCCATATATTACTGGACAAAATTAGGAGTTGGATCACAAAACAGAACACAATAATGAGAAAGAGCATCAATATAGAAGAACGTTTTATAGCAACATTCCAATTTTTCGCTACAGGACAATCTTGCGAGGATTTAAAATTCAGTGCGGTAGTATGAGTCGCATCCCTAAGCATACTTATACCTGAAACATTTCCAGCCATTTATAAGGATCTTAGATCGAAGTATATGAAGGTAAAGACTAAATAAAACCAAGAAAAAGTAAAGGTCAAGCTGCTTTATTATTATTGGTTAGGTTTGAAATTAAAATGATCATTACGTTTTTCGTATTGAAAATTTTTAATGAAGATATGTCCAACAGCGTTGAATCTTAATTTTCAAGAAATAGTGGTTGCCTGTGTAGAGCTTCAGCCTTCTTGTGAAAATGACTGCAATGATTCAGATGAAAGCGAACACGATGACGCTCCAATTCGAGATTTACACCGGTCGTTACAAATTTCACTGTCTTCACTTAGGCATCATCACCAGAACATCATCTGTTCCTCTGCCATTTCTTCAGCTTTCCTCAGACTTCTTTAGCTCTTTTCTAAATGATCCCTCAGACTCTGAATTTAGTTCACCACGAAGTCTCCACGTGATTTGCAAAAAAAAATAATCATTTTGTTGTACACATCATCACGTAAGTTTCTATTCTTATACTTTTCCACAGACTCGTATATAAATCCGTAATTAATTCGCGAGACTAGTGTCATACGTCCATGATGATTCCACTTTTAGTACCGCGCTCAATCACGTAGGAAAGAGCGGGGAGTGCGCGTCATCGCTCGGTACTGAGCACACGCGCATCCCGCTGCAAAACTCCTGCCATTACATGTGCATTTTTTCGCTCGCGAAATCACGCGTTCGACGTTTTCGCGCTGTAAAGAACGTACATACGTGTGGGGGAAGCTATTAGGGCCAGAGAAAAAAACTGAGAAGCAACATTTTTGGCTTCCCTCGTCATTGGAAAACAGATATTTTAGTCTTGATGATTATCCAGTCTAAAGCAGTGCAAATGGTAGTTTCGGCTTACTTACCTAATTAGGCGGCGCTAGAGTTCGGAGTGAATCTGGGCCTCTCCAGATAGTCGGTCTTTTAACTGCCTTCTGTTGCGCACTCCAAGTCGGTTGAGGTCTCCTGCTGGCCGGAGCATTGGTGTCCATTCGCTCTAGATGTCCTAGCCATCTTTGATGATTAACTGATGCGCAGTTTTCTGACTAGGTCAATGTCGATGTACAGCTCGAATCGCTCGTCGTTGAATCTTCTCCTCCAATGTCCGTCAACGCAAACAGGATTGAATATTTTTCCAAGGATTTTTCTCTCGAAATGACTGAGGATACCTTCATCCGCTTTCGATAGGATGCATACTTCTGCGCCATAAAGTAACACTGAGATGATCGAGGTCGTATATAGAGTCTACTTAGTTTTTTTGGGATAGGGCCTTACAACTCAATTGCCTTCTTAGCAAGATTGGCAAGATTGATTGTACGTTTTATTTCTGCTTAGATGTTGTTGGCAGAATTCATAGCAGAGTCAAGGTAGACAAAGTTCTTTACAACCTCGAAATTATAGCTGTCGATTATGACGTTGTGTGTCCCTTCTTGTTGACAGCATATACATATTTGGTTTTGCCCTCATTTACCGCTAAACCCATTTTAGCAGATTCCGTTTCAATACCAATGAACGCACCGTTGACAGCCCGCTGAGTTCACCCAATTACGATTATGTCGGTGTCATCAGCATACGCAATTAGTTGCACAAACTTTTAAAAGATTATGCCTCTGGTGTTCGCTTGTGGATTCAGCACAGTTCTTTCTAATTTCTAAAACTTTTTTGATTAAAATGGTCTCGGTTAAATCGCTACCGACTTCGAGGGAGCGGCGAGCGTTCTCAATTGCCATTCAGGCACAGACAGACGAGTTTGGTAGGGATGCCAAAACTGATCATGCAGCTTTAAAATCTATGAACAGATGGTGCGTATCGATTTGGACTTTTTGGGTTTTTTACAGGATCTGCCTAAGTTTGAAGATTTGGTCGATTGTGGACTTTCCTGGTCTGAAACCGGGATCGATCAGGTAGTTGGAAACAGGTTCACACAACGTGGCAGGTAAGATGTTGTATCCGATGCATGCTGAGGAGACCTATACCTGAGATTAAGGTGCTGAGATTTCATTCATCAGGCATACACTCCTCTGACCAGATCAGAGAAATGAATTGGTACATGCTCTCCACAAAGCTGCGTACAGCTGCGAATACCTCGGCCGGTAGCTAGGTTTAGCTGATTTGTTGGATTCTATCCAACTTCGTTCTGGACAGGCTGACGGAGGTTTTGACTATCATCGTCTAAGTTGTATAGTCTAACATATTCTGCCTGACGGCAGGATGATGAGTTTCTTCGTCATTATACAGTCTGCAGAGAAAGTTTTTCCATACTCTCAGCACCGACTGTGACTCTACCACAAGGTTTCCTTCTTCATCTTTACAGGCTTCTTTCTGTATGGTTCTTCTTGCCTTGACACGTTCTTGTTACCTATTGGTAAAACTTCCGTACGTCATTCCTGGAGTAAAACCTCTCAAAATCTTCGATCGCGCGCTTCTCATGCAGGCTAAAATGGCAAGGTTAAGCCCAGCTAGTAGCATTATATTGGCCTACGCCATCATAGGGCTCATAACCCTATTCGGAAGAGATTAAAATATGTGACGAATCAACGAATGGCCACGGCTAAATTTAGTTATTATTAAAAAGCAAAACATATAATTAAAAAGAGGAATTTTAGTAAATTGTTAACCATTCGTATTAACAGCATTTTCATTTAGGTACTTGCAGTTTTATTCCTATTCAGTGGTGAAAATAGCAAAATAGTTATATGTTGCTTGTCCTGAAATAGAAGCCAATATAATATTTTATGACAATGATTCTAATAGCGTTTTCTATTATTCTTGGATTTAATTTATCTGTTCTATTGTAACGATACACTTTAGAAGTTGCCTATCTCAAAATCAATGTAATTAACGGATATCCGGTATTCCGAAGTAAAACGGCATGAGGATAAGGTCGAAACCCACTTTCAAATTAAGAAAAAAAGGAGCCTTCTTCCCAACACTCTTGAATCGTGTACAGTTCCAGGCCAATTCACATACATACATATGTATTGTAGAAGTTAGGCCACATCTCAGCTTACAATTAATCTAGTGCTCGCTGCGAGCATCTATGTTTACTTATGTCTCGCCTATACCCCTATAAAAACATGTCATGCCTAGTAGGAAAGCACGTATGTACATGTATCCTAAAAATAAAAGAATAAAATATATTGACGGCCAATAAAGTAAGGCTTTCCTATATTTTCAAACATACAGCAGACTTGTAGATTTCATGTATGTCAGCAACTGCATGCAACTGCTACCTTGGTAATAGCGCTAGGTTTTTTAAGTCATGTGGGCTACCGAACATATGAGTACTATTACTCATATTTCCCCTCCCTTGCATTGACTCGGACGAAATCTGTCATTAAAATTTAATAACTCCACAATGTCATATGCTCGGCCGATTCATTTTTTTGTCACAAATTTAGAACATAATCCTCACTTTCGCTACTATCGGTACTACAATGCCTTCGTCGCAAAGGCATTTTGTCGACTTTCAATAAGAAAATATACGTGTAGGGAGTATTACACGTCAACTTTCAGTTGTAAAATTTCACACACACAGAACAAAGTTTGTAAATTCATTTTTTTTGGTGAAACCTAAACTCACAAGTAAGTCAAATGTTCACCAATTTGCAACTTTTACATTACAACTACTCGTATAAATAACTTTTGGTGAAACGTTGCAGCAGACCGTCACATAACTTGCGGTACACACTGTGCCACTCTGCAAAAAGATATATTAATCCGGTTACCCAAGAACACATACCAAGCACAGAAGATCATCATGAAGAGAAAATAAATGTAAATCATTTGTCATTAGGTCTCTTCCCGCAAGATTTTTGTTACAATTTTTAAAAGAGAATTTTTTTCTCAAGTTTCGGGAGTAGGAATATATTCTCTCTTAAACCCAAAATCTCGCGAGAACACGTTTTTGTAAAATGTGATTGAAACGTCAAAAGTAACAAGTAAGAACAAAACAAAAAAGAAATTGTAAAAGAGGAGGGAGATTTTTAGATTGGTTCTTATTACTATTTTATTGATGTAATGCGTTTAATGAGTCCTATTGTATTCAATATGAAGCCTTTTTCTCCCCTTTGTCCATGTCCAAGTTGCCTTTTGAGTTAATTTGCATAAAATTGTAGCAATTCACACAAATTTAAACTTTTACGAATTTGACAGTTCTTTTAAAATTTAATTGATTTGACGTATTTTACAATTCCTGCCCAAAGAAAAATCTCGTGTACAAATTGTTAAAAATTGGCAGGCTCACGAAATGAATTACTCACTCAAATGCGTTTTCTTTTACAAATTTTTTTTCGCGGGAATAGGTTGTTGTACTCATTTGTAAAAATTTTAAGTCCTGGAACAGACCTATTGATGTTTGCAATTCACATCTACTTGTAACAGAAAGTGCAGGGTCTTCCAATAGGGACTTCCGAACTTTGACGGTTGCAGTTGATAGCGGCCATATTGTTGAAGGTACATCTATCAAATTTGCTGTCAGTTATTCAGTCTGTTTTACTAAATCACCATGGGCAGACATAGCGTTCAATAACACTTGCAAATGATAAAAATGTTTTGTCAAAATGGGTGTTCTGTTCGCGCAGCGTTCTACGCGCTTCGCGCATCTTACGGTCTCCATAATCGTCCTACCGAGAGGACTATTCGCAGTGTGGTGGATAAATTTGAGTCCACTGGTTCAGTAAACGATAAACCAACACCCGGACGTCGACGAAACGCAAGATCTGCGAAAAACATCGTCGCTGTCCGTGAGAGTGTGCAGGCGAATCCGAGGCAGTCGATTTTGCGCCACTCACGAGAACGACTACAAATTGGCGAATTTTGCGTCGTGACTTGGGCTTGTACCCATACTGACCCAGGAGCTGAAGGTAAACGACCATAGACAACGACGTGTGTTCGCTGAATGGACTATGGAGCAGTTGGAAACTGACAATAATTTTCATCGAAAAATTATCTTCAGCTATGAGGACCATTTCTGTATGAATGGGTACGTCAACAAACAAGATTGTCAAATTTGGGACGATACGAATCCACATGCGATGCAAGTGCGTCCAATGCATCCCGCAAAAGTCATTGTTTGGTGTCGATTTTGAGCTGGCGGCGTCTTCACTCCATATTTCTTTGAGAACGACGTTGGCCAAGCCATCACCGTCGTTATGTCGCTACGTGCCACACTGCTCACACCACATTGGAAATTCTGCACGAGCGATTCGAGGGCATGGTCATCTCACGTGGAGGTGATGTGGACTGGCCACCGAGATCGTGCAATTTGACCCCGTTAGAATTTTTCTTATAGGGTTTTCTGAAGTCGCAGGTCTATGCGGATAAGCCACAAACCACACTACATAAAGCCAACATAGCCATGCCATCGGTGAAATTCAGCCTGATTTCTACGCCAGAGTCATGGAAAATTGGACATTTCGGAAGCGCGCCATCCAGAGAAACCGCGGCGGACATTTAAACGATGTTATATTCCATACATAATGGCATCGATAGGCCTTTGCAACGAATAAAAAATTGCGATGATATCTCATACACACTTTGTTTTATTTAAAATTAAAGACAGGAAGCGCTTAATGAAAGACTTATTATTATTAGACGAAAGGTGAAAAAGTAAAGATTGTACGAGTATCAGAGTCTTTCACTTATTAATTCAAGTTGTCGGCGTTTTTGATTCATAGATTAAAAAGTTACCCAGGGTGCTGGGTTGTCCGGCCTACACTTGAAAATATTTGTAGCAATCGTTGTCAAATTCAGTCGTGCGTTGTCTTCATGAAACTTCTACAACTTTCTGTTGCGACTGTGTATTCCAAATATCAAGCTGAATACAATAGCGATCAGCATTTACTTAATTTACTCAGCTCATAGTAGCCAAACCATTATGGTCCGACCAACGACACATTTCCTTCTTCTGATGCCAGCCGGTTTTTGAAGTTGATGGCGGAGTTTCCCCTCTGTTAATAAAGGCTCTTTTCCTTACAACATTTTTATAAGTGGCTTTCTTTTCTGGCTTTAAAACTTTGTTTTTCAAACACTCCAGAAAAGTTTTCTTTTTCTGCCTGCATCGCGTTAGTATAGGTATAGATCACCTACCGCGTCCTGGTTACTATTTCATGTATTCGTTTAAATAAAAGGAAGGTTGAGTAAATACATATCTTATCAGATGACGCCACCGAACATTGCTGCGATTTGACCGGTTGCAAACTTCCGGTTCATAGGTACTGTTCAGTGGCAGAGCCATCGCTAGCCCACAACAGAATTTAAAGCACGGTATCATGGAAGTCAGGACGTGGGAGCGTCACGGTGGCTGCGGTTTAAACCTAAAACGTAGGAAGGGTCTTCGAGTTGGATCTGTCCCGATGTAGAGTTGCAAAAAGTACTGGGTACCGTGACCTTAAAATCGGTAAGAGGTTTTAGGTAGGCCTCGACCCATACCAAGGGTGGAGCTCAACACAGGTTTCGGTTTGGTGTCAAAGTAATGACGGAGAGCGATGGCAAAGCGTATCCTTGCTCCCATGAATGTATGGGCATTCACCGACAACAACGCATGCAAGTGCGATAAAATGGATAGAACTTTCCCTTTTACCTAATATTATAGTTTAACAAATTTTGATGATAGTGAAAAAAAGGATAACCGTTTAATTTTCGATGGTTTTTGAATACCTACTGTCGCACACAGAAAATTATAGAATGAACTTTGTTGGCTTTCGAATACAAACAAACGGTTTTTGTTTGAACGGGCCCAATTTTCCCGGTAGCGATCCTCTGAAGTCAGGCACACCACCTTTTGATTGATCTCATATTTGAGCCCCAGATTGCCTCCGATTTAATCATGCAAACGCATATTATTCAAGAGCGTTTACAAATCATCCAGGAGGATCACAAATCCACGTGTCATCACAATGGGCCAATAGGCCTAAGTGGGTTGGTCTTTCCAACAGCTACTTTTACCTACTACCTACAAATCATGCAATTCTTTTTAACCAAAATTCGATATCAATTACTATTACGTCTCGTGAGTTAACTCCAATTTTCGGTCGCTAGAATTGTGGTGATAAGCGAGCAATTGAGCGTGTGGAAAATTTCGAAACATCTCATTCACATCATAATGTTGAAATGTGAAGTGCAGAGAAATCTGCGGCTGCAGGCGACTTGGCAAGTCAAAACTGCAACCAATCGATTCCGCGGCATTCTCAAGGGCTGGACATCTCTAGAACCTATCTATGACGTATAAGATTGCATTGCCATGAGAGCTAAAGCCAATTGAGCATCGTGCATGTTGAACTTTCGCTGATTGGACACTATTGAAGATGGAAGAAGATTCGGAAATCCACCGAAAAATCATTCTTAGTCACAAAACATAGTTTTGGTTAAATGGCTTTGTTAGTACGCAAAATTACCGTGTTTGGTCAAGCGAACAGCCGGATACGAAAAAAGAAAAAGTGACTGGAGGTTTCATTGTGCCGTATTTCTTTTGAACTGATGCCGGCGAGTCAGTCAGTTACAGTCAATGGAGACCGCTATCGCTCCATGTTAAGCAATTTTTTTTTGGGATAAATACGAACTGCAAGACTTGGAAAATATGTAGTTTCAACAGGACGGTGATTTTTGCACGAAGTTTGGTGATTGTCCTATCATCAGAAACGATACTGTCAATTGGCTGCTCCACTTGTTCGTCTTAAAACCACTTGGTTTAATTGTTTTCTTTGGGGCTATAATAAGTCTCTGGTCTACGCCAACAAGCTAGGTGCATATTGCAATGACAGCACTTTGAATATGGCTTTGATTGGATTTTGTCGATGCTACATACTTTGGACCTTCCTCGCGTTTCAACAAACTTCGGCCAATGAATTCTCAGATTACCCAGTCGCACGTTTTTTACTACATCGTGATGGTTCATCATTGAATGATCTTCTTTTCAGATCAGCATTATCACCAGTTTCTCTCTTAGAAAGAGAGTCTTACTTGGCAGTAAGAAGTGAAGAACTCATGATACATATTTCCAACATTCCTTAAAATATATGATGTCACCACTAGTTGGATCCCTTACATTGCTATCCGCAAACCACACTTTATGTTGGTAGATTGCCTCAGGTGGCATATCGTCATCCGCATACATTATGGCGGCACCACATTCTGAAATATATCTTTATAAGCATAACCGTCAATTAGGATATTAATTTTTTAATTGATTCCTTGGCAGTAATAAAATCCTTAGACTACCGCAATCCCTTCCCCATTCGTCTTTTTTTTATGCCCCATGTCTAAGGTAGCCTTTCTACGCGACCAAACCCATCGGTAACCTTCCTGTTTAGCTTGGATTCATGTGAAGAAATAATGACCAGTAAATTAGTAGCATGGGTCTTCGCAAACTTAAGTAAGATGAAACTCATCCTTAGATGAATTTATTGCAAATGCCTAATTTAACTCCCTGTTTACTGACTTTGCTGATTCAAAAAGACCTTTTTTAGGGATTATATATATACTTACGATTGGTTGGTCTTGGCGATAAAATTTTTCCAAGCAACGAAAAGCGGAAACTGGGTTGTCATTCACGGATTTTGTTTAAAATCGTTGTCATTATTTCACCTTAAGAAAATACTTCCAAATATGGCCTTCGCTGGTGGCAACATCATTCTTTATTTTTTCAAAAATGACCAACATTATCGGATGATAATCACTGATTATGAAGCTACTGACTTATTTGAATATATTATATTATTGCGATATGGACTAACGAATTGGCCACCGAGATCGCTCGATTTGACGCCACTCGATTATTTCTTATGAGGATATGTAAACTCTTTGGTGTATGCTAATAAAACGCAAAACTTGAGTGGTAAGATAGAGCCCCAAATGCTTGAAAGAGTGGCCCAAAATTGGACCAACACGATACGCTTCGTCAAAAGCAGCCGAGGAGCAAAGCGCTTGAACTTGTGCTCACAATGTCATAAACCATTCCTACATAATGAATAACGATTTTTGATTCAACCTTATTCCCTGGCGTGATTGTTAAAAAATTTCTATACTTCTAGTTTTATCGAAATTATACATAAGTCTGCCTTTAAAAATGTTATTGAACAAATTCTCAACAACCACTATTGTGTTTTTGAGTTTTTCCCGACACAATTGCGATGATATAAAGGTCCATTCACAGCTACTTTTCCATTTAACCTCAGCGATCTGCGAATACAAATTGTCATTCGCGCGAAAGTCTCGATCGTGCAAATGTAGATTGGGTTCCACATTTGCAGAATGTGAGTAAAATTTGACAGTTGACAAAGACCATTCACTTATTCGCGGAGAAATAAGCTAATCGTTGATTTCTTCGTAAAAACTAATTGAATTTTATTAACACACATCTAAATTAAGCGTTGTGCTTTTGGAATAGTAAAATTGTCACTTGCTTGTCCTTAAATGTACCAAAAATGGTATATTCGCAGTCAGCGCATTTCCAATCCGCTGAGCTTAAAAGTGACCCTATGAATAATGTATTGAAAAATGTATTAAAATAAATTTCATCTTTTTATAACACTGTAAAAAAAAAGCAGGTAATGAACACTGGTGGAGAGCTTAGATTTTAAACTTGTCCAATGTGTGCATTGGGTATCTGGTTGGAGGGGAAATACTCTCTTCTGCAAGGCGATCGGAGATCCGTCCCTCAATTCTCAAATGTGAATTACCTGTCTGTATAACAACAAATGTAATCGTATAACAAAAATAATTTCCCTTTTATGTATTACCCACTGAAGATGGTGAGTTTACATTTTAATCGGTTTGTTTTGAAAGTACTCTCGAAGAAAATCTGAATTACGTTATTTTCTTTCCTATTTATTAATCTGGAATTATATCCTATTACACATGAAAATATAAATTCTTAAGCGAGATGGTGTTTCATTTGCACTGACTGGAAAGAGATGGAATTTCAACAAAACTTTATCTGAGTTAGCAAAATAATCAAAAGAAATGCTGTGTCGCAAACTTCCAAATGAATCTAAGCTTGGAATTTAAAATTTTAAAACAATGTACTAATAAATTGAATACGCAACGCTTTACCTGGTCTCTTCACTCACTGCGTCGTTCGACTTTTTATACACGGAGAGTGGGACTTGGGTCTTTGCGAATCCGAACGGCGAGAGAATTAGATGCTTTTTCAAAAGCAGACGTTTTTACTTTCAGCGTTTTGCCTTCGCCTGCCATATGCCATTTGTACACAAAATGGATTTTCGTCGTTACGGAGGAAGCAACTAGCTAGGAATTGAGATCTTGACTTCTAATTCGTTCGTTGTAACAGGAGAGCATCTTAGGCGATTGGATTGAGGGACTTGTGGATGATCTATCGACTTCAACTTCAACAGCCGAGCTCTTAAATACCACCATTATTCAGAAATTAAAAATACAAGTTTATTCATCTAAATCTATATTGTCCCCTTCAAAGGACTGCAACACACTTATGCCAACGCTTGATCCAATCGTCGAAACATTTTTTATATTCGGCTTTCGGTATGTCCATCAGTGCTTCCTGCGATTTTTCCATTACTTCCTCTTGGCTGCTGAAACGCGTTCCCCGGAGTAGTTTTTTAACTCGATTGAACAGAAAGAAGTCACAGGGAGCCAAATCAGGTGAATTCGGTGGCTGTTGGATGGTATTTGTTGCATTTTTCGCCAAAAAATTACGAATAATAATGGAACTGTGCGACGGTGCGTTATCATGGTGCAAAATTCACGAGTTTTCTGTCCACAATTCTGGTCTCTTTCGGCGAATTGCTTCACACAAACGTCTCATAACGCCCAAATAATACTCTTTGTTTACTGTCTGGCCTTCTGGAAAAAATTCATGATGCACTACACCGTTGTAATCCATGAAAACCGTGAGCATTGCCATCTTTTTTGACTGAAAACGACGTGGTTTTTTTGGTCTCGGCTCATTTGGTGAACGCCATTCACTTGCTTGATGTCTGGATTGCGTGTCGGACTCATAAACCCACGTCTCGTCTCCAGTAATGATCATTTTGGTGAATGTGCAATCGGATTCAGCCTCGCAAATCATCTCTTTTGGGACGTCAACACGGTCTCTTTTTTGCATGAAATTGAGGTCTTTTGGCACCAACTTTGCTGATACACGACGGAAACCCAAATCATTAACCAAAATGTCTTGGATGGATCCATAGGCAATGTTCAAGTCCTCCGCTATCTCTCTGATGGTTAATTTGCGGTTATTGACCAACATTTCCTCCACTTCATCAATGTTTTCGATGTCGATGGTCTTGGTCTGTCACTGCGTTCGTCATCTTCAATTGATTCAGGACCACTTTTGAACCGCTCGTGCCACTGGTAAACGACCGTTTTCTTTAGAGAATCGTTGCCGAAACACTTTTCCAACATTTTCAACGTTCCTGCAGAACGTTCCATGATTTTTAACGTAAACCTCCTGTCATGAGACCTTATGTTTACGAGATGCCCATACATCCATAGGGAGTAAGGACACGCCTTGCCATCGCTCGCCACATATGTTTTTTTTTGATACCAATTCGGAACTGTGTTGGAGGCACAAGTTCCACCCTTGGCATGAGTCGAGGCCGACCTAAAACCTCTTACTGTTGTTAGGGTCACAGCACCCAGTACATATTTGCTACTCTACAATGGGTTAAACAGAAAGAAAACCCGTATTCGCGATTTGGGTTTAAACCACAGCCACCATGACGCTCCCACAAGGGGGCCTACCTCTAACAAGTCAGGCCCGGACCGAAATCCGGGGGGCTCCTGACTCCCATGGTACGGTGATTTAAGTCCTGGTATGGACTACCGGTGGTCCAGCCGCCAACAAGACCTATGACCGGCAACTTGTAATTGGTCAAATCGTAGCAACCATTCAGAGGCTGTTATCTGAAGATGTTTACGATAAGACCAGTAATATGCTTTGCCCCCGCTTTTTATTAGACAACGTCATTAATGGGCGAAGCCTTGATAATTGGGCGGGGGCCCCCAACGTTCGTGCATCATTAAATCCGTTTTTTTTGCGCAAAATTTAATACAAGTTCGTTGTTGCAAATTTAAATCCATTTCTAAAATTGTAAAAAATCGCCAACACACATAGAGATAGATGTACTCTTTGCTACGTAACTTTTGCAAATGTCAAGCTATGACGCTAAGATTCATAGGGAATGTCAATAACAGATTTACCAACTTGACAAAAAAAAAACAGAACTCAAATCGGAACAATGGGAGTTCCACACGGTGGTGTGGTACGGGAACTTTTTGATTAAGGTGGTAGTATAAATTCCGGGATTTATATAGAAGGAGCTATCCTCACGAAGTGCGCACAATTAAAAACACTGGTTAAAATGTTGTGAAAACTTCACATTACTTGGTATTGCTGTGTACAAAAACGTTTGTCGGTCGGAAAGGCAATAGAAGCTCATATTCCAGTTAACCTTTAAAAAAAGTAAAAAAAAAAAAAAAAAAAAAATCAAAAACATCAGCACACTCTTGCCCTTACTGACGAAGTGAATCAAAAAAGAGAGGGAGTGAGTGAGAAAGCCAAAAGTGTATTCGGTGTGATTTCCGTAAATATGAAAAGCAATATTTTCTGCATTACAATCAAACGACGACTTCTTAGCTCATGTTTTCAGCCAAAATTGTCATATACGAGGGTTGAAAAGTTTCCGATCGCAACGTAACGATAGCGGCACTCGTCAATAAAAGCTAGTGAGTGCTAGTTGTGCATCTTTTGACAGTTACTTACCGAAGTTTCAGTCATTTTGAACCCGCAGTTTTTAGTTAACAGTCATTCGAGTGAGTCGATGTGAGTGCTTTTTGTGAAAATGGAAAAAATTGAGTATCGAGCTGTTATTAAATTCTTGTTTTTGAAAGCCAATACGCCTAGGCAAATCAAAAATGAGTTGGACTCTGTGTATGGGGACTTTGCACCATTATTTACCACAGTGAAATTTTGGGCAGCTGAATTTGAACGTGGCCGTAAGAGCTTGGGAGATGATGAACGTTCCGGATGTCCAAAAACTGCAACCACTGACGATAACATTGCTAAAGTTCACCAAATGGTGTTAGACGACCGCCGAATTAAAGTGAGAGAGATAGTAGAGGTTATGAAAATGTCCAAAGCTGTCCGCGCGTTGGGTGCCGCGTTTGCTTACGTTAGACCAAAAACGTGTTCGAATGAACATTTCCAACGTTCTGTTGGCGCAGTTTAGGCGCAATAAATCCGAGTTTTGGCGCCGATTAATTACTGTAGATGAAACTTGGATACACCATTATATGCCCGAAACAAAAATTCAGTCAAAACAGTGGACTGCGAAGGCCGAGCCGGCTCCAAAAAAAGCAAAAACAGTTTTTTCAGCTGGGAAAGTGATAGCGACTGTTTTTTGGGATAGTAAGGGAGATATCTTAATCGATTATCTTCAAAAAAGAAAAACCATTATAGGAGCATACTACGCATCATTACTTGCCAAGCTGAAGGCATAAGTTGCGGAAAAATGGCCGCATTTGCAGAAAAAGAAAATCCTGTTTGACCAAGCGGTTGCCATGGCGAAAATCCATGAATTACGGTTTGAACTGTTTGACCATCAGCCTTATTCACCAGATCTAGCCCCGAGCGACTTCTTTTTGTTCCCTCATCTAAAAACTGCACTCGGAGGACAGAGATTTTCGTCAAATGACGAGGCAATCACCTTCGTGAACAATTATTTTGCAGAGAAAAACGCCAAGTACTATTTGGACGGGTTAGAGAGATGGGAGCATCGCTGGGAAAAGTGTGTAGAGTTACACGGAGACTATGTAGAAAAATAAAAAAAAAATTTTGAGAAAAAAATGTCTTGTACGAGTATCATTGTTTGGTCGGGTTCTTTTCAGACAACCCTCGTAATTATCGGAACCTTCGTACATCTTCAAAATTAAGGAGACTTGACTATCATAAGCAATACTACCTTAGAAATGTTGAGAGCCAACGTAAAGCAAAAAGTTTAAATAATCGTATAGACTAAAAGTTAAGTCGGTCGATATAAATCGGTCTGTTGCACATTTTTTCCAATAGGACTGCTTTCCCATACAAGAGCATCATGGCAGATTCCAGGAAAACCGAAGAAGACATCAATAAACAGTTGCCTGCTGTCACAAATTGCCTGTAAAGATGAACTGGCTAGGAAAGTTTTTATAGTGTCAGAATGTTTTTATTACCTGAAGGTTACTAGAACAGATCCCCTTTCTGTTAAAATAATTGATTTTATCATTTGAAGGTGTGAGAATAGGAATATGACTGCCGTCTACACAACCTATGACAAATGGTATTGGATTTTGACGCAAATTCATGAAACCTTCCATTAGTCTTTTGCGCTCACTTTCATTTATAGGCCACTTTATGAAATTGTTCTTTAAACGAAAAAGTAGCTTGATGACTATTAGAAAATACTTAAACGCTGTTCCTTTGGCAATATTAAAGAGATTCGATATTTCCCGAAACGTCGATCCGTTCGCTAACTTCCATAGTGTTAAGTATAACGCAAACTTCAGCTGCAGCCTAGGTCGCCCTGTTGCTTTCTTTTGCCACAAGTACATAGTTCATTCTCTATAAACTGTTGACAAATTTTGTTGCCATTTATTTATTGTACATTTATGAAATGCAAAATTACCTTAAATGTCGTTTTTGTCATTCTCAAATGGCTTCGAAATATATCATCAGGATATTTTTCTATACTGATCATTACGTTCATGACTTTGGGCACTAAACGGCTATATTTATTAAACTTACAAATGTTAATTATTAGGAGCTTTCTTTTCTACAAGAGCTACATTTTCACTTTCCTTTCGGCACAATTCTCTTAGAATAATATCTAAAACACGCTTCGCTGCCATGACGATAATGAACACAATTGTAGTAGAATTACTGCAGCCTGCTTGTCATCTGCGTGCAGGCGAAAAACATTTTCGATTTGTAATAGCAAAGCAGGCATGTGGTTGGACTTTCGCAGATTACTGCGATTACGAATTCACCCCCTCTCAAACAATGAACTGATGCATGCTGGAGTTCCTCAGGGATCTGTTCTTGGACCAGTGCTCTTCAATATATATACGTCGGATTTCCCCAACTTGAATAACTGTGATATTGCCCTATTTGCTGACGATACGTGTATTTATTCCTCAGATGCAATCGGTTTCAATGTTGAAACTAATCTGCATCAGCCTTAAATGCTGTCGAAGCATATTGTCGTAAATGGAAAATTAAAATTAATCCTACAAAGACTCAAGCTAGTTTTTACACACGTAAAAGGATAGCTTGTTTACTTCTAAGTAACAATCTTCAAATCAACGGTGTACAAGTCGAGTGGAAGTCGAATGTAAAGTATCTGGGCATTCACTTAGATAAACGCTTAACATTCAATCTTGACATTTAGGAAGTCATTAAGAAAATTAATGTTACTATAAGGATCTTTTACCCATTCATATGCAGAAATTCAAAATTAAATGATGCCAATAAATTATAAATTTTTAAAGCTATTTTCCAAGCAATTATATTCTACGGCTCCCCTGTTTGGGGCATGTGTGCAATAAGTCATCTGCGCAAACTCCAAATAGCACAAAACAAACTGCTCAAAATGATGCTTAATCTTAACTCGTTTTTTTCAACAAAGGAATTACATATAATGGCTAATGTAGAAATGGTTACAAATAGAATCGAAAAATTTTATCGCCAATATAATATCTCTTGCTTAACGTTTTTAATTATTTTGAATTTATTTATTTATTCACTTGTTATTTATTTATTTGTTTGCTTTCTTATTTATTTATTTATTGAATTATATATTTATTAATATATTTCTAAATTTATTTATTTATTTAATTATTTATTTATTTATCTATTTATTTATTCATTTATTTATTTAGTTTTTCAGTTGTTCCTTCATTGTTATTTATTTTTTGTTGTTACTTAACTATTTCTACGTTTATCTATTAATTTATATATTTATTCATTTTGTAATTTACTTATATTGTCAGTCAATACTAAAATTGCTTTTAATCAAGTGTTGTAAACACTTCTCTCTTCCTCGCTCACACATAATGCTATCCTATCTTTAATGAAGGTTTTTAGTGGCTTTTCCTTCAAATTTTCAATAAAATCTGTGATATTACATTTAAAAAAATTGTATACACCCTGAATAACTCGAACTGCGACCAACTCCAGACTGCTATAATTTCCAAACCGTTCATGACAGTCAGCTCAAATTTTGACACATGACAGATAATTTTATTATTTACAAGCCTTTTAAAGGGTTTGCGTCTCAATTGTGTTGAAAAAATTTTATCCGCGATGGAATTCAAACGTGATAGTGTGATTGCTTTATATTTGGCTGGAAAACCACAAGTAGCTATCGTTAGAACCCTCCAGCACCTCAACGTGAATAAATCATTTGTGTCTCGAACCATAGCTCGTTACCGTGATACTGGCAGCATTGTAAAACGCCATGGAGGTGGTCATAAAAAAAACAGCAACATCGGCAGAAATGGTTCGGAAAGTGAAGGCTCGATTTGAGCGAAATTCGCGTCGAAGTGGAAGAAACATATCGTTGGAACGGATGCAACACATACTGAAAAATGAGCTTGGGCTCAAGCCATTGAAGTTCCAAAAAGCACACGATCTTACACCGCAACAGAAAGTTAGAGTCGAAAGAGCGAAGGAGTTGCTCATCTTCCGATGAGTCGCCATTTATTATCGAGCAATATGCCAACAAACAAAATGACCGAGTTTACTTGCCAGAGAGGTCCTTCGAAAATGTACACCTTCGGACGGCCACCAGAAAGCAGGCAGCACCGATGGTGATGGTTTGGGCCGCCATAACCGCCGATGGTCGCTCCCCGCTCGTATTTTTGGACCGTGGACTCAAAATTAATGCGATCGTATACCGTGAAACTGTCTTAGAGGCAGTATTGAAGCCTTGAGCAAACAATCATTTCGGTCGGAGACCGTGGGCATTTCAACAAGACTCGACACCGTCTCACAAAGCGCGCGTCTACCAAGATTGGTTAAAAAACAATGTTCCACACTTCATTTCTTCGACGCAATGGATTGCAAATTCTCCGGATGCAAATCCGTTGAATTTCTCTGTCTGGGGTATTTTGAAGGCGAAGGTTGGCACTAAAAAATACCAAAGTTTGGACCACCTCAAACAAGCACTTGCCACTTGCGTGCAGCGTGCGATGCTTTCGTCGGCCGTCTCAAGGCCATTGAAAACTACTGATACAATTTGAAAACTGATGTATTTTCCAACATTTTTGGCTTTGGCACAATAAAATTTATCAAAAAATAAAAAAATTATAGCATTTTAAAAGTTGGAGTTCGAGTCATTCGCCCTGTATATATTTTAGTGTAAGGTACTTTAAACCAAATCTCTATAAAATGATAATTGTATCTAAAAGACTGTAAATTTGTGCTGCAATAAATATCTATCTATCTAATCCTCAATGGTTCTTCTTTTAACACGAGTTCTACTCATTCAGATTGGACTCATAAGTAATAAACAAACGAAGAATAATCGGTCTAATTATTATTTTATCTCGTTGATTTTAGAAAGGTCTTTTAGTGCAGGCCTCAGGCGAGGTCCTGTTCTCCACAGAAGAAGTCTGCCATTCCAATTCAAGTATTAAGTTTCCCAAACCTCTCAGCACCATCTAAGGTTTGTTAAAATTTTTTATTTCTCTAGCACATAACATTATAAGCACACATTTGTTGTAAAGGAACGCAAAGTACTCGCAAAAGAAAATTACCAAAATTTATAGTGAAATTATAAGATTCATCTAATAGATTTATTTTTAGAGATAAGTACATATGTATGTCTCATTTTTTCGTTATAAATTAGATCAGAATTTACAAGGAATAATAAGGCAGCTTTTTTCATATAATTATATTCACATACACTTACGAGTATTGTACTTAATATACTATATATATATATATGTATTTCACTTACTAGTTGTTTGTTTATTTAATTTGTTTTACTTGTTTAACTAATTTTAATTAATTTGGCTTATAAAAACATTTACAATCTATCTACTTTCCGTTATGAAAACAAATAATAATTACATATGTACTCGTATTGTATTTACTACTCTTGTCAATGATATTTTTGTAAGTACAAAGTACAAAGTACAATAGGTAATAATTTTTGTTTAAAAATTGTTTAATTAACTCTAGAAATCACAATATGGTATGAACTTTCATCTTGAATTGATTTGTTTCGCTATAAGTCTAATTGCGTATTAAACATGCGTGGCAAGGGCGCCCTTTTTTGTGTTACCATTTGAGGGTAAAATAAATTGACCTGATGGGCTTTGAGCTGGAGCCTGCGGCGGTGACTGAGCCGTTGTCGATGGTGCCGTGGAGTGTATCGTATTGCTGCTCGCAGTTAAATTGCTATTGCTTCCGATGCTGATATTAGTGGCAGCAGATGGGCCAAAGTTTCTTAAAGACGTGGCTATGGTGTTACCACTAATGCTGGAAGGATGGTTTCTAGGTGCATGATATGGTGGGGGAGCAGGCGTTGCTGCTGGATTCGCTGTACTTGGCGGTGGTAAAGGTGGGAGTATTGTACTCGACGTTCGCAAGTATGGATTGCCATAGATGGCACTAAATCGGCTGTCTATGGCAAGTCCATTTTGTAACAAAGGTTGTCCTGTTAAGGAGGAAATTTTAATATAAATTTGCATTGTACAATATTTAGTTTTTTTTTTACCCAGAAAACCATTTTGCATTGAACTTTGTGCATATTGCGGTTCATTTCGAGTTCTTGGAAGGCTCATGTTTCCAGATGATATGGGATTATTGTAGTGAGGGAGGGTGCTTGGTGTTGTTAGTGTGTTTGATGCTGATTTACTGACATTATCCGTTGGTGGGCTATAATCAAGGGCATATTCAAAGTATGGTGCGTATCCGTTGTTGTCCTTGAGATCTTGATTCTTTTGATTTTTCATTTGACAACGATTATATCGATCGCTGAAGTCACCGGAAAACCTATTAGAAAAATAAAGTCAAGTGTAAATTGGTATTCATTTGGATTTTCAAGTGTGGAAAGTACCTATCTTCACTTGTCAACTTGACAGGTCCAGCCAATGGGACGCCTAAGGTCCCACCTTTCGTTGCAATATCCGGCATTGGAGCTGAAGTCAAATTAATGGCAAGACTTTCAGATCCAGAACAGGTTTCTGAGTAATCAGCATCATATCCTCCAGAGCGAATGTCTGTTTTCATATCATTCAATTTATCATGGGCTCTACCCTCTGGAATTACATCGGCTGGGAGTGGTTTCTTTTTGGATCGCTTTAGATAAACTATAATTAGCATTACTATCATGAGAATAATGGCAACAGATGAAACTGAACCCATTACGACTAATAGAAGAGGAATTGATCCTGGAAAATAAAGTCGCAAAATAAGAGTTATTCTCTCAATTACTCGTATATTTGTTTTAGTACTTACGTTCAGCTATGAGAGAGATAACTACTGAGTCATTTCCATACTCATTTACTATAGTACAATTGTACTTTCCGAATTGACTTAATTGACTTTCCCTTATTATGAGCGAAGCTTTAACTCCCTCTGGGAAATGTTGTTCTTCCATTGTGTAAGTGTCATCAAGACTTGCATTGATGGGCTGTCCTTCGAAAAACCAAAGAACGAAATCGGCTTTTGGAACACTGAATGCCAAGCAATCAAGTTTGACTTTATTTCCAACTGAGCCGAATTGAATTTTGTGAGAAGTAATAATAGGCGCACGCTTTACGTACACTGTTGCTTCAGCTCCGATTTCAGTAAAACCGACAACGTTAGCCTTACAATAGTATCGGCCTGCAGAATCGGAGTTTACCTTCAATGTTAGGTTTGCCGAAGTTCCCACAACCTGCAAAAAAAACAAAAACAATACAAGAAATTTGTGAATCTGGAATGTCGAATAAGGAAGTTAAATATCTATTAAGAACTAACATTACAAAATAAATGTATCGCCATCGAAATAAAAGGTATGCGACCCATACACCGATTATTATCTAATTAATTAGACTAACTACAAGTTCTGCACTTGCCCCGAGACATGTCATATGCCTCTATTTCTAAAGAATATCGATTAAAATTTGTATATCTTAAATATGTTTTCATTCAATTTGTATTAAAACACGTGGTAAACATGAACGCTACAATTAAAAATATTTACTCGTACTTATAAAAAATAAAACACACAATTTCTAAAGTGCATTTTACACATCAGTCGTAGTTGGCGCTTCTTGACATAATAAAGTTAGAATTTACCGATTCGAGCTAGATTGCTGAGGGATAAGCAAGTGACTTGTTTCATTTTCAAGCCAGCAAATGAGTCCTTGCTTTGTCTTTTTTAAAATTAGATGCAAAGTATAGGTAAAGTAAGAAGAAATAAATGCTTAATGTTACGAAATAATTAACAAAACGTATTAAAAAAAAACGGCGTAGATAAACACCACAAAACATATAAGAAATAACTGAGCCTCTGGCGATGATTTTGTCTATCGTGGATCCTTTGAGCTCTGGACGTAGGGAAATCTTGCCCAGCTGAAATGTTTGGTACTTAACATAGACAGCCTTAAGTTTGGCGGTGGGTGCGTTTCTGGCTAAAGTTGCAATTTGTTGGACAATCGGTTCAAGACGATCAGGACTATAGCGAGCATAGAATTCCAGCGTTGGATTCCATATCATTTCCGTTGGAGTTTTTTGCAGGTTGATCAGCTGTAGTGACAAATACAACGATGCAGCGGCAAATTCTGATGGGCGATAGCTGGCCATAGAGTATTCTGTTGGGACCAATCCCAAGAAATACTTAAACAATGCGTGGTGACAGTCTTCAGCGATTTCATTATTCTCATTTCCATGTCCAAAATTTGCTCCTTTGTGTAGGTGTCATCGGTTATGTATACAAAATCACCAATTGCAGGTGGGAATAGCTCTTCATACTTGGAAGCGATGAAAAGTGCTGTCACTTCCACCAACTGTAACTGCTGACGTATAGTGGTCTTTACGGCTTGTAAATATCTGTCTATCACAGCTACACACATATGAAATGTTTCTGGCACCAAGTGGAACTGATGGTGTACCTCATTGATCCAATCGATAAGGACTGCACGCATTTTCGGAACAACCTGTTTTTGATCCTTTAAGTGGTCCGGTTCGATGGGCATTTGTGTCTCCAACGTAAACAGGTACGAGTAAATATCATTGACATATTTCGAAACCAAAATTGGTTTCTCCTTATCGTCTACATCGATGTTTTCCACCGCATTTAATAGCTTAGCTGAGTGGGACGGCAGGCCAATAATTTTGGTTTCACACTCTGCGGAATGTGTTTCTTTTTCGTCCTCTGTTTCGTTCTCCTTGGATTCTGTTGTAGTCTTACAACTGGAGACAACTTGCCTGCACTGGCTTTGTAATCTGTTGCTGCTGCTTGATGGTTGCTTTTAATTTAGACAACGATCTACGCGAAAAGTTCCTATCCTCCCGCTTTATAATTGTTCCTTGCATTTGTTGCTCCTTGGACGATTCAATCTTTGGCTTGTTAATATATCGGACGTGTGAAACATTTTTTTCAATATTCACCACTTTTGCGGTGATCGTCGTTGGTTTTGGTAGTTGTTGCCTAGTCGTAGCGGCATTTAGTAGTCCTGTTGTTCCAGTTTTAATCGAATTGGACCGGGTAGCTATTTTCTTTTTAACCGAATTCGTCTTGACTGGCTGCACATTGTTTGAAACCACAGTTGGTTGTGTGGGCTTTTTCCAGTACGTGTCCACGCGTGCTTTGGCATTTCCTGTGTTTATTTGATTTTTCGGATCTCTTAATTCTTGTTGGCCATCCCTAACTGTTCGAAGTACAGCACGATTTTCCAGCTCTCGAAGAGCAGCTCTTTTGGTTTCTTCTTGTCAATTTTGGACTCCGAATGAAATAAATATATTAATGTGAGCGTTATTGCTTTGCTGAATTCGACTTAAAACAGTCCTCACAATAACAAAAAAAAGTACAAAAATAAATGACTATAAAAACCCAACCAAGGTATGAAATTGGCACCCGAACCGTTGACTATTGTTTTTGAAAAGCAACTTACTCTTTCAGAATTCTCATTTATCCATTCAATTTCTGGTGGCGGATTGCCATCGACTTCGCATCGTAGGGTGACAGTACTGCCAACGTCAGCCTCAACTGATTCTGGCCGATGTTTAAAGACCGGACCGTCTTAAATAAAAAAATTAAATGAAAATAGTTTGTCAGTTTTTGATGAGAAATGTATCAATATCCACTTACAGCTTATGTCTAGTGTTTCGCTTTCTTCGCTCTTGCCAACTGCATTTGTCACTTCGCACTTAACAATCGCATCGTGATATTGCCTGGATATGTTGTGAATTATCTAAAACAAAAATGAGGTTAATGATGATGTTTTCCAGAACCTTTCTGTAGTTTTTACCATTTTTGTTGTAAAGTCACCAGTCACTAGTTCATCGTTGATAAACCATTTGTATGTCAGCTCCTTTGGATTGGCATCAGCTTGACACGAGAGAATGACTTCAGCTCCTTCTGGAATTCTTCCACCAGCCAAAGAGCCTCCCACAACAGATACGGACACCTTCGGCGCATATTTCACCTTAATATTTCAAAATCGATTAAATGTGACACAAAATAGTAAATGTTAACAGATTTACCTCCAACAAAAGTTTTGCCGAACGATAAGTTCGATCTGCAGTGTTTTGTGCTTGACAAGTAAAAGTTGTATTGTGGTGCTCTTTTCTTGGAGCCAGCTTCAGTATAGACTTTGCTGTAAACCTTCGCGAGTCAGCTAAAGGTTCTTTGACATATTCAATGCCATTAGTAAGTACATTACCCAGACCATCTATCCATGTTATCTTTAAAAAAAATAATACAGATATTAAAATCGATTTTTTAAGAAAGCAAAAACGCGATTTGAATTGTTTGCTTTTTTTTTAGAAAATGCAAAACTATGCACTAACATGTGTAACAACGTTGACCCATGGAGATTATCTTAGAACCAAAATAAAATCTTATTCCGCAAGGAAACCATTTGGGGCTGCCTACTATGAATAGGGAACAAAAAACTCAGTGGAAGCAAGGCCAACAGAGCAAGTAAGCATTTCAGCATGTAACTCAAGCTTTGGGATGGTTTAATTGCTGAATTCAAGGTTCCCTAAGGAAACGTTTTTCTTGTATGGAATACGAGTATGAAGAAAGATTTGAAAGGTGAGTTGAGAAGAGTTGGAAGTTAGTTGTTACGGTTAAGGGCACTTAATGGTTTCATACGCTGCTAGGTCCGCATCCATTATTCCGCAGAGTGCAGGAACACATGCTAGAGTTAGGTTAGTGTTGGAGCTGAGAGTGCTTCTGATTTATTCTAAAGAAAGACACTTACGTAGCTCATTTAGGATACATGAATTGTCAGTGAGTATAAAGGCAATAGGCATACAGGATAATTTTGGATTCTCCGTTTTTCTAGGTCAATCACTGCATGCGAAGATATATTTTCCTCACACGAGTCATCGGTGTACAAATATCGGTCTGAGATCGAAGAAATAATCATATCCTGGTGGAGAATTTAAAATTGTATGTCCGGTGTTTTGTTTTTCTTATGGATTTTGAAATTGGTGTTGATCTCCAGTGAATTTCTTTTCCAAGGTGTTGGAGGGTTGGTGCCGACACCAATTTGCTTACAGGGGAGGTAGGGCTCTTTCGGTTTAGTTTTCTCGAAACATATGGTAGTACTGTGAAGTGGATTTATGATGTCAGCAAGCGTCTTACTTTGATACATTAACAACTCTTTTTCTACAGAGTTGTTCGAATGACGTGTATCCAGCTTTTGTTCGCAGTGCTGCAAATGGGGCAGTCTTTAATGCCTCTTAACCTTTAACCTTAGTTGGTAGAAGTCCATATGTTAACCGTCATACCATATTGAAGAGTGCCTTCCACTAGTGCTTTAGCTATTTGAAGTGCGGTTTCTTGGTGTGGCCGGCATGAACGGATCGTTTTCAATGCATTCTTTCCTAATTTCAACTGATTTAACTGATTTAAATCCCATTCGGGGTGCCACTGAAATAAACTTCCACATATTTTTAGTTATTTTCGGAGCGTAGATTAGATTAAACGGAGAGGTGGGTGGCGGCCAGGTTTGGCCTATTATGATTTCTTCAAGTTAGATCTCACCCATGATGCCTGCAATTTTAATAAACTCGGCTATATCTTTGAGTGAGCTGGCAGTGATATCCTCTGTTTCAAGGTATGACTTTTCTGCTTAAGCGGTTACAGTGGCAAAGGATATGCTCCTCTGTTTCTTCGAGTTCGTTGCACATGCGATAGTTATTGTCTTATGCTATTCCCATAGTCATGGTTACTGCTGCGTGTATCTGGCCCTAGAAAGCTGTAGGAGTTCTTTCGTTCTTTTGAGGGAAGGGGTTTGTAAACAGTTCTTGGTTGGCCTGTTACCTTCAGTTTCCGTGTAGTAATGGAATGTCCTTGTTTTAGCCAATTATTTATACATGGTCGTGGCAGCTTGTGGCCGAACTTTTTCTGGCTAATTCGACTGTCCTTTCATTACCATCATAACCACTGTGACCTGACACCCGAATTAAATGGACTCTATTGGTGCTGGCTAGTGTTTCGAGAAGTATAATGGACTCCCAGACAATTTTTGAGGTTACCATAAAAGCGTTGATAGTAAGTAGGGCCGCTGTCAGAGAAAATATAAATATTCTTGTTGGTGGCAGATCTGTTTAAGTTCTCCGTACTGCAGACCTCTATTGCAGCTTGAAATAGAGAGATGATACTGTCCATACTTGCGAACAGTGAGGTATTGGTAGTTTTCGGAGTATAAATATAACTTCAATGAGTTTTTTTTGCATTTTATCTCTCTGCGTTCCTCCGTTTTAGTTGGTGGGACACAACACCTCTTTTTGCGTCTCCTTCTGCCTAACCCAGATTGAACCTCCTAAGGCATTGTGATTGTCAATGTAAATTCCGGAGAAGTTCAGCTCTTGGTGCAGCAATTAAGTCGATGTTTCTTTTCAGTTTTTGGAGCACCAGATTTTATTTTTTTTTTAAATTTCGTTTTGATAATTGTTCATCTTAAAGGAAAGGAAAAGCCTTAAGTATCTTGCATAAGTGTTGGCGGTCTGGGAATTTCGAACGAGGAATGCAAGTTCGACGAGTCAAGTGAGTCGGATGAAGTAAGTATAACAATGGAGGGTCCATGTGTGTTGAATTTTTGCAGCGGTAGAGATAGGTCATTTGGAAACGAAATTCAGTTTTTTTTTTTAATTTTAATTTTGGGAGGCAAAGAGAATCTATAACATCTCAGAAGTGGAATAAAAAAAATCCCTTAAATATTCAACATTCACGCTTCGGCAGATATTAGAAACGATCCAGGAATTTCAGATTCACCACCATCTATTTGCCGACTTCAAAGTCACACATATATGACACTGTAAACAGAGCTGAACTATTGAACGCC
The DNA here is from genome assembly GCA_963966105.1 of Volucella zonaria. Taxonomy (NCBI): domain Eukaryota; kingdom Metazoa; phylum Arthropoda; class Insecta; order Diptera; family Syrphidae; genus Volucella; species Volucella zonaria. The sequence continues at coordinate 198,926,712 of OZ014532.1, read as the reverse complement.
ATGTCTAGTTTTGGCATCCCTGCCAAACTCGCAGGATCACATGGCGATGCGCTGTGATCTAATTTTTTTTTATCATCGTCCTAGAAAGAATGCTGCAAAACTCACTTGTCAAGATAAGAGTCAAAATCTTTTTTATGTCCGCATGCTTATTATATTATGCGTACACGGATGACATTGATGAGATTACAAGAACACAGCGAGAAGTCAATGAAGCTTTCACGAGTATTGAGGCGAAAGTCGCCGTCTCCGCACTTAAGAGTACAAGCAGAAACGTCAGCAGCGCAGAAATGGGACGCATTTTTTTACCAATCGCTGATTTTTTGGGCTCAGGATGCAGTTGAGTTGCAGAGCCCTCTCGTAAGATCCCAATCATCCCAGTCCTGTTCTATGGTCCAGTAGCTTGGACCTTGTCGAAAGCGGATGAAGAAGAAATCTGTAATTTTGAGAGAAAGGTACTGTGCGTGATTTTTGGTCCCGTTTGTATTGACGAGGAATGGAGAAGGAGTTTCAACCACGAACTGTGTGGTCTTATAGAAAAATAGACGGGCGATTTTAAACATAGGGTTGTGCAAAAATTTAAAATTTAAAAACTGAAGAGTTGAGAGAGATATGGTCCATTGACTATATTTCGTTCTATAAAAGCATGCTCAAGGGGTTTGTGTACCCTTAAAATGTTTGTACCTAGCGTGGGCGAAGGAAATTTGGGGGGGAAGAAAACAGAGATCGGCGAGGCATTTCATAAGCGAGTTGTACGGCTTAGGAATGAATCACGATATTTCAGATTACGTCCGAAAATGGGCTTGATGGTATACTGATGAGCATTCATAGTGAGACGGGTGTTACGGTTGAAAGTTTGAATGGGCGGTATGCTACTGGCGATTTCAATGGAGCACTGGTGGTGGAAATAGCAATAAAACAAAGTGAGACAGGATACATTACGTCGGTGTTCGAGGGCGTCAGTTGATTGAGGGATATTAGTATCACCTATGAGTTTTATCGCACGGTTTGGAATCCTATCTAGCAGGCACAGAGATGTTTTAGGAACATCTGACCAGATGTGGACATTGTACTCCAATTTTGGGCGGATGAATGCCCTATATATTGAGGCCAGATCAGAGGGGGTAAAATATTTCTTACATCGCTTGAGGAAACTTAGACATTTCGCAGCATTCTTGACGACATCGAATATGTGATCATTCCAACATAAGGTGTCGTTGACACACGTTTCGGTTTCAACAATGCAAGTGCCATTCATGGATAATGGGTGGGTAATTCAATTTCGCTTTAACGACAACAGACAGCATTGTGTTTTGGAATGCACTCTGTTGATAGTTCCCCAATTGGTTATGCTGTTAATATCGGAATTTAATAAGCTTAGCATGCGCTGCCGTTCCTGTTCTACAGCCGAATAGCATGGACCTGATTCAGGGAACAAATTTGAAAAGCAGAGAACACTGTCATCAGGAAAGGAATATATTTGTTTAGAAGTAGCAGACAAGAGATCACTAATAAAAATCAAGACAACGTCAGAGACAAAACGGACCCGTGTGGCACACCAGCATTTACGAGGAGCGTTCAATATATTCTCGGTATCGATATGAAGGAAAATGCGAATTCAATTTAAATTGTTTTTATTTTTCAATATAATCTCCCCTAACATCAATGCATTTGTTACATATTGAGATAAGCTTTTTTAAACCCTCAAAAAAATAAATTTCCTCTTTCTCTGCAAAATACCGACTTGAGTTCTTCATCATCCGAAAATCTTTTTCCACGAAGACATTTTTTCAAATCCGGAAACAGGAAATAATCACTAGGGGCAAGGTCTGGACTATTGGGTGGGTGTTGGATTTCTTCGAAACCACAATCTCGCGCAGCAGCCTTGGAAATTCGCGCCGTGTGAACAGGAGCGTTGTCATGAAGAAGCAACTCACCCGCTGCGAGTTTACCCCGTCTTTTTTTTTTAATTTCCTCCCGCAAATTATGCAAAGTGGAAGCGTAGGATGTGGCGTTGATGGTTTCACCTTTTTTTTTGTACTCAATGAGCAAGATTCCCTTTGAGTCCCAAAAAACTGTGGCCATGAGCATCCCGGCAGACGGAGTGACTTTGAACTTCTTCGGGGGGTCTGTTCCTTTTTTATGCCACTGCATGGACTCTTGTTTGCTTTCAGGGTCATAGTGGTGGACCCATGTTTCGTCCCCAGTAACAATTCGATCCATAACACCGTCCGCGTTCTCACTACACATCTCCAAAAGCTCTCTACAGTATGCGATTCTCACTTTTTTCTGAGGCGCTGTGAGCATTCGTGGCACCCACCTTGCACTGACCTTTGGAAGGTTAAGATGGTCATGAAGAATGGTGTGAATGGTACCAATTGAAAGCTTGGTGATCTCTGCGATCATTTTCACCTTTATTCGGGCATCCTCAAGAACAAGTTTTTCGACTTCTTTGATGCTTTCTCCCGTACAAGCAGTAGCCGGGGCGCCGGAGCGGGGGTCGTCTACAATACTCTGTCTGCCTCTCTTGAACTCACTTGACCACTTTTGCACAGTTGACCAATGAAGGTGCGGAACCCTGGTAAACAGCCACCACCTCTTCATGAATAGTTTTTTGACTTTTTCCTTGCTTAGTGAGAAATTTAATTACAGCGCGATGCTCAATTTTCACCATCATCTTGTTTTCGCCAGATTGATGTACGCTTCAGTTCCACTTTTCGGTAAGACATGCCATTAAATCACCAGTGGACCTGTTGCTACGAAAACCGTGCTGTCGGTCATTGACAAGTCTCCATGTTTCGATATATTTTATGAGCTGTGCACGGGTGTGTAGGAGGAGAGAGAAGATTTGCCCTTTTTAGGAATGGACTGGACAAATGCTATTTTTCATCTGCTCGGAAAGAGTTTTGAAGAGTAGGATTGATGATAAAGCTTACGAAGTGCTTTTGCCTGCGTGGAAGAACACCTCTTCAGAAGAAGGGCAGATATACCTTCTGGACCAGCAGATTTGTGGATGTTAAGATCTTTAAGAACTCTTGCTACTACACGAATGCGAAAGTGAATTCGGTCCATTGAAGATTCGACGCACTAAAGTGTAGGCGGGGACAAAGGACAATCTGGGAGTGTTGAGCTAGCCGCAAAGTGTGCAGCAAGCAGATTGGCCTTGTCCAAAGAGCTGACGGCTAGAATGTCATTGTAGATGAGCGTTGGGATGGAGGATAAGGCAAAATTTCAAATGTTTTTGGCGCCTGTTCTTGTATACGGTTTTTCGATTACGATTTTTCCGGATTTAGTTTTATATCTAGAAAGCCGTTAGAGGGTTAATGTCAAGCGGTTAGGGATATTCTAGATTATCTGGTTTTAGTAACATTCAATTTAGCACGGACCAATTCGGCAAATTCTGCAATCATCAGCGTCAAAACGTTACTAGGGTAAACTTGGACTGACTCTTTCTTGCATAGTGATGGCAAGTTATTGATGAATGGGGAGAACATAATAGGGACGATAATAGATCCCTGAGCTACACATTACCCCATTATTTTGAGCTCTGCGGATTTGCTACTAATAACAATTCTTTGCCAGATTTTGGAGAGATAACTGCAAAGGCTGAATAGCTCGTTCGTTAGAAATAGAGCTCCGAAACGTTTAGCATTGGATGTCATGGTTATTGAAATATTTCGGAAAATCAAGTAGGCAAAGGAGTGCTACATATCTTCTATCGACTCCGAGCTCACATCAGTTGTAGGAACATTTGCTATACATATGTAGTTAGTTCATAACTCAACTAAAATGAAATATGAAATTGGCGCTGCAATACTTATAGATACGAAATTTCGAGGATATCGAGGACTTCAGAGCTTTAAAACTTGTCCCCATTCGTTCGCATCGGCAGTAGGTCGATTGTTTTTGATTATAAGCGAAATTTGTGGACTTTTCAAACGCACAGATCCACAGACTGCATCTATGCGATGACGGTAATCGAATCGTGATTAAATATAACACTTTCTCTCCAAAGACCTAATACGAACAACAACCACAACCAAATTTGGGTTGTGTCTATTCTTGACGACGATTCCTTCCCAAGCACGTGCAACAACCAAATAGCTAAGCAAAGGCAAACACCTTTCAGTTAACATTTTTTCAACACACATTTCATCCCGAAGGACAAGTATAATTTTACCTCAGCAGCTGGTTTCCCGCCTACCGAAACACATTCCAATTCAATTTCCCGATCCTCCGTCGTCACTAAATAATCGCCTTGCAAAATTTTCGGAGCTTCTGGTGGCACTAATATCGTCAGCTTAGCAAATCTCGACCGTATTCCAGGCTCACCTAAAAAATACAATAATTTTCATTACAAAATTAAATTACTTGGAGAAGTAAATGACGCACCTTGAGGGCCGGGACCCACTTGACACTGATATTTAGCATCGTCATCCAACATAACTGGGTAAATGTCCAAAGAGAAATCGCCTGAAACAACCGCACACATATAATTTTCATAATTTCAGTCTTTTAGAAACGCAATTGCCCTGTTCCTACCTTCTTCGTCACTCCCCACCATGGAATAACGCTCGAATCCGCTTAAGTTCCTGTGTTGTCCCAAGCCAAAGTCATCTTTTGTCCACTGTAGTGCGCCGATTTTCGACATAACTCGGCATGGAAGAGTTACCCGGGAGCCTACAACGGCAGTTTGATCTTGTGGCTCCATGGCAAAGCGTTGTCCCTCTGATGAAGCTGTTGCCGATGATTTCTCTTCGCTAACGCCCGACACCTTAAGCGATTTAACCTCGGTCGCAGGCAGAAGTAGAACCACCGTCAGGATAATGATTAGCCAAAACTGTAATAATGAAGTCCTCGCGTTGAGTGAAATCGTCTGTCTATTATGTGGCATCGTTAAAAGTCAGCACTTCTAGTGTCAAGTCACCGTCTTACGCTCTGAATCCTGCAAAAAGAAACGAAAATTAACATCGATATGGCACAAAGACAGGATGAGCATTTGATGGAGATTGCTTTTCTGTTTTTCGGATTCTCCTTTGTAGCTCCATGGCTTGCCGATTTAATGGGAACAAATAAAATGAACAAAATAATGCGATTATTGTTATTGTGGGTGCGCCTGGGCCGGATAATGTTCCAAGAACCGACAGACCAGTTTATATGTGGTGGCATACGTTGCATATGCGAGATTGGCTTTTCATTTGAGACCATTCACCCATGCATCGGTCGTTTTGTATGTTCTCTATATCAAATGGCGATGTGGGGTTATCGGTTTCGCATTTATTTATCGTCGCTTATTGAAATGTACGCACAAGTGGAGTGGCTGGACACTATGTCTAGCCGTGTAAAACGCACATCGGATTGGATGATTATCGTTAAAATTGCCTCTGAGACATGCTAATGGCATTCAGAGAAGAAGTGTGGATTATCTGGACTTTTATATCATTTTTACGACTCGACTATTTTTAAGAACAGGCAGTTGTCGTAGAAAACTGTGTATACAATGAAAGGCTTGAGGTACATATTCAGGGTTTTTCATTAAGAACTATAATTTTTTTTTTGTTTAAATGTGAACGCACCTTTAATGTTTGTTTGTTTTGTGAACTGTCATTACCATTTTGCTTGTCAATGTCTGCCATTTATTCATGGTTCAGTACCCGAACGAGCAACGTTTACAAATTATTAAAATTTATTACTAAAATTCGGAGTCGGTTGATTCAACTTCAAGAGCGCTGACGACAATTTTCGGTCGTTATAATTGCCCCAATTCGTAATTTGGTGCAAAAATTTGAGTCTACATTTTCGCTGCTTAATGTTCCGGTGCTAGTGATAGAAAGAAATTTAAAGAGTGCTGTAAATATTGGAGCGGTAAGAGCAGCTTCAACAACATTGTGGATCAAGTTGACCCAAGAATTGACCTCGAACTTTCTCAAATCGGTCTCTGGAAGCATATTTCTGGCTAGATGGCTTTATCAATTAGCAAAGTATGCGCTATTGGACGGCTACAAACCCACATGTGCTTCATGAGAAGCCACTACATCCACAAAAATTTACTGTTTGGTGTGGTTTCAACAGGACGATGCCACTTCCCACACAACGGGCCAAGTAATCGAGCTATTGAAGTCAAAGTTTGGTGACCGAGCTATCTCAAGTAATGAACCAGACTAGACTTTTTTCTTTGGGGCTACGTTAAGTCATTGGTCTATGCCAAAAAGCCAGAGACGTTAGATGTGTTCAGAGCCAATATAGCCAAAATGCCAACGTCGTGTGGAATATCGGCCGAAATGTGTGGAAGAGTGGTCGAAAATTGGCTCCAAGGAATCGATTGCTGCACGCGCGCTCGTGGTGTGCGAGTTCCATTCAAAATGGTAGGAGATGTACGTTAATAGGAAATAAAAGTTTTTTCGATATCTTAAATAGTTTGTGTTTTATTAAAAAACCCTTAATGGTAAACCCGACGTAAAGCAATAACGACTGGATAAATGTAATTAAGGAGAAATTGTTCGCCTTCTATGTAATTATTTGCTATATCCGGACGACTTTGGATAAATAAGAAAATATCCAAAACAAATGTCTTCTTGACACTTTAACCTATACGCTCTTCTGAATACAAGGTGAAATACAATATTCTCAAAGCGTAGTCACGTCAATTGACTTCTTTATATCGACTTAGCTAAAGCTAAGGAAAAACAACAGTTTCCCCAAATATGGCCCAGTTAGTTTGCTTTAAAAGGAAATCCGTCGTCGACACAGCATCTTATAAACACTGTCCAACATTAAATGAATCATGTAGCTTCATATGGTTTAAAAAAAAAACTAGTGTAAGGCTACTATGAGGAAAGGGGTAATTGGTTCCTCCAATATCAGACTCTAATACCTAAAGTTACTTACTTAGGTCGCACTGCAGTTCGGGGTGAATCTCGGCCTAAACTAATAAGCTTCTTCAGTTAGTACGGTCTTTAGCTAACTGCCTTCAGTTGCGCACTCCAAATCGATTGAGGTCCCCTTCTACTTGTGCGCGCCGCCTCAGTTAAGGTCTTCCTCTACTGTATTGTTCCTCCCGGTTAGATTTCGACAACTAAGCGTGCCAGAGTTTTGGTGTCCATTCGCTCTGCATGCCCTAGCCATCTTACGTGACTGATGACCAATTTTCTCACTAGGTCGCTGTCGCTGTACCGCTCGTATAGTTCGTCGTTGAATCTTTCTCCTCCAATGTCCGTCAATGCAAACGGGACCGAATATTTTTCGAAGGATTTTTCTCGATACGACTGAGGATATCTTCATTCAATGGCTGCGATGATCAAGGTCTTATGTAGAGTCTCGAACAGAGTGATTCTTTGTTTTATTTCTGCTGAGGTGTTCTTGGCAGAATTCGTAGCAAATCCAAGCACTACCTCGAAATTATAGCTGTCAATTGTGACGTTCGTCGTCAAATGCGTCGATTTTATGTGTCCTTTCTTATTGCCGTGATATACTTGGTTTTTCTCTCATCTACCGCTAAAGCTCCATTTCAATACTAGCAAACGCACCGTTGACAGCCCGCTGAGTTCTCCATTATGTAGATAATATTATCGGCATATGCACAGACTTTGATTGTGATTGTGACGCCAGTGTTCACTTGTGAGCTCCGCACAACGCTTTCAAGTACAATCTTAAAGAAGTGCACCACCTTGTCTAAAACGTTTTTTGATATCAAAGGTTTCGGTTAAGTCATTACCGACCTTGATGGAGCAGTAAGTGTTCGCAATCGTCATTCTGCACAGACGGACGAGTTTGATAGGGATACCAAAACTAGACATGGCTCTACTATATATAGCTCGTCTCTGTAAATACTGCCGTCGTGGGTATCGATTTAGGCTTCTCGAGTTTTTTCCGGGATCTGTCGGAGTGTGAAGATTTGGCCGATTGTGAGCTTTCCTGGTCTAGAACCGCACTGATAGGGTTCGTGAAGATAGGTCCTTCATGAAGGGTTTCAAACATTCACACAACTTAGCAAATAAGATCCTGTATCCGATGTTAAAAAGACTTATACGTCTATAATTGGCGCAGTTGAGGGGTCTCTGTTTTTGTGGATCAGCCTTACGATGCTGAAATTCCATTCAGCAGGCATACACTTTTCTGACCAGATCTGCTATTCTTACTTCGCTCTGATCAGGTGGACGGAAGTTGTATGGCCTGTTCTGCCTGATGGTGGAATTTTTCGCCGTTATGCAGAAAAAGTTTTTTCATATTCTCAGCAACGACTGTGACTCTGCTACATGGTTTCGTTCTACATCTCTGTACGGGTCTTCTTGCCTTGATACATTCTTTTTACCTGTTGTTAAAACTTCCGTACGTTATTCTTGGAGTACAACCTCTGAATATCTTCGATTGCGAGCTTCTTCGATGGCCTTCCTGTCTCTTTTGCTCGTAGAGCACACGAGCAGCTTTCATCCTTTGTTTTCAGCGCCACTTTGTAGGTTCTTCTTCAGATGCATGTGCTTGTCGCACATCAGTTGCGGCGTCTCTGACTTCACGTTTATAGCATTGCCACTTCGGTATTTGACGCTGGTGGCATATGAGTTGCTGAGAGATTTCAGGATATGTGTTCGGCGAAGATTCCGGCAGTCTCTTGCGATTGCAGCTTTTCAACGATATGTCTTCTCGCAGTAGTTCCTCTTGGGAAATCCGTATTCGCACCTTGGCTGCAACAAGGTGGTGATCCGAGTCAATGTTGGCTGCCCGTCTATCACAATGCCAGATTGACCGGCTGACGATTGATTGATCAGAAGATCTCTAAGTCCTTTTATGAATATCCATATGCGGGAACTGCGTGCTAACTACGACAATGTTTCGCGTCGCCGCAAAAATTATTAGCCTGAATTCGTTATCGGAGGTGGTATCTGACTGATCTACTACCAAAGATGCCCTATCTTCTTAGCTTTGCATTAAAATTGCTGAGAACAGACACTATCTTTGGTTCCTGTGTGGGGAATATTAGTCTAATGTTGGCAACTTTAGCCTTAATGCGGATTGTTACGAGGGGATCGTTAACATGTTGGAAACTCAAGACTTCTTGCCTAGGCGCTGCTTTTGCCGTCGAAAACAATCGCCGTAGATGTCGCAGTTTTTCCTCCTCTTTTCATCCTTTTTCTGTCCGGCCCGTCCCATCGTATTTCTTGGATGGCTGCAACAACTTCTTTGCAGCATTTCAGGGTCTTGTGCTTGTGCTGCTGATTAAGATGAGTTACTTAAAATTGACTTAATAATATCAAAATCTATCGTAAGCAGCAAATCTTTAAACTTTCTTAGTAAACTTTGAAAATGTGAGCTTGTTCTGACAACAAAAGGCCGTTTATTGAACATGTTAGGTGCTGTAATGATGTAGAAATGGGAAAATGGCTTTGTAAGAGATTCGTACATTACTAGTATGCATGTTTTTTATACGCAGACTGTAGAGCTGTGCACTTCTACTGGAAACATTGCCATAAGTTTAGCGATGTTTTTGCTTCAAATGATCCTTATTAAACGCTCTTAAGCAATCAACAATGGTCTAAAAGTGGTAGTACATGAACCACCCTAACTTGTTAGCCATATTGCAACTTCGAGTGAGCAATAGCAAAATAAAACATTTTTAAAACTTTTATGGAGCAATATGGTTTAATTTGGTACATTTTATACGTTAGTGCCCAATTTAAGTTGTGGTCTATTAATACTCCAAGATATTTATAGTTTTTAACAGATTCAATATTAAAACAATTATTTGAACATGTAAAGTTTACAAAAAAAAGTATTTCTACCACAATTATGAACGGGTAAGCGTTATTCCTTATTTTAAAAGACATTAGTTTTGTTTTCTCAATAAGGATTGACTTATGTCTTAAGTTTTCGAAATCTAGGTGACAGTTTTGTCACCTGCAAACGCAGTAGCCATTCCATTTAGATTAACTTAAAAGAGGAGTTTATATAAATCAAAAACAGCAATGGACCAAGAACTGAACCCTGTGGAATCCCATTTTTCAAAACACAAGAGTTACTAAATTTTATGTAAACTCCCTGCTCTTTAAATTTTAAATGCGATTGAAACTATTGATATATTCCTCCTCTGAAGCCAGCATTATTTCAACAAGGACATAACAACTTTGGCGCAAAATTATAGCCACCGTGTATTAGGTAGGTTTAGTATGCACTAACCAACATCACATTAACATTAAAACCAGGTCCTAACTTTGTATTAATTATAAACACCTTTTAACCTACCTACTTCAGAACGTACCCCGATGAGTTTTAGTCAAACAAACCTAAAAATTTACAGTTTGGGATATCAAACACAGTTTAAGGGGTACACATTTACAAAATTGAAATGAATTTGACAGAAATATCAAAGGAAATTCGAAAAAGTTTTTCGAATTTTGAATTTGAATTTGGCTTGCAGTTTTTCAATAATGGAAGCAGAAAAGGTGTTTAATTAAAAAAAAAAGTGAGTTTTCTGTTGTGACAAAACGAGATCGGGCACAGAATTTTGATCGGAATGAAAAGGAAATGCTGCGGCAGTTGGTGGAGCAGCATATCGTAGTAGTGGAGGACAAGGGAAATGATCTGAAATCTGAAATGACATTTCAAAGTCCATACTAAAAGATAAAATGGACTTTATGTGCTATTAAGCTTAGCGCGAAGTTATAACGATAAAGTGGGTCTTATCTCGACTGTAATTATCAAAACACTAGCATTAACTTTGTTACGTACTAAAATGACTTTAAAGTGGATCTTATCTGACTATAATTTTGCGCCTTTGTATTTAAATAAAACACAGACTAATTGAGATATCGGGCTGAAATTTATTCCCGGTGTAGCACACATGTTAAATTTAAGTATGCAATTCGATCTCGTTCATATTCGTGATTATACCACTGTGACCACTGTGAGCACGTTTGCACTGATCGATTCTTTGGAGCCAATTTTCCACCACTCTTCCACACATATCGGACGCCACGTTGAAAATTTCGCTTTCGATGTTTTTTCTAAGCTCCTCTAACGTTGTTGGCTTGTTGGCATAAACTAACGACTTAGCAGAACTCCGTAAAAAGAAATCCAACGGCGTTAAATCGCATGAGAGAGGTGGCTATTCGACCAGACCATTTCTGGAAATCACACGATTAACCCGTATCATCCTAGTGTTCCATTAGTGGAACGGTATCTGTTTCATTTTTTACAAATATTTGTTGAACGCGTCCATTACTTATTTTTGCATTCTGGCATCACTAATAATATTTGCTGTCAAAATAATTTACCGTTGGCTTAATTTCGAAAAATGTCGGTGTATTTATTGTGTGTTGAATTTTAAGAAATCGACAAAAAAATGTCTCGCCGCAAAGTTTAAGTTTTTTTTATAAACTAATTGGACTAATATCTTCCATGTTACTCGTACATTGGTTTACTTGTAAATGTTTGAATAATGTGCTTTTAATATCATAACAAAAAAATATATAGGTTTTAGATAATTTCTTTGAAATAGTTAGCACCATTCCACAAATGGATAAGTAGGATCATATGCCAATGTAACAAATATTTGCAAAAACATTTTAGTCTATGGGAACTTTGTTTTGTTTTGTGTAAATGGCATCAGGTTGAGTGTAAATGAAATCATTTCACAACTTGAAGAATACGACAATGTTTTGGCTGCTGAAATTTTTATAACATCCTCTGTAAATAACGACATGAGCGATGAAGATAGCGGTGATAAAGAATCAGTAAATATTAATCATCTATCAAAGCACAGTTGCAAGAAAGTGGAAGCCTATAGACATTCCCGAAAGACCAGAGAAGAACATTACAAAAGTAATTTGATTCCAAACGACAAATTTGCAAAGATTCGACCTCTTTGGAATCTTCTCAACAAAAGATGGTTAAAACTACTTTCTTGGTGATAAAAATTTAAGTGTGGATGAATCGATGATACCATATACCGGACGAGGAGGTGGTGGTGCAAGTGGGTCGACTTCGGTTTCCAGTAATTCAGCCAAAATTGATGTATTGTAGTGGGCATTCTGGTGGTGTTGCGTATGGGTTGGTAAGTTGTCAATTTTGCTGCTTACTGCTTCGATATGATTCTTGATATCGAAAATGGTTGATTGTGCGGCGGCTAGATCGTCACCAGCACCATTGATTCTATCAAAGATTACTTCGATCATAGGATCAGGCTGCATGAGAGATGGTTGTTTCTTTGAGGCGGATTGAAAATGCGTCTCAAGGTCTTCACGCAGGATGTTTATCGATTCGCTAGATTTAAGGTTAGAGATCATTGATCGCAGTATTCATCTCGACCAGACTTGCAGATTGTTCATTGAGATTGGTGAGGATGGACTTAGTTATTTCGGTTGAGGACAGATCCGAGTTGCCTAATTCATCAACATAACTGGTACTACTTTCTAAATTGGATTGATTCGTCGTGATCATTTTTGTGAGACTTTTTTGGAATGAGCCATTAGAGTCACTGAGGCACTTTATAGCAAGCAACACGTGCGATAACGAGATGATCTCGCACTCATCACAAAAGAATAGAAGGTTGTCAGACAACTCTTTGATGTATACCGTATTCCTTTTATTTAATCCGACACAAATTGCATCAACTGATTTTCCACAGATGCCCTTACAAGTAACAAAGTCAGCATTGCCATCAAAGATTGGGCAGTTAGTGATTCGGCAAGACATGGCAATTTTATCAAAAGTAAACAAAAAAGGTAAACAATGAACTTTACGCACTGTTATGCACGGCGAGTGGAAATTCAGCAAAATCCGAAAATTGGTCAATACTTGGGGTAATGCACTAAATATATACGGAACCGGCACCAGAAGTGGCACAGCGACAGTTATTGAGCGCGAAAGATTGAGGTCGGCCAAAAAACAAAAAAAAAAAAAGCCAAAGAGACAGTCAGCACTTGGGGTAATGCAATAATGTCGCGGAACTGATATCAGAAGTAGAAATACTAGAAAAGTAACCTCCTTTTTTATTTTATTCAATATAGCCTCCTCTTAGTTTGATACACCTATTCCAGCGATTTTCCAACTTCTTCACCCCGTCCGAAAAGTAATTTTCCGGAAGGTCTGCAAAATATTCCTCCGTGGCGTCGATGATTTCCTCGCGTGAGCTGAATTTTTTATTGATGAGCCATCTTTTGAGGTTTGGAAAGAGATAATAGTCCGAGGGATCCAAATCCAGTTACCAATTGAGCATTCGTGGCACCCAGCGGCAGGATAACTTTTTCATATGCAGAATATTGCCCAAAATATGGCGTGTGCACTCAGTATTAATCTTTGTGGTATCGGCTAGCTCGCGCACCTTCACTTTCCGGTCAGCCAACACCATTTCATGTATTTTTTTGACATTGTCCTCTGTAACCGCATCGGAGGGCCTGCCGCTGCGGACTTGATCGGTAGTGGAGTTGTGGCCACCACGAAACCCTCGAAACCAATATTTGACGGCATAATCAGACGGAGTATTATCCCCATAATATTTATCCAACTTTTCTTTTGTTTCCCTCGCCGTTTTGCCTCTCAAAAAATAATGTTTTATGAGAGAACGAAAATCGTTTTTGTCCATACTCAACATGATGCCAAACACGTCATCAACAATCAGCTGTCAAAGCACAACTAAAGACAGTATCGCACTGAAATTTGGCATGTCTACCTAAATATGAACAGACTTCAAGGCACCATAACCTTTTTTGCAGTAACAGTGCATTCTGGCAGTCAAGGAGGTATGGAAGGTGAAGAAATAAATTATATTTAAAAGTTTAATGCGGAGCAAAACGAAAACACGTCCGAACACGACGAACAGTAGAAACAAGCTTATTAGGATATTACACACATTCGTATATATACCACCCTGATCAAAAAGTTCCCGCACCACACCACCGTGTGGCGCTCTCATTGTTCCGATTTGAGTTCTGTTTTTTTTTGTTAAGTTGGTAAATCTGGTGTTGACATTCCCTCTAAATCTTAGCGTCATAGTTTGACATTTGCAAAAGTTACGTAGCCAAGAGTACATCTATATATCTCTGTGTGTGTTGGCGATTTTTTACAATTTTAGAAATGGCTTTAAATTTGCAACAGAAAGTTCGCTTAGACGTGCACTGAAATCTTTTAGGTTTCATTTTAAACGGAAATGGGCAGCCGCCAGTAATAAAGAAGATCGCTTTTTAAGTAAAAATGAAGAATGGCTAAACTCAATCATAAAGCTACCTACCTGGGTAAAAATAAAACCTGGTCGTCCAATAAAAAACTTTGAAGAGTCAAGTGAACGAAGCAAGCGGCGAAAAACAATGAGTTTAAGAGACCAGGTATTACCCCAAAGAATGAATGTTCTGTCTAGTAAACTGTCAATTGAACTGTCCATTATTAAAATCTATTATGTAAGTAGGTGTGTTGTTCAAAATGTGAAATTGTTGTTAGCTAGGTGTATGATATGATATTATGTTCATATCTGTTAAATGTGTAATACATCTTTTACATAGTGCATCTGTTTATCTAGGTTCCACCTGACCAGTTAACTTATGCAGCGCAAATGAGCCAGCGTGCTGTAGGTAATACGAGGGCGGATCAAAAGGTCCGTGACTTTTGGATTAAAACACAGATTTTTTGATAAAAAAATAATTTTATTTTTCAACGTAGTCTCCCTTGAGCTCTATACACTTTGTCCAATGCTTCTCCAATTTTTTTATCCCTTCCAAAAAAATGATTTGTCGAGGTCCTCAAAATGACGAGATGACTTCATCATTGGAGTCAAATCTTTTTCCACCAAGCCATTTCTTCAGGTTTGGGAACAAGAAGTAGTCGCTCGGAGCCAAATCTGGAGAATAGGGTGGATGAGGGAGCAATTCATAGCCCAATTCATGGATTTTTGCCATGGCAACTGCACATGTGTGCACCCTTGCATTGTCTTGGTGGAAAAGAACTTTTTTTCTTGGCCAAATGAGGTCGTTTTTTTTTCAAATCGTCATTGAATCGGTCCAATAAGTTGGCATAATATTCCCCATTGATTGTTCTTCCCTTTTGAAGGTAGTCAATGTGGATTATCCCGCGTGCATCCCAAAAAACAGTCGCCATAACTTTATTGGCTGACAAACCCACCTTGGCCTTCTTTGGCGCCGATTCACCCTTAGAAACCCACTGTTTTGACTGTTGTTTGTTCTCTGGTGTGTTGTGATGGATCCATGTTTCGTGCACGGTTACAAAACGGCGCAAAAACTCCTCCATATTGCGATTAAACAACGCCAAACCTTCCTGTGAAGTTGTTACACGATTGCGTTTGTGGTCGACTGTGAGCAAACGCGGCACCCATCTTGCGGAAAGCTTTCTCATGCCCAAGTGATCATTCAAAATTGAAACCACTGAGCCATGCGAGATCCCTACGGCTTCCACAATCTCTCGCACTTTCAATCTTTGGTCGGCCAACACCATATCGTGAATTTTTTCGATTGTTTCGGGTGTAGAGACCTCAACTGGGCGTCCAGGACGTTCGGCATCTTCAGTGCTTGTACGGCCACAACGAAATTCAGTAAACCACTTTTTTACCATTGAAATCGATGGTGCAGAGTCCCCATAGTATTTATCAAGCTTAGCCTTGGTCTCGGTAATGGTTTTTTTTCGCAAGAAATAATGCTTAATAAGCACACGAAATTCACTTTTTTCCATTTTCTCCTCAAATTAGTGAGTAGTCTGATAAAAATAGCTGTCAAACACAAACTAACTGACGCAGCAAGTTTAAATTTTGACAGGAGTCAACTGACAGATGCCTGTTGACAGGAGCAGTGTTGCTGTTTCAGTAAAGAGGTCAGAAATTCAAAAAGTCACTTACTTATTGACCCGCCCTCGTAGTAACGTATCTAAAATAATCAACACTGTAACACTAACACCAAGGAGAGCTTCAAAATATACGAAAATACTTAGTTCCGCGGAAAACACTATAGTGAAAAAACATACACAGAAGCTCTATCACATTTCATCGATTGTGATATGACAAGAAAGCAATACGAAATTATTCACGCTGCTAATAAGACCATTTATCCATGTTACTCACTTTTACAGAGGGCAAAAAAGGATTGCTATCCTCGAGAAGAGTCGATCAAGGTGACAGATACCTGCGCTGAAATTAACCTACAGGATCTCCTTGGTCATACGGCTTTGCGATTACTAAAATACCTCGAGGATGTGCTGAAAACTACAGACGAAGAAGAAAAGATATTGGAGCTATTGACAAAATGGGGTTGCGATGGGTCACAATAACAACAATTTAAACAGACATTTCAGGACGACAGGGATACCGACGCAAACATCTTTCAAAGTTCTCTTGTTCCCTCAAGATTGATAAGCAATAGTGGTGGCCAGAAACAGACGCTGTGGCAAAACCCAGTACCATCATCTACAAGATATTGCAGACCGATTCGTATGCGTTTCGTTAAAGAAACAGTTGATGTTACGAATGAAGAAATTCAATACGTTGAAAATCAAGCAAAAAACCTAAGAAAAACACAAATACTGACAAATAATTGGGGTTTATTTGTTATTCAGCATACATTGGTACTAACAATGGTAGATGGAAAGGTTTGCAATGCTGTTACAAGTACGTCTTCAACTATGAGGTGCTATATATGCGGAGAAACTTCAAAAAAATTTTAACAATTTAAACAGGCAACGCAGAACTTCATGCAAGAATTCGGTTTTTTGAGTCACTTTTGCATTTGTTAACAAGTGGCAGGCCAGAACCAATGAAGACAAGAGAATAGTAGCAGAGACAAAAAAAAAGAATTCAGGCCAATTTTAAAACAGAAATGGGTCTGCTTATTGACATTCCCAAAGCCGGATTTGGTAACACAAATGACGGGAATACTTCTATAAATTTTTTTGCAGATCCTGAAACTGCTTCCCGAATTACTGGAGTAGACATTAACCTCATTAGCAAATTTAGGATAATATTGGAAGTCCTTTCAAGTGGACACAAAATTGATGTACAAAAAAGAAACTGCAAAACTTTATAGTTGGTATCCAATGTCGCCAACAATACATAAAGTGTTAAGACATGGGGCCACGGTATTCAGCCACGCTATATTACCTATTGGCCAACTTTCAGAGGAAGCGGCAGAAACTAGAAACAAGCATTTTCGTTTATATAGGCAAAAAATTTTCTAGAAAATTTTCCCGAGAGGATTGTAATAGAGATGTCTTGAATAGACTTTTGTTAAGCTGTGACCCTTTTTTGAGTAGTTTGAGGCGAAAGTCTCAAAAGCAAGCCATTCATCAGCGAAACTTTACAGCTACTGCTTCCAAAGACAACATATGTAAACTCAAATGGTGATAACAGCGAAACAGAAAGAGAAGAATAGGAAAAGGAGGACGAGGAAGAAACATGTGACGAATTTGATTACGAAAATGAATGAATTTCAAATTGTATTTATATTTATTAAATATTTAATTTTTAGCATAAAAACTCAAAATAACTCTGTTAATATGATCCAAAAGTATTTTCTATAACTCATAAGTTATATTAAACACACCCAATATTTCTGTCCACTTTTAAGGTAAAATACTCTGTGGAGCGGTTCAAAAGCGGTCGCGAGTCAATCGAAGACGATGAACGCAGTGCCAGATCATCGACATCGAATATCCCCGAAAAAATTGATGAAGTAAAAGGAATGTTGGTCAATAACCGCAAATTACCCATCAGAGAGAGAGAGAGCGGAGGATTTGAACATTGCCTATGGATCCGTCCAAGGCATTTTGGTTAATGATTTGGGCTTCCGTCGTGTAGTAGCAAAGTTGGTGCCAAAAGACCTCAATTTCATGCAAAGAAAGACATCGGGATGACGTCGCAAAAGAGATGATCCGATCCCATATTCATCAAAAGGATCACCTCTGGAGACGAGACGTGGGTTTATGAGTACGACACGCAATCCAGACATCCGGCAAGTAAATGGCGTTCACCAAATGAGCCGAGATAAAAAAAAACACGTCGTTTTTAGTCAAAAAAGAAGGCAATGCTCACGGTTTTCATGGATTACAACGGTGTAGTGCATCATGAATTTTTACCAGAAGGCCAGACAGTAAATAAAGAGTATTATTTGGGCGTTATGAGGCGTTTGCGTGAAGCAATTCGCCGAAAAAGACCAGAATTGTGGGCAGGAAACTCGTGGATTTTGCACCACGATAACGCACCGTCGCGACGGTCGCACAATGTCATCATATCCCTGTGACTTCTTTCTGTTCAATCGAGTTAAAAAACCACTACGGGGAACGCGTTTCAGCAGCCGAGAGGAAGTAATGGAAAAATCGCCGGAAGCACTGATGGACATACTGAAAACCAAATATAAAAAAATGTTTCGAGGATTGGATCAAGCGCTGCCATAAGTGTATTGCAGTCAACAGTGATTACTTTAAATTGGAAAATATAGATTTAGATGAATAAACTTGTATGTGTAATTTTCTGAATACATACCGGGAACTTTTTGATCAAGGTGGTTTTTATACACCGGTTCACGCAATAAATACCAAGCAGCTTCTTGGCTTCAAATTTCGACAGCATTTAACATGTCAACACTCATCTTCCTGGTAACTTCACCTATGTCAAATTCAGGATGTTCGTTCATGATTGTAACTATTTATAAATTGTAAATTGCTGACTCCTCTATTGGTTTTATTGATATACTCTACGACATAAGCTGCGCAGGAATATTCTTCTGTAATGAACTGGATGTTAGTATTGGACATCAAAGCATTAAAAATAAACGGATTAAATGGATTATGCCATTTCTCAGAAGGCGTTCGGTTAAGAAAGACTTTAGGACGAGTAATTCCAGCACGAAGGACATCAATGTAATGGTGAGCTGATATTATTTGATTTCTTTCAAAGAATGCATCTATATCCAGGTAATCGTTCTCTTCCAAATCAAGCCTAATATTTTTATACCGCTCCGCATATTTCACGAATCCAGGTTCTGTCTTTGGCATCGGTGTGAGTATCATTGTTGCACGAGAAGGTAAGAACGGAGCTTTAGAACGACACTTCAATTGTTTATTTGGCAGGATTTTTTTGTAACAGCTGAGTGGATCCTTTGGAGCATTGTCTAGCCATAGTAAAATGTATGCGTGAGGACTTCCGCGATGTTGGAACTCTATACGTTTAAAATATTCAAGCACTCTGTAATTTTCAAATGGGCTGATTTTATTGGACTGAAGAATAGTTATTAATATATTTACTAATTTATGAAAATAAATTGCGCAAGTGACCGCATCTTCATTAATCAAAGCACTTTTCTCAAGATAATGTAATGAATCCATTTCTTTTTTACTCAGTTCAGCTCCATCATTTTTTAATCGATACAAGGTCTGTAAAAGAGAAGTCCAAACTATTTCGTTAGCACTTAGTGTTAGGAAGATAGTTGGTTTACCAAGTTGCAATACCACGCAGAGTTGGGTATTGTTCGTAAAAAGCCCAAATTACTCTCCAAACAACTCTCCAAATTACTCTTCGGATTCTATTTATTGTCTCGTTACTTTTATATTTTTGCCAATATGTTTAAAGGCAATAGTAAGGCTGTCTCGAACTTGTAGTCTCATTATCTTCATGGACATGTACAGCAGGTGATAAGGAGTTACTCTCCGCCGATCAGATTGTCGAAGTTCGCTTGAAGCCATCATATATGGTGTAACATTTAGTCCTTCTTTGAAGCATCTAAATTGACCAAGATAAATACTGGGGAAAGATAATTCCTCAGCATGTTCGTAAAATAGCAAGCTTTTCGGAATATTTTGTTCTCCTGTAGAGTATGCTGTCAAACTCTCTTCGATTGGTATTTCTTCACTGATGTCGTTTTGACTTGTAATTAAATATTCTAACCATATCTTAATGTTTCGCTTGTTTAAAAGTCCCATTAGATAGCTCGACTTATGTATCTTCTTTCTTTTGATGTGTACATTAACACAATGATCATCATCTATGTTTCTTGGCAAAGAATTGACCATGTTATTCACCGACACAGGAACATTTATTATTTGTCCAAAAATGCCAAATTGACCATGAACGTGCCGCAAACGTCGTATTTGCATGAATGGTATACGAGGTGAAATGAGACGTTCTGAAATTAAATCCAGTTTGGGCAAATGCGCTGGTTTTTCTGGATATTTAAATCCATTGAATTTGGATAACGTAGGCCCGTTACCTCTATTTAATGATTGCTTGCAAGATTTCTTCTTGTTCGTGAGAAATAGATGTAATATCATTTTTAAACCATAATCTGTCACAAATTTAACATGCTGAACCGAACGGATTATTTATAAATTGTTTTTCCAAGTGTTTATGAGCACTTTTGTGTGCATTAAAGTTAGTATGTGGTTCACATGGTATTGAAGTGATTGTGTGGTCGACGTCGAACTGCAATTCAGCGGAAGTGCCTGCTACCTGAGCTATGCCTCCCAATATTTGTGACGTAGCTTGACTAACAATAACAGCTGCTGCTTTTAATGCCTTTTGAAGCGTTCTGTACTCACGCGCTCGTTGTGCACCGGTTTTTGGCGGCGGTCTAGCTAGGGCTTACTGAGATTTTCGCTGACGGTGTATTCTTGATTTCCCTGTTGATGTTTTCGCCATGATGACCACAAATATATCAAATTTAATTCCACACACACTATAAACTGTACCTCTGATGTTATGTTTTTAGGTTATATTATTTTATAACGTTTACTATAATATCGGTCACCACTCGATTTTATCGTATAAAATTATGTAAAAGTTTATACTATTTATTTACCCTATATAATATTATTTATGTGTAGAAAATAAATTTGAAATTCTTTTTAACTGAATTTTTCACAAAAATCTTCCCCCTAAAAAAATATACCGCAGTATACAATGTGGCCGCTGGGCTAACTGGGGAGTAGAGTTTTGTGGCGTCGCTGAGACTACAGGCACATAACATATACACACTAGAGGTTGGTCGTTTTCGGTTTTTGTGTTAACGAAACGAAACAGCTCTTTAAAGAAATACATATAACTAGTTAACTAACTACTTAATAAGAGGCACTAACGAGAAATTATAATCATGTACTGCGAGAAAACCAAAAACCATTTTCGTCTCATCCACCCAAATGAAACCGTTGTTTGCAATGTAAAATAAACCCAACTTTTCCTTGTTGATTCCACTCCTGGCTGACAGTAACTACATTCACGAAACGAACGAAAAAGCGTTTTCATATCTTTTAGTGCAAACGAACAAGAAACGGAAAAAACAATAACGATCGGGTGAAGTACTCGTAGTTAGTGTACGAGTATGTATCAGGGGTGGAATCATGTTATTCGTTTTTCTCCTTCATGCGTTTTTCATATTTGCGTAACAGAATGATCCCTTCGCATACCTGAGTTGATTTTTGTGTATGGGGATAGCGTTGCACGTTTTCGTTACATAGCCATTCCCATGAAACGAACTTACTCTACCGAGCGCAAAGAAGTTTCACTTCAAAAACCACGACGATTTCAGAAAGCAATGCTCACGATTTTCATGGATTACAACGGTGTAGTGCATCATGAATTTTTGCTAGAACGCCAGACAGTAAACAAAGAGTATTATGTGGGCGTTATGAGACGTTTGCATGAAGCAATTTACAAAAAGAGACCAGAATGCATGATAACGCACTGTCGCACAGTGCCATCATTATTCGTAATTTTTTGACGAAAAATGCAACAAATACCATGCAACAGCCACCGAATTCACCTGATTTGGCTCTCTGGGACTTCTTGCTGTTCAATCGAGTTAAAAAACCACTACGGGGAACGCGTTTCAGCAGCCGAAAGGAAGTAATGGAAAAATCGCCGGAAGCACTGATTGACATACCGAAAATCGAATAATGTTTCGAGGATTGGATCAAGCGCTGGCATAAGTTTGTTGCAGTAGATGGGGATTACTTTAAAGGGGACAATGTAGATTTAAGTGAATAAATTTGTATCTTCAGCTTTCTGAATGGATTCCGGGAACTTTTTGATCAATGTAGTATGTTAGTTTTCCTATTTGTTGCCATACTACATTTGTCATAGATTGTTAGTTGGTTGCTGCACACGAGAAGTCCTGCAGCGTAAATCAAATTAAACTTTTGAAAATCATTTTCGCTTTGTTACGGGATTACTTTAATGCTTAACAATGCGCTGCCATGTACGAGTAATACGTATCCTATCATCTGATCACGTAAGAGCTCAATGAAGCGACAACACCGGGCTTAGAGAAATACGCTTAAATAAAATTTCAATTTATGCGACAAACACATTTTTATGCATGCAAATGGATTATTTTGTTATTCCTGCACATGCACATACATACGTACGAGTACGACATACAAAGCAACCCTACTCTATTTAACAGAAAAAAAATCAATAAAAATCAATTTATGTAAATTTCTATCGGTACCATGGCCTGCTCTCATTGAAGTTAAAAGTCAGAATGATACATCAAATTGATTATAAATGACATTGGGTAGTGCAACCAAAAATTTAAACCATTACTATAAATTTGTAATTGGGGTAAAGGACCTTCTCGATATCGTAGATATCGAATTATCTTAGAGGACTGCAAACTCGAAAAACTATCTGATGGAAACTACAGCTACAGCTCCTTGTGTTCTTCCATTAGCAGAAATGGCTACAGGGAATTGCTTGAGTAGTGCTATAGTAAAAGGAGACTGACTGACTTTCAATGTAATTCTGTATCCTTTACTCCACATACATGCATATGCACACATGTATGAGTATTTAGTCTAAACAAATTTATAACAGTGGCTCCAAACGGTATGCAAACACACATGTTTAATGCACATGGACTACGAGTATGTAGAATGTAGGTAAAAGTGTGCATCCAAAGAGCATTTTCAAAAGAAATGAATGAAATGATTTGTATCTGGGAGTCAGTCATGAGGATACTTCAAAGTTCTATCTTCAACTTTTCGATGATGACACTTGGTACGGGTACTGCTTTACCATTGTGTACTCGTATATTGAAAATAGTTCTGCTCTGCTGCTGGTACATTTACTCGTATATGTATGGTATTACCCTGAAGGATACATATGCTCGTACGAGTAATACCGATTACGAAGTTCCTATAGCTTGAACAAGGTCGCGTACGTCTATGCTTTCTGTTCGAATTAAATGTAGTGTATGGTGTATCGATTGCGATAGGTATCGACTACTACGTGTCTTTGGTTTTCTATGGAAAAATCGTATTCGTCCTCGCCATCATCATCATTATTCTCATCATCGACGTCGACATCGTTTTTGTCGTTTTTGTCGTTTTTGTCGTCGTTGTCCTCGTTTTCGACCGTATATCAGGGATTAAATAACATTTCTCATTTGAAATCGATTTTTGCGCGATTGACATTCTTCTTATATTTTTGATTTCCTCCGTCTCTATGTTTACTGCTGTGCCATCAAAAAGCTAAACAAAAATTTGATATAACAATAACATGTATGTTATTCCTGGGGTGGGACCTGGGAGCCCTTAATTCTCCATTCTCCACTGCTAGGCTCGGCACACTACAAATAAACACACACATACCATATCTGGGAATGTTTGTTCTAATTCTTTTATGTTTAGGATAGTAAACTTGAAACTGATACTTTTTCGAATTTTCCCGAGCTCTTTAGTCCGTAACTCTTTGTCAACTCGTTCTTTTTGACTTCCACATACTACACAAGACAGTTCTGAGTTGTTTATTTTGACTGGATGTTTGGAGGTGATGAGGTGTGATTCGTGTTTTTTTGGTTTGAATGACAAATTATCTGATTTATCCATCGAACCATGTAATGTACACATCTTCAGAATTTTGTGGATCACATTCAATTTCTCAAAATCTGCATTCATGATTTCGGTTTCTTTTCGGCTCAGAGTGAATAAGTACCTATGCCATATTTCTTACCAAAATAGAGCCAATGCTGAAACATTTTTCTCCTAATTTGCATTTGGCACCTAGAGGGGGTTTCATCAAGAAGTGTACGATTTGAAAGGCATATTATGTTACAGCTGATGCACGCAAAGTTGTCATATGGTGACAGATGTCATTTATAAATTTGGGAAATTCATAATGGAACGCTACACAGTGAAAGAGAAAATACAAATCGTCGAATTTTATTACGACATTTCACGTTCAATCGGAGAAACGACGCGAAAAATTCGTGTCAATTGTGAACGTAGTCATTTGCCTTCCTAGGGACGGACTCAGCACAAGCTGTAAAGATGCCGAAATGTGTTCGCTCTGGACGTTCAATGGAAAATATTTTTTATTTTTTTTATAATCAGCGCGCGCTCAAGGGGTTTTTGTACCCTTAAAATGTTCGTACACAGCGCGGGCGAAGGAAATTTAGGTACCGATGTACATTGTTTTTAAATGTTTGTAAGTTATAACGACCAGGAAACGCAGAGATCGAAAAGCGAGCTGTACGGCTTAGGAAAGAATCACGATATTTTAGAGTACGTCCGAAAATGGGCTTGAGGGTATACTGATGAGCATTCATAGCGAGACGGGTGTTACGGTTGAAAGTTTGAATCGGCGGAATGCTACTGGCGATTTCAATGGAGAACTGGTGGTGGAAATAGCGATAAAACAAAGTGAGACAGGAGACATTACGTCGGTGTTCGAGGGTGTCAATTGATTGACTGATATTTGTATCACCAATGAGTTTTATCGCACGGTTTTGAATCCTATCTAGCGGGTGCAGAGATGTTTTAATAGCACCTGACCAGATGGGGGCATTGTACTCCAATTTTGGGCGGATAAATGCCTTAAATATTGAGGCCAGATCAGAGGGGGTGAAATATTTCTTACATCGCTTGAGGAAACCTAGACATTTCGCAGCATTTTTGGCGACATCCGATATGTGGTCATTCTAACATAAGTTGTCATTGACAAACATACCGCGAACGGAAAGTTTATCAGTTTCGACGATGCAAGTGCCATTCATGGATAATGGCTGGGTATTTGAATTTCGCTTTAATGACAGCAGACAGCATTGAGTTTTGGAAACATTAAATTCTACTCTGTTAGTGGTTCCCCAATTAGTTATGCTGGTAATATCAGAATTTAATGAGCTTAACATACGCTGCCGTTCCCGTTCTATAGCTGAAGAGCAGGGACGTGAGTACTGTCGTCAGCAAAGGAATATATTGGATTAGAAGTAGCAGACAAGAGATCGTTGATGAAAATTAAAAGGAGTGTCGGAGACAGAAGGGAGCCCTGGGGCACACCAGCATTTATTTTGTGAATATCAGACTTGAAACCGTCCAAGACAACTTGAATTGAACGTTCCGAAAGGTAATTTCTAATCCATTGAAGAAGAGAGTCGTCGATCCCAAAAGCACGCATTTTCGACAAAAGAGCTTGAATGCCTTAGAAATATCAAGTGCAACTATCTTACTTTCGACAGATTGATGTAAGCTTTGGTTTCACTTTCGGTGAGTCATTCCATCAAATCACCAGTCGACCTGTTGCTACGAAAACTATATTGCCGGTCATTGTGAAGTTTTCGTGTTTCGAGATATTTCATGAGCTGACGGTTTATCAGCGTTTCCATGACTTTGGAAAGAAGGGACGTTAGTGCAATGGGTCTGTAGGAGGAGAGAGAAGAAGATTCGCCTTTTTTAGGGACGGGCTGGACAAATGCTGTTTTCCATCTGCTCAGAGAGTCCTAAGGAGTAGGATTGGTGAAAAAGCTTACGCAGTGGTTTTGCCAGCGTGGAAGAACACCACTTCAGAAAAAGGGGAGATATACCATCTGGACCAGCGGATTTATGCATGTTGAGATCTTTAAGTACTCTTGCTACTACACGAGTGCGAAAATGAATTCGTCCCATTGTAGATTTGACGCACTCAAGTGTAGGCGGGGAAAAAGCACAATCTGCGAGTGTTGATCTGGCCGCTCAGCGAACGACCAAAAATTTGTATTACCTTTGGGACATTGTAGTATTTTTTGCCTCAGTTTTGATAGCATTGGAATTTTACACGTTTAAGAAAGGCGTTGCAGTCATTTCTAGCTCGTTTGAACTTTTTTCGATTTTTCTCAGTTGGGCTGCTCTTGAAGGACCGATAAAACATTTTTCTAACCCTGACAGCCTCTTTACAGCTCGAGTCGTACCATGCCTTTTCTTTTGGTTTGATACTGCTCATCCGATGAGGGATAAAGTTTCTCATTCCAAAGAGAATGGGGTCTGTGATCATATCAGCAGCGGCATCCACATCGTTATCGAGGAAACATAACGACCAGTTAAAATTCCTAAAAAAGTTGTTAAGTCCGCTCCAATTGGTTTTCTCGTATTGCCATACGGTTCTTTTAGGATTCTTTTCTCTAGCTGTGTGGTCGGTGTACGAGAAATTAGCTGATATGACACAATGGTCCGATGAGCCTAGAGGGGAGAGCACATCAACGCAGTACTTGTCAGGGTGAGAAGTTAAAAACAAGTCCAGGATGTTGGAGGTATGACTATTCGTGTGGGCTCATTTACAAGCTGGGTTAAGTTATTTTCCGCAGCGAAGATCTCAACACACCGTCCTTTGGGTGTTGTCTGTCCAGAATATCGAAGCCACCCAGAATTGTGTATATTGAAATCCCCGTAATAATGATTTCAGTATGAGGATACAGGGATACAATTCTTTGAATGGAGTCACACAGCGCATCAA
The DNA here is from genome assembly GCA_963966105.1 of Volucella zonaria. Classification (NCBI taxonomy): domain Eukaryota; kingdom Metazoa; phylum Arthropoda; class Insecta; order Diptera; family Syrphidae; genus Volucella; species Volucella zonaria. Next base: position 198,900,035 of record OZ014532.1, on the reverse strand, counting down.
ACTCGTGAAAGGTCGAGTTACTGTCCAGTTTGGGGCTTCTGTAAATAAAGCAGTAGTGGATAATTTGCTTACGAAGATGGAATTTTAACCACATGAAATTGAATTCCGGATTTGAACAGGGATTACATTGTGGTAAAATTTGGTAAGCTGAGGAAAGAATAGTGGCACTAGTTCGTAGCCAGGTAGCTTCAGATCAGTATGATCTGAGAGGTGTGGGCGGGGATCTACCTGTGTTTCACTAAGTGCCAAAACAGCTGGTCTGTACTTACAGACTTGGACGTACGCGGAAAAGTGATTACTTTTTAGCCCGCGTATATTGGCTACGTCCACCCTGAATTCTCTGGTCATAATTACAAACAAACACAGTAAACACAAACACCGACGATACTAAGCAAGGCTGCGAAGTGAAAATTCTGACGAAGGTTTACCGACTCAAATTGCTGTAGGTGTTATGCCCTTACAACAATATGAAACAGTGCACCAACAAAATTTTCACACACAACCCGCTATCCATCAGTTGTTACATACACTCAGTCACTGCCCGTAGCGTATGATAAATACAGTAACGGCAGTGACCGAGTGCAAGCAACAGTACTACGAGCAGGAGCGGGAGAGGTGGGATATCCGCACTGTTTGATATTTTTAAATTGCACTGAACTGTTTTAGTTTTTTTGCACACGCGCGCGGTGGTCACTGTGGGTTTTTTTTTGTGTGCAGCACAGGAGAAATGACGAGTGCAGTGGGTGAGGTGTGCACTCGTCGGTGGTCGACTCGGTACTCAGGAGTACCACAGGGCTCAATACTTGGTACAATGTTGTTTTGCATATTTATTAATGACCTCCCCAAAGCTTGCTCAAACGCTAGTCTTCACTTCTATGCGGATGATGCGCAAATATACCTATCTAGACCTATTGGTCTAGTTGAGGATCTTGTTTGCAGGTTGAATGAGGATTTATTCGCAATCTACCAATGGTCGCTACGTAATTGTTTGACCCTCAACCCAGCAAAATCTCAGATGATTTTAATATCTAAAAAACTTCACAATGTTCAACTACTGCCGCCCATTTACCTCAACGATACGCAATTGCAGTTCGTGGAGACTGTAACCAACCTGGCTTTTAAGATAAACCAATCCATCTCCTATGTAAGCCACTTCAATTATAGTGTGGGACGAATTTACGGAGGTCTAGGCTAACTTTGGCTGCTCTCTAGTTTTACTCCTGTTAATACGAGGCTGAGACTTGTTAAAACCTTACTTGTTCCGTATATTGATTACTCATCAGCAGTGTACTGCAAACTCGATTCCCTATCTCAGCATAAACTTACTGTGGCATTCAATGATATGGTAAGGTATGTGTATGGGCTACGTCGATGCGACCACATATCCAATTATCATACAAATATCCTCGGTTGTACGCTCCAGCAGTTCTTGCATGTTAGGTGCTATATCTTCATGCACAAAATTATTCAGACCAAGTCGCCACCATACCTTTTTGAAAAACTTCAGTTCGCCCGTTCGCCTAGAACATACAGCCTTATAACTCCGTCTTCGAACTATTTAAACTCCTCGTGCCTTTTCTTCGTCTTTGCCACCAGACTATGGAATTCTCTGCCCACAATTGGAGCAATACAATTTAAGAATGTTATTTTGGAGCATTTTGCATTCTATAAGAATGCAACAGCAGACTATTTCTTGTCCTTTACTATTCCCCTCCTCACACTATCCGTCCGTTTGCTTCCCTTTTCTGATTAAAGTATCTCTTAATGTTAATTATAAATATTAAACTAATCTTGTATATTATCCATAATTTTAAATACTATAAAAGACTAAATCTTATTTGTACACTTTTAGTTGAATAAAATTGAACAGAAGTTTAACAAATTCATGCAACAATCGTGTATACAGACACACCAAATAACAAATATCAACAAGTATTAGGAAAAACAAATAAATAAATAAGCAATAAATAAATAAATAAATAAATAAAAAAGTAAATAAAACGTATACAAATAAATAAAAAATAAATGACTTTATTCAACCAACCAGTTATCTACTACTAAATAAGTTACAAGTTTTAAATTATTTACAAGTGGATTGTCAGCAAAACCACAGCGTTGAAGGAAGCGTTGATTTAGTTTTTTTTTTATTCTGCCATAGATCAGTTTAACATTCGCTTTATTGTGTCAAAGTTGAGTGGTGTTACAGTAAGTCAAGCATCATTTTTAATATATTAATTTATTTTAAAATGTTTGTAATTTTTTTAAGTGGCGCATTGCACAAGTTCTCCAAACCTGACATCCATAAAGCAGAATGGCCTGAAAGATAACTTTATGCAAAACTATTTTATTTTCAATCGATAGCATTGATTTTCGATTGATAAAAGGGTAATTAGCCTCTTTTTGTTAATGGTGATCTCAACCAAAATAGAAAAAACTGGAATTTACGTCAACAAACATCTTAACTGGACCACTCGTATAAGCTACGTTGTCTCAAAAATATATGGCGTTCTTAGGGGATTCAGTCCAATAAAGCGGTAGCTGCCTGCCACAATCAAAATCAAACTCATTAAGCCCATCGTTCTGCCCATCATATTGTATGGATGCGAAATATTTGCGACTTTAGATTCTTCGTTATTGGGAAAATAAAATGTTGCATTTAAAAACATCTTTAATTCGGAACGGTATGATCACATATCCGCTCTTGCTAAGGAAATATCTGAGTGCTCACTGGATACAGTCTTAAAATATCGAACTGCATTTACTTTGGAACACGGCATGAGTATGGGTTTCATGTCCTTACATGTACCCTGAGGAGCTCCTGGGACTACTCCATGTGCAGAGTTATGATTGTTATACATACACATACTTGCACATATTTGTATCTAATACTTTTAAAAATCGTGTAAGCGATATTTAATAAATACAAATATGTACAAATACAAATACTCTGGAACACCGAGTTACTTGTTCACATGAATCAAGTTTGTACACTCTCAAAGAACCCTTCATTTAATACCTCCCAGATACAAATTTTTGAATAGCAGTCGTCAATTTTCTATACATATTGTGCGCCACTGGAACAGTCTCCTTATACACATCAAAAAGGTGAACACAGAAAATACGACCCGACAAGTCCTAATTAACGATCCATTGGCCTGTAAATACAGACCAGCTGTTTTGGCATCTAGCAAAAGCGAAATACAGGTAGATCCCCGCCCACACCTCTCAGATCACTCTGACCTGAAGTTACCTGGCTACGAACTAGTGGCATTATTCTTCTCTCACCGCAGTCTCGCCATTTACGTGCGTAGTGATGTAGCTTACCAAACTCCACCACAACGTGATCCATGTTCTAATCCAGAATCCAATTTCATGTGGTTAAAATTCCATCTTCGTAAGCAAATTATCCACTACTGCTTTATTTACAGAAGCCTCAAACTGGACAGCAACTCGACCTTTCACGAGTTTGATGCGCTGTCTGACTCCATTCAAAGAATTGTATCTCTACCATATATCCCCATACTGAAATCGTTATTACGGGCGATTTCAATGTACACAATTCTGGGTGGCTTCGACATTCTAGACAGACAACAGCCGAATGACGGTGTGTTGAGATCTTCGCTGCGGAAAATAACTTAACCCAACTTGTAAATGAGCCCACACGAATACCAGACGTTGATAGTCATACCGCCAACACCCTGGACTTGTTTTTAACTTCTCACCCTGACAAGTACTGCGTTGATGTGCTCTCCCCTCTAGACTCATCGGACCATTGCGTCATATCAGCTAAATTCTCGTACACCGACCACACAGTTAGAGAAAAGATTGCTAAAAGAACCGTATGGCAATACGAGAAAACCAATTGGAGCGGACTTAACACCCTCTTTAGGAAATTTCACTGGTCGTTATGTCTCCTCGATAAAGACGTGGATGCCGCTGCTGACATGATCACAGAAACTATTCTCTTTGGAAAGAGGTGCTTTATCCCTCATCGGATGAAGAGTATCAAACCAAAAGAAAAGGCATGGTACGACTCGAGCTGTAAAGAGGCTGTCAGGGTTAGAGAAACCAATCCGACAGAGGAAAACCGAAGTTTAAACGAGGCAGAAATGACTGCAACGTCTTTCTCATCGTGTGGAATTCCAATTGGACCAAAAACTGCGGGAAAAAATACTACAATGTCCCTAAGGTAGTAAAAGCTTTTGGTCGTTCGTCCAAAATATTAGAAATTCTGCCTCATCCTCCATCCCAACGCTCATTTACAATGACATTCCAGCTGTCATTTCTTTGCACAAGTCCAATCTGCTTGCTACACATGTTGCGGCCAGCTCAACACTCCCGGATTGTGCTCTGTCTCCGCCTACACTTGAGTGCATCGAATCTTCAATGGGACAAATTTACTTTCGCATTCGTGTAGTAGCAAGACTTCTTAAAGATCTCAACATGCATAAATCCGCTCGTCCAGATGGTATATCTCCCCTTTTTCTGAAGTGGTGTTCTTCCACTCTGGCAAAACCACTGCGTAAGCTTTTTCATCAGTCCTACTCTTTAGCACTCTTTCCGAGATGGAAAGCGGATGGAAAACAGCATTTGTCCAGCCCGTCCCTAAAAAAGGCGAATCTTCTTCTCTCTCCTCCTACAGACCCATTGCACTAACGTCCCTTCTTTCCAAAGTCATGGAAACGCTGATAAACCGAAAAACGAAAACTTCACAATGACCGGCAATATAGTTTTCGTAGCAACACTGGTGATTTGATGGAATGTCTCACCGAAAGTGAAACCAAAGCTTACATCAATCTGTCGAAAGCAAGATAGTTGCACTTGATATTTCTAAGGCATTTGACAGAATTTGGCGTCAAGCTCTTTTGTCGAAAATGCGTGCTTTTGGGATCGATGACTCTCTTCTTCAATGGATTAGAAATTACCTTTCGGAACGTTCAATTCAAGTTGTCTTAGACGGTTTCAAGTCTGATATTCACAAAATAAATGCTGGTGTGCCCCAGGGCTCCGTTTTGTCTCCGACACTCTTTTTAATTTTCATCAACGATCTCTTGTCTGCTACTTCTAATCCAATATATTCCTTTGCTGACGACAGTACTCACGTCCCTGCTCTTCAGCTATAGAACGGGAACGGCAGCGTATGTTAAGCTCATTAAATTCTGATATTACCAGCATAACTAATTGGGGAACCACTAACAGAGTAGAATTTAATGCTTCCAAAACTCAATGCTGTCTGCTGTCATTAAAGCGAAATTCAATTACCCAGCCATTATCCATGAATGGCACTTGCATCGTCGAAACCGATAAACTTTCCATTCTCGATATGTGTGTCAATGACAACTTACGTTAGAATTACCACATATTCGGTGTCGTCAAAAATGCTGCGAAATGTCTAGGTTTCCTCAAGCGATGTAAGAAATATTTCACCCCCTCTGATCTGGCCTCAATATATAAAGCGTTTATCCGCCCGAAACTGGAGTACAATGCCCACATCTGGTCGGGTGCGCCTAAAACATATCTGCACCTGCTAGATAGGATTCAAAACCGTGCGATAAAACTCATTGGTTATACTAATATCACTCAAACAATGGACACCCTCGAACACCGACGTAAGGTCTCGTGTCTCACTCTGTTTTATCGCTATTTCCACCACCAGTGCTCCATAGAAATCGCCAGTAGCATTCCGCGCCTTCAAACCTTTAACCGTAACACCCGTCTCGCTATGAATGCTCATCTGTATACCCTCAAGCCCACTTTGGGACGTACTCTAAAATACTGTACAACTCGCTTATGGAATGTCCTGCCTAGCTCTTTATTTCCTAGTCATTATAGCCTTCAAACATTTAAAACCAACGTTCACCGGTACCTCTCTTTCTATCCTCCCTGACTTTCCTTCGCCCGCGCTGTGTGCACACGTTTTAAGGATACTTACTCGTAAATCCCTTAAAGTTGTTTAAATTTAAATATGCTCAGAGATGCTTTAAATAAATAAATAAAATAAAATAAATACGACTAAAGGGAGGAAACATAATCTCTGTCAAGAGCAAATTCGGGCATCACTGGTTGTTTACAAAAGAAAAAAAAGTGTTTGGAAGTGAGGATCCAATTCCGGAACCTAAATCAACTTGTACTGCCTAATTAAAGTAATTAAATATCCTGCTGCTTTTTGGTGCCACGTAATTAAATGTCAAAAAATTTTAACCCAAATCAAACTAAATATTTGATTCGACACACTTCTTCCTCACTAAGATATCATATAGAGGGATACAAGAGAATTATTTTTTAATGAAAAATCTGAATCTAATTGAATGTGGCTTTGTTTTATTTATTAGTTCACTTTACCAGATAAACATTGTAAGGCCGCAAAAATATGTATGGACTCGTACATGCTGTTTTCAGGTTGACTGTCAATGAACCAGCTTTCCTTTGATAGACGCTTGAAATTTGGTTTTCTAAAAAGGACTTGGTGGTATTTATTAGATTAGAAATGATATAATAATGGTCTCCATACTAGCAAGGCGTTACCTACCCTTCATTTAATTACCGTCTCCATGGTACTCGTACAATACGAGTACGTCCATGAGCACAATAGGAAGAATAAAGAAGAAGAAATATGAAGTGTGGATCTTATTCAAATCCATTTCCATTCGAAATGGGCGTTTTTTTATTTTGATTTTACGGTATGTCAGCAGATAATACTTGAAAAAACCTCGTTATGTCATAAGCCTTATGTTAGTTTGTTTTCTTCTATTTTTATTCATTTTTTTGTTTTGTTTTGTATAATTCGCTCGAGGACAAAGCTTTATCTGCATACATATCTCAAAGTAGACACAGCAGTGGGCGTACTTCCAAACAAGCACTATTTAATGAATAAAACTAAGGAAGATGCAGATTCATGAATAACCTGGGTGCGAAATGAACGAATAATAAAACGGGAAGTGAGTGTGTTTTGCATACGACAGACAGACAGACAACTCAACTGGCGTACGGCGAACGGTGAACATGCATTATGACATTTAATATTCATGTACTCGTACTTACGAGATAAAATGAAAATTTGATAAATACCCATTGTTGCAAGATTTTGTAAAGCACCCGCCGAATTAGCTTAAAGTCATTATGAACGAGCCGCTTTACATAATTTAAAAATTAATTATAAAAACCCACCCCGGGGTGCACCCTATATGACTATCATCAACAAGAAGATTACACAAAGCTATTGCAGTGCAAATGTATTAAGCGAAAAATTTGACGATAAAGCCGTCCTATGTGGATGTGAGTACGACTAACATGTACTCCTATGTAATTACCATACACGAGTATGTATCTTGTATCTTGTATCTTTTTTTCTTCTTCTTCAACTAGCGTTTAAGATTATTTTAAATGAGTAATAAGCCAAAGGGATGCTGAGCAAATAGTTGAACAGCTATTTCTGTTGCTTAAGCAAAACATATTGTATCTTTGTGCTCCTGAAGAGATTTTATTTTATCGGTTGATGAGACGACCTTCAGGGTAAAAGATTCTCTGGATTCTAAATTTTAAAGCGAAAGGATCCTCTGATATGAGCTCGTTCATATGACGACCTGACTGGCACAAAAAAGTATTCCACACTTATTTTGAGACTCTCTCAGCGAACTCGCTCAACACACCGTCCAACAGGAATCTAACAGGTGCCTCAAACAAATGGACGGGACCATAAAAAGATAGACAATACGACACATTGGTATCAGCACACTTACAACGAAGACACGTTCCGCAACGCAACTATTGACGCACTGAACTGACAAAAAAGTAGACTGTTGTCGACGTTTAAAACCTTATACAGGCAGTTTACTGACAGACATAACCCGAAGGTCACGACACTGAAGTCGTCAGTTAAAAACATTCAAATATTAATAAAATAAAATTCTGTAAGTTTGTATTGGAACATAGTCTCTAGGTTTTTAACGTAATTTAATTTTGGTGGGGGCGAAAGCCCCCATTTATTCGGCTTAATACAAGCTATAACTTAAAATTAAACTTAAACTAAAACTTAAAACTAAGGTTAGTTATTGTGGTGAAGGAGAACCGATTTGAGGTAGGAAGTGGTGCGGTGGAAGTCTAAGACGCTAGGGTTTGAATTAATTTTTCGTAGCATACGGGAGATTGGTTCGTTCGCGCGCGTGGTGGATTGGGAGATAGAAGAGACGAGGGGTACGTACGAGGGTTAGTGTTGAGGAAAATAGAGTTGTGAAGGGACGCGCATTCAACCTGACCTGAAAGAAGTCGATGAATGAAGAGAAAGTCGGCTGCATCTCTGCATTCCTCAAGGGTATTTAGGTTAATAAGGTTGAGACGGTTTTGATAGGGGGGCAGAGTAAAAGGATCATCCCAGGGCAAACCTCGAAGAGCGAATCGAAGAAAACGGCGCTGGATGCTTTCCATTCTCGAGATATGAACGCGATGATATGGGGACCATACTTGACTGGCGTACTCTAGGAGGAGACGAACAAAGGTAATATAGAGGGACACCTGGTCACGTATGGGTTGGCGAATTCTTTGGACCATCGTTTTACAAAACCTAGTGCAGAGTTGGCTTTAAGGATTATGCCATCCATATGTAAATGGAAGTTGAGCTCCCTATCACACAAAATGCCGAGGTCGCGAAGAGATTCAACGGAGCAGATAGGTTGGTTGTGGAGAAGGTAGAGTCGGGGAGGAGATTTGAGCCGCTTATGTGAAAAGGTGATGGATTGGCATTTGGTGATATTAAGTTCCAAACAATTTTTGAGGCACCGGATCGAAAAACTATCAAGGTCTTGTTGAAGGAGGAAGGAGTCATGGGGAGAGGAAATGGTATTGTCGGCGTAAAGGGAAACGGACGAGTGTTTGATGATCCTATCGATATCATTTATGGTTAATATAAAAAGAAGGGGACCGAGATGGTTGCCGTGGGGAACTCCAGAGGTGGCCAAAAATGGAGCCGAGTAGGCTGACCTAATGCGAACACTGTTAAAACAGTTTTCGTGGTAAGAGGATATCCATTTTAACAGTATGGATTCAAAGCCGAGGCCAGACAATTTGAAGAGTATTAATCGATGAGAGATTTTATCGAAGGCTTTGCTGAAATCGGTTGCAACTACATCGACTTTGTTGCCATTCTCTAGGGCAGAGATGGCAAAGGATACGAATTCAGCGAAATTTGTGGTGGTTGACCTACCCTTTAGGAAGCCATGTTGTCTAGGGGAAATAAGTGATTTGCATTGGAAGCTTAGAGCTTCATACAAAATACTTTCGAGGAGTTTGGGTATATGGGAGAGTTTAGCGATTGGACGATAGTTTGTTATTTCGTTCTTTGACCCTTTTTTGTGGATCGTGATTATAAAGGAGGTTTTCCAAACCTGAGGAAATTCTCCTTGTGAAAGAGATAGACGAAAGAGATCAGAAAGGGCAAGGGAAAGAGACGAAGAACATTTTTTTAAGAAATATGGCAGGGAGGCCATCTGGACCGGGTGTGAATTCGTCATTGAGTTGGTGTAATTTATATTCGATATAGGAGGGGTCCAAGATGTGAGAGAGAATTGGGCCATTGGAGAAGTTCAGTAGGTAACGAAAATAGCATGGATCTGGTACAAAGGAGTTGTTGGTGAAGGATTGTTTAAAATAGCTGGCAAATAGGTTGGCAATGGTGAGTGGATCGGTTGATGACTTGTTGTTGAAAGAGAGGGAAGGAGGGTAACCATCGGACTTTGTTTTGTAAAAGGACTTAGGGTCATTTATAAGGTTGACTTGCGCATTGTTAAGGTAACGCTGGTAAAGGGAATCGTAAAGTTCGGTGAAATGAAGATAAGCACCAAGATAGTTGGAATAGTCGGAAAAGAATCTGGTACGCAGGAAAACAGCCTATAACTTGTTTCTCTTATTTCGTAAGGAACGAAGCTTGCGATTATAATAGGGAGAACTAGTAGATGATGTTTTAAGGCGGGAAAACGGAACATAAAGGCTAAACGAATTAAATATTTCTTTCTAAAAAATGGATAAGGCATCATTTACACTTAGGTTCTGAAAGTTAAAGGGGGATCTGCTAAGATAGTCACTGATTTTGTAAACACCTATCGTGTAGACTTAAGTTTACGGGATGCCCATACATCCATGGGAGCAAGGATACGCCTTGCCATCACTCGGTCGCCTTCTTGAAACACCAAAGTAGAACTTGTGTTGGAGGCACAAGTTCCACCCTTGGTATGAGTCGAGGCCGATCTAAAACCTCTTACTGCTCTTAGTGTCACAGCACCCAGCACTTATTTGCTACTATCCAATGGGTCAAACCAACAGGAAGACCCTACCCCCGATTTGGGCTTAAACCACAGCCACCCTGACGCTTCCACAAGGGGGCCTATCTCAACAAGTCAGGCCCGGACCGAAATCCGGGGGACTCCTGACTCCCATGGTATCGTAAATTAAGGTAGGGACTACCGGTGGTACTGACGCCAACAATACCTATGACCGGCAACTTGTAACCGGTGGCATCATTTGAATATGTTAAGTTTACGATAAGACCAGTAATATGCTCTGCCCCCGCTTTTTATTAGACAACGTCATTGATGGGCGAGGCCTTGATAATTGGGCGGGGGCCCTGTACTGGAACAATTAAATTCGGGCTATAAACACCAGCAACCCGAATATGTTACTGCAAATAAACAAAATATTTCGGAGGAAAGATCAAAACGACGTGCTATGTCAGATGGCGGGAAAGGCGGCTAACCAGAACAAGTACTGCTAACAGCAGGCATAGATCCAGTAGAAGCCGTCAATGATGACGATCGAAGATGGATTTAGGATCCACAAGAGAAAGTAGACGATATTGGAGCGTTTTTCCAAGTAGTGTACAAGCCGAATGATGTCATTGGTCCGAACCGCGATCTGGAAAACCAGGTCCTTTTGCACATTCCTAACTTCAAAATGAGATACAACACTGGCGATTCGAGAACTCAGGGTTCACTGGGTTCAATGGCGAAGGTAGGTAGGTGGGTAGTTAAGAATGGTTGTTGGAAATACACTTAGACCTATTGGCCCATTGTGATGTCACGTGGATCTATGATCCTCTTACTAATGGAACCAGTTTGAGCTTACGATGAAGCGTGAGGGACTGTGTACATCTACAGGGTGAATGACTCTAACTTCAACTTTTTAAAATGCTATGATATTTTTATTTTTTGATAAATTTTATTGTGCCAAAGCAAGAAATGTTGAAAATACATCAATTTTCAAATTGTATCAGTAGTTTTCAATATGTCCACCTTTGGCGCGAATAATGGCCTTGAGACGGTCGAAGAAACCATCGCACGCTGCACGCAAGTGGCTCTGCGGTATTTTGGCCCATTCCCAGTGAAGTGCTTGTTTGAGGTGGTCCAAACTTTGGTATTTTTTTGTGCTAACCTTCGCCTTCAAAATACCCCAGACAGAGAAATCCAAAGGATTTGCTTCCGGAGAATTGGCAACCCATTGTGTAGAAGAAATGAAGTGTGGCACATTGTTTTTTAACCAATCTTGGTTGACAAGCGCTTTGTGAGACGGTGCCGAGTCTTGTTGAAATGTCCATGGTCTCCGACTGAAATGATTGTTTGCCCAAGGCTTTAATACTGCCTCTAAGACAGTTTCACGGTATACGATCGTGACGCCACGGTCCAAAAATACGAGCGAAGAGCGACCATCGGCGGTTATGGCGGTCCAAACCATCACCATCGGTGCTGCCTGCTTTCTGGTGGACGTCCGAAGGTGTAAATTTTCGAAGGACCTGTCTGGCAAGTAAACTCGGTCATTTTGTTTGTTGACATATTGCTCCATAACAAATGGAGACTCATCGGAAAAAACCAAATTCGGCAACTCGCCACTTTCGTGCAAGCGTGTAGCAACTCCTTCGCTCTTTTGACTCTAACTTTTTTCTGTTGCGGTGTAAGATCGTGAGCTTTTTGGAACTGCATAGCATGTGTTGCATCCGTTCCAACAATATGTTGAGCTCACGAGCCATTTTATTTCCACTTCGACGCGGATTTCGCTCAATTCGAGCCTTCACTTTCCGAACCATTTCTGCCGATGTTGCTGTCTTTTTATGACCACTTCCATGGCGTTTTGCAACGCTGCCAGTATCACGGTAAGGAGCTATGGTTCGAGACACAAAAGATTTATTCACGTTGAGGTGCTGGAGGGCTCTAACGATAGCTACTTGTGGTTCTCCAGCTAAATATAAAGCAATCACACTATCACGTTTGAATTCCATCGCGGATAAAAATTTTTCAACACAACTGAGAAGCAAATCGTTTAAAAGTCTTGCAAATAATAAAATTATCTTTAACCGTCACATTCTCGTCGGTACGTATCGTAAGGTGATTGGGGCAGCTATCTCGCTATTTGGGTAGACTCACCACACTCGCGGATTCCCACATCCACCGAATGCGCTGGGTTGCATAATATGCGTTAGCATTTGAATAAACACACCGGACAATGATTTAATGTTTTATCTTTGGGTTTTTCCATGTCCAGCCTTCTGCCGCATAAAGTTTAATGCTTTATATTTCTATACTTTTGCTGAACATGTAATTTTAGGTATCAAATAGGACCATAAGTTACAATTGTATTGTAACTATAATTATGTAAGTTGAACGCAATAAAGAGACATTCGTCTCCATAAAAAAATATTTTTTTTGTAAATCTTCATAAAAAGCCGTTTACTGGACCGTGAATGTGGTCCGTAAAAAAGCCAGTGTCACGAACTGTTTGCACTAATTTGCGTACAGGCACGGTGGGTGCTTCATTTTGGCCAAAACTTCCATTCAATAAACCCATTATTTGCGGAACATAGCACTCAGTTTTGAAATAAATTTGCAATATACAAACGACTTGATAGGTTCACTTCCCCATACTATTGCGTACGCAGACGATTTGATAGCGTACAGAACAGGTCCAAAAATCGAGGTCATTAATACTCTCTTGCAGCGTGACTTCGATAAGATAAGACGATTTTGCGATGGCTGGAAGTTGAAAATCAACTTTCAGAAGTCGGAAACCATTCTCTTTAGGACGCCGTTGTCTGGAGCCTCTAGGGATACTAGAAAAAATTGGCGAAAGTTCTCGTTCATTGGACAACGCGGGCAGCCTCTTGCCTGTCGAAATGTAGTCAGATACCTTGGGATCTGCGGGGACCAAATCTAACAGATAGAGCAAAGTATCTCCGAAAATTATACACTTTTGTGAGAAATTGAATGATACGATTTAAAGAACATGGAAACGTTGAGGATTTGCCGGAACGGTGAAAGAAAGACCATTTCAAGAGCTATTGAAAACAGAGTTTGTTTTTTTTTTTTAAAAACAGGAAGTACATTTGAGCATTGTGTTTGGAAAGCTAGACCTTCCATCGAAGAAGTTGACAAGAAAATCAAGAATTGGGGAATAATGTTAAGCGTATTGGAAACAAATCTCGAAAACGTGAAAAGTCCGAAGCCTTGAAAGTACTCTGTAAACGGCTTGAGAAGAAAGGAGGTTCAACTTAAGCCTCAAAGTAGATTTGCATTGTTTGATCTATACTTACTTAACGGAGAGTCTCTGCCTGAGAAACTTCAGCCTTCCAACCTCTACGATCCCGGGCACGCTGCTTCCAGTTATCCAGACCAAGCGCTCTGGCATCCGCGATAGCTTGGTCTTTGAACGTAGGTTCGGGTTTCCTTGTCGTCTCGAACCTGAGGGCTGAGATTCGAAGATTCTCTTAGCTGGAGCATTGTTGTCCATTCGCTCGATGTGGCCGAGCCAATGTAGTCGACGTATTTTGGCTTTTTGGACTACATCCACATCTTGGTATAGCTCATAGAGTTCGCGGTTGTATCTTCTCCTCCATTCGCCCTCCTCGCACACAGGACCAAAAATCCATCAAAGAATTTTTCTTTCGAAGGAGCCCAGAATTAGCTCTCCCTTCCTGCTTATCGTCCTGCCCATACAGTAGAACTGGCAGGATAAGGGTTTTGTAAAGCGTACATTTCGTTTTGGACCCAATTGCTTTGCCAAACCGAAGTAGCAGCGATTTCCTATGGTAATTCTTCGTCGGATCTCCGATAGGGTATCATTCGTGGAGTTCATGTTTACTCTGAGGTAGATGAATTCCTTAACTACCTCGAAATTGTTGCTATCAATAGTGACGTTTTGTCCTAGGCGGTGGACGGATGATTCTTTGTTTATTGATAGCAAGTACTTGGTCTTGTCTTCGTTTACTTCCAGGCCAACGAATTTCACCTGTTCTTCAATCGCCGTGAAAGCCTCTATCATGGAACGCTGCGAGCGCCCGATGATATCAATATCGTCCGCATATCCCAGGAGCTGGACGGACTTGTTGAAGATAGTGCCTTCCGTGTTGACACCTGCCCTGCGGACTATCTGCTCTAGGACGAGATTGAAGAAATCATATTATAGCGCATCACCTTGCCGAAATCCGGTGTATGTTTGAAATAGTTCGGAGGAGCTATTGCCAAACTGCACGTTGCAGTGCGTGCTTTCCAATGTCACGCGACACAATTGGGTCAGTTTTGCCGGCCATCGCCATATAAAGCTCCTAACGATTAATGCTATCATATGCGGCCTTGAAGTCGATGAAAAGGTAATGAGTCTCGACTTGAAATTTTCGTTGGTCTTTTCCAGGATTTGTCTCAGTGTGAAAATTTGGTCTATAGTCGATCTGCCTGGACGGAAGCCACACTGGTACGTGCCGATTAGTGTGTTGGAGAACGGTTTGAGACGTTCACACAGTACATTGGATAGGATCTTATATGCGACATTAAGCAGGGGTATGCCACGATAGTTCTTGCAAGACATAGGATCGCCTTTTTTGTAGATGGGGTATATGGAGCTGATAGTTCAGTCGTCGGGCATGCTTTCTTCCATCCATACTTGGATGATGATTTGGTGTATGCGCCCTACCAAAACATCGCCACCGTATTTGAAGAGCTCGGCTGGTAAACCATCAGAGCCTGCAGCCTTGTTGTTCTTAAGCTTTTTTATCACTAAGCCAACTTCTTCTATACTGGGTGGTGGAATTGGTTCTCCATTGACTGGACGTGGGTTCTCTTCTTGCCCTATCACTCTCTCTACATGATGCCCATTTAGCTGCTGCTGGAAATGCTGCTTAGACACATCTACTATTCCCCGTGCTTCGGTGACTAGGTTTCCTTCGGTGTTTCGAAGAGCATTCATCATCACACCAGGGGCTCTTTCTCTTGGGTGACTGGTAACCTAAGATGGTTTCGGCTACCTCCTTGATGATGTCGCGATACTGGCACCACTGATGGTTGGCGTCTGTGGAAGGTGAGTGCACAGTGGAAGGGTTTCTCACTCAGGCGCTCTCTGTAGTCTCTGGCTACTCCAGGCTACTCGGAATGTGCGCACGTCGAGGATGTTGGATGCGTGCCTCGCATCAATTAGGACATGGTCGATTTGGTTGGCGGTTCGACCGCCTGGAGAGAGTTGCTGTGTGGATCCTTAACCTTGGAAACCTAGTGCCACTTATCATCGTGTTACGAGCTGCTGCAAAATCGATTAATCGGTAGCCGTTGCCTGTTGTCGTTTCGTGGATTCCGTGCTTACCAACTAACCCGCCAAAGATGTTTTCCTTTCCGACTTTAGCATTGAAGTCCCCGAGTACAACTTTGACATCATACTCCGGACAGACTCCGTAGGCTCCATCCAGGAGCTCATAGAACTCCTCCTTGATGGGTTCTTCAGCCTCGTCGGTAGGGGCGTGTTTTGGAAGGCAGCTTTGATGCGGATCACAGACAGGCGATCACTTATCGGCGTGAAGTCAATGACTTTTGACCTGAGCCGATTTGACACGACGAATCCGCGCCCTAATACGTGCAATCTTTTATGGCAATGAACGTCCGACATTTTAACAAAATGGGACATCTCCGAAGACAGTGAAGAAGCCCTGCAAATAAGCAAAATACGAAGGAAAAGATAAGACGAACCTATGACGAAGCTGGTCAATTTCTCCGAAACAAGGGGGTGCAACAGTTGGTAACAAAAAATGGCGAGCCAATGGCCTTCGCTAAAGTGTCGCATTCAAAACAATGTTATGAAAGTCGTCAACAGTAAGAAGAAAAAAAGTCGTTGACCACCAGAAGGAATTCCATGCAGATATCGCGGCTGTAGCAGCAGAACCTGCATATGGACAGAACAGTCTAAGCATACCATTCAACTTTTCTAAAAATGTATTTGACCACATTCGCTTTCATTAAGGCAGAACCGGAAAATGGCAGTACAGGAACGAATTGAGCAATGCCAGTTGCATCGGGTTCCTAATGCTATGGAAATCAAGAATGAAGTCATCGTTGATTAGTTGATGTTCGTATGTTCGAGTTGACGCCAAAGCCTGTTTAATCCGCCAACTTGGAAGGCGCCATTTAATCGGAAAATAAACGAAAGCCGTTATGGTGTTAACAATGAGGAGCGAGGGATTGATTGAAGAGTCGAAGAATTCATAGGTCACCCCAGTGGTCTTCGACAAGAAGTGAAAAGGGAAGTACTGTAACGTACAAATGCTAATATTGTAAATTTATGATCAAAAATTCAGTAAAAAAGAAAAGTGACAAAACTGCAACGACTGGCATTTAGGATTTTTCATTATTTGAAAAGTCCTTCAAGTCTTTTAAAATAATCAATGTTCAGGAGACTTTTGACTATAACTTGACTAGGATGAGTGTGAAAAAAACTCTGCTATACATACAGGTATGACGTAAGACATGATTTTGGTAAAGAAGTTTGTTGTAATACTTGGTGACGTCATTTCAAGTAAAGTCGTAGTAATTTCCACAGAACTGTTTAACACTTATTGTACTTAGTTCCCTTTACTAAGACATAGCATACAGTTATGATATAGGGGCGTTTCAGCAATCTACATACTTTTAGAGCGTGGCTTTAATTATATGTATTTACCAAAGGTCAAAATAAATTTGTTTAAAACTCTATTAAGATGGGTATGTCCTGTAGAAGGTATGAGAAGTAAAGAGACGGCTGAGAAAAATTAGCAGAACTGTAACAATGGTAATGTGGTAATCAATTAAAAACATTGCTTATCCAGTGTTCTCTAACGTAGCGTTCTACTACATGACAGTCAGCCTTAGGACCTGTCCCTGACTGTAGAAAACAACCGAGACTGGGTACAAATAACATTATCCCAAAAGACTCTGAACGATGACGTTTGATCGGTTTTCTAGTGATTTGAAGGTACGTATTTGGGACTATGACCAGTGACCATAGGTCCACTAATGTGAGAGGCAAGCTGCTCGATGCTTTAAGTATGCAATGTACTTCTTCTATTGAGTACCGTGTCGACCACCGACGTCACCTAGTGCACTCGTAAGATCTCCTGCGCTGCACACCGAGAAAAAAAAAACCGCGCAGTGTAAAAAAAATTAATTAACGTGCAGTGCGGGTATCCCACCTCTCCCGCTCCTGGTCGTAGTACTGTTGCTTGCACTCGGTCACTGCCCTGACTGTATTTATCATACGCTACGGGCAGTGACTGAGTGTATGTAACAACTTTTTTTTTTTTTTTTTATAATTTACGCGCGCCAAAGGGGTTATGAATACCCTTACACTGTTGCCAGGGCGCGGGCGGAAAGGTAGAAGGAGGAGAAAGGAAAGTTTGTGATGTAGTGGTTTGAAACTCAGGTGTGTTTGGTTTCGATATTGACTCTCCAGGGGTGGGAGTCCGAATAGGGCGGAGAGATTTTCTTCACTCGGAATGGTGAGGTTGTGAATTTTAACGGTTGTTTTGTGCTTGAAAAAACCCTACAACAGCCAAATCTACATGTCAGTGTTATGCCTTCACACGCAGATTTTTCTGACTGAGTTCCAATTGCACAAATGAAAACTTGTCGTGGCTAGGATTCGAACCTTGACCTTCCGAGTGAGAAGCGATTGCTAGTACCACTACACCACGGCCACCCCCTAGATGGATATTGTTGTAAGGGCATATCACCTACAACAATTCGATTCCGGAAACCAACGTCGGAATTTTCATTTCGCAGCCTTGCTTGGTATCGTCGGTGTTTGTGTTTGCTGTGTTTTTTTGTAATTATGACTAGGGATGGACGTAGCCAATATACGCGGGCTAAAAGGTAATCACTTTTCCGCGAACGTCCACGTCTGTAAATACAGATCAGCTGTTTTTCCACTTAGTGAAACACAGGTAGATCCTCGCCCAAACCTCTCAGATCACTCTGATCTGAAGTTACCTGGCTACGAATTATTGCCACTATTCTTTCCTCATCGCGGTGTCGCCATCTATATGCGCAGTGATGTAGCTTACCAAACTCCACCACAATGTAGACCCTGTTCCTATCCGGAATTCAATTTCATGTGGTTAAAATTCCATCTCCGTAAGCAAATTATCCACTACTGCTTTATTTACAGAAGCCCCAAACTGGACAGCAACTCGACCTTTCACGAGTTTGATGCGCTGTCTGACTCCATTCAAAGAATTGTATCCCTGTATCCTCATACTGAAATCGTTATTACAGGCGATTTCAATATACACAATTCTGGTTGGCTTCGACATTCTGGACAGACAACACTCGAAGGACGGTGTGTTGAGATCTTTGCTGCGGAAAACAACCTAAAGCAGCTTGTAAATGAGCCCACACGAATACCAGACGTTGACAGTCATGCCGCCAACACCCTAGACTTGATTCTAACTTCTCACCCTGACAGGTACTGCGTTGATGTGCTCTCCCCTCTAGGCTCATCGGACCATTGTGTTATATCAGCTAAATTCTCATACACCCACCACACAGTTAGAGAAAAGATTCCGAAAAGAACCGTAGGGCAATACGAGAAAGCCAATTGGAGCGGACTTAACAACTTCTTTACTAATTTTAACTGGTCGCTATGTTTCCTCGATAAGGACGTGGATTCCGCTGCTGACATGATCACAGAAACTATTCTCTTTGGAATAAGATGCTTTATCCCTCATCGGATGAAGAGTATCAGACCAAAAGAAAAGGCATGATACAATTCCAGCTGTAAAGAGGTTTTCAGAGTTAGAGAAAGGTTTTTTCGGTCCTTCAAGACCAACCCAGAAAAAAGTTTTAACGAGCCAGGAACGACTGCAACGTCTTTCTGTAAAATTTCAATACGATCAAAAATCGGGGCAAAAAATACTACAATGTCCCAAAGGTAGTTTTGGTCATTTGTCAGCAACATCAGAAATTCTGCCTCATCCTCCATCCCAAAGCTCATTTACAATGACATTCCAGCTTTCAGCTCTTTTTACAAGGCCAATCTGCTTGCTGCACATGTTGCAGCCAGCTCAACACACCCAGATTGTGCTTTGTCTCCGCCTACACTTGAGTGCGTCGAATCTACAATGGGACGAATCCCCTTTCGCACTCGTGTAGTAGCAAGAGTACTTAAAGATCTCAACATGCATAAATCCAATGGTCCAGATGGTATATCTCCCCTTTTTATGAAGAGGTGTTCTTCCACGCTGGCAAAACCACTGCGTAAGCTTTTTTATCAATCCTACTCTTTAGGTCTCTTTCCGAGCAGATGGAAAACAGCATTTGTCCAGCCCGTCCCTAAAGAAAGGCGAATCTTCTTCTCTCTCCTCCTACAGACCCATTGCACTTACGACTCTTCTCACCAAGGTCATGGAAACGCTGATGAACCGTCAGTTCATGAAATATCTCGAAACACGAAAACTTCTCAATGACCGGCAGGTTTTCGTAGCAACAGGTCCACTGGTGATCTGATGGCATGTCTCACCGACAAGTGGAACCATCCTAGCCACAGCAAGTTTTCATTTGTGTAGTTGGAACTCAGTCAGAAAAATCTGCGTGTGAAGGCATAACACTGACATGTAGATTTGGCTGTTGTAGAGTTTTCAAGCACAAAACAACTGTTAAAATTCACAACCTGAATCCTTCCGAGTGAAGAAAGTCAATATCGAAACCAAACACACCTGAATTTCAAACCACTACATCACAACAATGCATTCCTTTCTCCTCCTTCTATCTTTCCGCCCGCCTTAGGCACGCGTTAATTATAAAAAAAAAAAAACATCAATCTGCTGAAAGCAAGACAGTTGCACTCGATATTTCTAAGGCATTTGACAGAGTTGGCATCAAGCTCTTTATCTTGGATGGTTTCAGGTCTGATATTCAAAAAATAAATGCTGGTGTGCCCCAGGGCTCCGTTCTATCTCCGACACTCTTTTTAATTTTATTTCAATGATCTCTTGTCTGCTACTTCTAATCCAATATATTCCTTTGCTGATGACAGCACTCTCTGCTTTTCATATTCGTTCCTGGACTCACGCCCCTGCTCTTCGGCTGTAGAACGGGAACGGCAGCGTATGTTAAGCTTATTAAATTCTGATATTAACAGCATAATCAATTGGGGAACTATCAACCGAGTGGAATTTAATGCTTCCAAAACTCAATGCTGTCTGCTGTCATTAAAGCGAAATTCAATTACCCAACCATTATCTACGAATGGCACTTGCATCGTCGAAACCGATAAACTTTCCATTCTCGGTATGTGTGTCAATATTCGATGTCGCCAAAAATGCTGCGAAATGTCTAGGTTTCCACAAGCGTTGTAAGAAATATTTTACCTCCTCTGATCTGGCCTCAATATATAAGGCATTCATCCGCCCAAAATTGGAGTACAATGCCCACATCTGGTCAGGTGCTCCTAAAATATCTCTGCACTTGCTGGATAGGATTCAAAACCGTGCGATAAAACTCATTGGTGATACTAATATCAGTCAATCAATTGACACCCTCGAACACCGACGTAAGGTATTCTGTCTCACTTTGTTTTATTGCTATTGCTCCATAGAAATCGCCAGTAGTATTCAAAGTATTGCCCATCTGAAGCTATGACTTTTTCCCATCTTTCTGGCAATTTATGGATCCCATCCCAAAAGAACTGCGCCGGCTTGGTAGCCAAGAATGAATCAAGCCAATTTTTGATATTCTGCTCTGATGTGAACCGTATTTCAGTGAGGGCGTTCTGCATCGGCCGGAACAAATGGTGGTCAGAAGGGGCAAGGTCTGGGCTATAAGGCGGGTGGGGTAAGACTTCCCATCCACTGATTTCCAAATAGTTCTTAGCCGGAATAGCAACGTGGGGCCGAGCGTTGTTATGATGGAAAATTATTGCCTCGTGTCTGGTCGCATATTCCGGGTGTTTTTCGGCCACTGCTCTCTTCAAACGGATTAATTGTGTTCGGGAGCGTTGTCCATTGATGGTTTCACCCGGTTTTAGCAGCTCATAATCAGCACACCCATCTGATCCCACCAAATACAGAGAATTACCTTCGCGCCATGGATAATCACATATGATTTTTTGCGCTTGGGGTTGTCGTAATGGATCTATTTTTCATCACCAGTAACAATCCGATGCAAAAATGACTTCCTTTTGTGGCGTTCCAGCAGCATTTCGGACATGCAAAACCGCCTTTCGACGTCTCTCGGCTTGAGTTCAAGTAGAAATGGCTGCTTGAGTGACACCCAACGATTCTGCGAGCTCTTCTTGTGTTTGGCAACAATCTTCATAGAGTAATGCTTCCAGTTCTTCATCTTCAAACTTTTTTGGCTGCCCAGGACGTTCGTCGTCTTCCAAGCCAAAATCACCACTTTTAAATCGTGC
The DNA here is from genome assembly GCA_963966105.1 of Volucella zonaria. NCBI lineage: Eukaryota > Metazoa > Arthropoda > Insecta > Diptera > Syrphidae > Volucella > Volucella zonaria. The sequence continues at coordinate 198,878,360 of OZ014532.1, read as the reverse complement.
AAACCACTTTTGGCACGTTCGCTCAGCTAGCGCATGTTCACCATAAACTTCCACCAAAATACGATGACTTTCGGCAGCAGTTTTCTTCATATTAAAGTAATGAAGAAGAACTCTCCGCAAAAACACTTTTTCAGGCACAAAGTTCGACATATTTGAGTGAAAAAAAATTATTGTTGTTTACGCTTCAAATGAATGACATATACTGAAATGACGTACAATGACAGTAGCTTTCCAAGGCATGTTCCAATGGAATAATACAAGTTACGCCATCTCTTAGCAAACCGCACGAATTAAGTTATATACCCAATATTTCGCCCCTTCACACCTTTAACCGTAACACCCGTCTCGCTATGAATGCGCATCAGTATACCCTCAAGCCCATTTTCGGACGTACTCTAAAATATCGTGATTCTTTCTTAAGCCGTACAACTCGCTTATGGAATGCCCTGCCGAGCTCTGTGTTTCCTGGTCGTTATAACTTACAAACATTTAAAAACAATGTACATCGGTACCTGTCTCTTCTTCCTCCCTAAATTTCCTTCGCCCGCGCTGTGTAGGAACATTTTAAGGGTACAAAATCCCCTTGAGCGCGCACTCGTTATAAAAAAAAAACAAGTTTCAAGTTTAAGTAAAGTCCCCGACGTGAGGTTGGCCTCATCTACATAAATGGGTATCTTCAAGAGGTAGCCGGTGTTTTGCGGCCTTCGCCTCAGCATCATGTTGATGAATGCCATTCGTCCGAAAACTGCAGTCAGGCTGGCGAGAACTCGTTGCTTCTTTCCGATTACATTTAAATTATGATAAGTATCCGAAGTACTATAAGTTATGATTTCATTTAAAAATTCTGGCCATCACAATATGGAAATCCATGAGATTGACGAATATACAAGGCTACATTTATCACAGTTTAATGCCATCATATTACCTTAAATATCGACTATATTTTGACATGATGGAATGTATCCACTACCGGAAGAATCCGTATCAAACAAAGTGAGATAAATATGAAAGTCTTCGGCTTACAATGACTTTTCATTTGACGATGATTCTCAATTATCCCTATGAAATATGAATATTGGTTTAGTTATTGCCAAACTTTTGGTATAGTCTACTCATGAGGCCATTAAACGAGTGCTTCCTTAAAGCTGTGTTAAGTTGGCGAATCGGTTATGAATGGAAAAACTATTTCTTATGTAAATCGCTTCGTGGGTGGCATCCAACATTAAATCAGGAAACCGAATTGTTATTGTTATATGACTTGTTGTTCTGTCTTAAGCTACATCATACTTAAAATATATGTGATGTATGATGGCGAGTATATTTAGAAATTTCGAAGAAGACAATCGGCGATAGACCTTGTTTTAGCAACAGCGAGTACGAAATGAATATGTATTAACAATTCGTAAAACCCAATTAAATGCTAATTTTGGTAGCCTACTCAGCAAATAATTATAATAAGTTAATAAAAACATTGTCACCTTATAGCCCAATACTGGGTGTACTCATGCATGCTTAATTCTATACCAAGCTTTGCGCATTACTCCCTGGGGATGACGATATAAAATTGGCATTAAAAATGAATACTTCCACGGGAGTCTACTAAAAGTTTTCAGGTTTTCTTTCCTTTTTTTTCGGTTCTTTTTCTTTTTTTTGATGGGTGGGCCAGTAATGAATTTTTTAACAAAAGGTCATGGGAGTTTTTGCGTGTGTTTTTTAGTGTCCTGTTTCTGGATGTCTCTTCGAAGGGAATAGGATTTACTATATGGTAGTTTCTATTTATGCAATATATCAGCAGGGTTCAGAAAAAAAAAAAGGGAAACCATTTTATGGATTTCCTTTATGGACTACTAAGTAGTTTTAAGTTTCTTTTATTTGAGTAAACTTACTTATGTCATACTTATACATGAATTTGTACGATATCTAGTTGGGAAATTTCAGATATTTGCATCTTAAAAAAATGATATAACTCGTAGGAGGAAATATACATAATTGTAATACCCGGTGTAAAAGGGTGTTCACAAAAAATAAATAGCCGAAATGGGTGCGACCTGTGGGTCACGCCAAGAACTTTCTTTCTCCATTGGTTTTTGGAATTTCATATCCTATTAGAATTTGGGACAAGTTAATACGAAATTGCCCAGGACATAACATATTGTATTCCTTTTTTTTTTTTTAAAAAAAAAAGAACGATTAATTTTGAGAGCCTTTCAATATGTTTTCATCGCCCTCTTACTGAGAGGGGAGTGCCGTCCTGTCATACAATTCCTTCTTTGAGTGTTATCAAAACCTATCACCAGTAAAAGTTTCATCGATCAGATGTGAGACTCTTTGTATTATGCATTGCATTGACGTTCTGAAATTTTTGCTATTCCTTGAATGTGTGCTATGTTAATAGATTTCGATTAGTCCTGCATACATTTCTTCAGACAATAATTCAAAATGATAGCACTAGTCGTGTGCGAGTTGTCGTGGTCCAAAAAGATTGGCATAGGCGTACACTCACACGCACACACACACATACACCAGTGGACACTCTTTATTCATTACTGCCTTTTAGGCATTACGTCTGAGCCCAGTAAGGTCGTAATTATGGTATAGTCTCTGGTTTTTTTAAATGTAAACCACCTGCCATATACACCCTGAATGACTCGAACTGCAACCAACTTCAGACTGCTATAATTTCCAAACCGTTCATGATAGTGAGCTCAAATTTTGACACATGACAGATAATTTTATTTTACATGCGTCTCAGTTGTGTTGAACAATTTTTATCCGCGATGGAATTCAAACGTGATAGTGTGATTGCTTTATATTTGGCTGGAAAACCACAAGTAGCTATCGTTAGAGCCCTCCAGCACCTCAATGTGAATAAATCATTTGTGTCTCGAACCATAGCTCGTTACCGTGATACTGGCAGCGTTGCAAAACGCCATGGCGGTGGTCATAAAAAAACATCAACATCGGCAGAAATGGTTCGGAAAGTGAAGGCTCGAATTGAGCGAAATCCGCGTCGAAGTGGAAATAAAATGGCTCGTGAGCTCAACATATCGTTGGAACAGATGCAACACATACTGAAAAATGAGCTTGAGCTCAAGCCATTAAAGTTCCAAAAAGCACACGATCTTACACCGCAACAGAAAAAAGTTAGAGGCGAAAGAGCGAAGGAGTTGCTACGCTTGCACGAAAGTGGTGATTTGCCGAATTTGGTTTTTTCCGATGAGTCGCCATTTGTTATCGAGCAATATGTGAACAAACAAAATAACCGAGTTTACTTGCCAGAGAGGTCCTTCGAAAATGTACACCTTCGGACGGCCACCAGAAAATAGGCAGCACCGATGGTGATGGTTTGGGCCGCCATAACCGCCGATGGTCGCTCTCCGCTCGTATTTTTGGACCGTGGCGTCAAAATTAATGCGATCGTATACCGTCAAACTGTCTTAGAGGCAGTATTGAAGCCTTGGGCAAACAATCATTTTGGTCGGAGACTGTGGACATTTCAACAAGACTCGGCACCGTCTCACAAAGCGCGCGTCAACCAAGATTGGTTAAAAACCAATGTTCCACACTTCATTTCTTCGACACAATGGATTGCAAATTCTCCGGATGCAAATCCGTTCAATTTCTCTGTCTGGGGTATTTTGAAGGCGAAGGTTGGCACTAAAAAATACCAAAGTTTGCACCACCTCAAACAAGCACTTCGCCGGGAATGGGCCAAAATACTGCAGAGCCACTTGCGTTCAGCGTGCGATGCTTTCGTCGGCCGTCTCAAGGCCATTATATGCTCCAAAGGTGGACATATTGAAAACTACTGATACAATTTGAAAATTGATGTATTTTCCAACATTTTTCGATTTCGAGTCATTTATCCTGTATACTCGTATGTATATAAATTGGGAATTCTGAATTACTCAGTTTTGGACGATCTTGTTTTGTTTTGTCTTTAGCTTTATTCTGAAAATTTGTTCAACGTTGTCGGAACACAATATTAATTTCTAGCGCTAGAAATTTACGATATTATTAAAAAAAAAATATAACAAAATATTTGTTTTATTGTAATAGAAGCTTTTGGAGGACAATGGAAGAAGTCACAATTAATATTGAAAATAACATTGTTTTGTTGGCTAATAATGGCTACAGTTCCAGAAAAATTCCAAAACTCTACAACGTGTGTTAGCGAATAGTGATTAAGGTCTAAAAAAGAAAAAAAAACTGTAACCCCCCTAAAAAAATTTGGCGGAATACCGAGGTTGCTAACGGATGGCGATTCTCGTGTTACGGAAAGAATACTTCGAACAAATGAGATAAAGACACCAAAAGCTGCCTCTAGGGGTATAAAATAAAACGTTAGTGAATAGATTGTTAGGAGAGCTCTTAAACAAATCGGTCTTGTATCGGCATGCGTTATCTGACGAAAATGTGAAATCAAGGTTAAAGTTCTGCGAAGACCACAAAAATCGGACGGTTGAAGACTGGAAAAGAGTAATATGGTCTGAGGAAACAAAAACCAATTGCTACCAATCAGATGGGAAAGAATATTTTTGGCACAAACCTAACAAGCGAAGTTGCTCAAAAACCAAGTTAAGGAGACCATAAAGCACGGTGGAGGTGGAGTCTTATTGCTTGGGATTGTTTTACTTGGGGGCATGTCACACACTTAGTAAAAAGCAATGAAATAAGATAATTATCTTGAAATACTCCAGACAAATTTGCCGGAGTTCGTTGAGAAATGTCCGTATCCCATTGAAGAAATCACCTTCCCGCAAGATCGTGACCCAAAGCAATCGTCAAAAACTGGCTCGGTAACCAAGTTTTTTCGCAATTGCAATGTCCCACACAAAGTCCGGATTTGTGTCCGATAGAGAATTTGTGGGCCATTGTTAAACGGCAACTTCTGGGGCACAAAAGTGCAACTACAAACATAAACGAACGGAAGAAGATTCCAGACGAAATTATACAAAAATTGTTAAAATCAATGCCAAAGCAAATAAAAAGTGTAATAAGAACACAAAGGGCTATGGACAAAGTACTAGAAGGATTAAAACGTGCAAAAGTGAATACTTTGGACTCTGAACTATATTTTAATTTTTGATTGTTAAATAAAGGAAACCAAACTATTTTGTACACTTAATTAAACACACTAAACAAATAAAATAAATTATATTAAAATACTCAACTTCTGACTAATTATATTGGGTCTACAAGTAAGTTTCCAGCGTTTTTTTCCAAAATTTGAAGTTTTATTATGAAAACATAGTTACAATGCTTTATTCAAAGTATCGTCCATCGGAAGCTACAACTTTCCCCCATCTTTCTGGCAATTTATGAATTCCGGACCAAAAAAAATTCTCGTCTTTCGAGCCCAAGAACGTATCGAGCCAATTTTTGATTTCCTCTACTGAGCTGAAGCGTATTCCCGTAAGAGCGTTCTGCATCGAACGAAACAAGTGGTAGTCAGATGGTGCCAAGTCTGGACTGTAAGGCGGGTGAGGCAGAATTTCCCATCCACTATTTTCCAAATAGTTTTTCACCGAAACCGTAACATGTGGCCGAGCGTTGTCGTGATGAAAAATGACGGACTCATACCTGGTCTCATATTCTGGCCGTTTTTTTTTTTAATGCCCGCTTCAAACGAATTAGTTGGGTTTAATATAATGGTCCTTTGATGGTTTCACCACTCGGAAGCAGTTCGTAGTATACGACACCCTTTCGATCCCACCATATGCAGAGCATGACCTTATTCACGTGAATATTTCGTTTCGGCGTCGATTGGGCGGGCTCGCCGGGCATTGTATACGATTTTCTGCGTTTAGGATTATCATAATAAATCCATTTCTCATCACCAGTGACAATACGATGCAAAAATGATTTATTTTTATACCGCTGCAGTAACATTTCGGACATGCAAAATCGCCGTTCGACGTCTCTTGGCTTCAATTCGTACGGCACCCAGTTTCCAACTTTTTGAATGAATCCGAGTGCTTTTAGGCGCAGGGAAACGGCTTTTTGCGTAACGCCCAATGATGCAGCAAGTTCTTCTTGAATCTGACACGGATCCTCAACCAGTAAAGCGTCCAATTCCTCGTCTTCAAAAGTTTTCGGCTTTCCGGGGCGATCTTTGTCTTCAACTCCAAAATCACCACTTTTGAACCGTTTGAACCACTCGCGGCACGTCGATTCACCAATACATTCCGCCCCATAAGTTTCCGAAAGCAAACGATAGGCCTCAGCCGCACTTTTCTTCATATTAAAGAATAAAAGCAACGCTTCCCGCAAATGACGTTTATTTGGTTGGAAACTTGCCATGATTTTGCTCGATAAAATGTACGACACCGATAGAACTGCTCAAATATAACGCTGCAAAGTTTTTGACAGATACAAAAACTACAAATAAAACACATGGGGTCTGACATTTCTGCCCGGGATCCACTGGTGGCGCCATCTCTGACAAACGCTGGAAACTTACTTGTAGACCCAATAACTTATAACTTAAGTAATAATAGTGCTTTTACATTTTTGGCATTCAGTTTTGCTCGCCACTGTATAACGCTTTTATTTTCTCACTTTCTTTGTCCGGGACAAACCTTGTTATCAAAATTATGACTCGTTCTAAAATTCTGCACGCGTTTTTAAGTCTGGTAAAAATGCAATGTACATAGTATTCTAGCACAGTTATAAATCTAATATGGTGGATGCCCCACAGAAATACCCTTCGGAAATATTCCTACTCTTTAAATTTTTTTTCAAAAAAAAAAAACTTTTACTCTAATAATTTTTTATTCAAATTTCAATTCACAATGTTGATCTAAACGACTGCATTGCGACTTCGTGTGAATAAAGAATAATAAAACTTTTTTTAAATTTGAAATAGCCTAGCATACAATAAAATATGAATAAATCTAGTAATAATCCAAACCAAAATGAAGCAGTGAGAACAATTAAAGCTACAATAAATGGGTGATAAGAATGGTAAAAGAACAGAATCCGCTACACAGAGAAAGCGACGGCGTGAAGAAAAGAAAAAAAGATGGAAAAATCGGTCCAACAACATGCAGCTGGAAGAGCAAGAGACAGGTTACGTAAATCAAATACAAGAACTATAGAAACACCTGAGCAATATAAATCTCGATTACAACAAGATAGAGAACTTCAGAGAAGATGATATGAAGAATTGAATACTCGATTATTTGAAAAAGCAATAAATCAATTTTCAGATCGCATGTGTGAAATTAGCCCCGGATCAGGTAAGTAACACAGTACCAAACTTACATGCCACACAATATCTGCCACGAGAATTAGGGTTTAAACCATCTTTACTCGTATGTTATTGTTGCAAAACCCACAGCACTAGTGATAGAAATACCTATCCCTCTAAAGCACACTGGAACAATTTAGAACCTGGCGAAATACCTGATGAGCTTTCAACATTGGCGTCTGGAGAAATGTTTGAAAGAATCGTCAAGCACATAAACTTGTCGAATGCGTTATTTCTGTAAAGGCACATAAACCAATACAACTGAATGAAATGAAAACACCGTCTCTTGTACTTAACTCTCTTAAAACATTGCCTTGTTTGCTACCACCCACCAGAGGTAAGCAGTAAACAAGTCAATCAAGTCAAAAGCAAAGTTTTTGTTTCCTACTACCCCCACCAGTGGTAAGGTAGTCCAACAAAAAAAAAAAAAAAAAACAAGGTCCCGAACACATCAGTAAAAACAAGAAAAAAAAAGGAAGAAGTAGAGATCTACAAGCTCATTTCTCGTCAGAAGGCTCTGACGGAAGAATTGACGAAACTGAAAATTAACCTCGGAAAGGACGGTCCACAGCGAAAGACCCCTGAGTACCGAGATGAAAGATTGCGACGAATCGACGCAATATGGGCAGAATTTTCAATCAATCATCAGAGACTTGCAGCGGCAATAAGAGCCGATACGCCTTACATACAAGGCGATACTGTTGGAAAAGTCGAGAAGGCTGTATTAGAAGCGATTGCTCCAGAAGAGGTGAAAAAGGGAGTTGATGCCTCGGCAGAAGCAGGCCCATCAACACAAGAGCCAACAGATGCAAAGCCGAAACCGATAAAACGAACTCCACAAGAAGCTGCAAGTTATACGCCTGCTGAAGAAGCAGAAGGTTCTAATGATGCCATGACAGAAGCAGGTCCATCAACACAAAGGTCAACAGACACAAGGCCGAAACCAATCAGACATGCTCCACAAGAAGCTACAAGAAATACGTCGACTGAAGCGACAAGGCTCATAAGGAGACAAAGGCTAATATCTGATTCATTAAGAAGACTCCTCGCAACAGATACAACAGCCCAATCAAAATCATTCTTTGAACTAAAAATTCAAGGAATCAACAAATATTGGACCCAAATGGAAGAACTTCATCAAGATCTTGGAAAGCTCACTCAAGACTACAGCCCATTAGGCTACGACATAAAGGCGTACCTTGAATTAGAGGAACAATTTCAAGAAGTACTAGTGTGGCTGGCTACCAAACTGGAAGCTCCCATGGACACTCATCAGCAAGTTCAGCAAGCCACTTCATCCATGCTACAGCTGCCAAAAATCACCATTCCGGAATTGGATGGAGACTATGGAAAGTGGCGTCAATTTTCTGATCTCTACATGGAGATGGTTCACAACTACAACGCGGCGTGGAAGATGCTTCAAGATAGGTACGAGAACCCGAGGCTTCTTGTTCGTCACTTGTTAACAAGTTGCTCAACCAACCAGGGCATGCTTCCGACCAACCATCAACCGCCCATATTAAGACCGTTCATGATACCACAAGGGAATGCCTGATGGGATTAGAAAATTTGAAGGTCTCCACATCAACATGGGACCCGATCATTCTTGTAATCCTTTACAAGTAAATTGATCGAAGTACGCATGCTCTTTATGAACAAAGTTTGGTCAGTCCTACAATATGGATTTAAAGGTCACCCCGTCGTATTCGCTCAAGATATTTTTTAAGTTACTGAGAAACTTCCTAATATGCTACCGAGATCAAGTAGCTGTATAGGTATGGTATTGGCAACCGAATATCTTGAAAACTCATGAATTTGTATGATAATAGAGCGTGATCGTGTTTATAAAGCATTAAGATGGTTAATAGAAAATAATCCGCTGCATCATGAAGTTAATATTGATGAGAATGACAGATGAAACAGATGAAAGAGATACATTCAAAAGCAAGAAGCATGAGTATAAATAATATTTCTAGAATAGTGCGTGCTTCATACCATCAAACAAAGAGTCATGTGTTTCAATCAGGATACAATGACGTCCAATGTTGTGTAAAGGTACTTGCGAATGTTGTAAGAGCTGCAATATTACCCCCGCAAAAATGGAACATACATACATAATTATGTTATACTTGACATGAATATAATTGAATCTGATAGAATGTATAGAGTGATTAGGGTGTTGTCACTAGGACAGGATGTACATATATCCGATATATCCAAGCGGATATCTTTTACCACGTAATTTTGATGTAATAAAAGAAGATTTCACTATGTAACCAACAATAGTCTCTTTCATATAGAGAATGCAAATAAAGATGATAATGTAATAATAATAATAATGTACAGTTGATAGTGTAGTGATACACTTAGGATCCAAAACATTTGAGCAAGGTCAAGTATATGTAGCGCTTAGTATACTGCGGTCACTCAACTATTTATGGGGAGATATACACCTAGCATGGTCGAAAAAATCGATTTTTTTTGCATTTGCTTGAAGCTTGAGGTCTCAGAAATATCTGGTGAAAACGCCAAGTCAATATTTCGATAAATAAGCCAGTTACAGCTGAGAGAGAGGCAGGTAGCGGTAAGCGACCCTTCGAACAGAGCGTCCATAGACTTTTTTTATGATTCTATTGTGTTCTTGGGCCTGCTCGGCTCCAGGTATAATAAAAATATCATACGACTGTTATTATTTGCCAGAAATAGACACGTTTTGCCCGTAACTTGCCGTTCGTGCAACTGCGCGTTACAGTGACTCTTCGTTTGTGAATAAATATTCTGAAGGAAATGGATATCAGAAATAAAGATTCTTGAGAAGCTTATCGATCCGGATCTTTTCGCAAAGATCGGAGCAAGAAGAAAATGCCGCCGACATACTGCCGAAAACCTTTCCGACGAGAATATTGGTTCCAGTGCCAAACAATTTAAGACTGATCATGAGACATCCGCACCAGAAGATCAAAACATCGGGTATCGAATTTTGTGTAAAATGTAAAAAGTGTGATAGTAATGTTTGATTCTCAGTAGAAGGCACTCGAGGACTCGGTTTTAAAATTGTAGTTTCGTGTTCATCGTGCAGCATCAACATCAACACAGCTTACGAAACAAATACACGATTCTTTTTTGTTATGTACTTTTTTTTTATAATTTCCGTGCGCTCAAGGGATTTAACTACCTTAAAATGTTTGCACACAGCGCGGGCGAAGGAAAGCCAGGGAGGATAGAAAGAGAGGTACCGGTGAACGTTGGTTTTAAATGTTTGAAGGTTATAATGACTAGGAAATAAAGAGCTAGGCAGGGCATTCTATAAGCCAGTTCTACGGCTTAAGAACCAATCACGATATTTTAGAGTATGCCCGAAAGTGGGCTTGAGGGTATACTGAAGAGCATTCATAGCGAGACGGGTGTTACGGTTAAAGGTTTGAGCACTGGTGGTGGAAATAGCGATTAAACAGAGTGAGACACTAGACCTTACGTCGGTGTTCGAGGGTGTCCATTGTTTGAGTGATATTAGTATCACCTATGAGTTTTATCGCACGGTTTTGGATCCTATCTAGCAGGTGCAGAGACGTTTTGGGCGCACCCGACTAGATGTGGGCATTGAACTCCAATTTCGTGCGGATAAACGCCTTATAAGTATATTGATGCCAGATCAGAGGGGGTAAATTATTTCTTACATCGCTTGAGGAAACCTAGACTTATTGGGGATTGGTTTGTGTAGAGCTATGAAATTTTGTGGACTCATGGATTTACCGTCTCCGGCTGCTTCAAGTATTGTTCAAATGGTGTTAAAACATCAGGAAATAAAAAAACAAAATTCGAGTCCTGATATAACAAAACTGACCGTTTCAGGAGATGGTACGTGGCGAAAATGTGGTTGTACGTTACCCAGCAATATGAGGAATAGAGATCTACGAGGAGCGTTCAATATATTCTCGGTATCGATATGAAGGAAAATGCGAATTCAATTTAAATCGTTTTTATTTTTCAATATAATCTCCCCTAACATCAACGCATTTGTTACATCTTGAGATAAGCTTTTTTAAACCCTCAAAAAAATAAATTTCCTCTTTCTCTGCAAAATACCGACTTGAGTTCTTCATCATCCGAAAATCTTTTTCCACGAAGACATTTTTTCAAATCCGGAAACAGAAAATAATCACTAGGGGCAAGGTCTGGACTATAGGGTGGGTGTTGTATTTCTTCGAAACCACAATCTCGCGCAGCAGCCTTGGAAACTCGCGCCGTGTGAACCGGAGCGTTGTCATGAAGAAGCAACACACCCGCTGCGAGTTTACCCCGACTTTTCTTTTTAATTTCCTCCCGAAAATTATGCAAAGTGGAAGCGTAGGATGTGGCGTTGATGGTTTCACCTTTTTTTTTTTTGTACTCAATGAGCAAGATTCCCTTTGAGCTTCCCGGCAGACGGAGTGACTTTGAACTTCTTCCTTTTTTATGCCACTGCATGGACTCTTGTTTGCTTTCAGGGTCATAGTGGTGGACTCATGTTTCGTACCCAGTAACAATTCGATCCATAACACCGTCCGCGTTCTCACTACACATCTCCAAAAGCTCTCTATAGCATGCGATTCTCACTTTTTTCTGAGGCGCTGTGAGCATTCGTGGCACCCACCTTGCACTGACCTCTGAAAGGTTAAGATGGTCATGAAGAATGGTGTGAATGGTACCAATTGAAAGCTTGGTGATCTCTGCGATCATTTTCACCTTTATTCGGGCATCCTCAAGAACAAGTTTTTCGACTTCTTTGATGCTTTCTCCCGTACAAGCCGGAGCGGGGGTCGTCTACAATACTCTGTCTGCCTCTCTTGAACTCACTTGACCACTTTTGCACAGTTGATAATGAAGGTGCGGAACCCTGGTAAACAGCCACCATCTCTTCATGAATAGTTTTTTGACTTTTTCCTTGATTAGTGAGAAATTTAATTACAGCGCGATGCTCAATTTTCACCATCATCGTCTCAGTTGCCATTATGATTCTGTTTAACTAGAGATAAAACGCGGATTAATAATCACATTTATATGAAATTTTACATGAATGCACTAAAATAATAGTATTACTTGATAAATAAGTCAATTTATATATACAACCACAGATTCATCCCGATACGAATATGTTGAACACCCCTCGTAATCATGATGAAAATTGCTAAATCATCATGACGGATCGGCAGGCAAAATTAAAGTATACGCCATGAAAGAATTATTTTCAAAATCCGTCGAAAAGCATGGAGTTACTCGTATGTATACTAATTACGTCGGGGATGGCGACCCTAAGACGTACACGTGATTAATGAATGCGATCACCGTATGGTGATGAGATAAGCAGACAGCAACCCTCAACTTTATTTCTGTTCCGAAGGCCCCGAATCGTGGTGCAAGTGGCAACAAGCGAAAGCTAAAAGAAAACTGAACAATTTCCGTCACGATTATTCGGCATTGGTAAAAATGGTGTTAGATGTCATCAAACCAATATTCGAAGACATCAGGAATGGCAAACTGTTAGAGCGCTGTGCTGGCGGGTATACCCAAAACAGCAATGGAAGATATCTCCAAAAACGATGGAGAGCGGGGCCAAAATCGTTAACATTGCTATATTTCTTGCAATATGCAGGTTCAACAAGGTGTCACCTCATTGTTGGAAGTCGTGAACGTGTTAGGAATATCGGTCGGATCGGGAGCGCACTTGTACGCTGCGCAAGAAGATGAAACTCGCATAATGAAAGCCGAGATGAAAGCTCAAGAACAGACGAAAGAAGGCCGAATACGGCGCCGACAACAAAATTTAGAAGCTATGAACATTCCGTCGACCGTAGAAGAGTTACACTATGGGCCTGGTATCGATGATTCCATGTAAGTTGACAAATTTCATGATTTATTCATTCCCAAATTTTCAAACGCGTTTTTCTCAAAACCACGTTTTTCAAATCGGAACCCAAAATTTCTAGAAAACCAATGAACCAATTGCCTTGATTTTTTTTGTGATTATACATACTATACACTGTTATCTAGTACTTGTCATAGGATTTTATTTATGTTCAAACGTCCGCCATTTTGTCATAAATCAATATTTTCAAAATAGGCTATGACAAGTACTAGATTATACATGGTATCTAATTTAATAATCTTTTCTTTTTTTTCAGATGATTTTTGAAGAAACGCCAGTGGGTACCGTAGATTTTTTTACGACGCTCCAAGAATCATACAATATTCTTGTGTATTGTTGATATTTTTTAATAAAAAAAAATTAAACATATTTCTGAATGTGTACACTTTTAGATAGTTAAACTCCCAATCCGAAATTTCAAATTGTTTTCCTTAAAAAAATATACAAAAATGATCTTTTTTTCCGGCTCCTAGGTGTATACAATAGACAAAACACCGTGTAATATAAAATCCCTAGAAGAAAGGGATCGCATGAGAAATTACAGAAGTCCTTTATGATAATCTGCACCTATGTACATAGAGTCGTGAGGTCTGGACCAAAGCCATTGCTTTCAACTACTCGTACTTCCCAAAGAAAATTGGTCGAGCAATAACCACAGGACAGGAAAAAAGTGCTGTTTCCTTGCAAAAGTCTCTCTTGCAAGACGATGACGTGTCTGTTAGCGCAGAAACTGTGCGAAGGATTCTAAGGTAAGATGGCTTAGAAGGGTGGGCTAAAGTAAAGAAGCCAAGACTAACAGCGCGTCATAGGAATTTTCACGAACAAATACAAGGCATTCACCGATAAAGACTGGGGAAAACTTATATTCTCAGATGAAACAAAAATTAATCGTTGCTCAGATTGGACCAGGCAACTCAAGGGTTGGAATTTGTCAAAGGATTGTTGGAAAAATGACGGCACAAGGCCACATTAGTATTTTAGACAATTTAAATGGGAGTCTTCAGAAATGGGCAGCAAATTCTTCGGGCATCGTCTTCCAACATGACAATGGCCGTAAATAACATCCTTGTGGCTTGAAAGTCGTGGGATTGAGGTTTAGACTGACCACCACAATCTCCTGACCTCAATCCCATAAAGCACGTATGGCAACACATCAAACAGGGGCTTGGAAGTTATCGAACCCCCGCCAAAAATCTAGAGGAGTTGTATAGCCGAGTGGAAGTAGAATGCCAAAACATTTTCCAAGAAACTTGCAAGAATTTAGTAAGTGGTACGCCACGGCGCATTGGAGCTTTTTTAAGCCTTTCATGCATTTGTTGTTTGTATGCAACACCTCACTTTGAGAGCATATTGTTCTTATCTCACGGTATATTTCGTGCAACAATGTTTGCTTAGGACATGTATTGTCTTATTACTTTAGTTTTGTGTTCTTCTTTGATATGAAAAATAAGGATTTATAGTACTTGTCATTTTCTGTTTTGTATTCGGAAATAAAAAAAACAATAAATCAGGTAAGGATAACCTTCAAATGGTTGTAGAGATTTAAATTTTGTACATGGTGCATGAATGGTGTATTTTGTAGTTTATGTTTTTGATTAGTTTGTGTTGCCTTTTGCTATCATTTTGTTAATTTTTTGTGACTATTTTGGTTTCTTCTCCAGTATTTTAGCCTATTTTTGTACGTTTAATTTATAAAGAGCCGAACAAGTGGATTAACTAATATAGAAATAAACAAAATGCTTGAATTCGATTCGATACTAGTGCAGATAATGCTGATACCGAACTGAATGTTTTAAACAACATATATGAGGACGTAACGGCTTCCGATTTGCTGATTAGTGAACTCCAGGAAGACATGGAACTTCAAGATGTTGAGTTGGAGGAATTAGATGTTTCTGTATTAAATGATACTGAGATAGATCAACGATTTGAAAAGGTGGACCCAAAAACTTTAAAATGGAGAAAAAAGGACCTTCAATCTCTTGGCAAGAAAAAGTATAAAAAGGGCACATTGACTTTGATGTAGAAGTTTGTACGCCATTGCAATACTTCCTAATGTTTTTTGATAATACGATGATAAATCAAATTGTCGAAGAGACAAATTTGTATTCAGTCCGAGAATGTGGCATTTCAGTAAATGTAACATTTAAGGAAATAGAAAAATATTTAGCGATTCTTTTTTTTTTATGGGCATTGTAAAATATCCAGAAATGAGAATGGTTTGGCAAGCAGATTTTAGAATTCCTTTAATAGAAAGCGTTTAGAGAAAATTAAGCAATTTTTACATTCCTCCAGTGATGACAGAAAAAAAAGTGACTCTGGATACGAAAAGCGGCATACGATTAAGCCTATTTTAGAGAGCTTCCGAAAAAATTGCCTCAAGGTTCCCGCAGAGCAGCATAATCGCATTGATGAGCAGATTATTCCATTTAAAGGAAGGCAGCAATTAAAACAGTATAACCCGAAAAAGCCACACAAATGGGGTTTTAAAATGTTTACCAGGTGTGGAAAATCTGGCATTATATACGACTTTGCATTATACGTAGTAGATGGAACTTGCTCTTATTATGGCTTAGGAATTTCCTCCGAGCACCAAAACTTTGAGGTTCTTTTTGACAATTGGTTCACGTCGATTCACTTGATGAAGGCTCTCAGGGATAAAGGTATTTTGGCGACCGGAACAGTTCGCGGCAATCGTTTGGGAATGTGTAACCTAGATTCTGATGCAAAATTAAAAGCAAAAAGTCGTGGCTCATGTGACTATAGAGTAGAATCGAAGCTTGGTCTAATTGCTGTGAAATAGTACGACAACAAAACAGTACAACTTTTGTCGACGGACTATAGTATTGAACCAATATTTTCATGCCGCCGATGGAGCCAAAAGGATAAAAAGTTCATTGAAATTCCACTGCCAAACATAGTTCAGCAATATAATCGTTTTACGGGAGGTGTGGACTTAGCAGATATGCTCTGAGAGTTATATAGGGTAAACCATCGGTCCCGAAAATATTATATGCGAATTTGCTTTTGGGTGCTTTTATATAGGCGCGATTGTGAGCTTACCAAAGTCAGCGAAAAAGAAACGTTAACTCTAATTCAGTTTCAAAAACAAATTGCGACTGGATTAATCCGTAAAAACGTTTTAAGTCTAAGGAAACGTGGTCGTCCATCAAGTTCTCCACAAATGACTCCAACAACTTCAAAGCGTAGGTCACTTTCCGTAATTCAAATTGAAGACTTTCAATACGATCAAATTGGCCATTTTCCATCTAATAAAACAAAGCAATCGCGTTGCAAATTTTGTAAAAATGGGTTCACAACTGTGATCTGCACTAAATGTAATGTGTCACTTTGTTTTACGCCAAAAAGAAACTGTTTCACTAATTATCATGTAAAGTAATTTAACTTAAGTATATTTTAATAAATATTGGACCAGCTATGTTATTATTGTTTTCTAAATAAAACTATGCTTTGCTTTCTTTCCCAAAAAACGTTGCCTTTTTTACTCCGTTGATGCGCCATGTTGTGTAGGTACAACATTTTTTTAAAACTAGTGGAAGTAACCGAATTTAAAAGAACTAAGTTCTTTGTGTTATTTGAAGACAATATAGTGAGAAACAACAATTAAACAAAATCGAATTGTTCTATACAAGTTTGGGTTAAGTGCCAAAGGAGGAGATAACAAATATTAAATGTAAGAGAATCTGTAACTCTCATAACTGATCAAATTACTACTTGGTTTTATTCTTCTTTTTTTACGATTCCATAATGTATGCTAACCAAGTTAGTAACTATTTTCCCGCAATATAGTGCAAAAAAAAAAGAACAATACAAAAATTAGACTTCTATTGTAATATAAAGATTAACAATAAAATTTTAAAAAATACAAATGCGTTCGTATCATTTGATCAAACCTGTCAGTTACTGTATATGTATTGTTTTCGTTGTATATGAACGAAGATTACAAATAAAGAAGAATACTATATATATATATATTTTTTTTTTATAAAACACCCATTGGTGAGTTTATTTTATAGTAATATAGTAATTGAACACTAATAAACTATTTGATTTTGACTTAAATTAATACGGTTTTCGAAAATTACAAAATATTTATCCTATGATATTAATTTTGGTTTTGACAATTTATTTATTTATTTATTTTTTTTTTTTTTTATTTAGGTCAGTATTTTAATGTGAACTGAGAATATATTATTTTATTTATTTATTTACACTAGTTCCAAAGGCTTGATTCGCTTTAATCTTCTAGTTGGACCATCTTTATCAAGGAGCTGAAGAGCCTCAAGGTTGACATGTTGTTGGAGTCTTTGTTCATGACTTTGGGCATACTTTTTGATGACGTTGTCGACAGTTTCCACATTTAGATCCCTATGAAAGTTGTCATTACGGATGTACCAGGGTGCATTAACAATACCACGAAGTACTTTATTTTGGAGTTTTTGAATTATTATTCTGTTGCTTTGGCTGGTACAAGGTGGCGTAAAATTAATCATTCTATCGGAACTTGGTATAATTTTTGCAAATGGTTGTACGTCAATCATATTTGACATTTGTGAACTAGAAACCTGCAGTACCTATACAAACAGATAAGCAATGGAGCGCTATACTCCGCAAGAGCGTGGAATAATTGCGTCTATGTTTTTGACTAGTAATCGTGTCGCGCCAACTGGGCAAACATTCCGGCGCTTAACTACTCGACTTGAACAGAGTGGAATCACAGGAGACCATGCAGGGCGTGGTGAACATGTAGTTTCAACAAGACGGTGCACACACGGCACGAGTCACAATGGATATTGTGAAGGAAGCGTTTCCTGGTCGCGTAATCTCCCGTTTTGGCGATTTGGCATGGCCAGAAAGATCGCCTGATTTAACCATCCCAGACATCTTTCTTTGGGGCTACTTGAAGTAGCGGGCTTATGCCAACAAGCCTCAGACAATCGCAGCCCTTTAGGAGAATATTCGAGAGGAATGCGAACAGTTATCACCGGAAATCTTATGGAAAGTCATGGAAAATGTGATAAAACGGGCACAAATATGTATCAAGACTGGTGGCAGCCACTTGGCGGATATTATCTTTTCCTCTTTACAGAAACAATTGTAAAGGTCCTCTCTGGCAAAACCACTGGGTAAGCCTTTTCATCTATTCTACCCTTTAGGAATCTTTCCGAGCAGATGGAAAACAGCATTTGTCCAGCCCGCCCCTAAAAAAGGCGAATCTTCTTTTCTCTCCTCCTACAGACCCATTGCACTTACGTCCCTTCGGTCATGGAAACGCTGATAAACCGTCAGCTCATGAAATATCTCGAAACACGAAAACTTTTCAATGACCGGCAATATGGTTTTAGCAACAGGTCCACTGGTGATCTGATGGCATGTCTCACCGAAAAGTGGAACCAAAGCGTAGATAAATCAATGGCGAAAGCAAGATAGTTGCACTTGATATTTCTAAGGCATTTGACAGAGTTTGGCGTCAGGCTCTTTTGTCGAAAATTCGTGCTTTTGGGATCGATGACTCTCTTCTTCAATGGATTAGAAATTACCTTTTGGAACGTTCAATTCAAGTTATCTTGAACGGTTTCAAAAATAAATGCTGGTGTGCCCCAGGGCTCCGTTCTGTCTCCGACACTCTTTTTGATTTTCATCAACGATCTCTTGTCTGCTACTTCTAATCCAATATATTACTTTGCTGATGACACTACTCTCTGCTTCTCATATTCCTTTCCGGACTCACGTCCTGCTCTTCGGCTGTAGAACGGAAATGGCAGCGTATGTTAAGCTCATTAAATTCTAATATTAACAGCATGACTAATTGGGGAAACACTTACAGATTAGAATTCAATGCTTCCAAAACACAATGCTCTCTGTTGTCTTTAAAGCGAAATCTAAACACCCAGCCATTATCCATGAATGACACTTACATCGTCGAAACCGATAATCTTTCCATTCTCAGTATGTGTATCAGTGACAACTTACATTTTAATGACCACATATTCGATGTCGCCAAAAACGCTGCGAAATGTCTAGGTTTCCTCGAGCGATGTAAGAAATATTTCACCCCCTCTGATCTGGCCTCAATATATAAGGCGTTTATCCGCCCGAAATTGGAGTACAATGGCCACATCTGGTCGGGTGCGCCCAAAACATCCAAAACCGTGCGATAAAACTCATTGGGGATACTAATATTACTCAAACAATGGACACCCTGGAAAACCGACGTAAGGTCTGATATCTCACTCTGTTTTATCGGTATTTCCATCACCAGTGCTCCATAGAAATCGCCAGTAGCATTCCGCCCCTTCAAACCTTTAAGCGTAACACCCGTCCTGCTATGAATGCTCATCAGTATAAAGTCAAGCCCACTTTCGGACGTACTCTAAAATATCGTGATTCGTTCCTAAGGCGTACAACTCGCTTATGGAATGCCCTGCCTAGCTCTTTATTTCCTAGTCATTGTAATCTTCAAACATTTAAAACCAACGTTCACCGTTGACTTTCCTCCGCCCACGCTGTGTGCAAACATTTTAAGGGTACCTGAATCCCTTGAGCCCCTTGAGCAAATTATAAAAAAAAAAACAAAAATAAAGATTTCCATCACTCAAAATCATTTTTTTTTATTTAGTAAAAAAGTAATTCAAAAACAAAATTGGATGATTAATTTGCGTCACCTTGTACAAGCCCAGAGCTAAATACCATAATTCCAGATTGGTTTAAGGGGTTGTTGATACAAGAGTAGCTTGTTGTGTATTGGTAAGGCTGAGTATCTACCCAAAAGCCAGTACAAATTTCTATGTTTTAGATTTAGTTGTTCTTGTTTTTTTTTAACGTGTGTCTTTCACCTGGGTTTTGCACCAAGGGCCACGCCAAGATATTTCGCTCTATTCTCGTACGGAACTATTTGTTGATTTATGCATATTTTCTTGTGCTCTATACGGTTATTGGTAAAGTCGATATTCACAGCTTTAGTTTCATTAAGCTTGATGCGCCACTTGTCGCCAATAGCCAAAATTACAGTATCATTAGCAAATGTAGCAACAATATTTTCATTCAATGCCGGTAGGTCACTAGTGTATAGGAGAAAGAGAACTGGTCCCAATACACTACCTTGAGGCACACCCGTTTGAATTTTCTTCTGTTCAGAATAAGCGTCTTCTTGTTTGACTCTGTAGTAACGCTCTGATATGTATGATTGCAGGATTTTCGAGTATTGCACAGGAAGGAACATTTTGAGTTTATGGTTCAGTCCCTCATGCCAAACTTTATCGAAAGCTTGCGCTACATCAAAGAAAATTGCCGAGCATACTTTATTTTCTTCTAAAGATTTTTCAATTATATTAGTGATTCTATGAACCAGATCAATCGTAGAGTGTTGGTTCCGAAAGCCAATATGATTGGTTTTATTCTTTACAATAGAATTTTTTCAAACAACTTGGACATAATCGGAAGCAACAAAATTGGTCGATATAATGTGACTTCATGGGGTGGCTTTCTAGGTTTTGGTATCATAATAACTTCAGCCACTTTCCATAATAATGGCACATATTGTAATTTAAAGGATGCATTAACCAGATTAGTTATTTTAACCAATGGGATATGATTGTTCGGTTTGGGTTTATTCATTTTTCTATTTTTGATATTTTGTAGCTCTTTCGCTACAAAGCATCGTCTGTAAATCGCCGGATGTGGTTCTCCGCAATTTGGACTGCAATAATTCTGTGTATGACCAAACGCCTGGCATTTTTTTTTTACATTGGAAGCCTAGTTTATTTCCTTTCATTGCTTGGATTTCCATTTTACACCCAAGTATATGGGCTATTATCATTATTTTTTCTACGAGGGGCGTTCAAATTATTCTCGGTATCGGGGTGAAGCTGTGGTTGTATATATAAATTGACTTATTTATCAAGTAATACTATTATTTTAGTGCATTCATGTAAAATTTCATATAAATGTGATTATTAATTCGCGTTTTATCTCTAGTTAAACAGAATCATAATGGCAACTGAGACGATGATGGTGAAAATTGAGCATCGCGCTGTAATTAAATTTCTCACTAAGCAAGGAAAAAGTCAAAAAACTATTCATGAAGAGATGATGGCTGTTTACCAGGGTTCCGCATCTTCATTATCAACTGTGCAAAAGTGGTCAAGTGAGTTCAAGAGAGGCAGAGAGAGCATTGAAGACGACCCCCGCTCCGGCGCCCCGGCTACTGCTTGTACGGGAGAAAGCATCAAAGAAGTCGACAAACTTGTTCTTGAGGATGCCCGAATAAAGGTGAAAATGATGGCAGAGATCACCAAGCTTTCAATTGGTACCATTCACACCATTCTTCATGACCATCTTAACCTTTCAAAGGTCAGTGCAAGGTGGGTGCCACGAATGCTCACAGCGCCTCAGAAAAAAGTGAGAATCACATGCTGTAGAGAGCTTTTGGAGATGTGTAGTGAGAACGCGGACGGTGTTATGGATCGAATTGTTACTGGGGACGAAACATGGGTCCACCACTATGACCCTGAAAGCAAACAAGAGCCCATGCAGTGGCATAAAAAAGGAACAGACCCCCCGAAGAAGTTCAAAGTCACTCCGTCTGCCGGGAAGCTCATGGCCACAGTTTTTTGGGACTAAAAAGGAATCTTGCTTATTGAGTACAAAAAAAAAGGTGAAACCATCAACGCCACATTCTACGCTTCCACTTTGCATAATTTGCGGGAGGAAATTAAAAAGAAAAGACGGGGTAAACTCGCAGCGGGTGTGTTGCTTCTTCATGACAACGCTCCTGTTCACACGGCGCGAGTTTCCAAGGCTGCTGGGCCAGATTGTGGTTTCGAAGAAATCCAACACCCACCCTATAGTCTAGACCTTGCCCCTAGTGATTATTTCCTGTTTCCGGATTTGAAAAAATTTCTTCGTGGAAAAAGATTTTCGGATGATGAAGAACTCAAGTCGGCAATAAATGGAGGAGGAGGAAATTTATTTTTTTGAGGGTTTAAAAAAGCTTATCTCAAGATGTAACAAATGCATTGATGTTAGGAGAGATTATATTGAAAAATAAAAACAATTTAAATTGAATTCGCATTTTCATTCATATCGATACCGAGAATATATTGAACGCCACTCGTATGTTCCCATCGTTGCTAAATGTTCAATGGCTTAGTAGCAGAGATGATTTTAAATCCCTTTTCAGTTAAAAATGATCCAACAACATTAGGATTACAAGAGTGGTGCAATTTTTTAGCCATATGACCCTTATTGATCTTCCTTGCTTATTTTCATATGACTGAAAATCCATGTTATGAGGGCGGGTCAATAAGTCCGTGATTAAAACACAGATTTTTTGATAAAAAAATAATTTTATTTTTCAACGTAGTCTCCCTTGAGCTCTATACACTTTGTCCAACGCTTCTCCAATTTTTTTATCCCTTCCAAAAAAAATGATTTGTCGAGGTCCTCAAAATAGGCCTTTGTTTGCGAGATGACTTCATCATTGGAGTCAAATCTTTTTCCACCAAGCCATTTCTTCAAGTTTGGGAACAAGAAGTAGTCGCTCGGAGCCAAATCTGGAGAATAGGGTGGATGAGGGAGCAATTCATAGCCCAATTCATGGATTTTTGCCATGGCAACTGCACATGTGTGCACCCTTGCATTGTCTTGGTGGAAAAGAACTTTTTTCTTGGCCAAATGAGGTCGTTTTTTTTTCAAATCGTCATTGAATCGGTCCAATAAGTTGGCATAATATTCCCCATTGATTGTTCTTCCCTTTTGAAGGTAGTCAATGTGGATTATCCCGCGTGCATCCCAAAAAACAGTCGCCATAACTTTATTGGCTGACAAACCCACCTTGGCCTTCTTTGGCGCCGATTCACCCTTAGAAACCCACTGTTTTGACTGTTGTTTGTTGTGATGGATCCATATTTCGTCCACGGTTACAAAACGGCGCAAAAACTCCTCCATATTGCGATTAAACAACGCCAAACCTTCCTGTGAAGTTGTTACACGATTGCGTTTGTGGTCGACTGTGAGCAAACGCGGCACCCATCTTGCGGAAAGCTTTCTCATGCCCAAGTGATCATTCAAAATTGAAACCACTGAGCCATGCGAGATCCCTACGGCTTCCACAATCTCTCGCACTTTCAATCTTCGGTCGGCCAACACCATATCGTGAATTTTTTCGATTGTTTCGGGTGTAGAGACCTCAACTGGGCGTCCAGGACGTTCGGCATCTTCAGTGCTTGTACGGCCACAACGAAATTCAGTAAACCACTTTTTTACCATTGAAATCGATGGTGCAGAGTCCCCATAGTATTTATAAAGCTTAGCCTTGGTCTCGGTAATGGTTTTTTTTCGCAAGAAATAATGCTTAATAAGCACACGAAATTCACTTTTTTCCATTTTCTCCTCGAATTAGTGAGTAGTCTGATAAAAATAGCTGTCAAACACAAACTAACTGACGCAGCAAGTTTAAATTTTGACAGGAGTCAACTGACAGATGCCTGTTGACAGGAGCAGTGTTGCTATTTCGGTAAGAGGTCAGAAATTCAAAAAGTCACGGAGTTATTGACCCGCCCTCGTATATTCTTTAAGTAGCTTAATTGCTTTTTTATAACCATATGACTCTTTACAGTTCTTTTTGACTGTTGAAACGTTGATTAATTTCATTTGCAACGCACTTTCATTTAATTGTTGCTTCATCAGGCAGTATACTCGTAAGTTTTGCATATGACTTAATTATAGTATAGGAGGTGGTAATGGTTGTTTGCGTGATTTTCTTCAAAGTGGTTGCTGAAGGTGTTGTGTTAATTTATCGTTTTTTTTAATTTTATTTTTATATAAAAATAAAAACTATTATTATACGAGTATATGAAATATTTTGTCACAAAAGCTTAAATGAGTTTAATAAAAAATAGTGTAAGAACAATTTTAAACAATAACTTTTTTTACAATTTTATAAATGTACGTGTACATAGATTGTCGAAACTAAAAGTGTTGAACACAAAAGGATCCAATTTCAAGGAAATATTGTACATAAATGTATTTTTGTTATGAATGTTAATTTTATAGATTATTGATAAACTCTTGCTAATTAATTAGTAAACACTGTTATACAGACACTTAATGAACTCGAATTACACCAATGAAATGTGGGGTATTGCTCATAATAATACACTAACACTAAAACATGACTTTCCTTACTCATAATCGATATTATTAATACTTGTGTAAGTGAATAGGAATACTAAAAATACGCGACATTTGACTGGCATTTTTACAAATAACAAATAATAATAGTGCTCATATTACACGACGACTATTGAAACAACTTTTCAGGTATTTGTTTGCACTCAACGCTTTTAGTTTCAACAATCTATCTATGTTCGTATACAAAAAAAAATATTATTTTTGGGTGGGCATTGAGAGGTGTCAACGCGGCGGTGCCCAGTGCTGTAAATAGTTCTACACATCGATTGGGCTTACTTTATCTTCGTGAGTGCACACAAAAACAGCAGCACTATAAACGGAGTCGGCGGTGAAGTAAAATCCTGGAATAAAGCAATTAAAACCTTATATAGGCTATTCCGACACATTTGTAATTCAGGTCGGTAAGAATTTCCAAGACTAAGTCTGGCTCTTGGAAAACAGATGGTGACGGATGAGCCCTTAATTAACCAACGGCAGCGCTCACTCCCCCAAGCGGATTATTGGCTTCGGTCTAACCGGCTCTTTGTTCTTATGGTGTCTACAATGGAACTGTCTCTTCAGGTTGCCCGACCATGGAAAACAAAAATACAGTTACGAAGCAACACCAAGCCTCGGATACGGACGGATCTACTGTTGACAACCCCTAATAATAAGGACAACGAAATTCGGATCCGCAAATGGAATGTTCCAAAAAATGCGATGCGATGGGCCAGATAAAAAGTGGACGAAAAATGACGACATTTACGACGGCGATTCTTATCGACGTCAAAAGCAGCGCCTATTTGGATGCGGATTTATTGTAAGAAGCAAACAAGGCAAGAACTCTTGAGTTGTCGGCATATTAACGAGCGCCTCCTAACAATCCGTATTAAACTAAATGTTCCGCACGCCCCTATAGAGGAGAAAGATGACGACACCAAAGATAGCTTCTACGAGCTGTGCCCCAGTTATGACATTAAAATTGTCCCCGGTAATTTTAATGCAAAGCTAGGTAGGGAGGGCATTTTTGGTATCAGTACTGTCGGAAGGTACAGAATGCAC
Organism: Volucella zonaria; assembly: GCA_963966105.1. Lineage (NCBI taxonomy): Eukaryota > Metazoa > Arthropoda > Insecta > Diptera > Syrphidae > Volucella > Volucella zonaria. The sequence goes on along the minus strand of OZ014532.1, from coordinate 198,852,948 downwards.
GACACCAACCCCGATAACGAATTCAGGCTAATCGACTTGCCGAGGGGCGAAATCATTCGTGGACGCATAATTCTTCAAGAAGTTTAGCGGGAAGGTTTTGAATGGGATGATCCCATTTCAAGTGAGCTGAAAGGACCGTGGCTAGAGTACGTCAAGGAGTTAAGGAATATCAATCAACTCAAAATTCCACGACGCTACGTTTCTTGGAATCCTGATGAGACAAAGGTCAGCCTTATAGTCTTCGTAGATGCATCAGAAAAGGCATTGGCTGCCGTTGCTTATTTTCGCTTCGAACGAACTGGTACAGCGAAGGTCTCACTGGCGATGACGAAGGCAAAGGTAGCTCCGGTGAAAAAACTTTCTGTGCCGCGTTTGGAGCTTCAAGTTGCAGTCCTTGGAGTGCGCATATTAGTCACGATCTAAGGTGCCCACACTATCCCGATTCATGAGGTAATTTTCCTAACCGTTCTGACGGGGATCAACTCATCGAAATACAAATTTCCATCATTCGTTGCAACAAGAGTAGGAGAAATTTTGGATTCGTCGTCTTCTTGCCAATGGTATCATGTCAGAACCCTTGACAATGTAGCGGATGATGGAACCAAGTGGGCTGATCCGTCGATGAGTAACCATGAGACTCGTTGGTTTAAGGGCCCCGATTTCCTCCCTATCGCTATATAGGGATGACAAGGGCACAATTCGTACGAGCTCCAGAGTTCAAAAGGCGCTTACTTCATACGTTGACGAAAAAACACCCACTAATAGACCTCTTCATTCAGCATCATCACGAACAAAATTTACACGTTGGATCAGCTTCGATAATTTCAGACATCAGAGAACGAGCGTGGATCGTGATTATACGAGTGGCGGTCCAAAGGGTGAAATCCAGAGGCAACATGTGCAAACGAAGGAAGGCACAACCAGATTGAGCTGCTCAACGATCTAATCTTGGACCAGTGCACCATGGGACTTCGCCACTTTCTTGTGAATCGAGTCGTAACTCGTTACCTATATAGCGACAATGGTCTGAAATTTGTTGGTTGCAGAAATCTTTTGGAGAAGGACGTGAATGAGATGGAAGCCACGCTAAGTGAGCATTCGGCGAAATATGAGGGGATCCTCTGGCGATTCATACTGGCGCATTCTCCATGGATCCGTGGTGGGTGGGAACGCCTAATCCGTGCAATCAAAATTAGTGTCGAATTCATACTTAGAGGAGTCGTTCCACGAGAAGATGTTTTGGGTAATGCCCTAATTGGAGCCTAAGGCCAAATTAATCGCCGACCACTCACACACATTCCTGTCGACCCCGATGGGATCCGATGCCGCTTACCGCGAATTCGATGCGAGGTTGACAGAAACATTACTGCCCCCGGAATATTAACCAAAAAGGACACATCCAGTAAGCTTTACAGTCGGCGGTCACAACATCTGATGAAGGAACTTATAAGTCGCTGGTAAGTGGAGTATCTTCCTGAGTTAACGAGGCGGTCAAAGTGGCACAAAATCACGAAGCCAATAAAAGTCGCTGACGTGGTTATCCTCTTCGAACCAAATGAAATTCGCTCGACATGGCAATTGGGCCGTATCGCAAAAGTTTTGCCTGGTTCAGATGGAGTCATCCGTGTCGCGGACGTGCGACTCCCTAACGGATCCATTAAACTGAGAAGGCCTGTAGGAAGGCTCACTCTTTTAGACTTGTCTTCACACTAGCTGTTCAGACGGCCCCGTAGTGTCATCGAGCCACAAGGCTTAAATATTGTTTTTTGTTTCTTTTTTTTTTTTTTCTAAATGTATGAATTCAATTGCAAAATATTTTAAGTTTAATTTAATTGATTTAGAAGCACCCATATGTTCGGGAAGGTGTGTCCACTGGTAATATAAATGTTTCTACCACTGCTGGCATCATTTTTAAGCCAAGTTTCGAATCGCTCTAAACTTCAAATAGCTTTGTCTCCCTCTTCAGAGAACTTGAGAGTGCAGTTTAGACTGCTGTTTTTTATTTAACTATCATACCAATGCGCTAACACAGGTTTCTCGGGCATTGGAAATTTACCGGGTACCGGTGTTGGAGGGTGTGCATTTTTACTTTGGTAAACATTTGGGTTTTGGTACTGTCATACGACAGTTCAATTTGAAAAATTTTGAATTGTATCAAGCGGAGTTGCTGGCGCCACTGGTGGAATTTCAAGCGTACACTTTCCCGATACCTATGTAAGCTTATAAAGTGAATTTAAATTGTAAAATTTGTTAACATTTGTAACTTTTTACTAGCAGAAAATAAAATCACATAGTTAAATATGGTCGATCTTTGTTTGGAGCAGGGACGAATGGAAATTTCTACGGCGTGCAGCAACAGCTCCAAATCCATACACACATTTTAAGGCCGTGTATGACAGCATGTATAGAGACGAACTATACAGAGTAATGCCTAGTAATGTCCCTGCCAAACTCGTCCGTTTGTGCAGGATGGCGATGGAGAACGCACGCTGCTACATCATGGTCGATAAAGAACTCACAGAGACCTTCGATGTCAAAAAGGATTTAGACCATGTGCTGCGCTATCATGCGATTTCTTTAAGATCAACTCACGCGTAAACACAAGAGGCACAATATTTAAAAGTCCGTCCAATTACTCGCATACTACGTCGATGATTTCGATATCATCGTAAGAAAGCAGCGTGATGACATCAGTTGCGTCTCCACGAGTATTGACACGGATGCAACGAAGATGGGTTTAACGGTCAACGAAGGCAAAACCAAATATATGATGTCAACCAGAAAAGACACCCAAGGTCGACGTCTCGAACCCTCGACAGGTAGATAAAGCGAACAATAACTCTTGCCAATCGCTGCTTCTTTGGGCAGACAATTGAGTGGCAAAGCCCTCTCTCAAACATCTAATTAATTCCAGTCTTATCCTATGGCGCATAGGCATCCATGAACAAACATGGCTGAAGGTGCTCTTGGCAGCTTAGAGAATAAAACTCTTTGGGTGATTTTCGGTCCCGTCTGTATAGACGATGAGTGGAGAAGTAGATACCACGACGAACTGTACGGGCTGTACAGCGACATCGAGTTAAAGTCAAACGACTGAGATGGCTGGGTTATGTAGAGCGAATGGATATCAATGTGCCGGTCCGAAAATTCTTTGAAACCGCCCAGTAGAGGTGTACCGCTCAGTAGAGGAATAACGCGCTTAGCGTGCGAAACTCGAGGCACCTAGCTAAAGATCGGGCTGCCTGGAGACGCTTGTTCGCTGGAGCCTAGGTCCACCCCGGACTATAGCGCCACCTTAAGTAAGTAAGAAGGTTATACACACAAGTTTGTTCGCGTTGGTATAGTGGATAATTGATAAAAGGTTTCTGACGGTTGAATATTACACAGAATATTACTATATATAAGCTTTTAATGGATAGGACTTCCAGTGGGTGGCCGTGGCGTAAACGGTAGCGTACTGGCTTCTCAATCGGAAGGTCCGGCGTTTGATCCGGCCCGGAGCCCGAAAGACGAACATTTTTCCAGGCAACTGCAATCGTGGTTTTGTTTGATTTGAGATGTTTAGTTTTAGTTTAAAGAGTTCTCACATCCTCACAGGATCTTAACAACAAAAAAAAATTAATTTCGAGTTTCACAAAGTTAAATCCGAAGTAAATGTTTAATTATTGCAATTTTTATTGAATTTATACTACCTAGTAGGGACATAAATACTGTTACACAGAAAAATCAGCGCCAAATGAAAACGAATTAATATTTAAACAATTTTTTTTTGTTTTTATTGGGTTATACAAATACCTATAAATCTTAGAACAATTTATTCGAAATGACTTCCATTTGCCTTCGAGCACGACTTAAAACGATGTGGCCACTCATCGATTGCAAGACGCACTTCATGCATGGGGAAATTGTCCACTACACGGACAAGGGCTCGCTTCAATATTTGAGTGTCGAGTAGAGCAAGCCATGCCCTCTAATACGGACCAAAACTTGTAATCCAACGGGTTGAGGTCTGGACTACCAGCTGGCCAATCATCCGTTGATATGAAGTCCGGAACGTTGTTTTTGAGCCACAGTTGAGTCGTTTTTGCTTTGTGAGCTAGAGCAGAGTTTTGCTGGAAAGTCCATGGCTTGTTGTTGAATATTGATTGGTTGAGAGATTTCACAATGGGTTGCAAGAGGGTCGATTGCTATACTTTGGCCGATGTTTTCAATCCTTTCTCGCAAAAATGGAGCTTGGTAACGCCATCGTAGCACACTCCCCACCATACCATTACAGACGCGGGATGGTGGTCTTTTTGAACAATCGGGATGAGTTGGGACGCTTCCCTGGATAACCGAGCATACACACGATCGTTCTGCTTATCGAACGATTCTTCTATGGTGAATATTTTCTCGTCAGTAAACAAAATTTGTCTGTGAGCGTTCTTCGCGTACCGGCTGAGTAACGCTTTCGATCTTCACTTGCGTTTTTCCTTCAATGCGGTCGTGAGCAGGTGTCCAGTGTGTCGCTTGTACGCGCTGAGTCCTAAATCTTCTTTGATAATGCGAGACATGGATTTTTACGAAATTTGCATTTCCCGCGACAAGATTTTCTGTGTTCGCAGCGGTTTTCGGTCGATTCGTTTCTTGACGGCTTTGATCGCTTTCGGAGTTCTCACAGTGCGCGGACGGCCGGATCTTTGACGGTCTCGTACTCCACCAGTATCCCCAAACAACTTCACAGCACGATACACAAAATTGCGAGTGATTCCAAGCTGTCGCAACTTCTTTGTGTACTACATTACTGGCACCTGTTTGGTTTTCGAGATCATAAATGATGAGGATCAAGGCCTCGAACGGGCGACCGACGTCGAGTTGGCCGTGGGCGAAGCAAGACGTTCGGAAGTCTACTTCGACGATATTTAGCGCATACTCGTAGCTCGGCGACTTGTTGACGGTCGTGGTGAAGCAGAGGGCGACATGGAATTGGAGTCATTTGAATTGAAAAGGGAAGTTAGAAGGAATCAGCGGAATTCGCGACACGAAGACATCCTATCCGCAGCTACGTCCGTTTAAGATTGTTACTTCTCTGACTTCCTCAGTTGTTCTTTGACAGGGGTTTCCATTGCATAGTTTCGGTGGATCCAAGTTGCGCGTGAGCATTAAATGCCCCAATTTTTAACTTCAACTCATGCGCAGGGAGACCGGACGCATATACTCAAATTCATAAGTTACTTCATTATTCCACAGGATGGTCAAACTACAAAATAGTAGTTTTAACATTTTTTTACATTCGCATACGGATTACTCAAAAATGGTGCATCCGATTTAATGGAATTGTAATTCGTTGCAAAGACCTAGGCTGAACAACAATTTTAAGGTATCACTCGTTTCTATACGTTACCCCAAGCGATGATTATCAGTAGATTTATTTATCTTACAAAATATAATTACAAGCCAGAGGAGATCATTGAAACCGATGATACGCCAGTAAGAATTGAAAACGAAAACTTGTTTTGTTGGTTGTTTCTTTGTTGCTCTTTTGAGGGAGCGTGCATATACCTATACGTACAAATATATGTAAAAGTGCTGGTTCTGAATAGTGTGTAGTATATACATATACACATACGTACATATGTACCTTTGTGTGCACGGATGAGGTAGTAGTTCAAATTGTTTAAATATTCTAATTTCGAAATGTTTCTTTAATTGTAGCTCTGGCTCTATTCAACCGATCGTAATGAAACATATCGCGGTTTTTAAGTTGAAATGGGCTATCGAACAGTGAACCGTTAGAATTAGTTCAGTAGTTTCTTTGTGATGCTCTGACAACCAGACAAACAGGCAAACGGACAAAAATTCTAAAAAAAAAAATTTATTTGGGTACAGACACACACATCCATACAACAAAACCCAAGTGTTTTTGTTTTTTTTAGTCTCTTCATTGTACCTACAGAAACGGCTTCATTAGAATTTTATAACATAGAGAAGCATATACACTCCTCGACAACTGGTTGAGACACCCCTCTGATTTCGGTGTTTCCCGACAATTTCTAATCATTGCCAATTTCTAAGAAAATTCTAATGCAACATAAATACCTTTGTTTTCCTTAATTTTCTTCGAATTTAGGCACAAATTCCCTAATTAACCGCGACAAGTGTTTGAGACAGGGCATAAATAAAACTTTTGAAGTTCAGTTGCGAATTCCATTCGCAGTGTGACTTGTTAGTCAGTTTTAGTGATTTGGTTTAAAAGAAAGTATTTAAGCAGGTCTTAGAAGTAAAAAAAGTTAAAAATGGGATCTGGACAGATGTTATATCAAACGGAGATCCAAAACATTAAAAGAATGCGCCAAGAGGGATATTCTATCAATAAAATTGCAAAACTTTTGAAGCGCAGTCGTACAGTTGTTTCAAACTATTGAAAACGTCCACAGAACTACGGGAAAAGATTCGTATCTGGACGAAAATATAGCTTGACATCAGCAGATCAACGATCCCTACTTACATACATATATGTAGAAGCGTCAAATTCTACAGCAACAACAGGGAAATCGCGGTATCATCGGGATTTCGAATGTGGACAGAAGACTAAGATTCAAAGAAAGCTTTTGAAAAGAAAATCCGCTTTACTAAGTATTGGGTTGTATCACATGAAATGTCCGATTTTATGGTAAAAATTTAAAAGCGAATATTATTTTTCCGTAAATTTTTATTCAATCAAAATAGGATCCGTTGGCATTTATGACATGCTTCCAACGTGATACAAGGCCAAATATTCTTTTTTCGTAAAAGTGCTTTTAAGACCTCTGCTCGGTTCCGGAAGACCTTTTGCCGGCAAAATGAATCCATGAATGAATCCGATTCGGTAAACCATTGTCAGAATTTTCACTTCGCAGCCTTGCTTAGTATCGTCGATGTTTGTGTTTACTGTGTTTGTTTTTTTTCTGCGTACGTCCACGTCTGTAAGTACCGACTAGCTATTTTGGGACTTAGGGAAACACAGGTAGATCCCCGCCCACACCTCTCAGATCACTCTGATCTGAAGCTACCTGGCTACGAACCACTATTCTTTCCCCATCGCGGTCTTACCATTTATGTGCGCAGTGATGTAGCTTACCAAATTCCACCACAATGTAGTCCCTGTTCCAATCCGGAACATCTCCGTAATAAATTATCCACTACTGCTATATTTACAGAAGCCCCAAACTGGACAGCAACTCGACCTTTTGCGAGTTTGATGCGCTGTGTGACTCCATTCAAAGAATTGTATCCCTGTATCCTCATACTGAAATCGTTATTACGGGCGATTTCAATATACACAATTCTGGTTGGCTTCAACATTCTGGACAGACCACACTCGAAGGACCGTGTGTTGAGATCTTTGCTGCGGAAAACAACCTAAAGCAGCTTGTAAATGAGCCCACACGAATACCAGACGTTGATACTCATATCGACAACACCCTGGGCTTGTTTTTAACTTCCCAACCTGATAAGTAACATACACCGTTGATGTGCTCTCCCCTCTAGGCTCGTCGGACCATTGTGTCATATCAGCTAATTTCTCGTACACCGACCACACAGTTAGAGAAAAGATTCCTAAAAGAACAGTATGGCAATACGAGAAAGCCAACTGGAGCGGTTGTAACAGCTTCTTTAGGAATCTTAACCGGTCGTTATGTTTCCTCGATAAGGACATGGATGCCGCTGCTGACATGATCACAGAAACTATTCTCTTTGGAAGATGCTTTATCCCTCATCGGATGAAGAGTTTCAAACCAAAAGAAAAGGCGTGGTCGACTCGAGCTGTAAAGAGGCTGTCAGGGTTAGAGAATTGTTTTTTCGATCCTACAAAACCAACCCAACATCTGTCTTAAACGTGTAAAATTCCAATACGACCAAAAACTGGGGCAAAAAATACTACAATATCTCAAAGGTTGGTCGTTCGTCAAAAATATAAGAAATTCTGCCTTATCCTCCATCCCAACGCTCATTTATAGTACAATGACATTCCAGCTGTCAGCTCTTAGGACAAGACCAATCTGCTCGCTGCACATTTTGCATCCAGCTCAACGCTCCCAGATTATGATTTGTCTCCGCCAGTGCGGAGTGCGTTAAATCTTCGATGGGACAAATCCACTTCCGCACTCGTGTAGTAGCAAGAGTTCTTAAAGATCTTAACATTCACAAATCCGCTCGTCTAGATGGTATATCTCCCCTCCTTCTGGAGAGGTGTTGCGTAAGCTTTTCCATCAATCCTACTCTTTACGACTCTTTCCGAGCAGATGGAAAACAGCATTTGTCCAGCCCGTCCCTAAAAAAGGCGAATCTTCCTCTCTCTCCTCCTACAGTCCCATTGCACTTACGTCCCTTACTCCAAGGTCATGGAAACGCAGATAAACCGTCAGCTCATGAAATATCTCGAAACACGAAAACTTCTCAATGACCGGCAATATGGTTTTCGTAGCAACAAGTCCACTGGTGATTTCATGGCATCAATCTGGCGAAAGCACTTGATATTTCTAAGGCATTTGACAGAGTTTGGCATTAGGCTCTTTTTTCGAAAATGCGTGCTTTTGGAATCGACGACTCTCTTCTTCAATGGATTAGAAATTACCTTTCGGAACGTTCAATTCAAGTTGTCTTGGACGGTTTCAAGTCTGATATTCACAAAATAAATGCTGGTGTGCTCCAGGGCTCCGTTCTGTCTCCTACGCTCTTTTTAATTTTCATCAACGATCTCTTGTCTGCTACTTCTAATCCAATATATTCCTTTGCTGATGACAATACTCTCCGCTTTTTATATTCGTTCCCGGACTCAAGCCCCTGCTCTTCGGCTGTAGAACGGGAACGGCAGCGTATATTAAGCTCATTAAATTCCGATATTAACAGCATAACCAATTGGAGAACTATCAACCGAGTGGAATTTAATGCTTCCAAAACTCAATGCTGTCTGCTGTCGTTAAAGCGAAATTTAAACACCCAGCCATCATCCATCATCGTCGAAACCGATAAACTTTCCATTCTCTGTATGTGTGTCAATGACAACTTACATTGGAATGACCACATATTCGGTGTCGCCAAAAATGCTGCGAAATGTCTAGGTTTCCTAAAACGGTGTAAGGAATATTTTACCCCCTCTGATCTGGCCACAATATATAAAGCGTTTATCCGCCCAAAATTGGAGTACAATGCCCACATCTGGTCAGGTGCTCCTAAAACATCTCTGCACTTGCTAGATAGGATTCAAAACCGTGCGATAAAACTCATTGGCGATACTAATATCAGTCAATCAATTGACACCCTCGAACACCGACGTAAAGTCTCCTGTCTCACTTTGTTTTGTCGCTATTTCCACCACCAGTGCTCCATTGAAATTGCCAGTAGCATTCCGCCCATTCAAACTTTCAACCGTAACACCGGTCTCGCTATGATTGCTCATCAGTATACCCTCAAGCCCATTTTCGGACGTACTCTAAAATATCGTGATTCTTTCCGAAGCCGTACAACTCGCTTATGGAATGCCCTGACGATCTCTATGTTTCCTGGTCGTTATAACTTGCAAACATTTAAAAACAATGTACATCGGTACCTGTCTCTTCTTCCTCCCTAAATTTCCTTCGCCCGCGCTGTGTACGAACATTTTAAGGGTATCAAAACCACTTGAGCGCGCGCTGATTATAAATAAAAAAGCATTGCGGAAAAGATGGTAATTTGTTGGGGAAATATCAGGAGAATACGGTGGATGCGGAAGAATTTCAAATCCCTGGAACAGTTTTTGTACCGTTACAAGTGAGGTATGGGGAAGTCTTCGATTGCTCTGGTCAATGAAATTGTTTACACCACCTACAAGGAAAATGCTGGCAAAAACGCTCTTACTGCCAATTTTATTATATGCATGTGAGGTTTATAGTAAGGTTGCTTGTGGAAGTAAAAGAAGGCTTAATGTTATCTAAAATAATATCACTCGCTATGTGTATGGACTTCGAAGATTGGATCACGTTTCAGCTTATTCAAAAGGTCTCGTCGACTCCTCATTCGACAACCTCTTAGTTTTCCGCTCTCTATCTTGTTTGCATGATATAATACAGACACATCAACCTGAGTACCTAAGAGTATATTGTAAGCGTTCGCAAAGGACTTTCGCTTTGATTCCAACAACATACTCATGCCTAACCTCGGAATGCCAGCTCTTTGTTCATGCTGTCCGTCTGTGGAACTCCTTGCCTACTGAAGTGAGAGGAGTAAAAAACACGAAAACTTTAAGTCTCCACTTTTGAGGCACTTAGTCAGTTTGTATAATTAGGAGCCCTTTATCTTTTAAGTTCTGTAATTTTTTCATAACGTTCCATCTTGCTATTTAAAATTTGTTAACTTAATATTAAGGCTTTCACTAATTTATAAGATTCATCTTAATGTGAACAGTGATTTAAGTATAAATATAAATATACTATATTGTATATACATAATGCAAGTGCTTCTTCACTACTGTACGACCTTAGCGATTGGCATTTTTTTAATTCCTTCGGTGTTTGACTAGATTGTGAAAGCTCTTTTATGACCTTTGCTGCCACACGATTACCACTTCCACGTGCAGCCATTTGTGCAGCGTATAGCAACTCCGATGAAGATCTTGAATCTAAAAGATCACGAACCTTAGCACGCTTTGAGTTTTCTCCACAATTTTCAAAAATTTTTTTTCGGTCTTCCTGCCATCATGTGGGATTCACGGTTGCTATCTTCAACACATTGGTGGTCAAAACTGTCAACATTGTTCTCATCCAGAAGTTCATCATGCCAATTTTTATACTTCAATATAAAACTTTCCTTATGAGAACCAACTGACTTCCATTTTTTATCAAAACTTGTCGAAAAAAGTCGAATTTTATTTTTGATTTTCTTAGTTTGATCGGCACTAACTTTCGAAATACTCATTTTATGCAAAACGTATTCAAAAAATTTAGTATTGACATTTTTTTTTTGGATTGAAACACCAGACTTAAAAAAAAAATCATGACCAGAAAGGTGCACTCTCTTCCTAGAAATTAGAAAAAACGTCGATGTAATTTCGTGCGAAAGCAACCGTTTGATTTTATTGAAACCAGATAATCTTTACCACAAAAAATATATATTGCATCACGACACAAAGGTATACTCATAATTAGATTATCCAAAATATTAAAATAAACTCCATTTTATGACTAACTAAACACACAACACAAATTCTATATTTTTTTCTTTAACACTGAAATAATTATAACTTTTAAAGTACATTCATAATAAAGTACATACTCTAGAAGGTATATGTGACATTTTTTTCTGCACAATCGAAAGATTACTTTACAATATATACATATACTCGTACACCCTGAATGAATCGAACTGCAACCGACTTCAGACTGCTATAATTTCCAAACCGTTCATGACAGTGAGCTCAAATTTTGACACATGACAGGTAATTTTATTATTTACAAGCCTTTTAAACGATTTGCGTCTCAGTTGTGTTGAACAATTTTTATCCGCGATAGAATTCAAACGTGATAGTGTGATTGCTTTATATTGGGCTGGAAAACCACAAGCAGATATCGTTAGAGCCCTCCAGCGTGAATAAATCATTTGTGTCTCGAACCATAGCCCGTTACCGTGATACTGGCAGCGATACAAAACGCCGTGGAGGTGGTCATAAAAACATAAAACAGCAACATCGGCAGAAATGATTCGGAAAGTGAAGGCTCGAATTGAGCGAAATCTGCGTCGAAGTGGAAGAAAAATATCGTTGGAACGGATGCAACACATACTGAAAAATGAGCTTGGGCTCAAGCCATTGATATTCCAAAGAGCACACGATCTTACACCGCAACAGAAAAAAGTTAGAGTCGAAAGAGCGAAGGAGTTGCTACGCTTGCACGAAAGTGGTGAGTTGCCGAATTTGGTTTCTTCCGATGAGTCGCCATTTGTTATCGAGCAATATGTCAACAAACAAAATAACCGAGTTTACTTGCCAGAGAGGTCCTTCGAAAATTTACACCTTCGGACGGCCACCAGAAAGCAGGCAGCACCGATGGTGATGGTTTGGGCCGCCATAACGTATATTTTTGGACCGTGGCGTCAAACTGAATGCGATCGTATACCGTGAAACTGTCTTAGAGGCAGTATTGAAGCCTTGGGCAAACAATCATTTCGGTCGGAGACCGTGGACATTTCAACAAGACTCGGCACAGTCTCACAAAGCGCGCGTCTACCAAGATTGGTTAAAAAACAATGTTCCTTCCTCCTCGACACAATGGATTGCAAGTTCTCCGGATTCAAATCCGTTGGATTTCTCTGTCTGGGGTATTTTGAAGGCAAAGGTTGGCACGAAAAAATACCAAATTTTGGATCAAACAAACACTTCGCCGGGAATGGGCCAAAATACCGCAGAGCCACTTGCGTGCAGCGTGCGATGCTTTCTTCGGCCGTCTCAAGGCCATTATTTGCGCCAAAGGTGGACATGATACAATTTGAAAATTGATGTATTGGGTTTATAAATAAATTCGTGCGGTTTTTTTATTCAAAATTTGAACGTTTATTTAAGAAAAACATGTACAATAATATTATTCAAAGTATTGCCCATCTGAAGCTATGACTTTTTCCCATCTTTCTGATAATTTGTGGATCCCATCCCAAAAGAACTGCGCCGACTTGGCAGCCAAGAATGAATCAAGCCAATTTTTAATATTCTGCTCTGATATGAACCGTATTTCAGTGAGGGCGTTCTGCATCGACCCGAACAAATGGTAATCAGAAGGGGCAAGGTCTGGGCTATAAGGCGGGTATGGTAAGACTTCCCATCCATTGTTTTCCAAATAGTTCTTAACCGGAATAGCAACGTGGGGCCGAGTGTTGTCATGATGGAAAATTATTGCCTCGTGTCTGGTCGCATATTCCGGGCGTTTTTCGGCCACTGCTCTCTTCAAACGGATTAATTGTGTTCGGTAGCGTTGTCCATTGATGGTTTCACCCGGTTTTAGCAGCTCATAATACAGCACACCCGTCTGATCCCACCAAATACAGAGCATTACCTTCGCGCCATGGATATTCTGCTTTGCCGTTGATTTGGCTGGTTGGCCGGGTTTCACATATGATTTTTTGCGCTTGGGGTTGTCGTAATGGATCCGTTTTTCACCACCAGTAACAATCCGATGCAAAAATGACTTCGTTTTGTGGCGTTCCAGCAGCATTTCGGACATGCAAAACCGCCTTTCGACGTCTCTCCGCTTGAGTTTGTAGCGTCAGCCTTTTGGCACAAACAAAAAAATTTGTTTAGTTGTGGTGTTCTGTTTGTGTTCCCTCACTGTACCAAATCCAGTAAATTTACCCCTTTTCAAAATCGGACCTTTTCCCCTCCTAATCTATTAATTTGACCTACTAATCTCTCTTTCCGAACTTACAAGAAAACCTAACTCTATCAAACGTCCCTCTATTTTCGAATTCCCTCATTCCACTTTCTTCGTAGTCTCACTCTCTCCCTGTGTTCTTGTTACTATGGTGAATATGTCCCTTTTGTCGTAGAGAGTGTTGTGTTTTGATAATTTAAATTCAGGAGAAAGAGGTGGAAAGCTTTGCTAAGGCTACAGATCGTGTGATAGTAATCTATGTAGATATGAATGTTTATATGTATAGTAGGTTGTAGGTATAATTTAGACAGGAACCAATTTTTGCGAGAGAGATATAAGCGAAAGAGGTAGAAAGCGAACTAGGAAGCAAAGAAGTGGGATATTTTTTTTATTAGAGAACGAGATCAAGTATATAGGTCAATGGCCTTTACGGGTTTTGATCAGCTGATGCAATCAGCAGACTAGATCGGGATTTTTTTTTGTTGGACTGTCTGGGGACATAGCGGCAAGGTCGTGTGGGTTGGGATATTTTTTTTTCTTCTGCTTTTTCGGTTGATTTTAGACAGTCGATGTCTGGAGTTAAATCAAAAAGGTTGCTTATATTCGCGTTCCGCTCGGTTTTTTTTTGTACTTGGACAGTAACGCGAAGTATATAAAAAAAAAAAAAAAAAAAAAAATGAGACAAGGAATTTCGACGACAGCGTGAAAAGTTTCCCGCTTCGAACATACGGGACGTATCCTTTTTTTTACATTTACCGTGTGTCGGCGTTTTTTTTTTTTTTTAAAAAAAAAAAAAAAAAAAAACAACAAAAAAAAAAAAAAAGGATTTTGTCGACGGGAAGTTCTCTCCCCTCTCCCCGATAACACAAAAAAAAAAAAAAAAAAAAAAAACAAAATTTAAGTATAGAAGTATATATGTATATAAAAAAATATAGAAATAAATAAAAATAGTTTGGATTTAGTGGATAAGTGTAGTATAGAAACTACGAGTATTAAAAGTTTAGATACATATTTAGATATAGAATTGTTCTTTTTTATTAAATTATTGTAGAGTAAGGTTAGGGTTAAGAGTTTTTTTTTGAATTTTATTTTGTTGAATTTTTTTGGTGTGCGTGGAAAAAAAAAAAAAAAAACAAAAAAAAAAGGGAAAAAAATTTTTGTTTGTTTCACCAAGCGATTCTTCGAAGTGCTGGCGCCAGGACTACGAGGGATTTGAAAAAAAAAAAAAAAATCCGGTAAGTCTTATAAATATTTAAGATTTTTTTGTTAGGCTAGAATAAGAGTAGCCTTACAGTAGAAAAAAAAAAAAAATAAAAAAAAAAAAAAAAAAAAAATAAAATTCAAAAAAAAAAGGAAAGCTCGTACTAGTTATTAAGTTTTTTTTTTTTCTTTTTAGTCAATTTCTTGTTAGTCAATAAGTCACCTTTGTGAATTCCTTTTTTTTTATTCTTTTTTTTAATTCTTTTAAATATATTGTATGATGGAATGAAATCAAGTCTTTTTTGTTCATCATAATGGTAGCCTAAGACCGTTGTCGCGAGTGGTGTGTGGATGGACGGACCGACCGTCCATCGATGGGGCGACTGTGACTAGACATGACGCACAAACGATGACGACATGACAGGAAATGACGTAACTGACTTCCGCTGATTATTTTCCTTACAGGTGGCGACTGGGAGGATTTCGTTTAGGGGCTACCATTCACAGTTTTGGCCAGAATGGTAGCAATTGGTCGCATCCAAGTGCGATAAGGGTGGGTTGGCCATCCTCAGCCAACAACACCCGGCTTATTTCAGGTCGTGACGAGCTGTCATCGCTGTATAACACTGGGACATATTATTCGGTGTAGGGACGTAGGGTTAAGTTAGCTTTAGGTTTAGTTATTAAGCGTTGTTTAAGTTCGGTATTTAGGGATTAGCTTAGTATAGGTTTAGTTAGTTACATCGCGAAAGTCCCGGTCTTGCACAGTGGTGATGGCCGACAGAAGTGATCTTGCTGTTTCTTTTCATCTTTTTTTTTCTATCGTCTTTCTCTCCTCCTGTCTTTCAAGTCCGTCCGTAAAATAAAGTAGCTTTCTCTTAACTATCCTTGATTTTCTTTTTTTTGACATTTCGGCACGAAATAAAAAGGTAAGTTGAGTTGAGATGCACGGGGTAGTGGCAAGAACCAACCCAATCCGACGAGCTAAAGCCGAGCAACCGCGAGCGTGCCACTGCCATCTACTCCTGCATCATGGATGCCTCCGTGGCCAACTAACTCCTTACAATGGCGCCCAACGTTAACGGCTAGTCCGCTAGTTTTTTTCCTTTTTCAAAATTTTACTTTTCTCTTTATCCTTTACTTCTCCAAGATCACATTCTGATTATGCTTTTGGTTTCTGAGCAGATCAACGGTGGCTGTCCAGTCCCCAGGCGAGAAGCCAAGGGACTTCGTGAGGTAGCCGAAAGTCTGTAAAGGATCCAAAAGCGGACTAGAAGTGAGAGGTCGATAAGCTGACTGCTGTCCGATACAGTTAGCCCCAGGTTGACTTATCGTGAGGCGTGGGCTTGAGATCACGAACTTCTAGTCGTGTTGAAGTATAACCTGGACATTCTCTGCCAGCCTGGGATGTGGTTCAGCCATATACCCAGTGTGGAGCGAAGGCAAGAGTTATGCTTCAGCACTCGTTACGATACTGAAATACCAGTCTCCACTATACGTGACCCGACCAAACAAAACGAACTACACTTAGACCAACTTTAGTACCCATCGACAGTGACTGGAAAATCGGTTCACAAATTCCACACACCAACGCGATTTATATAATTCAATTAATCACGAACAATTACATAACAATTTCTCATTTATTCATTTTTATTCATTTCCTTTTAGTTTTATTAGATATCCTTTTGCCATTTTTTTTTTTTTTTAATAAAATTTTTTTTATATATGCCTGATACTTTTTTGAATTACAATATAATTTTTTTTTTATGTTTTTTGAACTACAATATATTTTTTTTTATAAGTAAAATATTAATAGCGAGGCATTTTTTTTTGAGTTTCAGATTATTTAGTTAGTCATACCATATATCATATATATTTCCTTTTTTATTTTTATTAGATATCCTTTTTTTTTAAACTTTTTTCACATTTGTTTTTTTTTGAATATATTTTTTTTTATTATTATTCCTTTTTTTTTAAATTACAATATAATTTTAATTTTTTTTTTTTTTTTTTTGAATTACAATATATTGTTTTTTTTTAAGTAAAATATTAATAGCAAGACATACACACACTGCATTCATTTTATTTCTTTTTTGAAAAAAGGAGGTAAGTCGTAGTATTTTTTTTTCTTCGTTATGAATAATGAGACAGGGGCAGTCCCTAGGGACACATCTTCAGGCGATGTAGCTATTGGGGGCTTCGATTTTGAGGGCGAGAGAAGGGCCCCAAGGAACAGCTCGGACACCAGCCTCCTAGGAGTCGCAACACAATCTCCGTGGAGGAACGACGTGTTTAGAATGGGTAACCACCGACACATGCGGCCCAAAGAAAATGCCGAACCCGGAGCAGATGTCCTGGACCTCACGACGATCTCGCACGAATTTCTGCCATTTAGCCCAGATCGTCAAAAGCAAAATCAACAGGCCCAGGCCTCAAAGCCAACAACCCACAAGGCGGTTCCCGTATTGACAGGGATTCCTGAAATTTCCGGGGAAGAATCTAACTCCCATCCCTCGGAAGACGAGTACTTCGAGCACCGACAAACAAGGGCATCGACAAGAAAACGACTGCCGATGAAACGCCAAGACGCCTACGAACCTTATACTGGACAGTACGAAGAGTACGAACAAGGAAAGAGACGACCAGAGGCGAGGCGCAGAACAGTGGACGAAGACGAAGATCACAACATACGTGGACAAAAACCGAAAGAGGACAGGCAAAGTACATACAAACCACAAGACGCATACCTAAGGAAGACAGAGAGAAGCGAGGACAACTTAATGTCGAAGTTCGACGACAGGATGACCGCAATGATGGCAACGTTCGAAAAGAGCATTGCCGTCATGAGCGAAAAGATAAGCTGCCTCGAGCTTTCAGTTGCCTCATCATCCAAGGGTAACATGACGACGACTAACAGACGCTTAAACAATACTAGGGAACGACAAGACGCACCCGAATCGCCTCCATACTATAACAGGACTTACGCTCACAGTGAACGACGAAATGCTCGATTACCTGAGTTAGACAGGGTCCAGGACATTCCAGGAAACAGCTACCGCGACGATTCCCGTAGGATGAGTACTTCCATCCATAAGTGGGGGATCAAATTTGACGGCACATCTAAGACGATGCCAGTAGAGAGTTTCGTATTCCGCATTGAAACTCTGAAGAAGAAGAATGGCGTGTCTTCTGACCAGCTACTAGCCCAGTTCCATCACCTAGTTTCAGGCCCGGCTGAAAGATGGTACTGGGAATATCTGGAAGAAATCGGGGGGGATGAACAGCTCAGCTACCACGATCTTAAAGCTGAGCTGATCAAACAATTTAGAGATGGACGACGGGACCACGAAATTCTTAGGTCCATCATGGATAGAAAACAGTTGCCCCATGAGACATTCGACGACTTTTACGCCGACATACGGTCAATGACTATACATATGACCAACCGACCGCACGAACTGGACCTGGTAGACATACTGCGACATAACATTAAGGACCGAGTCGCGACACTTATCTTCGGTTGCTCCATACGGAGTATACAGGACCTCCGCGATGAGTGTAGAAGAGCGGAAAGGTATTTGTCCACCAGAGAACAACGTTACAAACGCCACGTGACCGAGATTGACGAACCACCTTTACGCGGAAGACCAGCAAGACATGACCAACAAGACAGCTCTGACAATGACGACTACGAGGTAGCGGCTGTACAAAATCAACGGCCAAGTAGACCCAACAACTACAATAAACCTGACCGACCAAGAACAGAAAGAACGAACGTCTACAAAACTGAACCGACGATAAATTTGACGAATCCACAGGCTTGTCCTTCCGGATTCCATACGCTTACTTGCTTCAGTTGTGGGCAAGGTAACATCAACTTCCACTGCACTAAGTGTCAGGGAAACCTGCAGATCGGCGGGAATGCCGGGGGTCATCCGTCGAAACCGACCTCAACCCCGGCGAACCCCGACAAACCCAGCCAGTAACCATCTTGCAGCGAGACCCGACGACACTTACAGCGCGGACACACCCGGAAGTTCCTCAACGGAAGACCCTCCACCAACGAATAGTGGAGTACAACGAAGCGAGGAAGCGTATTTTCGGAGAAGAAGTGACAATGCCTGTGGAGAATACTAGAAAATATAAGAAAATACAAAGGCTAAGGGAAAAATGTGCAATAAAAAGACGACGACTAAAGAGAATACTCGAAACAATGATAACAATACGACACGACAACAGACCGTTCGCCCAAGTGCATATCGCGGGAGAGGATGTCCTCGGTCTGCTAGACAGTGGCGCATCCATAACCTGCTTGGGAAAAGGGGCGCTAGACTTTTTGAAGAGACATAACATTATACTGACCAAAATGACGACCGATATACGGACAGCTGATGGCAACCATCAGCAAATACTTGGACGGTTTACTTCTCCTGTCTCATGGCACGGCAAAACCAGGGACTTAGAGATATTCGTGGTCCCGAATTTACAACAACTATTATATTTAGGGGTAGACTTTTGGAAGAGCTTCGCGGTCGCTCCTAACATTATATCGGGACTAGACTTGCCATCGCCGACCGAAAACGACTCCCCAATCCAAGCGCTCACCCAACCACAAACCGAGCAGTTGGAGAGGGTGAAACAACTTTTTCCGTCGTTCGCAATCCTGGGGTTAGGCAAGACGAAGCTTCTAGAGCACGTGATAGAAGTAGACGACAACCAAGCTCCTATCAAACAGCGACATTACCCCATTTCTCCAGCGATACAAAACCTCTTATATGACGAGCTGGATCGAATGGTCGAATTAGGGGTAATCGAAGAAAGCAGTAGTGCTTGGAGTTCGCCGGTAGTCTTGGTGAGAAAACCGGGGAAGAATCGTCTATGCTTAGATTCGCGAAAGGTTAACGCCGTGACCAAAAAGTATGCCTACCCCCTTCCTCACATTGACGGTTTACTCAGCCGCCTCCAAGATACCAGGTACATCTCTGGTATCGATTTAAAAGATGCGTTTTGGCAGATTCCTCTGGAGGCCAAGTCAAGAGAGAAGACAGCTTTCACAGTCCCTGGGCGGCCACTTTACCAGTTCACGGTCATGCCGTTTGGACTGTGTAATGCTGCCCAGAGAATGTGTCAGCTAATGGACAAAGTCATTCCCCATCGGTTGAAGGAGAATGTCTTTGTCTACCTCGATGATCTCTTGGTTTGTTCTCCAGATTTTGAATCTCATGCCAAATTACTATCCGAGGTGGCCAGGTGTTTGAGGGAAGCAGGATTGACGATCAACGTCGAAAAAAGCAAATTTTGCTATCGCGAAATAAAGTATCTGGGATACATAGTTGGCGATGGCAGTCTTAAGACAGACCCAGACAAGGTGTCGGCGGTAGAGAAATTTCCAGTACCGAAGACTCCTAAGCAACTCCGTCGATTTCTAGGGATGACAGGGTGGTATAGGCGGTTTATTCCAAACTTCTCCGGACTATCCGCGCCTATGACGGACTGCCTTAAGAAAGGACAAACTTTTACTTTGACAGAAGATGCGCTGAACGCGTTTGACAAACTTAAGGCGACTTTGGTGTCCGCACCCATACTCTCAAATCCGGACTTTAAGAGACGCTTCTACATACAGTGCGACGCATCGACGACTGGAGTGGGTAGTGTGCTATTCCAGGTGGACGCAGAGAAAAACGAACGACCGATAGCATTCATGTCTCAGAAGCTAAATTCTGCACAACGGAATTATAGCGTCACAGAACTTGAATGCTATGCGGCCGTCTTGTCTGTGAAGAAGTTTAGAGCCTATGTTGAGGGCTTACCCTTTACTATCATAACCGATCACGCTAGTCTGAAGTGGTTGATGACACAGAAGGATCTGTCTGGTCGCTTGGCCAGGTGGAGCCTGAAACTTCAGGGCTTCGACTTCGAGATCGAGCATAGAAAGGGTACCCTCAACGTAGTGCCCGATACTCTCTCACGCGCCCACATGGAAGGGATCAGTACCCAATCCGACATTCTGCAGGTTGATCTCAACTCTCCATATTTTTCGTCCGAGGAATATGAGGAGTTGAAGAAAATCGTAACAGAAAATAAGGACCGACTTCCAGACACATGCGTCTCAGACGGATTTGTGTATAAGCGAACTGACATACGAACAGGAGACCCGGTACAAGACGACTTATCCTGGAAACTCTGGATTCCGAAGGAGTTGCGTGAGAGTTTGGTGGCCGCAGCACATGTTGCACCGGCCGCTGGACATGGGGGGATTCACAAGACTCTGGCTCGCCTGAGGCAGATGTATTTCTGGCCAGGTATGGTATCTGATGTCCAGAATCTCGTCAAGTCTTGCGAGGTCTGCAAGTGCTGCAAGCCACTCAATACGGTATCTAGACCGCCGATGGGGCAACAAGTCGTTACGGAGCGACCCTTCCAGAGGCTTTATATTGATTTTCTAGGACCATATCCGCGAACCAAGAACGGAAATACCCACATTTTTATCGTGTTAGACCATTTTTCTAAGTATGTGTTTTTGAAACCAGTAAGGAAGGCAACAGCAGTAGAGGTAGTAAAATATTTAGAGGAAGGTGTATTTCATATGTTTGGTGTGCCCGAGTATGTGCATTCGGATAACGGCAAACAATTCGTCTCCGAGTTGTTTGCCAGTTTTCTAGGAAAATATGGCATCAAACATGTTCGAACCGCGCTCTACTCTCCTCAAGCTAATGCGTCAGAAAGGGTCAACCGGTCTGTACTGGCCAAAATACGGTCGTACATACAGGATGGCCAGAAAAACTGGGACCTCCATGTGAGCGACGCGGCATTTTCTTTGAGGAGCGTGGTGCACGATTCGACCGGATTTGAGCCGTATTATGCCATTTTCGGGACACATATGATTCAACACGCTAAATCATATGAAATACTAAGGAAACTAGACGTAGTGAAATATCTGAACACTGAGGTATTAGAAAAGAATGACAAATTAGAGCTTATACGAAGGAAAATTTTTGACAATCTAAGGCTAGCACATGACAAGGCGACGCGATCGTATAATACTAGGAGTAAAGATATAAAATATAAAGTAGTTTAGCTGATAGTTACAATGCCAAATTAGGACCCAAATTTTTAAAATCGGTAATACTAAGGGCGATAGGCAATTCCCTCTATGAAGTTGGTACCCAAAATGGAGAGAGCGTGGGCATTTTTCATGCAAAAGATCTCCATTCCTAGCTTCATAAAGGGAACCTTAAAAACTTGACGCACTCTACCTGCTATTGCTGGATATTTTTGTTTATTTTACTTATCTATTTATTTATTTATTTTATTTATTCATAGTTTATTTATTGATTTTACTTATTATACTTTATTTATTTATTTATTTATTTTATTTATTTATAGTTTATTTATTTATATTTTTATTTATATATAGATTTATTTATTTATTTATCTTTTATTCTAGTCATTTACATTAGCTTATTTATTATATTTTATTTATTTTATTTATTTATTTTAGATTAGCGATTTAGCTGTGATATTAGTATAAGTTAGATAGGTAAGAGAGGTATTGTGATCTTCGTAGTTATAGGTTTGAAAAGAAAAGGAGTACCTCAGGGAGTGGGCTCTTGCACCACGGATTAAGGTAATAGACACGCTCGTCGGAACAATTCTTATAATAGGCCTCCTTGGTTTATTTTACGAATTCAGAATGTTCACGACCACTCACACTCTGCTTTCGAGCCTGTAGCGTCAGCCTTTTGGCACAAACAAAAAAATTTGTTTAGTTGTGGTGTTCTGTTTGTGTTCCCTCACTGTACCAAATCCAGTAAATTTACCCCTTTTCAAAATCGGACCTTTTCCCCTCCTAATCTATTAATTTGACCTACTAATCTCTCTTTCCGAACTTACAAGAAAACCTAACTCTATCAAACGTCCCTCTATTTTCGAATTCCCTCATTCCACTTTCTTCGTAGTCTCACTCTCTCCCTGTGTTCTTGTTACTATGGTGAATATGTCCCTTTTGTCGTAGAGAGTGTTGTGTTTTGATAATTTAAATTCAGGAGAAAGAGGTGGAAAGCTTTGCTAAGGCTACAGATCGTGTGATAGTAATCTATGTAGATATGAATGTTTATATGTATAGTAGGTTGTAGGTATAATTTAGACAGGAACCAATTTTTGCGAGAGAGATATAAGCGAAAGAGGTAGAAAGCGAACTAGGAAGCAAAGAAGTGGGATATTTTTTTTATTAGAGAACGAGATCAAGTATATAGGTCAATGGCCTTTACGGGTTTTGATCAGCTGATGCAATCAGCAGACTAGATCGGGATTTTTTTTTGTTGGACTGTCTGGGGACATAGCGGCAAGGTCGTGTGGGTTGGGATATTTTTTTTTTCTTCTGCTTTTTCGGTTGATTTTAGACAGTCGATGTCTGGAGTTAAATCAAAAAGGTTGCTTATATTCGCGTTCCGCTCGGTTTTTTTTTGTACTTGGACAGTAACGCGAAGTATATAAAAAAAAAAAAAAAAAAAAAAATGAGACAAGGAATTTCGACGACAGCGTGAAAAGTTTCCCGCTTCGAACATACGGGACGTATCCTTTTTTTTACATTTACCGTGTGTCGGCGTTTTTTTTTTTTTTAAAAAAAAAAAAAAAAAAAAACAACAAAAAAAAAAAAAAAAGGATTTTGTCGACGGGAAGTTCTCTCCCCTCTCCCCGATAACACAAAAAAAAAAAAAAAAAAAAAAAAAATACACAAGTGACGTACGTAAAGGAGGAAAAGTGAACTACCCCCAACCCTCCCCCCTTACACCTACGTGGTGCACCTTTTTTTTCCCGGTGAAATAAAGACAACCCACAAGCAAACTGGTGGGAAAAATATCTTTGCCGGTTTAGTGCAAACAAAAAAAAAAAAAAAAAAAAAAAAAAACTAATTAATTGTCGTGCGGATTACAAAGCCCACACATAAAGCTACATCGCCTGCAAGAGGTGCTCCGCGGGACAACGCCAACAACAACAAAGATTCATACAAAAGAAAAAAAAAACAGTGGAACTAGTGACAGACACAGTGACAGAAAAAAAAAAAAAAAAAATTTTTTTTATTAAAAAAAAAAAAAAAAAAAAAAAAAAAACAAAATTTAAGTATAGAAGTATATATGTATATAAAAAAATATAGAAATAAATAAAAATAGTTTGGATTTAGTGGATAAGTGTAGTATAGAAACTACGAGTATTAAAAGTTTAGATACATATTTAGATATAGAATTGTTCTTTTTTATTAAATTATTGTAGAGTAAGGTTAGGGTTAAGAGTTTTTTTTTGAATTTTATTTTGTTGAATTTTTTTGGTGTGCGTGGAAAAAAAAAAAAAAAAACAAAAAAAAAAGGGAAAAAAATTTTTGTTTGTTTCACCAAGCGATTCTTCGAAGTGCTGGCGCCAGGACTACGAGGGATTTGAAAAAAAAAAAAAAAATCCGGTAAGTCTTATAAATATTTAAGATTTTTTTGTTAGGCTAGAATAAGAGTAGCCTTACAGTAGAAAAAAAAAAAAAATAAAAAAAAAAAAAAAAAAAAAATAAAATTCAAAAAAAAAAGGAAAGCTCGTACTAGTTATTAAGTTTTTTTTTTTTCTTTTTAGTCAATTTCTTGTTAGTCAATAAGTCACCTTTGTGAATTCCTTTTTTTTTATTCTTTTTTTTAATTCTTTTAAATATATTGTATGATGGAATGAAATCAAGTCTTTTTTGTTCATCATAATGGTAGCCTAAGACCGTTGTCGCGAGTGGTGTGTGGATGGACGGACCGACCGTCCATCGATGGGGCGACTGTGACTAGACATGACGCACAAACGATGACGACATGACAGGAAATGACGTAACTGACTTCCGCTGATTATTTTCCTTACAGGTGGCGACTGGGAGGATTTCGTTTAGGGGCTACCATTCACAGTTTTGGCCAGAATGGTAGCAATTGGTCGCATCCAAGTGCGATAAGGGTGGGTTGGCCATCCTCAGCCAACAACACCCGGCTTATTTCAGGTCGTGACGAGCTGTCATCGCTGTATAACACTGGGACATATTATTCGGTGTAGGGACGTAGGGTTAAGTTAGCTTTAGGTTTAGTTATTAAGCGTTGTTTAAGTTCGGTATTTAGGGATTAGCTTAGTATAGGTTTAGTTAGTTACATCGCGAAAGTCCCGGTCTTGCACAGTGGTGATGGCCGACAGAAGTGATCTTGCTGTTTCTTTTCATCTTTTTTTTTCTATCGTCTTTCTCTCCTCCTGTCTTTCAAGTCCGTCCGTAAAATAAAGTAGCTTTCTCTTAACTATCCTTGATTTTCTTTTTTTTGACATTTCGGCACGAAATAAAAAGGTAAGTTGAGTTGAGATGCACGGGGTAGTGGCAAGAACCAACCCAATCCGACGAGCTAAAGCCGAGCAACCGCGAGCGTGCCACTGCCATCTACTCCTGCATCATGGATGCCTCCGTGGCCAACTAACTCCTTACAAGTTCATGTGGAACCCAATTTCCTTGCTTTTGAATATATCCAGCTGCTTTTAAACGTTTTGAAATGGCTGCTTGAGTGACACCTAAAGATTCTGCGAGCTCATCTTGTGTTTGGCAACAATCTTCATAAAGTAATGCTTCCAGTTCTTCATCTTCAAACTTTTTTGGCTGCCCAGGACGTTCATCGTCTTCCAAGCCAAAATCACCACTTTTAAATCGTGCAAACCACTTTTGGCACGTTCGCTCAGCTAGCGCATGTTCACCATAAACTTCCACCAAAATACGATGACTTTCGGCAGCAGTTTTCTTCATATTAAAGTAATGAAGAAGAACTCCCCGCAAAAACACTTTTTCAGGCACAAATTATTGTTGTTTACGCTTCAAATGAATGACATATACTGAAATGACGTACACTGACAGTAGTTTTCCAACGCATGTTCCAATGGTTTAATAACAAAGGAATAATACAAGTTACGCCATCTCTTAGCAACCGCAGGAATTAGGTTATAGACCCAATATTTTCCAACAGTTTTTGCTTTGGCACAATAAAACTTATCAAAAACTAAAAAAAATTATAGCATTTTCAAAAGTTGGAGTTTGAGTCATTCACCCTCTATATAATTATATTACGAACTAAATTAAGGGAAATCAATATCCACCTATCACTGCAACTCGTTCTTGAACTTTGGTGCTTCATTACTCCAAGCTAAATACCCCTCAGTTTTTTTTAAGTACAGTTTCTATGTCAGTGAATAACGGTTACTTGCAAGACATTAAAAAAAAAAAAGAAAAATTTCAGTAGACTTTTTCACGTCTAGCAAGTATGAAACGGTCCACTGTGTAACGTTTGTGTTCTTGACTGGCCAGCATTGTCTCCAGATCTTAACATAATTGAGAATGTGCGGGGATATCTCTCCAGAGCTGTCTACCATTGCGGACCACAATTCAATAACGTAGCAGACTTTAAGACGCCATTGAAACTGAATAGGCCAAAATCCCACGAAAATTAATTAAAAAACCGTTTAAATCTCATCCATCAAGAATTTTAAAGGTTGTAAGCAATGAAAGAGGAAGTACTCATTCATAAAAAAGTAAAACCATTCCCATGAAACTCAAAATTTTTTTTTTTATTTCAGAAAACCCAATCCTGTCTCAACCACTTGCTAATTCAAAGAAAATTAAGGCAAAAAAGGATTTATGGTGATTAGAATTTTCTTAGAAATTGGCAATGATTAGCAAACGTGAATATGGGGGTGTCGTAACCAGTTGTTAAGGAGTGTGTATACATATTTGAGATTTGTTAATTTTCTAATGAACTTGTAAGAATTATAATTTACAAATACTATGTGCTACATATATACATTATATTGAATCAAGGTGTTAAATTACAGGGTGTCCCAAAAATCAACGTCCAGCCGGAAACGGGTGATAGGCACTCAAAAAATATCGAGAAATCTGACACCCTGTGACGATCTTTCAAGTACTGTGACCGCAAATCCTTACTTTTCTGAGTAACTGTTCTGTAAATTACGGTCCAAAATTGGAACATAACTATATCGGCTTTAACTAAAATATTGCTGTTTTGTCCATCCATGTATTTGAAAATCATTAATCACCCAACTTGAACTGACTTTGGCAAGTAACTTTAAAAAATGGCGTATTTAGTCTGGATTCCAAAATGGTATGACACTTGGTAGACTAACGCTTAATTGAGGACAAACAAAATATTTTGCTAAACAAACCCGATTCATAGTTATTTCGTTTTAATAAGTTAAAATGAGTACCAAGTGTGTTCGAGACAGACAGTGACAGCGTTATTGAGGCGGATAAACACCCCATTTCGACTAGTGTGAGTGAAACAGATAGAAATGCCACCCTTGTCATTTCATTTCATTTTTTCCCGTCACAGAGCACACAGAACACTACGTTCTCTTGGTGTATACTCTCCGGATCGCCATCTACCGATCTTGTATTTTACAACGAATGTTCAAACTGTTTGCCTTCAGCGGCAATCTTCTGGATTTGATGTCTTCAACGGCTTATGCAATTTTTTGTCGCGGCTCGTTTAAATTTCCTATCGGCTTAGAATGAACTTTTTCTTTTACTGCTCCCCAGTAAAAAAAATCGAGTGGATTTAAATCAGGTGAACGAGTTGGCCACGAAATTGTACCAGACCGTCCTATCCACCTGTTGAAGTATTCCGGATCGAGGAACTCTCGTACTGTGCGAGCACAATGCGCTAGGCAGCCATCTTGTTGATACCACATGCATGCATATATATTTAATAGCACGTCTTGCAATAAACCTCGGCATCCAAGTTCTGCGGCAGCTCGAATGGGCCAATAATTCTACCATTCAAAAACCGTCCACATGTTAACTTTAAAACGGTACTGATGATCTATCTTCCCGCATCAAATGTGGATATTGCACGTGTCACTCTTCCAAATTGTGGAGGTTCATGTAATCGTTCCTTTGTAAAGCTGATTCGCCCGACCATAGAATTTTTTCGAAGAATCTCGGATCTTCTCTGAACCTCTGCAACATCGTTTGACAAAATTGCACTCTGTTTGGATAATCTCGGGGTAGCAGACTTTGGATTCGTTGTACATGGTACGGGTGGAGCAGGTTTTTCCTTAGAATTCGGTGAGCTGTACGTGTGGGCGCTCCTATGCTTTCTTCAATTGCCTGTTCTGAGGTACCAGGGTCTTGTGCGACTGCTTGTAAGACTTCGTCCTCGTTGGGCATGACGGGACTTCCCTCACTGTGATCGGTGCACAGTTACAAACACTCTGTGGTCCGGATGACGCTGAGCATTGGGGTCATGATAATGTCTAGCTGCAGCACTAGCATTACACCTGCATTGCCCATAAATGAGATGCATGTTAGCATATTCCTGAGTGTATCGAGATGGCATGATGGCATTCACACTACACAATCACGGGATCAACGATCAACACTAGTCCAGAAGAAATCCAGGTCCGACAGAAACGGTCAGATAGCAAATCAAAGTCGCAATGCAAAGAAGTCAAATAAAGAAAGCCAAAGTTGTAAGCACGAAAGCAACACGAATACAGAATATGGTAATGCGCTGTAAGCGAAGGAGCGTAACTTACTGCAGTATTGCATGATGTGCCTACGCGTCACTGCTTGACAAAGGTGGCATCTTTATCTGTTTCACTCACACTAGGCGAATGGCGTGTTTATCCGTCTCAATCACAGCGTCACTGTCTGTCTCGCTCACATTGGCACTCATTTTAACTTATTAAAAATACTCGTAATTAACGAATTAATTAATTGGGTTTGTTTAGCAAAATATTTTGTTTGTCCTGAATTAAGTCTAGCAGGTGTCATACCATTTTGGAATCCAGACTAAATACGCCATCTTTTAAACTTACTTGCCAAAATTGCATAGTACATTTCTTTGTCAGTACAGTCAGTTCAAGTTGGGTGATTAATGATTTTCAGATACATGGATGGACAAAAAAGCAATACCACCTTGAGCAAAAAGCTCTCGGGGGACACCACCATGTGGCGCTCCCATTGTTCCGATTTGAGTTCTGTTTTTTTTGTTACGTTGGTAAATCTGTTGTTGACATTCCCTCTAAGCCTTAGCATCATAGCTTGACATTCGCAAAAGTTACGTAGCCAAGAGTACATCTATCTCTGTGTAAGTTGGCGATTTTTTACAATTTTAGAAATGGATTTCAATTTGCAACAACGAACTTGTACGGGTATTAAATTTTTCGTAAAAAACGGATTTAATGGGGCGCGAACGTTGGAAAAGTGTTTCGGCAACGATTCTCTAAAGAAAACGGCCGTTTACCAGTGGCACGAGCGGTTCAAAAGTGGTCGTAAGTCAATCGAAGATGATGAACGCAGTGGCAGACCATCGACATCGAAAACCGACGAAAACATTGATGAAGCAAAGGAAATGTTGGTCAATAATCGCAAATCAACTATCAGAGAGATAGCGGAGGACTTGAACATTGCCTATGGATCCGTCCAAGACATTTTGGTTAATGATTTTGATTTGGGTTTCCGTCGTGTAGCAGCAAAGTTGGTGCCAAAAGACCTCAATTTCATGCAAAAAAGAGACCGTGTTGACGTCGCAAAAGAGATGATTTGCGAGGCTGAATCCAATCTCACTTTCATCAAAAGGATCATCACTGGAGACGAGACGTGGGTTTATGAGTACGACACGCAATCCAGACATCAGTCAAGAGAATGGCGTTCACCAAATGAGCCGCGACCAAAAAAACCACGTCGTTTTCAGTCAAAAAAGGCGGCAATGCTCACGGTTTTCATGGATTACAACGGTGTAGTCATGAATTTTTGCCAGAAGACTATTTGGGCGTTATGAGACGTTTGCGTGAAGCAATTCGCCGAAAGAGACCAGAATTGTGGGCAGAAAACACGTGAATTTTGCAACATGATAACGCACCGTCGCACCGTGCCATCATTATTCGTAATTTTTTGGCGAAAAATGCAACAAATACCATCCAACAGCCACCGAATTCACCTGATTTGGCTACCTGTGACTTCTTTCTGTTCAATCGAGTTAAAAAACCACTACGGGCAACGCACTAAGCACTGATGGACATACCGAAAACCGAATATAAAAAATGTTTCGAGGATTGGATCAAGCGCTGACATAAGTGTGTTACAATGGATGGGGATTACTTTGAAGGGCACAACATAGATTTGGATGAATAAACTTGTATTTTTAATTTTCTGAATACATTCTGGTAATTTTTTGATCAAGGTAGTAAGGACTGAAATGAATAAAATCTGTACATTTTAATACGGGCTATACTTCCAATGCGTAAAAATTGCAATCCTATTTTGTACCCAAATTAACCTGTATATTCTCTAGTTTCAGTTTGTTATTGATTTTAGTTCGGTGCGGTTTAACCCTTTCGAACCGATTGGGAAGAGAAATAAAGGACGTCCTATATGCAACCTCAGACGAGTCAGAGGATTTCGAGGATAGTGGTTCGGAGTACGAAGAGGAAGAATCTCAGTCAAATTACTCGAGCTCTGAAGATGATGAAGACCAAGTAGATGCGGATATGGAAGAAACTGTCAATTTGACAGAACAAATAGAACAATCACAAAATGACGAGATTATCGGTAGGGAAACCACAGAAGATATTGGGCCGCTCACAGCGGAAACAAAAAATATTTGGTCTGTCGATACCACAGTCCCAAGAATGATTGTTCCACCTGAAACTATTCCCTCTGTGCTGTGTAATGTGGATAGGGGTTCGAGTGAATTGGACACGTTTGGATAAGCCAATGTACAAACGAAAGAATTCAAATCCTCAAGAGCTCCCAAGAGGATAAGTTCCGAAAAACAGTGCGTGATGTGGTGCAAATAGATCAACACGAAGTTCTTGTGGTGTTGGGCATAATGCTCATAAACCTCATATAATCGAATGCCAATGTATTGGTCTAAAAAGAAATCGGTTGGTAACTTACTAATCAGAAATAGCATATCTCGTGATAGATTTCTTACGTTGCACTCGAAATTGTATTTCAACAACCCCAATAAGCCAACTGAGTATTCTAAGACATATTATATTGAAGAAGTTGCCAGTTGCCTAAAAAAACATTCAATCAAAGCAGAGAAGATAGTTCTTTCCAGGCCTTAGATGAATCCATGGTCAAGTTCAAGGGTAGATCTACCCTGAAACAATATCTTCCATTGAAACCTATAAGAAGGGGGATAAAGATTTGGGAACGATCGGATTCAAATACAGGATACATTTACAATTTTAATATTTACTGTGGAAAAGAGTCACAAATGCTGGAAGGTACGTTGGGAGAACGGGTTGTATTGAATTTGGCAAAAACTATCAAAAGTCCAAATGTTTGTCTTTGCTTTGATCGCTTCTTTTCTTCAGTTCATCTTTTTAACACTTTATCATTTCCTGCTGTTGGCACCGATACAAGTTCCATCCTGTCCGACTAAGTTGACGAGAGGAGGCAGTTTTATTTATATGAACCAGATTGGAACATCATGCGCTTTTTAGCAAGATACAAAATTGGTAACTGTAATGAGTAACTGCCACGGATGTAAGTGAAGGTAGAAACTAACTGTCCAGAATCTATTATTTTTTACAACTAATTTATCGGTGGGGTCGACTTATCCGACCTAATGGCACAACTCTATGACATAAATCGAAAGTCCAGCATATGGTGGCAGAAAGTTTTTTATATTGTAAATTAGTTGAATCAACTTGCGTAAACGCATGGATTATTTATAAAGAAACTCATCACTTAACGAAGTTACCTTACGTTGATTATGTGTCAACGCTGGCAGAGCAAATGATAAACGATGGTCGACAGAAAACTAAAACACCGAAAAAGAAGAAAACTGGGCGTAGCACTGTACAGTATGGAGTTTTAGGCGATCATATGCCCATAGAAGGAAAAACACGCAGGAGATGTGTAAAGTGCTACAAGGACAAGAAAGGCGGACAAAATGATAAAAGAACACTATTTACTTGCACGGCTTGTGATGTTCCATTGTGCTTTAGTTGTTTCACTCCTTACCACGTAAAAAACAATAAACAATAAAATTTTCTAAACTTTTCATTATTTTCTTTATTTCCCTTAGATACGGTTGGGACAATACATCCCAATTTACAAAAAAAAAAACGGATGGGATCATATATCCCAAGCGATTACAGCGCCCCTAGTGGAAAAAACAAAAAAAAACGAACGATGAAAAATTGTATTGTTTCCTTACATTTAATATTTCCTCGACAACAAATTCAGATTTCTTTCACGGCATTTTCGGTTCGAAAGGGTTAAAAGTCAAGTGGAGTCAAGAGGAACGCCGTAAAAAGATCATTGACAAATGGCTCGAAAATACTTCGCGTCCAAACCATTCCATCGCAAAAAATTTAAACATAGCACGCAGTACAGTGGATTCTGTTATTAAACGATATTTGGAGACGTTGACAGTTAAGCGAAAACAGAAAAGTGGAGCTAAAAGTGGAGCACATGATACAAATTTGGACAGGAAAATAGTGGGTACCATCGTAAAACACCGGACTATGTCATCCAGAGATGCTGCTCGGAAATGTAATACCAACCAAACAATGGTACAAGGATGTAAAAAACGTAACGGTCTAAAAACACGAAAAAAACAACAAATACCAAAAGTTACTGAAAAGTAAAAAAAAGTCATAAAAACACAAGCCCGAAAGCTATACGAGTTGATCGGCAACCAGAAAGCATGCTTGGTTTTGGATGACGAGACTTATGTCAAAGCCGACCTTACTACTCTTCCAGGTGCGCAGTTTTACAACTCATTTGAAGCTGGGATTCTTTCGCAATCAACAACATCAATTGGGATGGAAAAATTCGGGTCAAAATATCTCGTTTGGCAAGCCATTTGCCAATGTGGACACAGAAGCTCACCGTTTATTACAACGGGAACAGTTAACGGAGAAGTGTACATTAACGAGCGCCTAAAAAAACGGTTGATTCCTTTGTTAAACAAACACGAGGGTTCAACATTATTTTGGCCAGATTTAGCTTCAGCTCACTATGCTCATGCGACGTTGAGCTTTCTTGTTGGTAAAAATGTCGACTTTGTCCCAAAAGACATGAATCCACCCAATGTTCCGCAGTGCTGTCCCATTGAAAGTGAGCAGTGTGCAAAGGACGTAAAGGATTTTAGTGCTAAATGGAAAAGAGCGTCCAAAAAGCTCACGGATGTAATTGTCACCAAGCTTATGAAGGACATTCGAAAGAAGTTGAGGAAAGAATGGGAACCCAAATAACTTTTCTTATTTTTTGTAATTGTGAATGGATTTAATAAAAACAGAGTTTTAATGCAAATAAAAAAAAATTTACATGAATTATGATAATATTTTATTCGTTTCAGTCCTTAGTTAAAGCCGATATAGTTATGTTCCAATGTTGAACCGTAATTTATAAAACAGTTACTCAGGGTTACGTGGCAAAAAAAAATTGAAGAAAAGCAAAGATTTGCGGTCACAGTACTTGAAAGACCGTCACAGGATGTCAGATTTCTCGATTTTCTTTGAATGCCAATAATTTTAAAAGTACTCGTACATGACTTAGATTTTTTTTTATAATTTTGTGATAACCGACACCACTTGACCTACCACCCGTTTCCGGCTTGACGTTGATTTTTTGGACACCGTGTATAAAAAAAAAAGAAATGTATTGTGTAGAAGTATAAAATAAACGAATGTTTTTTGCACCACACTGTAAAATTATACATTATGTGATACGGTTTGTTTGCAGTTTTTCGGTTATGAAAAAGGCCGCTTATCCGTGGGATCACGGCGAGTGAATCAATAGTTTTTCTCTAAATATCGGTGTTGGAACTACTGTACTGTGCGAATGTACGTTTGTGTCAAATCTGTGATTTGACAGACGGAAAAGTTAATTTCGTGTGGCATTTTTATTGACAATGTCGGAAGAATGGATAAACTTCTTGGAGTCTGCTACAGTATCCAGGCTAAAGAACATACTGAGGATTTTAAAGTGTCAAACAACTGGTACCAAAGCCGAATTAAAAATCCGGGTACAAGAAGCAGTGCTGGATTACACGAACGAAGACTACGCCAAACTAATGCAGGAGTTTCCATCGACGAGCAGAGAACTAAGCATCAACGATTCAGTCCCCCAATGTGACCATGTTTCAAGTAATGAATCCAGCGACGAGGATGAAGATGCGCTAGATGCTGAACTGTTGAAGCTACAAAGAATTTGTAAAAAGAAGGAGGAGATTATGAAACTTAAACAACAACTACGCGAGCTGCGACTAGATGAAACAGAACCAAACTCTCGATCAACCTCTGTGTACAACTTTAGAGATGTGGAAGATTCAGTATCACCTTTTAGCGGAGATGATAATTTTAATGTGCAGTTCTGGATCGAACAGTTTGAGGAGTGTTTGGAGGTCTTGGGCCTAGATGACCGAAACAAGGGCACAGCCAAATTGTTTATCCGAACAGTTAATATTCGAACTTGGACACAGTTAAAAAGTGCTTTAAAAAGTGAATTCCTAAAAGTAGTGACAAGGTCCGACGTGTACAACGAGCTGCGGGAAAGAAAAAAACATCGCGACGAATCAATGCAGCAGTATGTCCTACATATGCAAGAGATAGCATCGCATGGAAAAATTGATGAGGAGGATCTAATACAATTCATCATAAAAGGTATTCCTGATTCAGAAGCTAATAAAAGTCTTTTATACACTGCAGATAGCATTGGGGAATTAAAATCCGCCCTTCGGAAATATTCCAAGTTGAAGAACAACCACCGCGACAACACTGAGCGAGTAAAGATATCGACATCACTTACCCCGCATACGCGTCGAGTACAACCAACCAAATCTAGAACACCTGCCGATAATTTACCGATGCCTAAACTACTCACCAATTCGAAGTTCCAAAAGAAGAATGTGACATGCTACAAGTGCGGAAAACCTGGCCATATTTCAAGGAGTTGCGAAAGCCAAACCCCAGTCATGGCACTGCTTCGAGATGAACAGATTCATGCCAACAATACTTCAATACCAACAACAACAAGTGACAATGATTTCGAGCGTAATATCCGATGCAAGTGGACCAGTGATCAAATGGAAGTTTCAATTATGCTGCTTTCGCTTTTGGATTCTGGAAGTCCCATCAGTTTTCTTCATTAACACTGGAGAAACCCAAACACACTTACTGTGGCGTTAATAATAGTCCATTGGAAGTTATTGGAAGTATAAATACCATTATAGAATTTGAAAGTTTTGTTATCAATATCAAATTATTAATTGTAAAGAATTTTTCAATGACGTATCCAATAATTTTAGGAAGAGATTTCATGACGAAAACGGGCTTGGCATTTGGAAAAGTAACCTTTAATATCAACAGCAACCAAGATCAGAGATCGTTAACCAACTCCATTGGTTTTCAGTCCTCATCGCTACTTTCTTATCCAAACAATCAAGATAAGCTAGCTGAGGTCATCGACCAAATACTCAACATTGACGTTACGGAAAGCGGTGAGTTAGATTTAAATATTAGCCCCGGTATATGTCAAGATATTCAAGTTAGAGTTAGGGAAACAGTTTACCGTACGTTATCTTGCATTGAATTTCAATTTCGGGAAACTAATTTTGAAATGAAAATATCCCTATCGAAAGATATTCCATTCCGTTGTACACCTAGAAGGCTTCCACATGCACACAAACTCTCACTTCAAAAAATTATTGATAATTTATTGGCTAAGGGGATTATCCGTGAATCTAGCTCTCCCTATGTTTCACCGATTGTGTTAGTACACAAAAAGAACAAGGAACTTAGACTTTGCGTTGACTTTAGGGAGCTCAACAAAATCACATTGCGAGATAATTACCCCTTGCCATTAATTGAAGATCATCTCGATCGTCTAAAAAATAAAAAGTATTTTACTACGTTAGACCTGAAAAATGGTTTTCACCATGTAAAACTTTCAAATGATTCGATGAAATATACATCGTTTATTACCCCAATGGGGCAATACGAGTATACAAGGATGCCATTCGGACTGAAAAATGCTCCTTCTGTGTTTGAGCGTTTTATGGAACACATTTTCAATGATCTTATTAGAAAAGGAAAAATACTTACCTGCTTAGACGACATTCTCATCGCTACCGTTTCTATTGAGGAACACTTAGAAGTTCTAGATACAGTGATTAAGCTGATAGTTGATAACAATTTGAAACCTAGGTTCGATAAATGCATGTTTATGTAAACTGAAATTGTTTACCTCGGGTATAGGGTTACAGAAGATGGTGTCAGGCCCAATGAAAGTAATTTAAATTCAATTAAGACCTTTCCGATACCAAAGTGTACTAAGAACGTACAAAGTTTTTTGGGATTATGTTCCTACTTTCGGAAGTTTATAAAGCATTTCGCTTATATAGCTAAACCACTTTATGACTTGTTGAAAAGAAACACTCCATTTGTGTTTGGATTAAATGAAATGGAAGGTTTCAATTCTTTAAAAAACAAACTTATTGCATCTCCAGTTCTTGCTACGAGGGGCGTTCAATATATTCTCGGTATCGATATGAAGGAAAATGCGAATTGAATTTAAATTGTTTTTATTTTTCAATATGATCTCCCCTAACATCAATGCACTTGTTACATCTTGAGATAAGCTTTTTTAAACTCTCAAAATAATAAATTTCCTCTTTCTCTGCAAAATACCAACTTGAGTTCTTCATCATCCGAAAATCTTTTTCCACGAAGACATTTTTTCAAATCCGGAAACAGGAAATAATCACTAGGGGCAAGGTCTGGACTATAGGGAGGGTGTTGGATTTCTTCGAAACCACAATCTCGCGCAGCAGCCTTGGAAACTCGCGCCGTGTGAACAGGAGCGTTGTCATGAAGAAGCAACATACCCGCTGCGAGTTTACCCCGTCTTTTCTTTTTAATTTCCTCCCGCAAATTATGCAAAGTGGAAGCGTAGGATGTGGCGTTGATGGTTTCACCTTTTTGTTTTTGTACTCAATGAGCAAGATTCTCTTTGAGTCAAAAAAAAACTGCGGCCATGAGCTTCCCGGCAAACGGAGTGACTTTTAACTTCTTCGGGGGGTCTGTTCCTTTTTTATGCCACTGCATGGACTCTTGTTTGCTTTCAGGGTCATAGTGGTGGACCCATGTTTCGTCCCCAGTAACAATTCGATCCATAACATGGTTCGCGTTTTCACTACACATCTCCAAAAGCTCTCTACAGCATGCGATTCTCACTTTTTATCTGAGGCGCTGTGAGCATTCGTGGCACCCACCTTGCACTGACCTTTGAAAGGTTAAGATGGTCATGAAGAATGGTGTGAATGGTACCAATTGAAAGCTTGGTGATCTCTGCCATCATTTTCACCTTTATTCGGGCATCCTCAAGAACAAGTTTTTCGACTTCTTTGATGCTTTCTCCCGTACAAGCAGTAGCCGGGCGCCGGAGCGGGGGTCGTCCTCAATGCTCTCTCTGCCTCTCTTGAACTCACTTGACCACTTTTGCACAGTTGATAATGAAGGTGCGGAACCCTGGTAAACAGCCACCATCTCTTCATGAATAGTTTTTTGACTTTTTCCTTGCTTAGTGAGAAATTTAATTACAGCGCGATGCTCAATTTTCACCATCATCGTCTCAGTTGCCATTATGATTCTGTTTAACTAGAGATAAAACGCGAATTAATAATCACATTTATATGAAATTTTACATGAATGCACTAAAATAATAGTATTACTTGATAAATAAGTCACTTTATATATGCAACCACAGCTTCACCCCGATACCGAGAATATCTTGAACGCCCCTCGTATATATAGTCCGAATAGTCCCACAGAATTGCATTGTGATGCAAGTTCGAGTGGATTCGGAGCCGTGCTTATGCAGAGGCAGGAGGATGGGAAGTTTCATCCTATATTTTATTTCTCAAAGCGAGCATCAGAAGCAGAAAGTAAATATCACAGCTTTGAGCTTGAGACACTTTCGATAATTTATTCTCTTAGGAGGTTTAGAATCTATTTATTGGGAATGTCTTTCAAAGTAATAACAGATTGTCAGGCTTTGACTTTGACTTTGAAGAAAAAGTCATTGAATCCTCGAATTTCCAGATGGGCGTTAGAATTACAATGTTTTGATTTCGTTGTCGAGCATAGGAAATGTGAGCGAATGGCTCATGTCGATGCCTTGAGTAGATCCTTCAATATCCTACATGTCGATGACGAATCCTTTGTGTTCGTCCTAGCTGCTGCTCAGAAGCAGGACCCAAAGATAATTTCTATTGTAAATAATCTCGAGAATAGTGAAAGTCCCTTATATGAGATGGTGGATGGGTTGATATATAGGAAATGCAAAAGGCAGAGTACTTTTTTACATCCCATCTCACATGGAGAACCAAGTTATTCGCACACATCATGAGGCGATGTGTCATTTGTGAGTAGAAAAATGTTTTCAGTATTTGTCAGATTGTTATTGGTTCCCAAAGATGAAGGACAAAATCAAATCCTACATACAAACGTGTCTAAAATGCATATACTTTTCACCACACTCCGGAAAAGTTGAAGCAACTTTACATTCAATTCCAAAAGGAAGTCTGCCATTTTGTACCTTACATATTGACCACCTTAGGCCTTTACCTGATTCACAATCGAAAAGAAAACATGTCTTTCTTGTGGTGGATGCCTTCACAAAGTTTATCAAACTTTATCCGGTAAAAACAACACAAAGTAAAGAAGCGATTAGGTGCCTCACATCGTTCTTTGAAAACTATTCGCGATCTAAGCGCATTGTTTCTGATCGTGGAACTTGTTTCACATCCAAAGAATTCTTGGAATTTATGAAGGTAAATAACATCAAACATATCAAAATCGCAACGCATTCACCCCAGTCAAACGGGCAGGTTGAACGTATGAATCGAATTCTCGTCCCAATGCTTGCTAAGGAATGTGATTCCAGTACAACCAGTGATTGGGATAGACATTTGGCGAAGATAGAGTTTGCGCTTAACAACACTATCAACAGAAGCACAGGGTTTACACTGAGTGTATTGCTTTTTGGTGTTGAACAAAAAGGACAACTTTGCGATAGGTTGAAAGAATTTCTTGACAGTAAGTTTAGAGGAGAACGAGCTAGTCTAGAAAACATTAGGGATAAGGCGCTTCAGAACATAGAAATTTCGCAAACGCAAAATAAAAGTTATTTTGATAACCGTAACAGGATGCCAACAAAATACAAACAAGGTGATCTTATTATGATTAAAAATACAGTAACAACATCAGGTGTACATAAAAAGCTCTTAGCGAAGTTTCGAGGCCCATATGAGGTAAAAAGGGTTTTAACTAATGATAGATATCTCGTTTCGGACATTGAAGGTTTACAGCTGACGCGACTGCCATATAAGAGCGTATTCTCTCCTGATAATATGAGACTGCACAAAGTAGAGACAGCAGATTTAAAGCCCGACGAAGACCTGGAGGATGCTGAATGTTCAGAAGATCTTGGTTCCAGTGCTGAAACTTGAATCTTCGTAACCTTTTTCTTTTGTTATCTTTTGTTATTATTATCAATGTATTTTTATTTAAATTGTTTCCTGTTGAGTATTGTGAGAATAATTTTATTGAAATTTTGAATTGAAAAGAAATAATGAATTCATATTTTGTTAATACATTATTGTGATCGGGTCGATCACTTGATCAGGATGGTCGAGCTGTAGAAGTATAAAATAAACGAATGTTTTTTTTTGCACCACACTGTAAAATTATACATTATGTGATACGGTTTGTTTGCAGTTTTTCGGTTATGAAAAAGGCCGCTTATCCGATCACGTGAATGACCCAAACTCTCCAAATTCTATTGTTCAATTATGTATAAATATGCTAGCCGCCAAAGGCAAAGACGTAGAAAATAAAGAGAAGTTATCGGTTGCACTCACAGTATCATCTCCGTTTTTTATTTATCGGTGCATTTTCTATCCTACAATTGTATTTTTCATTCGAAACAAAAAACCGTGCACTCTAGTTAGACAAGCTTAAAATCTAAAAACCACTTATTATATTTTACAGCCCGCGAAGTGGTTCGATTCAAAAATCGTTCATAAATAAATTGTTTAATGTCAGCGTGCCCGGCACGAATATGAAATCATATGCCTTGAAAAAGTCTCTTACTCACTCCACGTCCCGATTCGGCAAGTAATTATAGTTCCCCTTTCACTGTGCACAAAATGACAAAACGAACAACAAAGTAATTGGGAGAGTACGCCCTGGTCCACTTCACACCACTGGGCTAATAATTTATTTTGCAATGCCATTATACAAGTAAGTAAGTAAGAAGTTGCGGCCCAGCATCCATGAGCACACTTTGAACTACAACCACGATAAGGTATTTTGAAAATACGAGAACATCTTCGACGTCATTAGCATTCCTATTTACATATTGTATAACTTTTTTGGCGACTACCAAGTAAGAAGTGACCACCCTTTGTCGATTACACGTGAACGAGGACATTTATTTGGTAGTTGTAAGGATGTTTTATACAATGTATACATGTTTCGTGTTATGTTAGGACTACTAAAGGATGACATATTGTTTTTCGGTCAAGCCGAACAGTTCAGAAGTCATCGTTTGCAGAGCTCTAAATAATAAAAATGTATACCATTCCAGTTTCAAAGAAACATCTAACTTGCTTGTTTTTCTCCTACATACAATTATCCTTGAAGGATGCATAACACATTTATCAGAATTTATTTCATTTGATTGACATCAAAGAAAGCGACTTGTTACAGGAACCCTCTTTCTGATCAAATTCGTTGGCAAGACGTACCACGGGTTTTTATGCTACATGAAATATGTACGAGTATGTATCTTTATAAACGCATTAAAATTCAAATTGATGTTTAAATTTCATTCCTAAAATATTTTGCTTTGGCTGTTTAAACAAAAACTCAACGTTGAACACCATCTAGTGTCTTAGAGATCTGATTTTAATCTCTTGTAGTTACAGAGAGATTTTTCGCCTTTTATTTGTTTCGTATTGTTCAGGAACTCTTAAATATTTCAAATACTAGGAAAAAGGTTGCCCTGTAATGAAAATGATATTCAATTATTCATCAGTTCCGCTTGCTTCAGATTTGGTCTAGAAGACAGGCTCTAAAATATAAAAGGAAACTGCTTATACAAACTTACATCTGCGTTAGCTTTTTTTAATTTAAGAATTGATTGATTTTATTGAGGTTTTTTGTTTTTTTTTAAATTTTAAATGACGAATAAAATATGTACAATATTATAGATAATAACAAGGTCCATCCTGATTTACAGTTTAAGTCATTGACATACATTCAAGTGACAAAAATCTCAATTCACAATTTCTTCATTTTCCTTCTCTCCTTACCTTGACATAATTTGTGGTTTGCAATTTGGCAACCTCTTCCGTCTTCCAAAAAAGAAGAAGAAGAAGAAGAAGAAGAAAAAAAAAGAAACAAAACACTTCTTTTCAAATAAACAGTTGTTGGCATGGTCGTCTTCTTGACACAACTTTCTTGTTGACAAGGATACTGATGGCAGATTGGGGATATAATGGACGGTTCTGGGTTGTTTGTTTGTAGATGATTCGTCTTAGGATTTTGAATTTAATCGTTCAACAGGAAAAATATTGTTCCTGGTTATTTACGTTAAAAATATGGAAATTTCTATAGAGGCAATTTTATTTTTAAAAAAAAAATCATATGAATCACTCCAGGGAAGCATTATTTACTTGTCAAGCTTTCGAATAAACGTGATTCCATTCACTAAAAATAATTTAAGAGCTTAATATGTATTGTAACTTAGAAACGGGTAAACTTAAGCATGGCTATGTATACCAACACGGTTATCACATTGGGCGATTAGGCAGGGTGTTTCACATCGTGGTCCAGATATTTTTTTCCTTATCAGGCGATCTTTGAAGGCGGTATCTAGTTTCGAGATGCAAAAAGGTTGGGCGAAGCTTACACGAACACCTTCCTTGAACGGACACTTTCTCAAGGTCCCGACCGACTCTGGTATAATTTGCATTGTGTTGTTTTGCTCTTGGCCGGACATTCTCTTGAACGGACGCGGACACAACAAAATTTTCTCTTAATCGGACAAAAAAATAAAAAATAAACGTCGTGTATTATTTTTCTGGCGCGAGTGTCGTTGTTGCGTTTTTCGCACCTTGCCCGTCAACTCGAGGATTCATCAATCTCGTTGCCATTCTTCTCGATACACACGGGGATTTAATGTTTGTCTGACACCAATACGAAAAAGAGACAATGGGTGCTACGCTCGTTGTAAAAATGGCTCCAAATAGAAAAATTCTCACGCTTAAACAAAAAAATTGAAATTGTTGAAGTTTACAATAAGAAAAACCTAGATGGAGTGAAAAGTGACATCCTTGACCGACAGAGTGCGCTGCTACTGCAAAAAAGGTTATGGTACCTTGAAGTCCGTTCATATTTAGGCAGACATGCCAAATTTCAGTGCGATACTGTCTTTAGTTTTGTTTTGACAGCTGATTGACATCTTGAGTATGGACAAAAACGATTTTCGTTCTCTCATAAAACATTATTTTTTGAGAGGCAAAACAAAAGAAAACTTGGATAAATATTATGGGGCTAATGCTCCATCAGATTACACCGTCAAATATGTTATTGGTTTCGAGAGTTTCGTGGTGGTCGCAACTCCACTACCGATCAAGTCCGCAGCGGCAGGCCCTCCGATGCGGTTACAGAGGACAATGTCAAAAAAATACATGATATGATGTTGGTTGACCGGAAAGTGAAGGTGCGCGAGCTAGCAGATACCACAAAGATTAGTACTGAGCGCACATGTCATATTTTGGACAATATTCTGCATATGGAAAAGTTATCCTGCCGTTGGGTGCAGCGCATGCTCACTCCTGACCAAAAGCACGAACGAAGAGCACTTCGAAAGAGTGTTTGGACTTGCTGATGCGGAATTGGGCGGACTTTTGGCGTCGATTGGTAACTTCGAAGCCGGCACGAGTGCTCCGAAGCGGCCAAATGAGGCTCGATGGGTCGGAAAGGTTATGGTGTCGGTTTTCTGGGATTGTCATGGCATACTCTTCGTGGACTACCTCGAAAAAGGAAAAACCATCAACAGCGAGTATTACTGTGCATTATTGGGGCGATTGAAGGCCGAAATCGCTGCAAAACGAAGCGAACAAAATTTTGTTTTTGCAAGACAATGCGCTGGCGCACAAGAGCATCGCAACCACGGCTAAAATCAATGACTTACGGCTCCAATTGCTGTCGCATCCACCGTATTCGCCCGATTCGGCTCCCTCGGACTATTATCTCTTCACAAACCTCAAAAGATGGCTCATCAATAAAAAATTCAGCATAAATGCGAGGAAATCATCGACGCCACGGAGGAGTATTTTGCAGACCTTCCGGAAAATTACTTTTCGGACGGGATTAAGAAGTTGGAAAATCGCTAAAATAAGTGTATCAAACTAAAAGGGGACTATATTGAATAATATAAAAAAACATTTAAAAAAAAAATTTTTTTAATTCTCTAGGAGGTCACTTTCCACTCTATCTATAAAAGTAAGTGTAAGAAACTTATCCAAGCGTTTTAATATTGGAAAAACACAAGCTGCTGACATTATAAAAAATAGAGAAAGTCTTTTACACAAACGGATGTCGAATAGCAATTTAAATGAAAAGAGAAGTTTTTAACTGGTGATGGAACTAAAATCGACAAATTTTGTTATGACTGATTTACAGCAGCTCGTCATAAGGGGATTCCTTTAACAGGTATAAACATGAAATAGGTTTTCAG
Source organism: Volucella zonaria (assembly GCA_963966105.1). NCBI lineage: Eukaryota > Metazoa > Arthropoda > Insecta > Diptera > Syrphidae > Volucella > Volucella zonaria. Next base: position 198,809,556 of record OZ014532.1, on the reverse strand, counting down.
ATAAATTTTTCTGGAACCAGCGCGTTGATTTCTTTCAATATCTTTTCGGAGGAAAATTGAAAAAGATGATATTATCACTGGTCTGTTCTAACCAAACTGCAAAAACTAACTAAGTGTTGTTTTTTCAGGTCCGCTAATACGATGCAAGGCAAGGAGTCTATAGCCGAGTCCCTTTGACATTCTACACTTAGTGCTTCTTCTGGTAGGTTAAATAAATTTAGAATTCAGCACAACATAAGTTTTAAAACGATCTCAGGAGAAGGAGCTTCGGTTGATACTGAAGATGTTGTATCGTTTTGGGAAAAATGCCCTTCTTTAATCAAGCAATATTCACCAAGAGACGTCTATAATGCCGACGAGACAGGCCTGTATTTTAGGGCCCTGCCAGACAAAACACTTGCATTAGAAAAAGAAAAATGTATTGGTGGTTAATATCCCAAAGAGAGATTAACTATTTTGCATTCATTTTTATAGTAAGAGTGTCACGCAAGTTTGTCACTTAAGTTATGACAATAACCCGAAGAATAAAGGGCGTTTTTTGTAAGAGCGTCCCGAAAATATATTCAAATGAAATGCACGACATTGGTCTTTGATTAAAAAAAAAAACAGTTTCATTTGAAAGATGATTCTTTGTTAATTATGTACAGCGTGTCCCCTAATTCATCAACGATAATTTGAGAAATGATTCCTGGGCATATTCTAAGAAAAAAATTGCTCTACAGCAAGGGTCAACCTCGAAAGTTGACATCATTTATCGAGGATTTAAGAAAAGGCTTACTTTGGTGTACCCTGACCCATGTTAACGGAAATTGCTCTGTTAGTACTAATGATAAAAACTTCATGTAGGACTTTATTTTTAGAAGAAATACAAGCCTTTGTAAAGGCGTTTAAATAAAGTTGATATTTTATTTGGGTCTTCAGATATCCAATTTCTAAGCCTGTTCCATTTTCATTGCCTATGCTAAGTTTTGACTTTGAGGTCACTTTTCTTTTTTTCTTATGAACGTAACAATAGTAATAAAAAAAAATCATCAACAAGTTTGCAGAAAAACTCACAGATCTTATGATACTTGGAAAAGGGTTTTTTTGCTTTAAGCTCCAAAGGCTATGAATAAAAAATGATTTTGGGTGGACTTAGGTAATTTTTATTTTATGTGTGTACTAAAATAGTTATAACAGGTGCTCAAAGTGTCCTCCTTGATATTGTATGCATGCTACAATACATGCCTCATTTTCGATGACGCTACAAGAATACGCCGCTCTTCCAATTCAATTAAAGTTGCTTTTTTAGTTGCATAAACAAGTTCTTTCATTCTTTTCCATACAAAAAAATCCAATACTGTAAGGTCAGGAGATCTTGCGGGCCAGTGAACTGGTCCATTACTTTCTATCCAACGGTTATCATACTCTTCCTCTAGCCAATTTTTAACCGGTTGGAAATATGATGAAGCTCGTTGAGTAAGAGGAATGTCCTGCAAGCGTTCTGGTAAATCATTTCCCAAAAACTCCAGATAGTTTCTAGAATTCAGCCTAGGTGGTAGTTTGAAGGGACCGATTAACACCTGCCCGCATATTGCCGCTGAATTTGTGTTTAAATAATTTATGTCTCCTTGGATGTGGATTGTCCGCAGCCCACGTATGAAGATTATGAAAATTTGTGACCCCATCTCTTGTCATTTTTCTTAGATTATGCCCAAGAATCATTTGCCAAATTATCGTTGACGAATTAGGGGACACCCTGTATTTTAAGATGATTTCAGGGAAGCACAAGGTATGCGTCTAATACCCTACAAAGTTTTTACCACTTTTTTGAACATCGTATATCCGGAGTAACTCGTACTAGATTGCCAGATCTTGGTGGCAATTTACAAGTCCCACTCTTGACATCACCCTCTTACCAAACTTCGATTTCAATAAATCGATGGTATTGGTCTATGACGCGTAACCTCATTCTGCCGGAACTATGTATATGCCGTTCATATCGATCTTACGTAAATATGGAAACTACATAACATTCGTTGATCATTTTTCCTCATTTCATGCCCTCATTTTTGAAGAAATAAAACCACACCATACAGTACATTGTTGTTGATATGATGCCATTAGTCACAGAGTCGCTTGCAGATTGTTTTTAATTTAAATACGGAAATTTTGCGAACCGGACCATCTTGCAGTTGGTCTTTGGCCCATTGGGTGAAGTTCCGACACATAAGATGATTCAACGGCTTGAATTGATTTTTGCAGTAATTGAATCTTATACGGGATTAGGCCAAGATGCTCCAAATGTTCCAAGTTGTGGACGGACAAAACCCAAGGTACTGTGACGATAAGCTGAACACTGATCTCGGAAATAATATTCCAGGATTTAGTAACACTCTGTCGGTGCCAATCTATCCATGACAAATTTTTCGACCTTACTGAAAAACATTAGGCAGGATCGGGCCATTTAAATAAGCATCCTTTAATTTGGTACAACAAATTTGGTATTACTATACGTTGGTCATTATAAAGTCTGGAGCTCAATCTTATCTAGAATGTATTAAACAAAACAATCTGATAGATTTGGGACTCCGTTCTATAGGCAAATTACAAAAATCTTGTGGAAAGTTTACCAAGCGGACTTGCGCCAATTTGAGATAACAAAGGAACCCGATCCATCGTTTAAAGTAAATATAAAATGTCTAAAAAAGGTCAACGATTTTCTATTTGGCCACTTTTTAAGTCTTTTAACGTTTAGCCTTGCTTTAGCCGATTGCGTATAATACGTCGAAAATAACAAGTGCTTTGTTGACTTTACACCTAAAAGCATATTAATTTTAATTTTACTTTTTACTTACACATTTAAGCTACTAAACTTATTTCCGCTGTTCAACTAACTAAGTTTCAACTTTTCAAAAACTAATTTCGATGAATGTAACAACTTTTTCAATAACATTGTTTGCTTAAATGAATTTTAATGTTGAAATTTAGATTCTACGTATAAAAGCATCATTGAATTACTTACTAATGGGTTTTATAGTTCTGTTCCTAACACTTCTATCTATCGGGTACCATTCAAACCTCCTTGGTATAACAAGCAATTGTCTCATTTAAACAAATTAAAATAATAGGGCGTTACAAATATGCAAGAAATCGAATAATCCATAAGATTATGAGAAATTCAAAAGGCTTTAATTTTCTAAGTAAATTTTTACATAATGCTTATAACACGTCTATTGAATCCGACATTAAATAGGACAGTAAATTATTTTGACATTATATAAACTCAATACGCAAATCTGTTGGTCAGTCAGTTTTTTTTTTCAGTTTATATGCATTTTTATTGTATTACTTAATTTACTCTTACTTGCTAGACAAAAAAATGCTTAAAAATTAGCTTAATTAACTTAAAATTAACTTATTCTAGCTTACTGACCCCATGCGGGGACTCTAAGTTAAACCTTACACTTAAATTATGTCTTTCGACGTACCTTACTACTATACTATACTATTTCTATTCATTATAATTAAAATTAAGAAAACATTTTTACAAAAAAAAACTTAGTAACATGACCTTTTTTTCTATTTTATTATAAAACTTAAAACTAAAATCCTACAAACTACCTAAAAATAAATCTTAATCTACTCGTACTTACATCTAATACATACATATATACATATATACGAGTATATATACATAATATGTATATACCTAATATATAAATATATGCATATATATATATGTTTTTTTTTTTTCATATTTTATTTTTGCTAATTTTTTTTTTTGTTTTTATATATTTTTTTTTTCTTAAATCTAACTTACTCCTACTTAAAACTATATAAGCCGGCCATGGCTAAAAAAATTAGGTGACCCACTTTGCTTCACATGAAGCTACCTATTACTTGAGGAATTCGACGACGAACTCTCCCTTCCTTCAACTAGACACCAAAATTGTTGGTGCTGCTGAGCAACATCCCTCATGTCGCGACTCTCTACCGCCCTACTGAACCGGAGACGCTCCGCACTGCCGTGTGCGACGTCTCTGTCGTAGTTGAGTCGCCTGTCCGCAGCTGTTCGATCAACGTGGAAGATTAGCGGCACAGCCAATCTGTCCTGGATCAGACCTTTGCTATCAAGGTAGAGGAACGCTTCTGGAGGAACATAGCCGTCAAAGCGAACTCTCTCATGATACATATAATTAGGGTAGTAAGCCCCAGAGATCAGGTTGTTCGACGATGTCATTGCTCTTGCAATGTGCCTTCGTGTCAACTTAATAACAAAATTGTCCACTCTTATTAGGTTCGCCCTATTGTACAAGACCTCATTGCGATAGAATTTTATGTACTCAGACTCTGGTGTTCTGTATAACCGAAGACAAGCCCTAAGGCAAGCCCTCTCAAACACCCGAATCTTTTCCAATAAACTTGCTCTCACGTTGAACCACACGGGACATCCAAATACAAGCATAGGCCGGATAAGGGCCATGTAGCAGATCACCTTCACCCTCGCACCGAGTTGGCTGTTGTAAAACAGTCTCCTTGTAAGGGCAAAAGCACCTCTGGCTCTGGCCAGAGCAACATCTATATGTTTGTTAAAATACAGATATTGATCTAGCCAGATCCCAAGATATTTGACTACATTTCGACAAGCAAGTGGCTGTCCATGTTGTCCGACGATAGAGAACTTTCGCCAATTTTTTCTGGTATCCCTAGAGGCCCCAGACAAAGGCGTCCTAAACAGAATGGTTTCCGACTTCTGAAAGTTGATTTTTAAGTCACGTTGCAAAAGTGTATTAATGACCTCAACCTTTGGACCTGATCTGTACGCGATTAAGTCGTCTGCGTACGCTATGGCATGGTGAAGTGAACCTATCAGATCACTTGTGTAAATGTTGAATAGGATCGGCGAATTTACCGCACCTTGTTGCAGACCGTTTTTAATGTTAAATGTTCCAGCAGAACTCACATCGCCATTCTTCACGATGAACTGTCTACTGGAGAGCATATCAAAAAGAATATACATCAGTGGTTTACTAATGCCCAACCTGTCTAACTTGAAGAAGAGTAGAGGGAATCTACTCTTCCATACGGTATCGAAGGCCTTTTCCAAGTCAATCAGGCAGGCACCAGTGCACTGTTTCTTGCCTTTGTTCCATTGGATATCAGAAACCAGTTTAGACGCAGCATGAATGATATCATGCCCCGCCTTGAAACCAAATTGATTATCCGGAACGATATGTTTGTCCTCAACCCACTTAGTCAGGACTCTATTGATCACCTTCTCGAAAACCTTACTGATGTTTGGAAGAAGACTGATCGAGCGGAGATTTGCCGGATTGGAAGTATCTTTATTCCTTTTGGGAATGGGATGTACCACCGCAGTTTTCCAATGCGCTGGATAATGTGCATTATCACAAGCACAATGTTCGGTATTTCATCGGTTCCTACTGATTTCTTACTTCTAAATGATTCGAAGATCGTTTGGAGCTCTTCCTTCGAGATGAACGGTGGTAATACCCTTTCGTTGGTGATGACATTATTTACCATATTCTCGTCACTGAACTGGGTGAAACCCGAGCTCTCGAATCGCCAATTCGCAATTTCATTTCGAAGGTAGGAATTGTGCACAAGGACTCGACTCTCCAGGTCGTGGTTCGGGCCAATGATGTCATTCGCCTTGTACACTTCCTGGAAAGTCGCTCCTATAGCCTCTACCTTCTCGTGCGGATCCTCGATCACAAAGAAGTTGTCATCATCAACTGCCTCATTTGGATCAATGCCTGCTGCTACAAGTATTTGTTCGTTGTTCGTCGTTCGGGCGATTCTAAGACATGGAAGGTCGTTCTGATTATTTCTCCGAAATATTTTATTTATTTGCTGGAACATATTCGGGTTGCTGGTGTTTACAGCCCGAATTTTGTTGTTCCAATACAAACTTACAGAGTTTCTGTAATTTTCCTTTATTAATGTTTGGAGGTTTTTAATCGACGACTTCAATGTCATGATCTCCGGGTTATGTCTGTCAGTGAACTGTCTGTACAAGGTTTTTAGTCTTGACAGCAGTCTACTTTTATGTCGGTGCAGTGCGTCAATAGTTGCGTTGCGGAATAAGTCTTCGTTGTCAGTATGTTGATACCGAGGTATCGTTTTGTACATTGTTCGTTTGATTGTCTCCTCCATTAGTCTAAGATACCTGTCAATCTCCTCGTTTGACAGATTTCTGTTGGACAGTGGGTAGAGCGAATTCGAGGAGAGTGCTCTCGTCAGTCTTCTTGAGAAGTGTGTCCAACGCACTCTACTATAATTGTAGGAATACCTTTGAACAAACTCTTCCAATTCCGCAGTTTCGTTGGGAACAGTTATTTCGGTGCTGAGACCGCAATGGTCACTGTCATACACGAAAGTTTGTAGACAGTTTGTAGTTTGTTGGTTAGTGCACGTCAGTTGTTTTCGTGAGTCGAACAGCAGGAGATCCAAATAGGATCCGTGTCTGGGAAACGATGGACTAAACGTCGCTTTGAGGCCGAGTCGATACATCACACTATGCTGACCCCACCAATTGAATAGTAGGTTCCCTCTAGTATTTGGTATATTTTTTTCCCCAATCACTATGTTTGGCGTTGAAATCTTCGCCGATAATAAAATAGTTGTCTTCTAATTCCAGCCTCAGAAATCGAAAAAGTGTCTCGAGCTCTGAGATGAATAAGGTGGATTGAGTAGCCTTAGGTGCATAGACAGACACCATGTACAACCGCTTTCCACTATGGAGAGGGATGTACATGACGCATGCTTCCAGCACCTGAAACCTACGTACCACAGGACTGTATACTCTTTTAAAACGCAGTCCCTTTCTTAAAAAGATCGCAACACCTCCTCCTTGAATGGAATTGGGTCGGTTTCTTCGTAATATTTCATATCTTCTGTGTCTCATTTTGTGTCTTTTGGTAAGCTTAGTTTCGCTAACCAAAAGCACATCAGGGGCTTGGTCTTTAAGCAACTTAAACAGTGTGGCTCGTCGTTCGAACCTAATCAATGAATTCACATTCACTGCAAGGACCTTCAGGGTTTGCTCCGCCATGTACGTACCCATTACGACTGAAGGTGCGTTAGGCCCGGCAGCAGCGCGTATTTGATCTTTGACGCTGAAGCTGAGCCATCTGCCCCTGAATAGAGAGCAAGATAGCCAGCATGTCAGGTACAGGTTCTGGTGCTCTAGGCGCTGGGGCTTGAGAAGCTACCTTTGCCTGTTGTACCATATTTCCCCTACCTGCCGCCATTTGGGCGTAGGTAACTTGGGGAGTAACGGCTGGTGTTTGTGTTTGCACGGGTGGACGTTTAGATTCCACCTTCTGCTGCCGAGCCAGATTTACTCTTTTTATGTATTGGAATTTAGGACAAACCCGATAATTTGCGGTATGCTCCGTGTTCCTACATAAGGCACAAGAGAGTTGGCTTTTTTCAGACGCTCCGTCCTTACCTAGAGCGCATTCCTCTGACTTATGGTCCTTTCCATACTTCACGCATCGAGGCTGCATTTCGCAGTTCGACGCGGCGTGCCCGAACCTTTGGCAGCGAACACATTGTAAAATGTTTTCGCTCCTCTTTAATTTTTCCCAGTGTACAACCTGGTAGTCTAGGACTTTGATGCTCCTTAGACCATCCAGTTTGCTGTTGGGACTTAGCTGAACCAGAAAGAACGGTAGTTTCCGCTTCTCCATTTTAGCTCTAGCCGTGACAAACGGCTTAACCCCTACGAATTTGAGCCCTTCGCACTCCTTCTCCTTCAGCAGTGCAAGGAGCTCCTCCGGATCAGTCGACGGCTCTAATCCCCTCAGCAGCATTGTTTGCAGCTTTTCACCCTTAGGGGTGTAGGAGAAGAACTCCATCGTCGAGTCCTTTAATAAACTTTTGATTTTGTGGTAGCGCTCCACTGTGTTACAGTGCTTTCTGCTCTTGCTGTTGTTGTTGTCTCTGCTGCTGTTGATTTTGCTTATGTTGTTGTTGATGCTGTTGTTGTTGTTGTTGCAGTTGATGTTGCTGCTATTGTTGTTGCGGCTTATTCTTCTGTACATTTTGTTGTTTATGTTTTTGCTGTGTTTGTACATCTGTTTTTGTTAATTCCTGTGCCGGTTTCTGTGTTTTTTGTTTTGCCAGAGGTTGTTTCTGTTGTTGTTGTTGTAGAAGATCCAGGTTTATGTTTGGTTGTCCCTGAGGTCTCTGGAGTAGTTGCTGCTTCTCCATCTCCCTCCTTGCCGCTTGCTTTGCTTTTATGGCTAGCACTTTTTGTTGTAGCTGCTTAATGCTACTGTGCAGAGCCTCGACCTCCTCCTCTTCGTCATCTGACTCCGATGCAGCGAGGGATGCAAAGCTGTTGTCTGCTGCGCTTGCTGCTATCCTCGCAGCCGTCTTTTCCATGCAGCATTTCCAGCGAAGCTGAATACGCACGCGTAATGATATTCGGAGTCGGGTCCAACTTCCTCCTCCTCTTTGTGCCAGTGTCTATTATTGTTGTTGTTGCTGATTTTGCGTGGACTGGCTTAACGGCTTGATCATCAGACGACATCGTGCCATCTGCTGACCCCGCAATTGGGATAGCGGACCGCTTAGTTCCACTCATCACACAATCGATCTCACTTTTTGTTTATCGAAATTGTCTATTTAATTAAACTTAATAAAAATTAAAAATTCGATGGAAATTTTCCGGGAATCGAACCCACGACCGCTGCTTTGTCGGCCGACATCACTACCGCTGCGCCACCGATGCACTTGGACAAAATGTTTCTAATAAACTTTATATCGTTTTTTTTTTTATTTACTTTTTTCACTTTGAAAGCCGAAACACGTCTATTCCTCACGGGGGTCTATGAACGACTGCAAATCTGTTGGTATTCCAAACACCATGTACAATACTACAAAAACTTTGAATCTTCCACTGCGGAATCAACTTTAGAACTTATTGCCGCCTTCTTTGAATCCGTCTATTCGAAAGTTAGTCCTGCTCGAAACGGAGAAAACAAAGATCCTTACCTCATTAATATTGGCTCTCTACAACTAAGTTATGAAGAAGTTATCCTGGCTCTTCAATATCTAAAGCCAATCACAAATATTGGTGTTGATAGTATTCCTGCGATTATACCGAAATATCGCAGTAATTCTCTTTATTTTCCACTCATGCATATTTTCAATCGGTCTGTTTCGAAGGTGTACGAGTATTTCGAGATGAATGGAAACTATAATTTCTAGTCCCTATCCAAAAATCAGAAACCAAGAATAATATTGAAAATTATAAAGGCACCAGCAAGCTATCTGCTATTCCCAAGCTCTTTGAGAGCATTGTTAAAGACGGAATTGAGTTCTTGACAAAGAAATATCTGCTTGGCATGGGTTTGTTTCTGGCCGGCCTACTGTAAGAAATTTGGCATTTTTTTCATCTTAAACTTTAAAAGAGTTGGAAAATAAAGGTCACGTTGATGCAATCTATACCGACATCGGTAAAGCCTTTGACTCGGTCGATCATTTCGAAATCCTAAGTTGGATATCGTCTTTTCTCAATGGTCGTACTCAACGAGTTAAAATCGGAAATACGGTTGCAGAGCTAATAAAATGTACTTCAGGACTACCGCAAGGATCCCATTTAGTCACATTACTCTTTATTATGTTTAATAATGACATAGTCTTCTCTACGCAGATGGCTTAAAACTTTTTTCTTGTTCTCTGGTTCAATTGGATTTAGACAATATAATTGATTAGTGCAATTCCAACTGCGTTAAATTAAATATAGATGCTCGTCTTTTATAGAACTTTATTACTCTATTGATTCGATTCAACCGAACCGCGTTAGAGAAATGTAATATTTCCTATTGTACTTTCTTTTAAATGTCACATTGAATATATTGCTGCAAAGGCAGACTCCAGTGTTGGTTTTATAAAATTAAATTCAAAGGACTTAAAGGATTCATTTATGTGGCATTAGTGCAAAGAGTCTTGGAATATGCTGGTGTGATTTCTAATCCAGCGGGCTCTACCTTTTCTGACTTTCAAAGGCGTTTCAAAAAATACATCCTTCACAAAATGAACTGAGATTTTTCTCCGAAGTACAAGGCAAGATTCCAGCTTCTTCAAATGAAATCCTTAAAATCTCGGCGTCATATGGATGATGGTTGACATGGCAAAATGACTCAATTTCAAGAGCTGTATTAGTGTTCAACGGTGTTTATAGATAGATAGATAGATATAGAATTTTAAAGATAAATTAATGTATATTTTTAATTTTTAATTTTAAGACTAACTAATTTATTTTTAATATTGATATAAAATTACTTATGGATCTCCAACATCTGTTAGTATGAAAGTGCACTTGTATAAAATATATGTATGTATGCATGTTAAAAGCCTTCGATTTTCAGCGAACAATTGATGAAAAAAAGTTCACAGATAGCCTCAAAAAATTGGGTGGTCTTTGCTAACGTATAAGACGATCTGGGCAAATATTATATTTAGACATGTTTCGACTTTTGACTACTTTTGAATGCATGAACATTTGAGTAGCGTGACCCAGTGGTTAACTTTGTCGACTACTATAGAATGGAGTCTGGGTTTAAATATCGGTTGATATCGAGAAGCAGAGGGAGTATTTCAGTTTTCTGATGTAACAACTCCTTGGGCGGGTAATGGCAAATCTTCAAAAGTGAATTCTTCTGCCTTTGAAAAAGTTGGAGTCGGCAAACAATCGTAGGTCCCCTCTCACTCTGCATAAAATGACAAGGGGAATAACACACTGAGCGGAAGAGACAAGCTCTTGGTCTACCCCACACCAAAAATACGTATATCGGAATGTATCTGCATATAAACTTGTCAATGCAATAATGTTTCACAACCTTAACTAGTTGTACAAACATAGGTTTTAACTTAAAAATAAAAAAAATACAAAATTTAAAGTATACGCCATAATACGATTAGTAGTCGTACATGCATAATAGGTGTGCTGCTTTTTTGGGTCCGTATACACGCTTATTCAAAAATTTACATGTTAATTACAACAAGGCAATAACGTATACCCGTTTCAGCAAACGGGCGTAAGTATCGCCGATAGCTCTAAAGCGCCGATAGAAACAATGCTACCAGGAATCTTTTTTCAACCGGTAATCAGTAAATTTTGAAAAGATGTAAAAACATTGACACACATGTGATAGTCCATGTGAAAATTGAATCAAAAAAAAATGTCTGCAACAAAAAAGGGGTATGCAAAAACATTTTACAAAAAAGAAAATTAATTTAAGGGACCATGTTAATGAAGGCAATACAAAATGTTTTCTTGGCGTTGCTTATAACCCAAAACGCTGTTATCCTTTGGAGACATTCTTTTCTGTTGCATGTTGAATTAAACACAATTGCCGTTCAAAACCAGAATTGCCCATGGTTCACGTGGGAGGTTCGAAATGCCATGAAAGCCCGTAAAAAGCTATACTCAAGGTGGAAACAAAGGAACACTATCGTCAACTGGGAAATATTTTCTCGGGCACGCAATCATAACGCGAAGAGCTAAGAAAAGATATTTTCTATCTAAACTAAGTACTGACCAATCCTCAAACGTTCAATTGGGGTCGGGAAAAATGCTACCGTCGTTACAGTGACACTTGATGTTGATAATCTCAACGGCGCATTTCTTTCCGGTGCCACAAACAACCCGAATTTTATTCCCGAAAATCAGCAGTTGTTTGAGTTTGATTTTGACTTTTAAGTCGACTCAAAAATTGATATCTTTAATACCATTTGCTCAAATAATTCAAATGCTGTAGGTGAAGATGGGATACCTATTCGGTTTGTCAAGATGGTTTTATCTCATATTTTAAGTACTCTCACACACATTATAAATTATTGTATCACAAACACTTCTTTTCCAGACAGTTGGGTCGCCAAATTTCGCCCAATTAGGCTAGTCTATCCGCAGTCTTGGAGAAAATTCTTGCAAACTAAATATCCAACTGGTCACTACCTAAGAGTCACATCAATCAACATTGCTTGTTATCCTCAGTTCAATCTGGTTTCCAAGCTCATCATAGCTGCCCCACGACCATGATTAAAACTCTGGATTATATTAGAATTAACTTTGATTGGGATTATCTAACGGTACACTGTTTGTTAGACTTTTCCAAGGCTTTTGACAGATATCAGAAGCTCAGACTGCATTTTGGTTTTAGCGAAAGGTCAGTGTGCCTGATGGGTAATTACTTAGGTAAGAGGTACCAGAGAGTACATGATGTCAGATCCTCCAGTTTTGCTGCGATAATTTCTGGAGTGCCACAAGGATCGATACTAGGACCAATCTTATTTTGTTTGTTTATCAATGACCTTCCTAAAGTATGCTCTAATGTATCAATTCATCTTTATGCTGATGATGCCCAAATTCATTTATCACTACCTATTGGTCTGATTGAGGATCTAATCGTTAGAATAAATGAAGACCTGTCAAAAATATACAACTGGTCACTACGTAATGGGCTTAATTTGAATCAAGACAAATCTCAGATAATACTGATTTCTAAAAAACAGTGCGATACGGATGAACTATCACCAGTGTTCTTAAATACTCGTAATAAACAACTAAAGTTCGTAAAAGTTGTAAAAAATCTTGGTTACAAGTTGAATCGATTACTCTCTTCCAATGACCACGTAAATTATGCCATTTGTCGAATCTATGCTGGCCTGCGTAAACTTCGGTTATCCTCCAGTTTTACCCCAATATGCACGAAACTTAGACTTGTAAAAACCCTGTTTGTACCCATTATTGATTACTCCATAACTGCTTACTGTAAGCTTGACTCCCACTCAGAACAAAAATTGTTTGTTGCGTTCAGTGCTATGATTAGGTATGGGTTGAATCGTTATGACCATGTACGAGTATCTCACTATCATAAATTGGTTCTAGGGTGTACGTTTCAGTAATTTCTAAAGATAAGGTGCTGCCAATTTATGCATAAACTTATATATAAAAGGTCGCCTATATATCTATTTGATAAGCTTCAATTTGCGCAATTGACCAGATCAATGAATCTTATAATGCCTAGTTTTAGCTACTTAAACTCCTCTCGCCTCTTCTTCATTCACGTCACCAGACTTTGGAAGTCTCTGCCAACAGCGGCAAAGCAAATAATGGAAGCTAACAAGTTCAAAACTGCCGCATTAACACTTTTCCTGACTGCAACAAGTATACTTTGCCTTTTTCATAGATCTAACCTCCTTTCTCACCACTTTTTAACTATGCTCTTTTTTCTTTTACTGTCTAACTGCGAGTATTTCTTATTCTACTTCTTTTTTTTTTTCTTTTCATATAAATATATACATTTATGAATTGTTAATATTACTTATCTTGTTATTTATGTACTGTAAAAGACATCGTCTTACTTGTACACACGAAATAAATTAAATGAAATGAAAATAAAATTAAATTAATTAAATGCTAGTACACTTTAGAACTTTTAAAAAATCAATTATCTCTTATAACTTCCGAAATCACCTCTTAACATTTTTTTGAGAAATTAAAAAAAAAAAAAGAAGTTACAACGATACTCGCAAGTGCTCATAGCGATCGGTCCTACTCCTGCAGTTGTTTACTCCCTTTCTCCAAAAATTCGGTTTCTTATATACAGGTAATACTGTTGGTTTTCTAACACATTCTCAGTATTGATTCGATAGTTTCAAAATCATTTATGTGTCGATAACATGAGTCCTTATACAGAAGGCAGTAAATCCCCAAATGCCAAAAAAAAGAGAGGAAACTTTGAGAACATCTCGCACGGTTTTTTCGAAATGACGATTTTTGATTCAGACTTGTTAATTCCTGAGATTAACTCTCCGCAGTGGAACAAGAACTTTTTCGAGGACTCGACTTTGAGGCCCTCTACAAATTAATGTAGAAAAAAATTTCTATCCTCGAATAATAAAAATGTTTTAAAACAGTTTTATAAGAATATCTAATAAAGGAGCTGAGAAAAAAATCCTTATAGTTCCATCTTATAAGCCACCAACTAAAATTGTGGACAAGAGCGACAACTGTGGGGTTGCTGAAATGGTATTTAGCTCGTAGGAAAGAATTTTAGCATGCCCGCAAAGAAACATGCATATTCAAATACTCTCGTGGATATGCTATCTGAAGGTCTTATCGTAAATAAACATAAATATAGTCCGCGCCTAGACTTCAATCAATTTTCTTCCTTGCAGTATTCAAGTACAATAACAAAAGTCTTGGAGGGGAAAATGGCGCATTTAATGGCATACCAGACAGCTAAAGATAAGACAAACTTGCTCAAGTCCTTGCAACCGTCCATCCATGGCTGCGATGGACGAAATTTTTGGCAACAAACCTATTGTGGCGAACTTGCACACAATTAATGTTGAAGTGTTCACACTATTGCTCTTGAAATCCAATATCCATCATGCTATGGGGAAGCAACCGCAAGCTTAGGTCAGGAATCTCAGGTGGAATGTGAACCCCAAACAAAAAAATACAAAGTGGCTTTCGTCCTGAATAGCGCGTCGCTTCTTCTTTTGACCAACTTTCACGCAAACGGAAATCGTCACGTGAGAGATATTTTGAAAAAAGGTTAAAGCTAAAGAGGTAAGCAATGTCCTGGACACATACAAAAATTCTTAAGCCACATGCAGGAAGCATTTGAAAAAAAGTGGAATGCGGAAAGGGAGATTGAAAAGAAACAGATTGGGCTCGCTAAATCTACGAGTATTATAAAAAATCAAAAACAATAAATAGTAAAGAATCAAGAACTGTGCTATTTATTTCTTTTTATTCACAAAAATCATGAAGAAATCCTGAGAAATGTCGTTAGATATAGACTCTGAAAATTAGCACTGATACCGGTGATAAAAAAACACACGTATCACACACTTATGTTATATTCTAGTTTTGACTTCTAGTTTTTGAAAAAAAAATAAATTGGATATATGGTATTATTAATGTTCAATACTGGGCATAGAGTCGACTTAATGCATGCATGTGCAATGGGAAATGTTCGTTTTATTTTGTGTGGCAGCACCGCAAAATACTGACTTGAAATAGAGCCAACTAAACTGACGTCTGCTAACAAAGTCTGCACTGCATTCCACAATTCCGAAACATTTTCTTGATTTTGTGTTAAATATATCTTGCTTAACATCAACACGCAGGTTTTCAGGTTTAAACTTAACACCATTGCTCAAAAATTAATTTTTAAGCAACGCGCTCGTTTCGGGTCTTTATGTTATTGGGAAGCAACCTTAACCCAACTACTGTCACATCAGACCATACCATCTTGATCAAAAAGAAATTTGTTCAAATTTAAAAATACAAGTTTATTCATCTAAATCTATGTATATTTTCCACTTCAAAGTGATCGACTGCAACACACTTATGCTAGTGCTTGATCCAATCCTCGAAACATTTTTATATTTTGGTATTCGGTATGTCCATCAGTGCTTCCTGCGATTTTTCCATTACTCGTACTTCCTCTCGGCTACTGAAACGCATTCCCCGTAGTGGTTTTTTAACTCGATTGAACAGAAAGAAGTCACAGGGAGCCAAATCAGGAGAATTCGGTGGCGGTTGGATGGTATTTGTTGCATTTTTCGTCAAAAAATTACGAATAATGGTGGCACTGTGCGACGGTGCATTATCATGGTGCAAAATCCACGCGTTTTCTGCCCACAATTCTGGTCTCTTTCGGCGAATTGCTTCACGCAAACGTCTATAACGCCCAAATAATACTCTTTGTTTACTGTCTGGCCTTCTGGCAAAAATTCATGATGCACTACACCGTTGTAATCCATGAAAACCTTCTTTTTTGACTGAAAACGAAGTGGTTTTTTTGGTCTCGGCTCATTTGGTGAACGCCATTCAGTTGCCTGATGTCTGGATTGCGTGTCGTACTCATAAACCCACGTCTCGTCTCCAGTAATGATCCTTTGATGAATGTGGGATCGGATTCAGCCTCGCACCAACTTTGCTGCTACACGAGGGAAACCCAAATCATTATCCAAAATGTCTTGGACGGATCCATGGGCAATGTTCAAGTCTTCCGCTATCTCTCTGATGGTTAATTTGCGGTTATTGACCAACATTTCTGCCACTGAGTTCATCATCTTCGATTAACTCACGACCACTTTTGAACCGCTCGTGCCACTGGTAAACGACCGTTTTCTTTAGAGAATCGTTGCCGAAATACTTTTCCAACATTTCCAACGTTCGCGCACCATTAAATCCGTTTTTTACGCAAAATTTTAATACTCGTATAAGTTCGTTGTTGCAAATTGAAATCCATTTCTAAAATTGTAAAAAATCGCCAACACACACAGAGATATGTAGATGTACTCTTGGCTACGTAACTTTTGCAAATGTCAAGCTATGACGCTAAGATTTAGAGGGAATGCCAACAACAGATTTACCAACTTAACAAAAAAAAAAACAGAAGTCAACAATGGGAGCGTCACACGGTGGTTATTCCGGGATCAATGTCCCATGGACTGATAATTCTCATGCTGCAATTGCCAAGCATTCCGTCGATGGGTTTTTAGAAATTTGAATTTTAGAATACGATATTAGTGTGTACGAGTAACAGGTAGGGAAGATTTGTATTACCGTGTATCATATTTACTGTCAGCACATATGGCCTGACACGTCGTCTTTGGGCTTTAAAAGCCTTACCGCCAATCCGTAAGAACTGACATTAAAAATCTGAAAACATTTTGATGGTAAGTTTACGAGGGTTGTCTGAAAAGTTTCCTACCGAACAATGATACAAGATACGAGGGCGGGTCAATAAGTCAATAAGTTTTTGAATTTCTGACCTCTTTACTGAAACAGCAACACTGCTCCTGTCAACAGGCATTTGTCAGTTGACTCCTGTCAAAATTTAAACTTGCTGCGTCAGTTAGTTTGTGTTTGACAGCTATTTTTATCAGACTACTCACTAATTTGAGGAGAAAATGGAAAAAAGTGAATTTCGTGTGCTTATTAAGCATTATTTCTTGCGAAAAAAAACCATTACCGAGACCAAGGCTAAGCTTGATAAATACTATGGGGAGTCTGCACCATCGATTTCAATGGTAAAAAAGTGGTTTACTGAATTTCGTTGTGGCCGTACAAGCACTGAAGATGCCGAACGTCCTGGACGCCCAGTTGAGGTCTCTACACCCGAAACAATCGAAAAAATTCACGATATCGTGTTGGCCGACCGAAGATTGAAAGTGCGAGAGATTGTGGAAGCCGTAGGGATCTCGCATGGCTCAGTGGTTTCAATTTTGAATGATCACTTGGGCATGAGAAAGCTTTCCGCAAGATGGGTGCCGCGTTTGCTCACAGTCGACCACAAACGCAATCGTGTAACAACTTCACAGGAAGGTTTGGCGTTGTTTAATCGCAATATGGAGGAGTTTTTGCGCCGTTTTGTAACCGTGGACGAAACATGGATCCATCACAACACACCAGAGAACAAACAACAGTCAAAACAGTGGGTTTCTAAGGGTGAATCGGCGCCAAAGAAGGCCAAGGTGGGTTTGTCAGCCAATAAAGTTATGGCGACTGTTTTTTGGGATGCACGCGGGATAATCCACATTTACTACCTTCAAAAGGGAAGAACAATCAATGGGGAATATTATGCCAACTTATTGGACCGATTCAATGACGATTTGAAAAAAAAAAACGACCTCATTTGGCCAAGAAAAAAGTTCTTTTCCACCAAGACAATGCAAGGGTGCACACATGTGCAGTTGCCATGGCAAAAATCCATGAATTGGGCTATGAATTGCTCCCTCATCCACCCTATTCTCCAGATTTGGCTCCGAGCGACTACTTCTTGTTCCCAAACCTGAAGAAATGGCTTGGTGGAAAAAGATTTGACTCCAATGATGAAGTCATCTCGCAAACAAAGGCCTATTTTGAGGACCTCGACAAATCATTTTTTTTGGAAGGGATAAAAAAATTGGAGAAGCGTTGGACAAAGTGTATAGAGCTCAAGGGAGACTACCTTGAAAAATAAAATTATTTTTTTATCAAAAAATCTGTTTTAATCCAAAAGTCACGTACTTATTGACCCGCCCTCGTATATTTTCCCAAAATTTTTTTTTATTTTTCTGCATAGTCTCGTTGTAAATCTACACACTTCTCCCAGCGTTGCTCCCATCTCTCTAACCCGTCCAAATAGTACTTGGCGATTTTCTCTGCAAAATAATTGTTCACGAAGGTGATTGCCTCCTCATTTGACGAAAATCTCTGCTTCTGTCCTTCGAGCGCAGTTTTTAGATGAGGAAACAAAAGGAAGTCACTTGGGGCTAGATCTGGTAAATAAGGCGGATGGCCAAGCAGTTTAAACCGTAATTCATGGATTTTCGCCATGGCAACCGCTGAGGTGTTAGACGGCGTGTTGTCTTAGTGAAACAGGATATTCTTTGCTGCAAATGTGGCCGTTTTTCCGCAATTTCTGCCTTCAGCTTAGCAAGTATTGATGCTTAGTATGCTCCTGTAACGGTTTTCCCTTTTTGAAGATAATCGATTAAGATAACTCCTTTACTATCCCAAAAAACAGTCGCCATCACTTTCCCAGCCGAAAAAACAGTTTTTGCTTTTTTTGGAGCCGGCTCGCCCTTTGCAGTCCACTGTTTTAACTGAATTTTTGTTTTGGGCGTATAATGGTGTTTCCAAGTGTCATCTACAGTAATTAATCGGCGCCAAAACTCGGATTTGCGAGTATTGCGCCTAAACTGCGCCAACAGAGCGTTGGAAATGTTCATTGGAACACGTTTTTAGTCTAACGTAAGCAGACGCGGCACCCAACGCGCGGACAGCTTTCTCATGCCGAAATCTTGATTTAATATGTAACAAACACGTTCTTTGGACATTTTCATAACCTCTACTATCTCTCTCACTTTAATTCGGCAGTCGTCTAACACCTTTTGGTGAACTTTAGCAATGTTATCGTCAGTGGTTGCAGTTTTTGGACGTCCCGAACGTTCATCATCTCCCAAGCTCTTACGGCCACGTTTAAATTCAACTGCCCAAAATTTCACCGTGGTAAATGATGGTGCAGAGTCCCCATACACAGAGTCCAACTCATTTTTGATTTGCGTAGGCGTATTGCCTTTAAAATTTTTTCCATTTTCACAAAAAACACTCACATCGACTCACTCAAACGATTGTCAACTAAAAACTGCGCGTCCAAAATGACTGAAACTTCGGTAAGTAACTGCCAAAAAATGCACAACTAGCATTCACAAGTTTTTATTGACGAGTGCCGCTATCTTTACGGAAAGTTTTCAGACAACCCTCGTATTTAATAAAAAATATTCGAAATTTAAAAAAGCTGTTATTGGCTCAGTCTCATACGATTTCCAGTATGTTGAAACTACTTTAGTTTTCCGCCTGGCATACTCGTATTTTCGACCGGGTTTTAATGTAATACGAAATGCAGTATCGCCTAAGAGCCCTTAAAAAGCGTTAATCAACTGCAGTTATGATATTTCAGCCTTACATTGAGATTACCTTTTTTGTTTGTTTCATGCGGCTTCAATACTTTTTTTTATATCATGACATTTTTTTATACGTCTTCATTATATTGTATTAGACTCTTCAAATTCTAATAATTGGTACACTAGTTGAGTTCGAAATTCAAGTAAGGTAAGTCTATTGCTAGTATCTGCATTATGCACCAGCCACGCATTAATGGAACTGCTGCCATCATGTCATTAGCAACTTTACGGCACTATTTATCTGATTTTGTTGTACTCTTAAACCATCTGCAGTTCGAAAATTTGTTGACCTTTGAAATTTTTCTTGCCAGTATCCGTCCAAAACATCTCTGCACCTACTAGATAGGATTCAAAACCATGCGAAAAAACTGATAGGTGATTCTAATATCACTCAAATAATGGACACCCTCGAACACCGTCGTAATTTCGCGTGTCCCACTCTGTTTTGTCGCTATTTCCACCAAAAGTGCTCCATAGAAATTGCCAGTATCATTCCGCCCCTTCAAACTTTTAACCCTAACACCCGTCTCGTTATGAGACAGTATACCCTTAAGCCCACTTTCGGACGTACTCTAAAATATCGTGATTCATTCCTAAGCCGTACAACTCGCGTATGGAATGCCGTGCCAAGCTCTTTATTTCCTAGTCATTATAACCTTCAAACATTTAAAACCAACGTTCACCGGGACCTGTGTGCAAAGTACTTTTAAATCCCTTGAGCGCGCGTTAATTATAAAAAAAAAATAAAAACTCTGCTGCATATTTCAGTTCGCATCGTATACATCTCTTTTAGTTTTTAATGCCTGTACTTCGTTCCGTTTCAATTTCTCATTAATAACATCTTTGGGAAAATTTCCTTTGTTTTTTTTTTCTAAAAGCTCCTATAAAGTGAGTACTGCCTTTCACCAATTCTTCAATTAAATTCAATGACGTACAAGGTGGCACAAGACTAATTACCCTATCGGAAGATGGTACAATATAATTTTTGCAAATGCCGTCGTACGTCAATCTTATTTGACATTTGTGAACAAGACAGCTGCAGTATACAAACAGACAAGCAATGGAACTCTATACTCCGCAAGAGCGTGGAATAATTGTGTCGATGTTTTTCACCAATAATCGGTCGGTGGTGTTAGCGCAGCGTGAATTTCGTCGTCGATTTCCTAATTCTGTCGCGCCAACTGGGCAAACATTCCGGCGATTAGCTACTCGTCTCGAACGGAGTGGAGCCACATGATACCATGTAGGGCGTGGTCGCCACCGGACTGGCCGTACAGCAGAGAGTATCGTGGCTGTGGCTGCCGATGTAGCTGAGAACGAAGAAACATCAACCAGACGACGGGCCACGCAATTGGACATCACCAGACGGACCCTACGGCGAATTTTAGTGAAAGACCTACACATGTTCCCGTACAAAGTGCAAACAGTACATCAGTTAATGCCTCCTGACTATCAGTCGCGTGTGAATTACCGTAAAGCCATCTTCAATCTCAACAACGAAGAGGACGATTTTGTGTCGAAAATCATCATGAGCGATGAGGCGCATTTAAGCGGTTACATCAATAAGCAAGATCTTCGTTTCTCAAGCACTGAAAATCTGCGTGTGATGCACGAAGAGCCATTACATCGACTCAAAGCCACTGTGTGGTGCGGCGTTCACGCGGGAGGAGTGATTGAGCCGTCACTGTTACTGGCGAACGCTACAGGGCCATGATAAACGACTTCTTACTGCCGGAATTGGATAAGAGGGGCTTGGTGAACATGTGGTTTCAACAAAACTGTGCAACCGCACACACAGCACGAGCCACAATGGATATTGTGAAGGAAGCGATTTCTGGTCGCGTAATCATCCGTTTTGGAGATTTGGCATGGCCAGCAAGGTCGCCCGATTTAACCATCGCAGACTTCTTTACATGGGGATATTTGAAGTCGCGGGCTTATGCCAACAAGCCTCAGACAATCGCAGTCCTTAAGGAGAATATTCGACAGGAATGCGAACAGTTATCACCGGAAAGTCATGGAAAATGCGATAAAACGGCCACAAATATGTATCAAGACTAGTGGCAGCCACTTGGCGAATATCATCTTTTCCACTTAACGCCTTGTACGAGTATAATAGCTGTCAGTACAAAATGCCCTTCCTTTATCAAGATATGGACTAATTAGTTTCATTACAATTTGAGTGATCTTATTAAGTATTTTCTGGAGACTGCGCGCAATAAACATCAATTGCGTATGTGTACGCACATTCATCCCAGAGTTTAAAAACTTTAATACCTTGCGGGGCAAATACGTGTTATCCTTTTTTCGAAAAAAAAATAATAAAAATACGCAACATACGAGTACTTATCAAAAGTCTAACTCTTCTAAGCCGGTCACTGTTTGTAAGATCTCCATTGTCTGAAAAGTGCCAGAATCGAAGGAAAAGTTGAAACCTATTTCGTGTCATAATTTCCGATATATGCAAATGTTTTAACAACTTTCTGCTGCAACTCCATTGCAAGTATCCGTAAACGCCCCATCCATAATTTGATTCCTAAAATTTTTTTTCATTTCACATCGGTCAAAATCCCAGGCCAAGTTTTTATTCGACTGCTCCTCTTTATTTGACGCTTCTTAATGTGTATTGTGAACATTATTATTTGTATCTTTTACCATCAAATCAATAATGTTATTCGTTATAAATAATTCATAGTAATCCAAGGGCTTCCGGTTCGGAACCAGTAAATGCGAAACTTTTTTGGTTCCTCGCACAAGGTTCCCCGGAAATATTAGATATTATCAGAATTTGATTCACTTTCGTTATTTTCTTTACTTTCCTCCTCACTAATCGCTCCACTTTTCGAACCCTCCAAACTGTAGCAATCACTTGATTTCGTTTCACATTCATCATTTGAACCTTTTAAAACTGTTAATAGTTGTTAAGTTGTTAAATACTCTTTGGATGGAAATGGAAACATGTTTACATAAATTAATTCAATACTGCTAAAATAATAAAAACAAATCAATGAGTAATTGCACATCAAGTCGTCAATGTAAAATATTGTGTAGTGTATTTCTTCTTACTGTTTGGAATAGGAAAGGGAAGAGCTTCCAGTACATTATTACATGAACACAAAATATTGTCTTATATAGTAGAAGAACGACATGGCCTGATGCAGGATGTTTGACCAATTGTAAGCAACATATTCCATTAAGTATAAATTGGATAATATTAACTCATGGCTTCGCATTTCCCCGGGTGACAACATAAAGTTTCTCGTCACTTACATTGCATTAGACACAGAACAACAGATAGAGGTCGTAGTCCTTAGGTACAATATTTCTGAACGGTACAAAAAGAATTGCATGTAAGCTTCCCCTCTAGATCCTTCTGGGAGGAAGATACTTTAATGGAGGACAAGTCAATCCAATTCTACACAAATGGATCTAAAACCGATAGCGGAGCTGGTGGCGGTGTTTTCTCAGATAAGCTCAATCTAAGCCTCTCCTTCTGTCTTCCAAATCACTGTAGTGTGTTCCAGGCGGAAATTTTGGCGATTAAAGAAGCTCTGTCCTGGCTGAAGAAAAACGTGGTATCTGTAAAGGATATCCACATCTTCTCGCATAGCCAGGCAGCTATCAAGTCCCTAGACTCAGTCTCATTAAGTTCTAAGACCGCCCTTGAATGCCGATCATCTCTTATGGAGATGGCAGAGCAGTTCAACCTTCACCTTTGTTGGGTACAGGGCCACAGGGTCAGTCCAGGGAACTGTAGGGCCGATGAACTCCCCAAAATTGGAACCACTCTACCTACTCTACCGGAAAAGGGTAGCATAGGTATACCAATCGCTACGTGCAAATTAATATTAAAGCTAGACGCCAATAAAAGAACAGACCTTGGATGGACTGTTAGACCAACATGTCTAGCGACTAAACAGATCTGACCAAAGCTAGATCTGAATCGCTCTAAGATTCAGATCCTTCTAAATAGGAAGCATCTCACCGCCATCATAGGTGTCATCACTAGAAACTGCTTCTTAGGCAAGCACGCAAGAACGCTTGGCGCTTTTACAAACGATTTCTGTAGAAGCGATGAGGAAGAAGAGACAATCCCCCACCTACTCTGCACGTGTCCAGCGCTCTCCCAGAGAAGAAATCTTCACTTAGGAACTTTCTCCCACAATGACCTAAACGATCTAAAAGATATACTGGTTGTATTAGTAAGAGGATCATAGATCCACGTGGCATCACAATGGGCCAATAGGCCTAAGTGGGTTGGTGTTTCCAACAGCCACTCTTACCTTAGACAAAGTTCCAAAGCATTTTTTTCCTGGAAAGCACCTTACAATCTCTTGTTATGGAGAGGTCGGCAAGATAAGAACCACCACTATGAATTTAAACTTTTCAAGTGGGTAGGGGGTAGTGTGCGAAGGTTCTGAATGTATATACTGGGAAGTCAGCAATAGGGTGGCGTGAAATCGTCCTTGCCAAAATGGCAACTGTCTGAGAAGCTTCTCAATACAGGAAGATGGTTATACGTATACTATTTATATACTCGTACAAGTTATGAAATGGGACAGGTATTGTTAATAAAACAGACGCCTACATACGAAATTGAACCAACAAGAAATTATGTATCATGAAAATGAGGACGACATTGTCATTTCGAAACAGAAGGAAACCTCTGACGTGCAAATGCTATCAACGAAACATGCTCCTGTGTTAGTGTCCGTTTCGCTTAATCGTGGTACAGAAACCATCAAGCAATCAATTCGTACTATCACCCACGCTGTGTGCAAATATTTTAAGGGATTTCGTCATTTCTTAAGCGCGCGCTAATTATAAAAAACGCCCACAGTTTTAATACGACAATATCAAAGACCTTAGCCCAAACCGCCGCTACACTCGCCTATAATTGTAATTAAACATTAAATTTCTTCTTTTATATAACATGTATCTTACCGTATTATAAATGAATACAATTAAATTAAAAATTAAGAATTGTGAATCTGTTATTCAATCCATCTGTCAGATCAGGTGAGTTCACATGCGAATACTTCTAGAAAATGAATCATGTGGCATCGAAAACTTGGCGTGGAGCTTCTATTATACAAACATGCAACGAAAACCAAAATTCACATCAGTCAATTCTGTAAGGTTTCGGTTGGTCAGTTCCTTAACACATACATTTATCAACGAGTCCGAATCGTTTAGAATAACCACGCATGCAAACGCATATGTAATCTCTTGGATAAAATATGTAGCGAACGCAAGAGGTTTCCACAAAAAGGAAAAAATTCGCCATGCTATACATTTGAATAACCAGTGAAAAGGGACGTTAAGCAGCCCGAAAAGGAGCTAAGCAAACACTTACGTACTGTAACGCTTGCCCCGGTCAACCCCAAATGTGGCGTGAATGTTTGCATTTAATGTACCAGTTATTACCTAGCAAATACTTTGGTACACGACTTTTGACTAATAAAATTTCAAAACTTTTTTTTTGCTCTATTTACTGGAAATAGCTCCCATTTGCCTTCCAGCAACGGCGAACTCGGTGTGACCACTCATCTATTACAATAAGCACCTCATGCATTGCAAAATTTTCCATTGCTCGGACAAGGTTGCGCTTTAAAGACTCAACACTTGGATGTCGAGAAGTGCAAGCCATAGTCTCCAGAACGGACCATAGTCTTGCAATTAATGGGTTGAGGTCTGGGATGGTCTGAGATGGCCAATCATCCGTGGAAATGAAGTTCACGTGATTTTTGAGCCATGTTTGATTAGTTTTTGCCTTATGAGCTGGAGCGGAGTCTTGTTTAAAGGTCAACTATTTATTTTCGAATAGTGTTTTATTGAGGGCTCCACAAGGTTCTCTAAGATATCCGCGTCTCGCAGAAATGGAGCTCGGTGATCCCATCGTGGGCGACTCCACACCAAACCATCACAGGAGCCGAGTGTTGACCACATTGAACTCTCGGAATGAGTTCAGAAGCATGTCGTGATGACAGAGTATACACTCTATCGTTCTGTTTGTTGAACGATTCTTCAACGGTGAACATTTTCTCGTCAGTAAAAAGAATTCTGTGACCGTTCTTCGCGTATTGGCGAAGCAAAGCCTCCGATTTTGACTTACGTTTCTGTTGCAGTGCTTCTATGAGTATGTGGATGGTATGTCTGACGTTTTTAAATGCTCGACATGCTGTCCTTGCTGATATCTATCTCCCGAGACATGATTTTTTGCTTGCGTAGCGGATTTCAACGACATCGATTCTCCACGGCTTGACGCCTTGTGGCCTGCACACAGTGCGCTGACGGCCGACTATTCCACCAGTATCCCCAAATAACTTCGTTACACAAAGTTTCGTGTGATTTTGAGTGGCTGAAACATCCGAAAGATTTCGTAGCCATATTTTTGCAGGACAATTACGACCGATTCCATGATTGCAAACAACTGACGTCAAAGACTTTTTAAGCGAGAGCATTCCATAAATGTCACTTGTCAAATAGCCGTTAAGTTGGCGTGAATGCGTTCATTGGTTCTTGGGAATGGGTGTGTTCATTTCGTGTATCAAATCAGGTTGATAATATATTTTGTACCTAATAGCCAAGGTCTTTAAGCTTATAAAAAGAATTATGCACCTTTTCGTCGGAATAATAAGTAATAAATTAATTTTGTTATTGAAACGCCTTTAACTTTATAAAATGAATTCTTCTATCAGTTAAATAAAGTCAGGCATACCGTTTGCAAAAAATTCTATTGCCTTTAATTGCTTTCAGAGATCTGGTCAAAAAAGCTCATCAGTATGCCCAAATCGTACACATCTAACCCATCGTAGGATGCCAAGTATTTCATAGTAGTTATCATTTTTGTTTGCCATGACTTGGCAGACATATCATATTTAACAGTCACGTCACTCACGGAAACATCACTGGCTTTCATATTTCATATCCATGGCATTCAATGTACAACAGCCACACACCTTAGTAAGAAAAACAACCCCAACAGGATTTTTTTAAAGCTTAACAGTCTTTAACACCAACGGGGGTTTGCATTCAGTATTCATCTTATATGTTATGTTGACAAAGTCCAGTTGAGCCAAAGTGCTTAGTGCTTTTTAATTTGGAATCCTTTTTGCAGAATTGGAATGAGCCTATTCTATAACGTCTGCGTTTTGTCTTTTAGAAATTTTTTGCGATTAAATCCATTTTCAATTGACTACAATGCTTACCTTGACCCATTTTAACTATCAAATTTTGAGAAATCGAATCATCATCTCAAATCATGAGTTGAGCATTTCTGCATTAGCATAGCCCTGCGATTTTTCTTCGTGTGTTTTTGAACGCATTTACTTTGCAGACGTCTCTTAGTATAATCATCATCTGTTCTGCATTCAAACAACGTCATGTCAGTGCAGGAAAATGTAATATTCAGACAGACAACAGTTCTTACATAAATCTTTGCTTTTCAAAAAAAACACAAAACTATTCCGCACTAAAATTTTTCAACTTTTTCTGCAGCCGCAATTGAAATGCTTAACTAATCTGCACAAGTATGACGATATGTTGACGTTTATGAACACAAGGGTACTACTGTTTGACTAAGTTAGTGCTGCAGAAAATCTGCATTTTTGAACGCAACTCATGCAGTTCTTTGGTTAGTACGAAGTTTTTGAAAAATAAGGAAAAATTGTCTTTTTATTTAAAATCATATAGAGAGAATTTGAACTTCACTGCTATTTGTTCTGCACACCAGAAAACTATGTCTTGTCGATTTGACTAGCTGCGTTATCAAATGAGACAGTAAAAGCCTGTAAAACCTTGATGCAAACAGCTTAACCGTGAAGTTTTTAGCACTCGTCTTATAGAACTGCTGCTATTTTACAAACAGCTGTACGTATGTAGGTAATAAAATATTCCAAGTACAAACTTTGCTCAGACATCAAGTTGAAAAGAGTTTTTAAAGCCAATTTTAAAAAATATAAAGTACACGACTTATATTGTTGTACTTTAGTGCTAATTAAAAAAGTAAAAAATACGGCAAATTTGGCCAATTGAAAAAATAAAATACAGACGACTACTCGTACCTTCCATAGTCTTCAGAACATAGTGTTATTTTTCGGCGTTACAAATGACGAATGACTTAAAGAGATCTTTTTTTATAAGCAAAATTCCGACATTCAAAGGTTTGGAAATTGATCTGCAAAACTGCTTAACCCAGATATGCCTGACGTCCTACATGTATTCGTATACGTGGTATTCATGATCAGTATTCGTCTAATGATGACATTCCCTTGTCCGAATTTATAAAGCCGGCGACCTCAGGTACTTCAGCGCAATCTTCTAAGAACCAACTAAAGAAGAAGAAAGAGATTTACCATTGGGTTAAAAAGGATTTACCGGCACTGGCTTCCAACAATACCGACTTTGAAGATCTAGAAGAGTTCAACCCCTTACAAACTCCTTTGGATTTATTTTATAGATTTTTTGATGGAGACCTATTTGAACTTATACTAACTGAAAGCAACAGATATATTGTACAAAAAAAAACAGGCTACGAATCATCGAATTGAATGAACTCAAAGCTTTCGTTGGAGTTTTAGTTTTGAGCGGTTACATTTAGGTGCCACGCAGAAGAATTTACTGGGAACGAGAAAAGGATGGCCATAATGTCTTGGTTGCAGAGGCAATTACAAGGGATAAGTTTGAATACATCTTTTGAAATCTTCATCTAGCAGACAACGAAAACCTGGACCAAGCCGACAAATTTTCCAAAGTTAGGCCTTTATTCAGACACTTGAACAAAAAGTTTATGAATTATGCCCCAATTGAGGAAAACCATTCTCCTGGCGAAGCAATGGTACCTTATTTCGGGCGTCATGGCTGTAAGCAATTTATCCATGGCAAGCCCATTAGGTATGGCTACAAATTGTGGGTTGGTACAACAAGGTTGGGATATATCAACTGGTTTGAACCTTACCAAGGCGACGAAAATGGCACACAAACAAGTTTCATTTGTTTTTTGATAATTTCTTCACAGCAGTATTTCTTCTTCGCTACTGGTACCATCCGCCAAAACCGAATAGCGCAGAATCCATTGGTCAACTCAAAATTGTTGAAGAAAGAAAACAACATACAATCGCCGTGAAATTGAACGATAATGATATTGTATCGCTCTGCTCAAGCTTTGCAGGTATAGCACCAATCCATTCAGTGAAGCGTTATTCCCAAAAAGAAAAAAAAACATACAGGTACTGTTTTATCGATATTTTTTTGTAAAATAAACCAATTTTGAACGCTTTGACTTTAGGTAAAGCAGCCGCACCTGGTACATTTATACAATGCAAACATGGGAGGTGTAGATAGGTGCGATCAGAATGTAAGCCTCTATAGAACTTCAATTCGAGGAAAGAAATCGTACTGTTCGCTTCTCATTGCGTCGACCTTGCAGTTCATAACGCTTGGCAAATTCACCGAATCCATGGAGGCGACTTAGACCAATTAAGTTTTAGAAGACAAATCGCCGTACAATTGCTGACACCGAACAAAAAAAAAACATTTTCTTCCAACTGAGGAAACACACGCTATGATCGCATTGATCCTACCATATGAAAAACAGCCGAGATGTGCTCTTTTGTCATACAAAAACGACGACAAGGTGCCTTAAGTGCGACGTTGGAGTTCACGGGAAGTGCTTTGTGGATTTCCATAAGCAATAAAATAATTGTGTCATGGTACCATATACGCCTAACGTCCTATATATAGGACACTCGCCATTTTGGAAATATATATATGAAACTTGTCCAAATTTCGAAAAATAGTTTTATTATCAACATATTATTAGTAATATGTTTAAAAAAATAATTTTTTATGTTTCAGACAGGCATATCTGGGTTAAAATTGGACGCACTAGGGTACATGGGTTTTTTTAGAGAATTTTTATCAATATCAGCAAACAGTTATAACATATTTTTTACATCAGCTTGTAACATACGAGAGTTGTATGAAAGACATTTTTTCTCAAAATTTTTTCTTATTTTTCTACATAGTCTCCTTGTAACTATACACACTTCTCCCAGCGATGCTCCCATCTCTCTAATCCGGCCAAATAGTGCTTGGCGTTTTTCTCTGCAAAATAATTGTTCACGAAGGTGATTGCCTCCTCATTTGACGAAAATCTCTGTCCTCCGAGCGCAGTTTTTAGATGAGGAAACAAAAATAAGTCGCTGGTGAATAAGGCGGATGGCCAAGTAGTTCAAACCGTAATTCATGGATTTTCGCCATGGCAACCGCTGAAGTGTGAAACGGTGCGTTGTCTTGGTGAAACAGGATTTTCTTTTTCTGCAAATGTGGCCGTTTTTCCGCAATTTCTGCATTAAGCTTGATAAGCAATGATGCGCAGTATGCTCCTGTAATGGTTTTTCCTTTTTGAAGATAATCGATTAAGATAACTCCTTTTCTATCCCAAAAAACAGTCGCCATTACTTTCCCAGCCGAAAAAACAGTTTTTGGTTTTTTTGGAGCCGGCTCGCCCTTTGCAGTCCACTGTTCTGACAGAATTTCTGTTTTGGGCGTATAATGGTGTATCCAAGTTTCATCTGCAGTAATTAACCGGCGCCTAAACTGCGCCAACAGAACGTTGGAAATGTTCATTCGAACACGTTTTTGGTCTAACGTAAGCAAACGCGGCATCCAACGCGCGGACACTTTCTCATGCCTAAATCTTGATTTAATTTGTTCTTTGGATATTTTCATAACCTCTACTATCGCTCCCACTTTAATTCGGCGGCCTTCTAACACCATTTGGTGAGCTTTAGCAATGTTATCGTCAGTGGTTGCATTTTTTGGACGTCCCGAACGATCATCATCTCCCAAGCACTTACGGCCACGTTTAAATTCAGCTGCCCAAAATTTCACCGTGGTAAATGATGGTGCAGAGTTACCATACACAGAGTCCAACTCATTTTTGATTTGCGTAGGCGTATTGCCTTTCAAAAACAAGAATTTAACAGCTCGATACTCAATTTTTTCCATTTTCAAAAAAAGCACTCACATTGACTCATTAAAATGACTGCCAACTAAAAACTGCGCGTCCAAAATGACTGAAACTTCGGTAATTGTCGAAATAGGCACAACTAGCATTCACTAGCTTTTATTGACGAGTGCTGCTATCTTTACGTTGCAGTCGGAAACTTCTTAGACAACCCTCGTAAGTATTGCGCGTTTTTTTCGCGGGTTATTTTCCGATTGCCATAAAATGCACAATACCAATTTAATGCTCAAACTGTTATTATAACTAGCATTTGGGATGTATTGCTCATTTAGTCTGAAAATTTCGTTGCGTTAACATCATTGTAAGCATTTTTAACTGAATTTTGAAATGAATGTATCGGAAGAGCATATTCGGCATATTTTATTGGTGTTGTCCGCAAAAACGATTAGAGAAATCAAAAATGTGTATGGAGAGTGTGTTCTCAGCTAGTCCAAGTATCGGCGTTGGTTTGTAAAGTTTAGAAATGGCAATTTTGCCCTGAAGTCCGTTGGAGTAGGCCAGAAAGAGCTAGACGGTGAGCTCCTGAAATCCGCCGTCGAAAGAAATTCCACTTTTACGATAAGGGAACTCGCAAGCGAACACTACCTATCGCAAAATAATGTTCAGCAAAGAATCGCAACTTGCCAAAATCAAGAGCCGTTTGTGAACCGGATCGTTACTGGAGATGAAAAATAGGTTCTTTACAACAGAAGACAGACCAGAACAACATTCCAGAGAAGGGCTTCACCGGCTCAAGGTGATACTGTCTGTATGTTGGGATGCTGAGGGAATAATCCATTTTGAGCTATTGCCTCGTAATCAGACTATCGCCGCAGAAATCTACTGCCAAGAGCTGTGCAGATTAAAGTCGTCACTAGAGGAGAAACAGCCAAAATGTGTTTAATTGAACATTACAGCACTTATACAGCTAGGAGCACCTGCAATTAAGGCAATTACATTGACGACTAACTAAATTTTTTCATTTGGTGCAAATTAATTGATATTCAGCAGGTATTCA
Organism: Volucella zonaria; assembly: GCA_963966105.1. NCBI lineage: Eukaryota > Metazoa > Arthropoda > Insecta > Diptera > Syrphidae > Volucella > Volucella zonaria. Next base: position 198,778,036 of record OZ014532.1, on the reverse strand, counting down.
AAAAATCACACAACACTTATGCTACAACCGGATACTACCCAGCTACTAAATGAAATAAAGCCAAAATATTGAGTTTGACCCTTTAGATTTAGAACACAAGGGCCTCTCCTTTCCAATTCACCCATCTGCATCTCGCACGTTAAATCCTAAATCCAAATGAACACACATACTTGCATATGTTACTCGTAAAGAGATAAATAGTGCAGTACAAGTGTTGATTATATCTGACTGCTAGGTACGAGTAGTATTAAAATGCTTCGAAAGCTGGTCACTAATGCATAGGTGTTTGAAATCCTTTGATCAGATAACTGAAGCCCTGATGTATCTACACTTATAGTACAATAAAAAAAATAAATACTGGTACTTCAAAAAAATATATTTGCTGTTGGGTAAGTTCAGCGACTTTGTAGATGAATTCTCGAATTAAACGTAGATGCTCTGAATGGTGTTGTTTTTAGTGGAATTTTCAAAAATTGTCGCTAAGCGACCTCAAGGTTATAAATTTATCGGCGTCCATGTGATATTAATTGTAATGTGGGGCAAAACACAAAAAAAGAAAAGAAAAGGGGGCGTTGTTGTGAGCACACTTGCATGTGTAGCAACATGGTTTCTAATTAGACGCACTTGTACACAATTTAAATAAACTTCAAGTGTCAATGAATTTCTGACCACCTACTCGTACATACATCGATACATACCATAAATTTGTTTTGTATCCAATATCCAATTTGGTTTTGGCTACTGCTTCAATGCTCGAACGCTTCACTGGTCGTTATACTCGTATTTGTATTTATGGTTAATCCAACACTGCGAAGTTATGCACTGTAATCCTTTTTTTTTTTTGTAACGTTTATTTGTTTGTTTTTCGTTCTTTCTTGGTTTTCGATTCGATTTTGAAATTGGTTTTCCGAGAGGCAAAACTTGTTTTACACATTTACACAAGCCGAGCACTGGTATTTTATTATTCTTTAATCATTTTAGGATATCATAGCACGGATGCAAGTAAATGTGCATTTAAAAAAGCACATTAACAACAGTCAACAACGTTAAAAGCAATTTTCGAAAAGCGACAATATATGTACGAGTATGTATAGAATATGTATGAGGAGATTGAATTTTTTTTTTTGAATTTTGCGTTTATTCAATAATGCCACAACCACAGATATGTGATACGGATATGTATGCACGAGTGTATAAGGTGATACGACAGGTAAATCCTGTAGAGTATGGAACAGGTTTAGGCGAAGCGAAGCGAAGAACGAACCCCGACAACCGGTCGATCAATTCAATTTTCCATTCACTGCAGAGTTCAGATTCAGACTCTGGCACTTGTACCCGTTGCCGCGCCGTCAACTGACCGACCGACCGACCGTACATTCGTTCGTGCACTCTGATTGTTGATGATGTATGGAGATACATACATTTGTATATATGCTTATGTATATGTATATGTTATTATCGTGTACCTATAGTAAGCGTACCTATGGAACCGGACCGCACGCACGCACTACTAAAGCTCCACAGGACACAATGAATGAGGATGATGTTAGAGATGATGATGACACCAAAATTCTATGCGGCATTAATTTGTATCCATTTCCACTATCCTCTGCCAGCCAGGCGATTCACATTGAGAGGAGGAGATGCTCCTTGTTCTGATTCTGGCTCTGGCTCTGGCTCTCTCTCTCTCTGTCTCTTTGTCTCTCTGTCTCTCCGTCTCTCTATATTTGCTGTTTAGCGCTTCCTTCCCAACGATGTGTATCTGGAAGTTAGATGCTCTTCCACTGGACTCACTTCGCTTCCACTGAATCACATATTCAGCAAATTCCACTGAACTAAAACTACTACTACAGGACCAATGGAACAGATACTTTAATTATGCACTTGAAAATGAAAATGCTTTTCGGAATAAATTCGTATCCCGGAAACTAGGGCTCGAAAAAGTCCGCTTTGAACATCTCCAAAGGATTATTAATTGAATAATTGACTGTGAATTTTACAGTAATATTTTGTTATGATATGTATGTAGGTATGTATGGGTAAAATACGAGGAGTTGCTGAAGCGAACTGATTTCGGGCACGGAGGAACACGTACTGGCTGGATAAAATTGTTGCCTCTCCAAGTTTATCACACACATCTGAGGGAATTTTCAGAATAGTTGAATGCGATGAATTTTCCCGTTGTGCCCTTGGTGGATGGTAAGGCGCGTGCCCGAGCACACTTCTCCTCCTACTCAATCCTCCGCTGCAGGCACCGCACTCTGGCAATAGTTTTCCGTTGAGATTTTCTCTGTCTCCATTGTTTCATCGTTTCGCTTTTTGTATGACGGTATGAGCATGTATGTACAAATATACGAATATGGATGGATACTTGTATTCGGATGGCTGTGTGAATGGGAACGAGTTCCTTTCTTGTCCAGAGTTAAATTTAGTTTGAATAAAAATGAGACTGACTTGCTGTTAGCACTGAATCACTGATAGTGCAGTTTCTCTGAACTCTTGACGAGTCTTATGGGCATCGCTTTTCTTTCTCTTAAATGAAGAGAGTATTCACGTGATATTATAACAGGGTGTAACCAAACCAGAGTTAATAAAGAAAATGTTTTATGTATACCTCACTCATCTGCAATAAAATAATCTACGATTTTTGTTAGCCGTTGTTTTTTTTGCAAATCCGCTTAAAAAGTTATTTGCCTGTAAATTAAAACAATAACATAGCAACGTACGCTAAGCCATACGCGTATACGCTCGTATATACGCTATCTATTGTACTTAGCGGATAGGTATAAAGCAATGCTTCCAACACTATTTTTTTCGTTTGCGATAAACTTTCCAATGAATTTTCAGAAACGTCAAACCTTTGCCAACAACATTTTTTTCAAAACAAATTAAATTTGATCACCAACCGACAGATGAACTGCCATTAAACGCCATATTTATACCTGTGCTGGGTGCGTTTGGGTTTAAAAAAAAATATGTAAGAAGCCGGTTAAAACAACCAACCCTACTCACTACCAACAGCTAAACACGAAGGTGACCGAATGATGGTTTAGGGCAGTTTCTTTCAATGGAGTTGGTCCATTATTTTAGATAATAGAAAACTTTATCCAATTAGTGTACATTAGACCTGTAAAGTACTTAAGTATTTCAGGACTTCAGTCCTCTCAAGTACAAGAACTAGATACTGGTACTTGTACTTCAGTACCTTGGCACTGGGACTTGAAAAAAGGCAAGTACCAGTATTTTTCAAGTACATGTGTACAAGCACCAAGTATCACGCGCTTAAGTACCAAAGTACTTGAGCAGTACTTGCAAGTACTTCAAGTACCGGGCTACTCCAGGCTCTTGGAAAAGAGATAGTTGCGGATGAGCCTTTAATGGACCAACGGCAGTGCTCACATTCCCGAACGTGATAAAAGTTAGTGAATGCTAGTTGTGCATCTTTTGTAAACGAAACAATCCACGAATCTCTACGTAGAATGCTATGTCCCTTACTGAACCACGTGCAGTCGAACAGCTAACAGACGCTCTGGACTGCTCCATGGGATGGGCCGGATAAAAAGAGGATGAAAAAGTGCAACATTTACGACGACGATTGTTATCGACAGCAAAATCAGCGCCTATTTGGATCCGGATTTCTTGTAAGAAGTTGACTGAACTAAGAAGTCTTGAGCTTCAGACATGTAAACGAGCACCTCGTAACAGTCTGTATAAAGGTTTAATTTGCAAATATTGACCTTATATGCGCTTGAACAAGACCTAACTATGACATTAAAATTGTCCTCGGAGTTTTAATGTAAAGATAGGAAGATAGGGCGCCTCTTCTAGTACTGTCGGAAAATAAAGCCTGCACGAAACCACCCGCGATAACAGATTCAGGCTTTGCAGGGGGACAAACCATTGTGGTAGCTACAAGTAGCACGCGGTTCCGCATCTGGCTATTCAGAAGGGGACTTGAAGAACTCCTGATCAATTAATTGTCAACCAGATTGACCACATTGCGATCGACGCAAGGTGCTCCTCCACTATTATGAATGTCCGGACGTTCCGAGGGGCCATTACCCTGTTGTAGCCAAGCTACAGTTGCGGATATTCCGAATACCGCAAAGGCAAGCTAATACTGTAAGGAAGTTTGATGTCGGACGGCTACAATCGGAAGTGATCCTCAAATAATTTTTCAATTGAGTCTTCCTTAACCCTGTAAGTGGTCCTATGCCGACAACATCAAGCACTGAAGCCCAGTAGCAACACTGCCAAAAAGCCATCAGAGATGCTGCCTCTGATATGTTGGGTTTCATTCCGCCACCACAATGAAACTTCCGGTTTGCAGCTAAGCTAAGCAAGAGGCATTGCGTAGAAGGACTAGAGCTGCTCATGAGCTCTGCGAGCAGAACAGGCTAGAAGAACACCGGCTTCTCAGGAGGAAAATGAAGGAGCGTGGGAAGCGCGCGGTCGATGAATTTGAGAAATGCTACTCCAAAAATGAGATTCGGAAGTTTCACCAAAAGGTAAAAAAAATATACTGCGGACACCAACCCCGAATCGAAGCCTGTAGAGTCGATGCTGCGGATTTGGAAAGACCGTTTCTGTAGACTATGTAACGGCGATGGCGAACTAAATATCGCTGTCAGACAGAATGAACCTTTCAATCAGGATGTAGACTGACAATTGCGTCCACACGACCTGGATGAAGTGAATATAGCCATATCTAAGCTGAAGTCCATCAAAGTTGCTGGAGCAGACGGCTTGACTTCCGGGCTCTTCAAAGTGGCAGGCGATGATTTGGTAAGGAGCATTACCAACTTATCTGTAAAATATGGTCGGACGAAAGTATGCCCGATGAATGATACCTGAGCATTGATTGTCCGATCTTCAAGAAAGGAGACCCTGAACTACGCCAACATCAGTCTACCTAACATCGCCTACAAGATGCTTTCTGCCGTATTCTGTGAACACCTTCAGCCGTTCGTCAACAACCTGATTGAAAAGCACCCTACGGTGGTGTTACACGCCACCATTTCATCGATTTTAAGGCAGCGTGTGACATCATCTACAGAGACGAACTACAGAGAGTAACGTTTAAATTTGGTATCCCTCCCAAACTGGCCATTTTTGCTGGATGACGATGGAAAATTCACACTGCTCCATCAAGATCGATAAAGAACTCGCCGAAACCTTTGATATCAAAATCGGGTTTAGACAAGGCGATGTGGTGTTTTGTGACTTTTTGAACATCACTCTTGAAAGAATAGTTGAATTTTGTGTCAACACAAGAGGCACAGTCTTTCAAAAGTCCGTCCAATTACTCGCATACGCCGATGATGTCGAAATGTCACAGCGTGATACCAGTGGCGTTTTCGCAAGTATTGAGGCGGAAGCGGCGAAGATGGGTTTAACAGCCAGTGAGGGCAAGATCAAGTATATGCTGTCACTAAGAAAGGACACCCAACACCGACATCTCGGACAGAATGTCACTCTCGATAGATACTCGTATAACTTTGCGATAGTTAAGGACTTTGTCTACCTAGGGTCAGCTATTAATTCAGACAACGATACCAGCGCTGAGATCAGACGAAGAATATTTCCTGCCAATCGCTATTTTTTTGGACTAAGAAAGCGGTTGACTAGCAAAGCACTCTCTCGAACCACAAAAGTGACTTTATATAAGTCCCGTTCTATGGTCGATGATTTTATTAATATAATTCTTCAGGTGATTTTCAGTCCAGTCTGCATAGACGGTGAGTGAAGGAGGAGATGCAATGACGAACTGCACGGTCTGTTCAGCGACATCGACTTAGCTAGCAGAGTAAAGGTCCAATGAATGAGACGAGTGGACCATCTAGAGCATATGGATACCAATTCTTTGGTCGGAAAAGTTTTCGAATCCGCTCCCAAGGGACAGCGCAACAGAGAATGACCGCATCTCAGGCGGCGCACGCAAATGGAACGGGATCTCAAACCACTTAGAGTGCGAAACTGGAGGCGGCTAGCTAAAGATCGAGCTGGCAGGAGCAGCTTGTTGGTTGAGGCACTGGTTTACTTCGGACTGTACTGGATTTTAACAGAAGGCAAGACTACACAGACATTGTGTTTATGAACAGTATATGCAACGGTAACAGCGAACAACCAAACAATCTCATATCCTGAGGGGACTGCACCAACTGAAAGAGCATTTGAAAGAGACTGGATCATCTCCGAAATTGGCGAAAGGCACGGAGCTTGTTAAGAAAGAGGTGTTCACAGTTGTTCAGAACGTCTGAGTACAAGTAGTAGCCGCCGACGAGTACCGATGCATTTTCATATGAGAAAGATACTCATAGGTGTTTGGCATTCATTTATTTCATTACACATCAGTGCCGAAGCTACGGGTACTGAGACAAGCACTCGGTTTGCTGCTATTAGATTCTTGAAAGACACTCAATAAGTCAGATTCTATAAAAATGTAAGTCCCATCCGGCCGAAGCGGTTTCCACAATTTGCAACCCTGGACGGAAAATAATTCCCACCACACGAAACAGAGGGTTACATTAGTTGCAGTACAGACAATATCGACATTCTCCGATGATTCATTCGGATCCTTGCCTTAAGATTTTGAAAATGAGTTACCAGAACAGTTGTGTACCAACAGGAGTATACAATACGTACAGCATACATTTTTAAACTGATCCAGCTCTACGCTCATATTCCTTCTGTAAACAATCTCAGAAATACTTCTTATATCATAGTAGTCCCGCTCTCCAGGCCGTACATACTGTACAGGCGCACGTCAGTCCTTGAATCTTTTTTTAAGTCTTCTTTAAGGTGAACAAACTTTCTGGCTTCTAGACGTCTTTAAGACTCGAATTCCTTTAGCATGATAGTCAGTTGGTGGTAAATTGTTAGTCCTATTTGGGTCTTATTGTGGTCTTCACTAATATTTTCCATGTTACTCTGCTGTTAATTCCCTTATGGCGTTAGACACATAAAGCTATTTCGGTTCTAGCTATTTGCTTGTGATCTAAAAAATTTCGCTGGCTTTTGATGTGGACTCTACATGGGTGGTTGTCGATAATTAAGGCACGTGTATCAAACAGACCAGTCATAAGAGGCTACCATCTGTTCTTCTATTTTTGAGCGCAACGGTACAAGGCTGATCGATCCAATGCTCATTAGTTACGGTGAATCCAATGATCAGAATAGAAATTAGCCTCGCCTTTCTCTATAGCGTTGATACAATTTTATAAAAACTATGGGCTAAAATATGCCAACGGTCATGGAACCATGGTTGGATTTTGCATTTCAAATGACCAAAAACCATTCATCCGCCTTCGCTAACGACTATGCTTCTGGGCTACAGATGATTAGGATCTTACATACTCGTAGACTCTTTGTGTTTCTTGACATGGTCATGTTACTGAATTGACATTCTTAAGCAAACTCTTCGTCTGATTAATTTGATTTCCCATTAAATTCGTTCCTGTTGACTGCATATACTTGGCCTCATTCACATCTCAAAGAATTTTTGGCGCTTCTGTTTCAATGCTGTTAAATGCAAAAATTATTACTCGTTATGCTCTGCCAATGACATCAATGTCATCACCAAACAGTGACTCTGGTGTTGGCTTCCTAGTTTCAAAATGACCATGCATCGCCTTGTGTAAATGTCGTTTTGACATCCAATCTGACAAGTTTGGCAAAAATACCGAAAGCTTTTTTTTTTATTTATAATTTGCGCGCGCTCAAGGGATTAAGTACCCTTAAAATGCTTGTACACAGCGCGGGCAAAGGAAAATCAGGGAGGATGGAAAGAGAGGTACCGGTGAACGTTGGTTTTAAATGTTTGAAGGTTATAATGACTAGAAAATAAAGAGATAGGCAGGGCATTCCATAAGGAACGAATCACGATATTTTAGAGTACGTCCCAAAGTGGGCTTGAGATGAGCATTCATAGCGAGACGGGTGTTGCGGTTCGAAGTTTGAATGGGCGGAATGCTACTGGTGATTTCAGGCAAGCACTGAAATCACATTCACAAAGTGAGACACGAGACATTAATGTGTTCGAGGGTGTCAATTGCCTGAGTGATATTGGTAAGAGCTATGAGTTTTATCGCACCCGACCAGATGTGGGCATTGTACTCCAATTTCGTGCGGATAAACGCCTTAGATATTGTGGCCAGATCAGAAGGGGTAAAGTATTTCTTACACCGTTTCGGGAAGCCTAGACATTTCGCAGCATTTTTGACGATACCGAATATGTGGTCATTCCAACGTAAGTTGTCATTGACACACATACAGAGAATGGAAAGTTTATCGGTTTCGACGATACAAGTGCCATCCATGGATAATGGCTGGGTATTTGAGTTTCTCTTTAATGACAGCAGACAGCATTGAGTTTTGTAAGCATTAAATTCCACTCTGTTAGTGGTTCCCCAATTGGCTATGCTGTTAATATCAGAATTTAATGAGCTTAACATACGCTGCCGTTCCCGCTCTACAGCCGAAGAGCAGGGACGTGAGTCCGGGAACGAATATGAAAAGCAGAGAGTGCTGTCATCAGCAAAGGAATAAATTGGATTAGAAGTAGCAGACAAGAGATCGTTAATGAAGAGTGTCAGAGACAGAACGCAGCCCTGGGGCACACCAGCATTTATTTTGTGAATATCAGACTTAAAACCGTCCAAGACAACTTGAATTGAACGTTCCGAGAGGTAATTTCTAATCCATTGAAGAAGAGAGTCATCAGTCCCAAAAGCACGACCAACTGTGTGGTCGGTGTACGAGAAATTAGCTGATATGACGCAATGGTCCGACGAGCCTAGAGCCGAGAGCACATCAACGGTGTACTTATCAGGGTGGCAAGGCATCTATAGGTGCCTACATATACGACCTTGAGATCGATAAAGCGGTGGCATGTATCGACTTGGACTTTTTAGTTTTCCCTATGATTTTACTAAGACTTACACGGCTTAAAAACGGTCTAATAGGGGCCAATAAGGGGTCAATTAGTGCGATGTTAAGGAGACTGGTATCTCTAGATTTGGAGCAGAGTACGTTTATCGTGAATAGGGCAAACAATGCATAGGTTGCATTCATCAGGGATACTTTTCTTCGACCCAATTATGGCAATGAGTAAGTGTATGCTCTCACTAAGTAAATAGCCATTCGGTCGGGCAGCCTTGTTGTTCTCTACTCTGGATGTTGATACCTTTAATTCATTTTGGTCGGCCGCGTATAGATCTTAGCTTTCATTGTCCTGTTTCAATAGTTCGTTCTGCCTGATATCCTAGTTTGAGTTGTCCTTGGTATTTACAATAATTTTTCCATATTCCCACTGTTACTCTATGATACAACGAAGTTCTCGTGCTCATCTCTTCAGGTTTCTGTTCGGGTCTAAAAAGTATAATTGACATAGTTAATTGTGAGATGTGTTGCACTTTACTGTTGAAGTCATTTACATTCACCAAATGGGTCAGTTTCATTAGGACATTCGATACGGCATCTTTTAATTTTAAAACAGAATTGTTTACTTTAAACCCAAACAGACTGTGCAGAGTGTAGGTTTTTACTCATTGAATCCTTAAGTGTTTAAGAGTTTAATTTAGGTCTCAAGGGTATAATATACAAAGGCTTATGTACGTATCATATCGCATATTTGCAATTTAAATTGTTCTTCAAAAATCTGCAAGTCAAGGTGTAATGTTGTATTGAAAGTTTGCAATGGCCACTTGAAGATTCTTTGATTCAAAGCGCAGATAGTGTTGCAAACACATTTTCCTCACACCACTCATTATGAGTCAATCTACACGACACAGAAATATTTCCCAAACTATTGCAGTCAAATTGTGAGAATCACATATCGTATAGCACTTCCTGCTACGAGTATTAGTCATGCCGGAAAAACTTGAGTGAAAGGAGGTTTTTTTTATAGAATTCACATGCAATTAGGATAGTCACTAGAAATGACGTAATTTCCAGGATAATTGTATGCATATGCATGTACTTATAGATGATGCTTATGTATAATGGATTCGTCATCGTACTATACGTTGATTTAATGACAATTTGCAATTTAATAAGAAAAGAAAAAAATCAGAAACAATGAGTTTCTGTCGTAAGTCTTATTCCAGCAATTTCTGTAAATCCATTTGCAGAAAATAAACAATTGCGTTAAAATTTTATTCCCATCAATAATGCAGACGTCAAATTAGCTGATCAACATCCCAAAGGCGCCGTTCGTCTCCAGACGCGTAAATATTTAATTGGCCTCACATGGAAACAATACAATCTCAATCTCGATAGGTGTTCGTCGGATCACTTCCCTCACCCAGCACACATAACATATTCGAAGAATCCTTGTGAGAATTTTTCATCACCGATGGAGGCAAGATTTCCCCATTTCAAAGGCGAACGGCCATAAATCGTGTTAAAAATAAACAAAATTCAAAATTTCGATGATATACTAGGTACGAGTAGGTACTACTACTACTACTAGTCGTAGCATACTACACATGTTGCTGTTGTAATAGGTACGTGAGTGTACGTCTATTAATTTTTAAACATAATTTGTATGTCACATACGGCCAGTAGTACGGGTATTCAACACGTTCACCTTTCCTTCGAAATCGCTTCCGGAAATCGACGGAACATTTACTACATATAGACAAGCGGAAATGTAAGGAAGCGCGGCAAGTGCTCCATTCAAAGCATAAAACAACAGAGTTGTCCATAAAAATAGCGACTGTATTATTTACAAGGCAGAGAAAGGTCGCACCCATCCAGTGTGCCATCCAGTGGAGGAGGAACATGCGTTGGTGTGTGCACGTACGCTACTTACGACCATGTATAAATTTGAATATTTAATTCGTTTCGGCAGACGTGTGTTTTTTTTTTTTGCCGGGATGTAGGACCAATGATTGGTGAGATTGTAGTCTCCAGCGTCAATCCTTGACCTTGTGCAATGTATGTAACATATTTTAAAAATCTTATCAACTTGCACCCACACTGATATCATTTAATGGGAACCAATCTGTTTAAAAGAGATACTCGTACTCGTTTTTTTTTTTTTTGAAAATGGGAGGCTCGATGGCTCCTTAATCATTCTGGATGTACAAAATCTGATCAGATGTGCGGAGCATAACATATGTAAGCTGTCAAACAATTCTCGAGATTAGAATTAGAGATTCAATAAATGAAATTGAATTTCTTCAGCATGCATTAGGGGCAATGTGCATTGCTTGAGTAACAAATAAAGGCCAACCAATCAGCTAATCTGACAAATAAAAATCGAAACTTATTTGGGAATACCCTTACAAAAAACACATATCCCAGTTTCTGAATTAGAAACATCAGAGATAAGAAAAGAACTGCACAAGTTCAGATACGATGCTCGTAATTCACTTAGAAAATGCCCAACAATTTTTCATCAGAAATGTTGAGTGAATTTTTTGTTTTCGTAATGTGGCCTGGCCATGCCAGTTAGTATTCCCTACTCTGTATTCTATGTGGAGGATAAGTGGAAAGAAAATCTGGAGAAACATGTAACCGACAGATAAGATGCAACGCAATAATGACGAGATCATTATTTTTAATGTCTATGAGAGTTTAGACCGCCGGCCATGGAGTGCATTGCTTTGATGTTACGTAACCAGAAGAAAATAAGAAGACACATATCCCCATGATATTATGTTCCCTTTTATTTCTGAAGAACATAGGAAAATGTCAGCTTGACATTTGAAAGCTAATAGGGCACTTGATGGTTATTTTATAAGATAAATGTAATTTCAAATAATCCTTAGTTGTCTAGCCTTCAAAATCCTTGGATTTTATCCGCACTGTAAAGAATCACTTTTTTATTACAAACTTCTGAATACTCGTAGCTAAGTTAGGTGAGAAAGAAATCTTTGTTTGAGGTGCACTAAGGCTAGTTGTAGATTCAAAGAGATTTCACGATGAATTTGTCAAAGTCCAAGCAGAACTGATGCACAGCAACATACAACACGCAGAGTTCCGTGGTTGTGCCTTTTGGGATATTTCTTCTTTTGAGGATGATTAGTTCATTGGTCCTTGATCGACATATCCGTCCATGGCTGGTCTTAAAAAGCCTCGAGAGGCTACGAGGGTCGGCTGAAAAGTTTCCAACCGAAGAATGGTGCAAGACATTTTTTCTCAAATGTTTTTTTTTAATTTTTCTACATAGTCTCCTTGTAACTCTACACACTTCTCCCAGCGATGCTCCCATCTCTCTAACCCGTCCAAATAGTACTTTGGCGTTTTTCTCTGCAAAATAATTGTTCACGAAGGTGATTGCCTCCTCATTTGACGAAAATCTCTGTCCTCCGAGCGCAGTTTTTAGATGAGGGAACAAAAAGAAGTCGCTTGGGGCTAGATCTGGTGAAGAAGGTGGATGGTCGAGCAGTTCAAACCGTAATTCAAGGATTTTCGCCATGGCAACCGCTGAGGTTTTTAGTTTTAAATGCATTTTATTATCTTAATCATTAACTCTTACATAATAACAAAAAATGCTTAAATGCTAGCTTAAAATTACTTAACAATCTTATACTAACTTACTGGCCCCACACAGGCACTCTAAGCTACTCTAAATTCTTATATCTATGTCTTTCGACTTTATTTACATTTTATTTAGGAATATACTTATTTTCTATGCTTAAGGCTAAGAAAAGAATTTAGCAAAAAACTTAGCATATCGACATAATTTTTTATTTTTTATAAAAACTTAATATCTAACTTAAAATAACCTTAGTCTACCTAACCTATGTACACAATACGCACATACATACATATAGACATTATACACAATGCCATACATATACTAGTATATACCTATGTATATACTAATATATACATGTATATCTTAAATGCTAACTTAACCTATGTAAGCTGGCCATCGCTATTCACCGTGCAAATAGATTGGTCAGCTCTGCCTCATTAGTGAGGCTGGTTCGTAATTGACGGAAACGACGACGAAACATCTTCTCCATCATTCAACCACCAGAAATGCTGGTGCTGCCGAACGACATCCCTCTTATCGCGATTCCCCACCGCCCTACTGAACCTGAGACGATCCACACTGCCGTGTGCGACGTCTCTGCCGTAGTTGAGTCGCCTGTCCCCAGCTTTCCGAGCGACATGGAAGATTAACAGGACCGCTTATCTATCCTGGATCAACCCTATCTGATCTAGGTAGAGGAATGCTTCCGGTGGAACGAAGCCACCAGTGCGCACACTCTCGTGGTAAAGGTAATTGGCGTAGTAAGCCCCAGATATCAGGTTATTCGTCGAGGTCATTGCTCTTGCAATGTGCCTTCGAGTCAGCTTAATTACGAAGTTGTCCACTCGTATTAGGTTCGCTCTGTTGTAAAGAACCTCATTACGATAAAATTGTTTGTACTCCGACTCTGGTGTTCTGTACAAGCGAAGGCAAGCCCTAAGGCAAGCCCTCTCAAACACCCGAATCTTTTCCATTAAGCTTGCTCGTACATTGAACCACACGGGGCACCCGAATACCAGCATGGGCCTGATAAGGGCCATGTAGCAGATTACCTTTACCCTCTCATCGAGTTGGCTGCTATAAAACAGTCTCTTTGTAAGGGCAAAAGCGCCTTTAGCTCTGGCCAGAGCAGCATCTACATTTTTGTCAAAATACAGAAACTGATCTAGCCAGATCTCAAGGTATCTGACTACATTTCGACAGGCAAGAGGCTGTCCGTGTTGTCCAATGATCGAGAACTTTCGCCAATTTTTCCTGGTATCCCTAGTGGCTCCAGACAACGGCGTCCTAAAGAGAATGGTTTCCGACTTCTGAAAGTTGATTTTCAACTTCCAGTCATCGCAAAATCGTCTTATCTTATCGAAGTCACACTGCAAGAGAGTATTAATGACCTCGATTTTTGGACCTGTTCTGTACGCAACAGAAGTCACATCACCATTTTTCACGATGAACTGTCTGTTGGTTAACATATTATAAAGAATGGTTTACTGATCCCCAGCCTAGTTAGCTTATAGAAAAGACCCTCTAACCATACGGTGTCGAAGGCCTTCTCCAAGTCAACAAGGCAGGCACCAGTACATTGGTTTTTGCCTTTATTCCATTGGATCTCGGACACCAGTTTAGACGCGGCATGTGAGATATCATGTCCCGCCTTAAAACCGAATTGATTATCCGGAACTATATGTTTGTCTTCAACCCACCTAGACAGAGGCAACCGCTGAGGTGTGAGACGGCGCGTTATCTTGGTGAAACAGGATTTTCTTTTCTGCAAATGTGGCCGTTTTTCCACAATTTCTGCCTTCAGCTTGGCAAGTAATGATGTGTAGTATGCTCCTGTAATGGTTTTTCCTTTTTGAAGATAATCGATCAAGATAACTCCTTTACTATCCCAAAAAACAGTTTTTGGTTTTTTTGAAGCGGGCTCGCCTTTTGCAGTCCACTATTTTGACTGAATTTTTGTTTCGACCGTATAATGGTGTATCCAAGTGTCATCTACAGTAATTAATCGGCGCCAAGACTCGGATTTATTGCGCCTAAACTGCTCCAAAAGAGCGTTGGAAATGTTCATTCGAACACGTTTTTGGTCTAACGTAAGCAAATGCGGCACTCAACGCGCGGACACCTTTCTCATGCCTAAATCTTGATTTAATATGTAACAAAGACGTTTTTTGGACATTTTAATAACCTGTACTATCTCTCTCACTTTAATTCGGCGGTCGTCTAACACCATTTGGTGAACTTTAGCAATATTATCGTCAGTGGTTGCAGTTTTTGGACGTCCCGAACGTTCATCATCTCCCAAGATCTTGCGACCACGTTTAAATTCAGCTGGCCAACATTTCACTGTGGTAAATGATGGTGCAGAGTCCCCATACACAGAGTCCAACTCATTTTTGATTTGTGTAGGCGTATTGCCTTTCAAAAACAGCTCGATACTCAATTTTTTCCATTTTCACAAAAAACACTCACTCAAACGATTATCAACTAAAAACTGCGTATCCAAAATGACTGAAACTTCGGTAAGTAACTGTCAAATTAATTATAGGCCGATCTCACTCCTACCCTCAGTCAGCAAAATTTTCGAAAAAGTTATGAAAAGTAGAATGGTGGGTTTTTTAAATAAAACAATTTTTTTCAGTGATGTTCAATTTGGTTTTCAGAAAAACAAATCTACAAACAGTGCCCTCTTACACTTTTGTTCTCAAGTATTTGCCAATCTTGACAAAAAAGAGTGTACCGCTGGGTTGTTTGTTGATATATCAAAAGCCTTTGATATGGTGAACCATGATATGCTGCTATGTAAGATTGAAAATGCTGGTTTTCGGGCCTTTGTATGTGATTGGTTCAGATCTTACTTGAAAAATAGAAAACAAAGAGTGAAAATTGGTGACACCAGGAGTGAATTAAAAAATCTGCACCTAGGAGTTCCTCAGGGATCTGTTTTGGGACCGATCCTCTTTTTAATTTATTTCAATTCCTTGTTTAAATTGGATTTTAAGGGCTTGCTTTTGCGGATGATGTGGGTTTTGCCTATGGTTCAGATAGTGTTTTGAATCTTACCGAAGACATAAATTGGGATCTGTTTTTATTAAGAATCTGGTTTGCAGAGCATAAGTTGGTTATAAGCTCTAAAACTAAAATTATGTTTTTTAATTTGTCAGCGCATAACAATTTTGGTGCTGAGGTTTACTTTCATGCAACCGACTGTCGGAGGTTTAAACTCCCTTATTGCTCTTGCAAGCCCAGTTCCTCTTCTCAAATTTTTTATAATTTTAATAAATGTTTTCAAGTTGAAATTGTGAATAATTTTAAATACTTGGGACTTATCGTTGATTCTAGGATGAGTTTTTTTAACCACACAGAGTATTTGAGACATTATTTTCGTGGCACACTAAGGAATTTTTATTTTCTGGGCAATGTTTTCTTTTAAACTGTTGAAAAAGATATATTATGGTATATTTCATTCGAGACTATAATACGGGATTGCCTGCTTCCATACTTCAGCAAAATTAAGCCTCCTTTGATACTCCAAAAACACATCTTGCAGAAACTTAGCTATAAGCCCCGCTTTTGTCCCAGTTTTCCACTCTTCAGAGATTTGAGGGTTCTTCCAGTCCGTCACTTGTACTGCTATAAAGTTCTAAAGATATTTTATTTAAGATCAGGAAATCTAAACTTCAGACAAGTCGCTAATTACAGTTTACGTGGCAATTTATTAAATCAAGTCACTGTACCCGTTTTTCGTACAACCGCGTTTCGAAACTTTTATAGTGTTTCATCGTGTCGGTTATTTAACAAACTTCCACTTTTTATCCGAGTGATTAATTCTCATCTTGTCTTTGTAAAACTTGTAAAAAATTGGCTCTTTTCCCTTGATGTTGAGAGTGTTGAATCTTTGTTTAATATTCTTCTCCGATATTTTGGTGTAATGTTTAGTTTTCGATTTGGTTTTCATAAAAAATTCTATAAATTAATTGTTAATTTTTGTTGTCATAATATGTATGATTTAATTTATGGGACCACCCCACCCATTCTTTTTATTCTTTTTTTCTTTATTAAAGCTTTAACTACATAGCCTTGAAATGACATTATCTCTATTTTCCTTTCAAAAATACTTATGTCATTATTATTTCTTTTAATGTTAATGATAAATTGTAACTGTATTTTAAGAAGTATTGTAAATAAAAATTATCTATCTAGCTTTTATTGACGAGTGCCACTATCTTTACTTTTCAGACAGCCCTCGTATGTGATTTGTTTGACGTAGGACATTGGTAGCTTGAGGCCAAAGACGGTTCTTCACCATTACACACCAACATTCTCCAAGACGGTCTCGATTGGTTTACTATTCGATGACACAAATGACGAATTATTACCTTAAATACTTACTTAGGTGGCGCTACAGTTTGCGGTGAACCTGAGCCTGAACTTAGATCCTTTCCAGTTAATTCATTAAGCCTACACTTGCGCGCTCCAAGTCGGTTGAGGTTCCGATCTTCTTGTGCGCGCCACCTAAGGTCAGCTCTCGCTCTACTGCGTTGCCCCTGCGGATTAGATTCGGAGACTCTGTAGGCCGGATCATTGGTGTCCATTTGCTCTACACGTTCCAGCCATCTCAGGCATTGATGGGAAATATGTTGACTAGGTCGATGTCGCTGTATAGCTTGTACAGTTCGTCATTGAATCTTCTCAATCAAAGCCCGTCAACTCAAACGGGGCGGTATATTTCTAAGGAGTTTTCTCTTGAAACGTTGAATGTTCTCATCGGTCTCTGCTACTGTTCGGACCCTTAACAGGCCACGTGCAGCCGAACAATTAGCAGAGACCCTTGACTGCTTTCTCGCAGATATCACCTCCATCCAAGAAGTGCAATGGGATGCGCTTATTCAGTTGCAGATTTGACATATGCGGCAGACTTAGACAATCTGCATCAAGGTCAAATTCGCTAACATAGTCCTTATATGCTCCCATGCGCCTACGGAAGACAAGCAGGACGCCACCAAGGAATGTTTCAACGAGCTCCTCGACAAGACACATGAGCAATGTTCGAAGTATGGAGAGTTCGAAGAGTTAAAATCATACTAAGCGAGTTTACCGCCAGGACAGGTGAGGAGGCCAACTTTGGTAGAACAGTTGGCAAACATACCCTACTTAACACTAAGTATTGCAACGGACTTAGGCTTATTGGCTTTGCGGCGTTTCGAAATATCACTAAAGCATGTACATAGTTTCCTCACCTCAATATACACAAGGGGACATGGCGGTCTGCGGATCATGAAATTTTAAATCAAATTGATGAAATTGCGATTGACGTAAGACGTGCTTGCAACATTCTGGACGTCCGAACCTCCTGGGCAGCCAATGTTGACTTGGATTACCACCTTGTTGCAGCCAAGGAGCAAATGCGGATTCTCCACAAATGCCATAACAAAGAACGACTGCTGTGAGAAGAGATAACGTAGAAGAGCTACAATCGCAAGAGACCGTCAGAACTTCGCCGAACACATATCCCGAAATCTCTCAACAACTCCTATGCCGCCAGCATTAAGTACCGAAGACCAGTGACAACGCTGCCAACGTGGCATCAGAGGCGCCCCAACTGATGTGATGGGTTTCACCACCAAGAAATTCATGAAGAATACAGGGAAGCACATGCAGCTAAACGAAGCGTATAAAGCGGTACTATAACGAATGACGAGAGCCGTTCATGAGCTCTACGAGCAGAAGAGACGGCAAGAACATCGGCTTCTCCAGAAGAAGAAAAAAGAGCACGAGAAGCGTGCGATCGAAAATATTGAGAGGTTGCATTCCAGAAATAACGTATGGAAGTTTTACCAACAAGCAAAAAGAACGTGCCAAGTTCGGCTCTGAGACTATGGAAAAATTTTTTCTGCAGACTTCAAAGCGACGAATAAGCTCAATTTCCCGTCGTCAGGCAGATTATACCATTCAACTTAGACCATGATAACCAGAACTATCGCCCACCTTACCAGAACAAAGTAAGATAGAAATATCTAATCTAAAATCCAACAAATCAGTTGGACCTGACGGCTTACCGATCGAGGTATTCAAAGCTGCTGGAAATGACTTTGTGGGAAATCTGGTCTGAAGAGTGTACACCTGATGAATAGAATCTCAGCAGGGTATGCCAGGTAACCCAAAAAGGAGACCCCACAATTGCGCCAGATGTAGAGATATAAGTCTCCTCAACGTCGGATACAATATCTTATCTGCCATATTGTGTGGATGTCTTAAGCCGAACTTGATTGGTGCGGTTTCAGACCAGGAAAGTCAACAATCGACCAAATCTTCACACTCCGACAGATCCTCGAAAAAACGCAAGAAGTCCAAATCGATACCCACCACCTCTTCATTGATTTTATGGCCGCATATGGCATAATTTGTAGAGGCGAGCTATATAGAGCCATGTCTAGCTTTGCTCCTCCTGCCAAACTCGTCCGTCTGCGAAAAATGACGATTGAGAACGCTCGCTACTTCGTCAAGGTCGGTAATGGCTTAACCGGGAGCTTTGATGTCAAAAAAGGTTTTAGATAAGGTGACGCGCTATCATGTCACTACTTTAACGTCATACTGGAAAGAATTGTGCGGAACTCACAAGTGAATACTGGAGGCACAATCACAATCAAAGTCTGTGCAACTACGATCGTCATCCGATAATATCTATATAATTGGGAGAACTCGGTTAGTTGGTATTGAAACAGAAGCTGCCAAAATGGGTTTAGCGCTAAGTGAGGCAAAACCTAGTATATGCTGTCAATAAGAAGGGACAAACAACCTCGAAGAATTGGACAAAATATCACATTCGATAGTCG
This sequence comes from Volucella zonaria, assembly GCA_963966105.1. Taxonomy (NCBI): domain Eukaryota; kingdom Metazoa; phylum Arthropoda; class Insecta; order Diptera; family Syrphidae; genus Volucella; species Volucella zonaria. The sequence goes on along the minus strand of OZ014532.1, from coordinate 198,758,716 downwards.
ATGTAGTGAGGGGCTTTGTGTATCTTGGCCTGCTATAGATTCTCCCAGCAACACCTCAGTAGAAATAGAACGAGGAATCACAGCGATTGGCAACGCCGTTTCTTTGGAATAGTTGAGCCCTATCCCGTAAAACTAAGGAGACTCTATATAAGACCTTGATCATCCCAGTCCTACTTTATGGCGCAGAAGCATAGACTCTATCGAAAGCTGATGATGATGTCTTCAGTCGATTCGAGAGAAAAATTATTCGGTCCGGTTTGCGTTGATGGGCCTTGGAGAAGAAGATTCAACAACGAACTATATGAGCTGTATGGTGACATCGACCTAGGTACGAAACTGCGCATCTGTCGCCTAATATGGCTAAAACATGTAGATCGAATGGACATCAATGTTCCCGTCCGCAGAGATTTCAAATCTAATCCGGAAAGACAACGCAGTAGAGGAAGACCTCACCTTGGGTGGCACGTACAAGTAGAAGGGGAACTCAACCGACTTATAGGCAGTTAGCAATTAGGTTCACCCCGAGCTGTAGCACTACCAGTAAGTAAGTAACTATATACGGACGAGGATGTAGAAATCATATGCATATACCCTCACCAACGGAAACTTTAGCAGTTACAACACATAAGAACGCCCTGCAACGTCTTTGAATCTCGGTCAAATAAGCCTTAGCATAGCTTTTAAAGATTTCCATAGATCATTCTGTCACCAATGCAATGCTCAGCAGCATTTATTAACTTCTGCGACCAATGCATAGAATAGATGGAACACATAAATTTTCTCCAATACCCGGTTTGCCCCTGTTGAATGGACCCTGATAAGCTTTACTAGCCGTCAATTTTCGGTAATTTGAACCTGATTTAAAATTTAAATAAGTAGTCATTAATTGAATGGAAAAAGCGTGTAAGGTGTGAGTGATAACAATCAGTTGGGGAGTAGACACAGGTCAGTCACTTTCGATCTTCCACCAATCTTTCATACATTTTATCTAAAGCCGTTAAAATGTGTGCAGACATAATTTGGTTGAGGCACTTCTGTAATCTGTGGCACTTTTAACGAAGTCTTTCACTTCCAGCTTCTCATGCGATAAGTTAACTATGCAAGGTAGTCTGCAATTTCCAATTGGATGTCAAATGCATTTGCATTGAGAGAACCAGTTCCAAACGCACTTTTTCAACGAACTCGTTTCAGAAGTCGTTGCATTAGATGAAGTTATCACATTTACGAGGCATGCCTGTCGTAAATGCAGTCGGTGTAGTTAAGGATTAAAGAAATTAGTTTCGTGGGTCAGCGCTCTATTCAAACAAGTGTCATAAGGATGTCATACTAAATATTAACGCGTGCAATAGTAATTCGAACAAATGCGTCCTTATGTCATGTCAAGTTTTGAAAGGATATCCACCGTAATATTTACAAGTATACGAGTACATAGGTATATTGATGGCTAAGCTCCTGTGGTTTTCCACGAAAATAGAGAAAAACAAAAGAGACGTTTGGGTAAAAATTTGAGCTGCAAAAGCACTTAAGGGGATATTTTCGGTATGTCGTACTCCCCAATTGTAGTTGAGTCTCATGAAGTGAATATGATGTCACAACACAGTTCCGATTTTAATTCTGATGACAGTAACGACGACAACAAGAACAGAACCACAATAGCAACAAACAACGCAACGGGCGAAATAATATTCTTTGATATGCTGCAGCTTCAAGATCATAAAGCGTAAATAATATCGAGCAGTCAAGCTATACTTGTTCATATGTATAATACACAACTATGCATCGGGGCGCACATCCTTCACTTGTATTGCGTATGGTTTTGTTGCATTTCGACAGGTACCTTACATAAAAGCCAACGATACTTCGGTGCCATTGCTACCGGTACTGATATCCTTATGGATCCACATACCAGTACGTACGAGTATGCTACCTTTTCACCGGAAGAAAATATGGTAAGTCCTTCTGGAATTTGTGAACAACTGCAGTGCATCCATTCAGCATATTGGGCTCCCATCCGCATAGTACATATTCGTATGTCATCCCAAATTGGCTAAACTTTAAAACTATTTCCCCCAGCTGGATGGCTGGTTGGCTGCTTCTCTGGTAGGGGTGGTTGCATGATATTATATTTGCATCGGCATTTTCTAACAGAGGGACATGCTGATGAATACAGAATCAACTAATGTTAATCTTCAAGTGGAAAAAGTCATATTTATTCAGTAATCTACGTATGTCATAGTAGCCAGCTGCGATTACAGAATGACAACAACATCAAGAAATAAGGAACGGCAAACCAAGTCATCGACCCTTTCTAGATGTTTCATCAAATTGCCTAGAAGTGTGGAATTGGCCCCTGCAAACGTTAATCGTAAAATACGTCAGCTGAGCACAGCATTTAGTTATAGTTCTATTTCCATATGCTGAGGATCTAATGTATCTAAGTAACAATGACATCATGGGGGAGTCCAAAAATAACCTGGGGAACCCTCCCGTATACAATTAATAAAGGTGTGACATTGCTTCGTAATGGGGCAATTCCCTCGCATGGGAATGATTATGGCTGATGCTCTTAAATGTGCGTCTACATTTGAGGAGAAGGGACATCTAAAAATATCCAACAAGTCGAGGCCCCTTTTATTCTTTGGTTTCATAAGTTTCCGGCGTTAACTTTACTTCCTGCTTTGGAGATGTGTTGTATGTTTGAAGAGCGGGAGATTTCCGAGGCAAATTTATTTGATTCTTCTGCTTTAGCTGTCTATTTTTGTTTTGGCTTTCCTTGTGTTAGATGCATCACCTAAAGGAATCATTTGTACAGGGGGGGGGGGGGGGGGGGATAATAGGTCGAGGATAGCTACCAATTAAATGTCTCAAAAAAGTACTATACTGTGCTGAACAACCATATGCTGGGCATCCATATTTTCAACATCCTGCTGGAGTCGTTGAGGCGATGTCAATCAACGTTGACTCAAAATTACGACATTCTCAAATGCTTACGGCATTCTCAAATGCTTTGACACTTCTTATGACCTAAGTGGCGGTAACGTAGGTGGTGCACTGAGGGTAGTCCTACTGGGATATACTATATGTAGCATCCGCTGTAATGTTTATCAAACACTCGTTTTATTGGATCTTCTTTCACTTTGTAGGACTAATTTCAAATTTGTTTCCCCTGGACTAAATGTAGTTTTTATATTAGGTTACATTCCGGGCTTGGTTGAGGTACTCCTCGAAGTAAAATCTAAACTCTAAGCGTGTGTTGAATGACGTTTGAGGCGGCGACGCTAAGTGTGGCTGGGCATCATATTGCACTCAAAAACAGTATCACCTCTCGGAGTACTTGGAAATACGAGTATGTATCGCATTCGTAATATGGATCAGGCAGGCAGGCGATGAGAATGCCAGGCGCACTCATTATCTATAGATGATTGTGCACTTAAGTGACCATATGTGGACGTGAATGTTTGCGCCAACATGCCAGTACCTAGTACCTATGTACCTAAAAAGAAATTCCTTTTAATTGCGTCCGTACATTTTTCTCAAGTGGTTCTCTTTAATTTTTTTCCAAACACACATAACATTCGAAGCATTTTACTGATTTGTTACTTTGTTAATGGAGTAGTGAGTTCAATGAAAAGGACGATTGTGTGCATTTAGTTTGTTTCAAGTTGCTTTGGGTTGCACACTTCAACCGATGAGTGATGGTGTTTTGCCATGTAGTGCGTTGTCGTACACTATGTTCGAGCACATTTTACAAAAAAATGTTATAGAAAAAGACAACAATTCTTTTGTTGTTTGGACATTTGTCTCTTTTGGAAGTTGTTGTAAGTTGCATTTTCTTCCCACTGGCGACCAAAGTATCGTAGATTAAAGTTTACTACCCCTTGACTGGTAGTAGCAGAGCATCAAGAGTAAATACCAACTCGGTGAGGATTTATTTGGGTGACACTCCTGCTCCAGAAAGGACTAGTCTTTTAAGTCAAGTTCCCCTTTAAATAGCCATCTGCCATTGATTGCGTTCTAATGAAAATAAAAGTAACTAATCCGTAGATTCTTTTAGACGTTTGTCATTCCTTGTTTTTACGTCTTTAAGGCATAAGGCATTGAGCTAATTTAAATTGAGCAAGACCTTTTGCAATTGCCATATTTATCGATTCTTTTGTTAACCGCTGCTGTGGGGCAACGGCCTGTACTCAATAAGAACGGGGTTGATTGAACAAGCTTGGAATATTGTTAGCGTTCAATGGAATATCAAAGGAGGAAATGCTGTTCACAATTTGTTTTAATTTTTTTTATAATTGACGTGTCGTCAAGGAATGGCGTACCCTTAGAATACTTGCACAAGGATGAAAAGTAATCGGAGAAGCCCAACCACGAGAGGAAGACAATTCGTGTTTCAGCGTATAAAGACGACCCGAGAAATTTCAATATCTATTGATCGCTGACACGATTATTATTATTAAACTCCATGGCTTTGTCGGAGGAAAGTCGACATGCGACGGCATTCACACCTCACGGATAACGATGGAGCAACACCATACTGGACGATCTATGTATAATTTTTATCGATTTTGACAAATTATTTGATGGAGTTCGGGAAGACCATGGCACTAAGATTTTAGAAAATATAAGAAAAAATAAGAATCCGATGCGACGTGCTCTAACAGGCAGAACGCGCTTTCTCAGATCTCTCCGCATTTGACAGAGTTTGGCATCAGGCTCTTTTGTCGAAAATGCGTGCTTTTGGGATCGATGACTCTCTTCTTCAATGGATTACAAATTACCTTTCGGAACGTTCAATTCAAGTAGTCTTGGATGGTTTCAAGTCTGATATTCACAAAATAAATGCTGGTGCGTCCCAGGGCTCCGTTCTGTTTCCGACACTCTTTTTAATTTTCATCAACGATCTCTTGTCTGCTAGTTCTAATCCTATATACTCCTTTGCTGACGACAGTACTCTCTGCTTTTCATATTTGTTCCTGGACTCACGCCCCTGCTTTTCGGCTGTAGAACGGGAACGGCAGCGTATGTTAAGCTCATTAAATTCCAATATTAACAGCATAACCAATTGGGGAACTATCAACCGAGTGGAATTTAATGCTCAATGCTGTCTGCTGTCATTAAAGCGAAATTCAAATACCCAGCCATTATCCATGAATGGCACCTGCATCGTCGAAACTGATAAACTTTCCATTCTCGGTATGAGTGTCAGTGACAACTTACGTTGGAATGACCATATATTCGATGTCGCCAAAAATTCTGTGAAATGTCTAGGTTTCCTCAAGCGATGTGAGAAATATTTTACCCCCTCTGATCTGGCCACAATATATAAGGCATTCATCCGCCCGAAAGTGGAGTTCAATGCCCACATCTGGTCAGGTGCTCCTTAACCCTCATTTCACTTGCTAGATAGGATTCAAAACCGTGCGATAAAACTCATTGGTGATACTGATATTAATCAGTAAACCAATCGACAGCCAGCGAAGTAATTTCTAATGTCTCACTTTGTTTTATCGCTATTTCCACTACCAGTGCTCAATTGAAATCGCCAGTAGCATTCCGCTCATTTAAACTTGCAACCGTAACACCCGCCTCGCTATGAATGCTCATTAGTATACCCTCAAGCCCATTTTCGGACGTATTCTAAAATATCGTGATTCGTTCTTAAGCCGTACAACTCGCTTACGGAATGCCCTGCCGATCTCTGTTTTTCCTCGTCGTTATAACTTACAAACATTTAAAAGCAATGTACACCCTGAATGACCTGAACTGCAACCAACTTCAGACTGCTATAATTTCCAAACCGTTCATGACAGTGAGCTCAAATTTTGACACATGACAGATTATTTTATTATTTACAAGCCTTTTCAACGATTTGCGTCTCAGTTGTGCTAAAAAATTTTTATCCGCGATGGAATTCAAACGTGATAGTGTGATTGCTTTATATTTGGCTGGAAGTAGCTATGGTTAGAACCCTCCAGCACCTCAACGTGAATAATTTATTTGTGTCTCGAACCATAGGTCGTTACCATGATACTGGCAGCGTTGCAAAACGCCATGGAGGTGGTCATAAAAAAACAGCAACATCGGCAGAAATGGTTCGGAAAGTGAAGGCTCGAATTGAGCGAAATCCGCGTCGAAGTGGAAATAAAATGGCTCGTGAGCTCAACATATCGTTGGAACAGATGCAACACATACTGAAAAATGACCTTGAGCTCAAGCCATTGAAGTTCCAAAAAGCACACGGTCTTACACCGCAACAGAAAAAAGTTAGAGGCGAAAGAGCGAAGGAGTTGCCACGAAAGTGGTGAGTTGCCGAATTTGGTTTTTTCCGATGAGTCGCCATTTGTTATCGAGCAATATGTCAACAAAAAAAATGATCGAGTTTACTTGCCAGAGAGGTCCTTCGAAAATTTACACCTTCGGACGGCCACCAAAAAGCAGGCAGCACCGATGGTGATGGTTTGGGCCGCCATAAATTAATGCGATCGTATACCGTGAAGCTGTCTTAGAGTCAGTATTGAAGACTTGGGCAAACAATCATTTCGGTCGGAGACCGTGGACATTTCAACAAGATTGGTTAAAAAACACTGTTCCACACTTCATTTCTTCGACACAATGGATTGTAAATTCTCCGGAATCAAATCCGTTGCATTTCTCTGTCTGAGGTATTTTGAAGGCGAAGGTTGGCACTAAAAAATACCAAAGTTTGCACCACCTCAAACAAGCACTTCGCCGGGAATGGGCCAAAATACTGCAGAGCCACTTGCGTGCAGCGTGCGATACTTTCTTCGGCCGTCTCAAGGCCATTATTCGCGCCAAAGATGGACATATTGAAAACTACTGATACAATTTGAAAATTGATGTATTTTCCAACATTTTTGGCTTTGGCACAATAAAATTTATCAAAAAATAAAAAAATTATAGCATTTTAAAAAGTTGGAGTTCGAGTCATTCACCCTCTACACCGGTACTTGTCTTTTCTTCCTCCCTAAATTTCCTTCGCCAGCGCTGTGTACGAACATTTTAAGGGCACAAAAATCTCTTGAGCGCGCGCTGATTATAAAAAAAAAATCGTGGCCGTAAAAAACGATATGAGTAGTTTGTATGGAAATACTTTCGATAGAAATCATACATATCACGATGCTAGCATGCTCAGGGTACTTACTGCAGAATAGCTCATGCATTATTTTAACGTTCAGTGAAACATCCAAATACTCAATATGCTTGCTGCAATAGTGCGTCTGCTTCAGTGGAAATGATAGGATATGCTCATTGATTGCTACGATTGCATTGGCAGGCAAAGAATTTCGACGCGTAAGGTGTTTTCCACGCTGATCTACAGGCACTCTTCCTTCAGCAGCGAGTGATGATAGCCGGAAAATAACTTTACTTGACACAGTGTACAGAATGGAGAAATCTTGCCTGCAAACTCTTTTATTTTCATTTACCAGCAAGACGTAATACCGGAAGGCGCTGTCACGTTTTGTCGGGTTGTTGTTATTAGAGCGTCTTCGAGCCACTGGTCGTTGTTCTATAAGTCTCATTAAAAATGTGTCCTAGCTCATTCTTTGGGCGCCCAGTGCGTACAAATGTATATTTCTTAAACCTCTCTTCTTTTTGCTTGGAGATTCGGCTTCTACATTTCTCGAATCCGAGTCGCTTGACATTTTCTCGTATACCGAACAAACACTTTTACCTACAAAATTCAAGAGCAATGTTAATCAGTTGGAAGAAGGAAATGAACCCGGGATTTGTTTCCTTCTTCCAACTAATGCTTTTTAAAATCACAAATATTTCTGTTATGAAAATGGTTTTTGTTTCTTTCTTCGACCTAACAGATGCGTCTACGTATAGAGATGACATTTGCATCAAAATGTCCTTTTTGGAAATTTTGAGACTAATCCCCTTCTTCCAACTGGTGATTCAATTGGTAATATCGTCGCTTTTCTGGCAGACGGACATAAGTCGAAAAGTGACATCTTAAAGAAAAGACCGCAAAAATAATCAGAAAAAAATTCTCTATGTATTTATCTGTCTAATCGGCATTATCCTACTTCTTCTAGTTTCTGCGTCGTGAAAAAGTGTCACAGCGAATTATCACAAACATTCCGCATAAATGTCGTTTGTTTAGTTTTGCCGTTATCGCCGAACTGAGTGTTTCAAATTTTTTGTACGAAACGTCATAATCCAAAAAATGTCAACGAACAAAAAAGGAACTAGGTAAGAATTTTGTGCCATGTAGAATTTGCAATTAATACGTTTTTCCTAATAAAAATTTGAAGGTTTTCCATAAGAAATTTTCAGAAATCTAGCACTTTACTAGTTTTACAAAAACGAGCTTTTATTTTACCTACAAACTGTCACTTTTGTGTTAAGTTGTTTTACCACCCAATATTTGCAATGTTTTTTGTTAACATTTTAATCGACTAATTTCATTTCTCTTTTAAACCAAAATGTTTAACGAGTTCATATTATACAAGAACAAAACGGTTTTCTTTCGATTATAAAAATTGTGTTCTGTTTTCCTCGTTTTTATTACCTTAAGAGTGCAAAAGTGCCAGGTTTCATTAAAAAAACCAAACAAAAAGAAAAAAAACACTGCAACCATTTTTATCTATGTACTTTATTATTGGACATCAGACCTACTCGTTCAGTTAGCAAGGAAAAGCAATAAAAACATTGCAGCTGATGATGATATTGCTAAAACTGATCCTTTGTATATACTCCAAAACTCGGAAGTAAGTGTATAATAAATTTACTCAGCTTTAAGGAAATGTAGGATGATTTTACTTTCTTGTAGAATGTTACTATTGCTGAAAGTCATAATATCGAAGGTGGTTGCACAAATCAATTCACAGAATTTAATAAATCTTTAAGTTCTGAACGTGTGATTTCGAAGTGTAACATCACACATTGAACTAGAAGTTGGTGGTAAACATGAAGAAGTATTTCCTACTATCGCTATTCCGATGGATTCTTCTGAATCTTCTTCAGACGAAGACTTCTCATCGGATGATTTTGAAAAGGACCCAACTTTTATTCCAGCCATCGACCAAGAAAACGTTACCCACCACGTTGAAAAAATAAAATGTTTCCGACAGTAACGAGCAAAACTCGTCAATAAAAGCTAGTGAATGCTAGTTATGCATCTTTTGACAGTTATTAACCGAAGTTTCAGTCATTTTGGATGCGCAGTTTTTAGTTGACAGTAGTTTGAGTGAGCCGATGTGAGTGTTTTTTGTGAAAATGGACAAATTTGAGTATCGAGCTGTTATTACTCGTAAATTCTTGTTTTTGAAAGGCAATACGACTGAAATGTTGGCCAGCTGAATTTAAACGTGGCCGTAAGAGCTTGGGAGATGATGAACGTTCGGGACGTCCAAAAACTGCAACCACTGACGATATCATTGCTAAAGTTCACCAAATGGTGTTAGACGACCGCCGAATTAAAGTGAGAGAGATAGTAGAGGTTATTAAAATGTCCAAAGAACGTGTTTGTTACATATTAAATCAAGATTTAGGCATGAGAATGGTGTCCGCGCGTTGAGTGCCGCATTTGCTTACGTTAGACCAAAAACGTGTTCGAATGAACATTTCCAACGCTCTGTTGGCGCAATTTTGGCGCCGGTTAATTACTGCAGATGAAACTTGGATACACCATTATACGCCCAAAACAGAAATTCTGTCAGAACAGTGGACTGCAAAAGGCGAGCCGGCTCCAAAAAAAGCAAAAACAATTTTTTCGTCTGGGAAAGTGATGGCGACTGTTTTTTTTTATTTTTTTATTTTTTATTTTATAATCGGCGCGCGCTAGAGGGGTTTTGTACCCTTAAAATGTTCGTACACAGCGCGGGCGAAGGAAATTTAGGGAAGAAGAAAAGACAGGTACCGATGTACATTGTCTTTAAATGTTTGTCAGCTATAACGATCAGGAAACACAGAGATCGGAAGGGCATTCCATAAGCGAGTTGTACGGCTTAGGAAAGAATCACGATATTTTAGAGTACGTCCGAAAATGGGCTTGAGGGTATACTGATGAGCATTCATAGCAAGACGGGTGTTACGGTTGAAAGTTTGAAAGGGCGGAATGCTACTGGCGATTTCAATGGAGCACTGGTGGTGGAAATAGCGATAAAACAACGTGAGACAGGAGACATTTCGTCGGTGTTCGAGGGTGTCAATTGATTGACTGGTATTAGTTTCACCAATGAGTTTTATCCCACGGTTTTGGATCCTATCTAGCAGGTGCAGAGATGTTTTGGGCGCACCCGACCAGATGTACTAGGCATTGTACTCCAATTTTGGACGGATGAATGCCTTATATATTGTGGCCAGATCAGAGGGTGTAAAATATTTCTTACATCGCTTGAGGAAACCTAGACATTTCGCAGCATATTTGGCGACATCGAATATATGGTCATTCCAACGTAAGTTGTCACTGACACACATACCGAGAATGGAAAGTTTATCGGTTTCGACGATGCAAGTGCCATTCATGGATAATGGCTGGGTATTTGAATTTCGCTTTAACGATAGCAGACAGCATTGTGTTTTGGAAGCATTAAATTCTACTCGGTTGATAGTTCTCCAATTGGTTGTGCTGTTAATATCGAAATTGAATGAGCTTAACATACCCTGCCGTTCCCGTTCTACAGCCGAAGAGGAAGGGCGTGAGTCCGGGAATGGATATGAAAAGCAGAGAGTACTGTCATCAGCAAAGGAATATATTGGATTAGAAGTAGCAGACAAGAGATCAATAATGAAAATTAAAAAGAGTGTCAGACACAGAACGAAGCCCTGTGGCACACCGGCATTTTGAGATAGTAAAGGAGTTATCTTTATCAATTATCTTCAAAAAGGAAAAACCATTACAGGAGCATACTACGCATCATTACTTGCCAAGGTGAAGGCAGAAATTGCGGAAAAACGGCCACATTTGCAGAAAAACAAAATCCTATTTCACCAAGACAACGCGCCGTCTCACACCTCAGCGGTTGCCATGGCGAAAATCCATGAATTACGGTTTGAACTGCTTGACCGCCTTATTCATCAGATCTAGCCCCAAGTGACTTATTTTTGATCCCTCATCTAAAAACTGCACTCGGAGGGCAGAGATTTTCTTCAAATGAAGAGGCAATCACCTTCGTGAACAATTATTTTGCAGAGAAAAACGCCAAATACTATTTGGACGGGTTAGAGAGATGGGAGCATCGCTGCGAAAAGTGTGTAGAGTTACACGGAGACTATGTAGAAAAATAAAAAAAAAAAATTGAGAGAGAATGTTTTGTATCATTTTTCGGTCGGAAACTTTTCAGACAACCCTCGTATATTCGAGACTCAGAAGAGCCCAGTACAAGTTATAATAATGCATTTTATTTTAACGTCGTAAACACGAGGATAAGGGTGTGTAAAATCTACTTCCAGTCCACACTAGCTATAACTCAAAGACCAATATGAACAGTGTTGGAAAAGAAAGACTTGAATATTTCAAATTTAATTGAAACTGATAAAAGTGGAAAGCACATTCCCAAAAACAAATTTGCTATAGAAATTGAAAATGGGATTAGAGAGCACATAAATTCAATACCTCGAATGCCCAGTCACTTCTGGAAGGTAAATTCTTCCAGAGAGTACATCGATGAAGGTAAAATAATTTCCGAAAAAGAAAAAAACTTTCCTTTTGCTAAATATACGGTATACTATCGAATATTTAAAAATGATTATAATATATCTTTGCACAACCCCAAGAAGGACCAGTGTGAGGACTTTTTTGCCTATGAAAACGCTGCAGACAAACAAGATCTGCAAGAAAAATATGACAAGCACTTGCAAGAGAAAACTCTTTCTAGAGAAGAAAAGAACCGTGATAAAGATTCTGTAAGTGATCTATAAATCGTTTTAGTTTATGACCTTTCAGTGTCCCAAAGGAGATTCTGGAATATTTTGCTACGTGTCTCAACGTTTTTAATTTAACTATTTGTCAGCTTGGCAGTAACAAAGTTGATTGTTTTGTTTGGCATGAGGATCAAGCAGGAAGAGGACCTAACGAGATTTGTACGTGCATTTTCAAGTGCCTCAGGGAATTGAACTATAAAGCAAATACCGAAATTGATGTCGTCTTGCTTTGGGTAGTAGAAAAATAAGTTCATGATAGCCTTGTATACTTACGCTGTCCAGGTTCTGCCTAACCTCAGGAGTATCTACCATAAATTCTTCATCAAAGGCCATTCACAAAATGAGGGGGATTCTGCTCACTCAGTAATAGAGCGCAACGTTAAGAGATCGCTAAAATCACCCCTAATTTATGTTCAAGAACAATCCATAACTATAATTCGAACTGCTAAGAAGACGGGAACTCCGTATAAGGTTCCCGAAATGGATCACACATCTTTTTACGATATCAAGAACTTATCTGAAGACATAGGATCAAATTACTCCATGAATGATAGGAAAGAGAAGTTTAAAATTGGAGATATTGAAATAATGGTGTTCAAAAAAAATTCACCCGGAGTCTTTTATGTTAAAACATCTTATTCTGATGATACTTTTAGTAAAATTTCAATAAGGAAAAATACAAGATCAATGGAACCAATTTGTAATCTAGTATTGACGCCATTGGAAAATTCCAATTTAGGAATTTCGTCCAAAAAGAAGGAAGTTCTGTTTAACCTATTCAAAAAAAATCAAATTCCATTTTTCTACAATGTCTTTTACGAATCCCTCAAATGTAACCAAAAGATTTGACTATTTTGAATTAATAAAAATCTAAAACATACTTAATTTCGTTTTTTTTTTCTTACAGTTCTTACCCTTAGCAACGAAACGGCACTTTTCCATACATTCTAAAAAATAGTGAACAAATTATATATAATTTTTCTCAAAACGTCTTAACCCGGATTATCCCAGAGTTTTTTTTTTTTTTTGAATTCCATGTTGAATTTTATAAAATGTAATGTTTAGACTAAACATTCACCAAATAAAAACTTAAAAAAAATCTATTTTTTAACGAACCATGGGGATGGGATGTACCCTATATGGTACAGTGGAATAATGCACTACCAACAAATTTTTTTTCAATTCAACATTTTATTTTCATTTTTAGTATGTACAGTATATATACAATATGTTTTCAAAATGAAAGAGAATGGTATTGCTTTAAATACCGAACATGTAGTGCAACATTACATTTCTCACAGCGATTAGGTAGATTCAGTGTGGCAAATTCTGCATCTTGTTCTTTTATCTTGTTCAACAATCATTTGTTGAATTTGATTGAATCGGATCTCTTGGTTTTCTGCACTTGAGGGCTTCAAATTCCTTGGCCGGTTATTTTTTCCGTACATTCCCAGCAAGCCCCTTGCTATTCTTTGACGGAATTCTAGATTATCCACGTGTCCATATCGATACAATGAGCAAATAGCGAAAAATACCACTATTTTCCTCTTATCGTGATGCGATAAAGACTAATATTTTGGTGCGACCTATCGACACCTCCCAAGTTTTTGTTATATATTTTCACAAGTTTGGGCTGTGGAATAGTCACTTACTTTCTTTCTGTACGAGAGAATCGCTTCACAGCAGTCGTTGGGTGGACTGGTATGCAGTTTGAAATCATATTTAAAATGCTGTTATCGTGCCATTTACAAACAATTAAATTTAGTTCTGAGCATAGTTCAAAGCTGTATGCACCTCGACCTGTTTTCAGACGATTTTCCCTGACAGTTCCAGTTCCTCTCAAATTCAAAATATTCAGTTCTTCAAACAATTGAAGCGATGAAAAGAAATTGTCAAAAAACAAATGGTACCTCAAGTTTAATCCTCTCGAAATTAGCGTTTGGCTGAAGTCCAAAACAACTTTCGTTCCAAGAGGAAACTCTGTTTTTATTGCGCGATAGTAGTCTTTTGATCCTGCGTATGGGTCAAGCCAAACAATATAACCGCTCGGAGTCTTGCCAATCCAAAACTTATAGCCCTATCTAATTGGCTTTCCTCTTATGAACTGTTTTGTAGGATAACGTCCGAAATAGGGCACCATACCCTCATCGAGACTGTAATTATCAACGACTGGGGCAAACAACAAGAACTTTCCAATAGCATATCAAACAATGGCCGTACTTTGTCATAGCGATCATTGGGACTCAATTGCATATTGTCGCAGCAATGAAGTACTCGAAAGATGTGATCAAATCTGTTTCTTGTAATCGATTTTTGGACACAAATAAATTCTACGCATCCTCCTCATTTTCCCAGTACATCGAGACATTACTGCAATTCATTTCAGAGACTTGTATATCAGCTAAGAGATTTTGTTACTAATGCTAACATTTCGAAAAAACGTGAATCACAAAAAGGGGTGAAAAGATCCAACGGTGCCAAAGATGGATCCCAGCCGCAAATTTCGTACTTAAAATCAGCTAAGCTTTCCTGCAAATCTCTTTTTCCCACGGATATTCAAAAATTCGAGGTCGAGAAAGCGGCATATTATCTTCTTCATCAGCATTTTCTGATCTGGTCTATAGTAGTGTATTATCCCACTGTACCGTATATGGTACAAAAAAAAAGACATCCACTAAATTACAACAAAATTTGGATTTTGTAAATAATATTCAAATGCTCAACAATTGTTGACTATTGAACCGTCTAAATCCAAGGTTTGTTCTCTGTTGATAGTAATATAGATATTTTTACTTACTTTTGTTTTGACATGTTTTATAATGAATAAGAAAATAGAACTTTAACTAATTACTAACACAAGACGAAAACAAATATTTGGAAATTGACAGGAAAATTGCATAACTCACTTTGATAAGAACTTTACTGCTAATAAAATGATTAATTCAAAAACTGAGTTTTTTTCATGAGTTAAGTCGAGATTAAGTTTCCTAAATACGATGTTTTCTGTTAAATTTCGCATACCATCTGATAGCAAAAAAAAATCTTTATTTTTTTATGTATACTTTTGAGTTTGGTTTTTTGTTAATAACAAAAATAATTTTTTAATGTTTCCAAAAACTTTAAATGGCTCTCCTGAAAATCGACGAATTTTGACTTGTGCCGTTCTGCCAGAAAAGCGACGATATGTATGAATTTTATGAAAATATCAATAAATAATAAAATGGAAAATTTTGTTTCCTGAAAAATTCTATGTTTCAAAGTTGCACATCCCATCAACTATTCATTCTGCCAAATCTAATATCTGACATTTTCTAGTGAAATAAATTTCTTGTGGTGGCAATATTTGATTTAAGTTATGCGAATATTATATCGCAGGTAACTATGTAATTTCCATTTTTTTTTTTTTAAATGCAGTAAAGATATTCTCCTAGTTTGCAGTACTTGTGGATTTTGGAATGATAGAGTTGAGTGGGGCTTCAAACTTATAATAAGTGACATAATTGTAAACCACAAACATTAGTAAAAAGTTAGTCTCACTTCTAAACCAAATCAGAAATTTGAAATACCACCTATCCGAAGGGTTCAAACTTTAAATTGAAAATGCAATTGGAAATTTAATTTCTATTATAACCACAGTAAGCCATTAAAGCGTCTAAATTATATTACACACAAAATATTTGCAAAGCATTTTGATGCAAATTAAAGTAAGGTCTTCGAAGTGTTTAAGTATGCCATTCTGTCTCTATATGCCGAATCGGTATGCAATTTGTAAATCCATTTGCTTCAGTGGTTGTGCATGTGTATATTGGAGATGTATTCTACGCAGGCGAGGAAATTTTGTTTTATTATGAATAAATTAAGGAAAATGCGAGTACATACCTATGTGCATCCATATGTAATGTATGTAGATGGCAAAGCAATCTCAGAACGAGAATGCTTGTCTTCGAAATTTCTATGAATTACAAATAATGAATTTTTAAATCGATGACGTCAGTTCAACGCCAGACTGACTATAGCAATTATAGATTCCATGTACACAAGCATTTGGCCCAGGTTTTGACTAACTTCCGTGTCTTAAACCCAATCATTAAATTGCCTTCCAACTCGAAAATTCTTACTCGAAGGCTGTCCTATGCGTGCATATGTGTTATGTCGATTTGAGCTTCGTCCTTCACCTCTTGAATGAAATGACGGTTGGCGAATATTCGTCTTGTTTAGATTATTTCATTTTATTTAATGACAATTTTACAACACATAGATACAGTAATTCTCCATTACAAAGATGATTCCTGCTGTTCAGTGTGACGAGCTGACCATCGACAAGAGCACTGTGAAATTTGCACCTCGCGTGAAAAAAAAAGTCGCGCGCGAGTACAAAAAAAAAACAACAACAACAACGCGCTAGTGTAGTGAAATCGTCATTCGCAGTGCGGGCAATCCAACCTTCCTGACTGTTGCTAGCACTCGATCACTGCTGTTGCTGTATTACATTGTCATACAGCGCGTGCAGTGGCTGAGAGTATGTAACAATCCATGGATAGCGGGCTGTGGGTTTGAATTTTGTTGGTGTGCTGGCATAACACCTACAACAATTTGATTCGGTAAGCCAACTCTGAATTTGTACTTCCCATCTGCGCTTAGTAATGTCGGTGTTTGTGTTTTTTGTGTTTGCCTTTCGTTATAATGACTCGGGAATTCAGAGTGGATATTGCCAATATACGCGGGTTAAAAAGTAATCACTGCATACGTCCAGGTCTGTAAATATAGACCAGTTGCTTTGGCACTTAGTGAAATGAAGGTAGATTCACGATCACACCTCTCAGATCACTCTGATCTGAAGCTACCTGGCTGCGAACTAGTGCCACTATTCTTTTCCCACCGCGGTCTCGCCATTTACGTATGTAGTAATATAGCCTACCAAACTCCACCACAATGTAGTCCCTGTTCCAATCCGGAATTCAATTTCATGTGGTTAAAATTCCATCTCCGTAAGCAAATTATCCACTACTGCTATATTTACAGAAGCCCCAAACTGGACAGCAACTCGACCTTTCACGAGTTTGATGCGCTGTCTGACTCTATTCAAGGAATTGTATCCCTGTATCCTCATACTGAAATCGTCATTACACCCATTTCTGGTTGGCTTCGACTTTCTGGACAAACAACACCCGAAGAACGGTGTGTTGAAATCTTCGCTGCGGAAAATAATTTAACTCAGCTTGTAAATGAGCCCACACGAATACCAGACGTTGACAGTCATACCGACAATACCTTGGACTTGTTTTTAACTTCCCACCCTTATAAGTACGTCGTTGATGTGATCTTCCCTCTAGGCTCGTCGGACTATTGTGACATATCAGCTAATTTCTCGTACACCGACCATACAGTTAGAGAAAAGATTCCTAAAAGAACAGTATGGCAATACGAGAAAGCCAATTGGAGCGGGCGTAACAGCTTCTTTAGGAATCTTAACCGGTCGTTATGTTTCCTCGATAAGGACGTGGATGCCGCTGCTGACATGATCACAGAAACTATTCTCTTTGGAATGAGATGCTTTACCCCTCATCGGATGAAGAGTATCAAACAAAAAGAAAGGGCGTGGTACGACTCGAGCTGTAAAGAGGCTGTCAGTGTTAGAGAATCATTTTTTCGGTCCTACAAAACCAACCCAACGTCTTTCTTAAACGTGTAAAATTCCAATGCGACCAAAAACTGAGGCAAAAAATACTACAATGTCCCAAAGGTTGGTCGTTCGTCAAAAATATTAGAAATTCTGCCTTATCCTCCATCCCAACGCTCATTTATAGTACAATGACATTCCAGCTGTCAGCTCTTAGGACAAGACCAATCTGCTCGCTGCACATTTTGCATCCAGCTCAACGCTCCCAGATTGTGCTTTGTCTCCGCCAGTGCGGAGTGCGTCAAATCTTCAATGGGACAAATCCACTTCCGCACTCGTGTAGTAGCAAGAGTTCTTTAAGATCTTAACATTCACAAATCCGCTCGTCCAGATGGTATATCTCCCCTCCTTCTGAAGAGGTGTTGCGTTAGCTTTTCCATCAATCCTATTCTTTAGGACTCTTTCCGAGCAGATGGAAAACAGCATTTGTCCAGCCCGTCCCTAAAAAAGGCGAATCTACTTCTCTCTCCTCCTACAGAACCATTGCACTTACGTCCTTTCTTTCCAAGGTCATGGAAACGCTGATAAACCGTCAGCTCATGAAATATCTCGAAACACGAAAACATTTTAATGACCGGCAGTACGGTTTTCGTAGCAACAGGTCCACTGATGATTTGATAGCATGTCTCACCGCAAAGTGGAACCAAATCGTACATTTATCTGGCGAAAGCAAGATAGTTGCACTTGACATTTCTAAGGCATTTGACAGAGTTTGGCATCAGGCTCTTTTGTCGAAAATCCGTGCTTTTAGGATCGATGACTCTCTTCTTTCGGAACGTTCAATTCAAGTAGTCTTGGATGGTTTCAAGTCTGATATTCACAAAATAAATGCTGGTGTGCCCCAGGGCTCCGTTCTGACTCCGATACTCTTTTTAATTTTCATCAACGATCTCTTGTCTGCTACCTCTAATTCAATATACTCCTTTGCTGACGACAGTACTATCTGCTTTTCATATTCGTTCTCGGACTCACGTCCCTGTTAAGCTCATTAAATTCTGATATTAACAGCATAACTAATTATGGAACCACTAACAGAGTAGAATTTAATGCTTCCAAAACACAATGCTGTCTGCTGTTGTTAAAGCGAAATTCAAATACCCAGCCATTATCCCTGGATTGCACTTGTATCGTCGAAACCGATAAACTTTCCATTCTCGATATGTGTGTCAGTCACAACTTATGTTGCAATGACCACATATTCGATGTCGCCAAAAATGCTGCGAAATGTCTAGGTTTCCTCAGGCGATGTAAGAAATATTTTACCCCTTCTGATCTGGCCACAATATATGAGGCATTCATCCGCCCAAAACTGGAGTACAATGCCCACATCTGGTCAGGTACTCCTGAAACATCTCACAACCGTGCGATAAAACTCATTGGTGATACTAATATCAGTCAATCAATTGACATCCTCGAGCACCGACGAAATGTCTCCTGTCTCACTTTGTTTTATCGCTATTCCACCACCAGTGCTCCATTGAAATCGCCAGTAGCATTCCGACCATTCAAACTTTCAACCGTAACACTCGTCTCGCTATGAATGCTCATCAGTATACCCTCAAGCCCACTTTCGGACGTACTCTAAAATATCGTGATTCGTTCCTAAGCCGTACAACTCGCTTATGGAATGCTCTGCCGACCTCTGTGTTTCCTGGTCGTTATAACTTACAAACATTTAAAAACAATGTACATCGGTATCTGTCTATTCTTCCTCCCTAAATTTCCTTCGCCCGCGCTGTGTACGAATATTTTAAGGGTAGAAAAACCCCTTGAGCGCGCGTCGATTATAAAAAAAAAAAAAAAGGGTGAGGAGTTAAAACGTCATCAACGTCTGGTATTCGCGTTAGATCTTCCTAGGCTCGGCTATCAATTCAGACAACGAAACCAACGTTGAGATCAATCGAAGTATAACTCTTACCAATCGCTGCTTCTTTGGGCTATGTAGGCAATTGACTAGCAAAGCTCTCCCTCTAATAATAAATATTCCTAATTCTATCCTATGGTGCAGAGGCATGGACTTTATGAAAAATGCATGAGGGTGCTCAATCTGTACAGGCTGTATAGCGACATCGACTTAGCCAAAAGATTGAAGGTCCGACGACTGAGGTGGCTGCGTCATATAGAGCAGATGGAGGCTCGAATGAGGCCCAGGTCCACCGCGGACTGTGCCGTCACCTTAAGTAAGTAAGCAACAGGTCTGATGCAATGGGTCTTATAGCTTGCTCATAAGCTGGATTTCCTTCAGATGCTGCAAGAGCAACCATGTTGAAGTTGGCTATGTTCCCCTTCCATTTATATGCTTCACCTCTTGGGTGGAGTAGAAAACTTTTCTGGTCGGGACACTGGTGTCTGTGCACTCAAGGTGACCTAGCCGCAGATAGGTGGCTCGCTTCCAAATCAGATGGTTCGACGTTGAATCCCAACCGTAACGAAATACATTATTTATTTTCAAGCAACTAAAACCACGTGGGAGGAGTGGTAGCCTAAAATACAACATCATGTCAATTTACACCAATAAATAAGTCCCCCCCATTGAATGTTGGATGCCACCCGTGGAGCGACATAACCGATGAGCCCAAACATCTTTCTTTTTCTATCCCCCCAATTTTTCAAAAAAAGAAACTTAACACTTTTAAAGTGTAGCTCTTCATTGACAGCTAAACCCATCTCCTTTGCTTCTGCTTCAATAGTCACAAATGCTCCATTGAGAGCTCGCTGTGTTCTTCCCATTATGTGAATGTCGTTTGGAAATGCGAGCAACTGAACCCCCGGAGATGACTTGTGAGTTTCGCACAATTCCTTCATGAACGGGTTTTGGAAAAATTACATGACAATGCATCGCCTTGTTTAAGTCTTTATTCTGACGTTGAAGGTCCTGGTTTCGTTATAATCGATATTGATAGAGCAGTGTGGATTCTCCATCATCATCCTGCATAGTCCGATGAGGTTGGCAAGGATGTCAAAACTAGATATGGCTCTATATAGTTCGTCTCTATAGAGGCTGTCATATGTGGTTTTGAAATCGAAGATGCATCACGCATTGTGGTGTGTAGCTGTTCAATATTCAACTTCCTCATAATGTGTCGCAGGCTTTGGGCTATTACGGATATCCACATCCGTATTTTGGCTACAACAAGATAATGGTCTGAGTCGATGTTAGCTAGTCGGAACGTTCGGACATCCAGAAATCTGGAGGAAAGCCTTGCGCCAATCGCAATATGATTAATTTGGTTAACGATTTGCTGACCAGGACCCAGCCAGGTTCCTTAATGAATATCAAGGTATGGAAACCATCTCGCACCTATAGTTACATAAATTGTGTCCCGCCGCAAAATCAATCAGTCTGTGTCCGTTTCCTGTGATAGTGTGGAGGCCGTACTATCTCACTGTATTACCAATTATGCCCTCCTTGACTAGATTGGCGTTAAAATTGACGATTTTCAAGTCATGTTAAGGCATTGTTCGTACTTGCTCGTTTACTTACTTACTTAATGTGGCGTTATAGTTTGGAGTGGACCTGATCCTCAACTAACAAGCGTCTCCATCCAGCTCAATCTTTAGCTAGCTGCCTCCAATCTGGCACGCTAAGTTGGTTGTGGTTCCCTTCCATTTGCGTGCGCTACCCGAGTCTTCTTCGTCCACCTGAGTCGTTGGACCTTTACTCTCTCGCCTAAGTCGATGTCCCTGTACAGTCCGTAGAGTTCGTCATTGTGTCTCCTCCTCCACTCACCGTCTGTGCATACAGGACCGAAAACCACCTGAAGAAGGTGAAGGTCTCACATAGGGTCACTTTTGTTGTTCAAGAGAGGGATTTGCTATTCAATTGACTTCTTAGCCCAAAGAAGTAGCGATTGGCAAGGATTAACATTCCACGTTGTCCTCATTTCGTTTGCAGGGGTTGTCAACAGTAGATTCGTGCGTATTCTAAGCTTGTTACTGCTTCATGACTTCATGATTGGCCAGGAGGGCCAATTCCATTATACATGCCCCAAGGACAAGAGATCGGTCAGACTAAAACCAGTAACGCTCTGTCAGGGTGTAGGCGCTTATGAAGCGTAAGTCGACAAATATGTTATGTGAATCATCGTCACACGTTCGTTTTCATGCGTGAGGCGCAAGACTTGTTCTCTCAGTCTTTCCTTTGTTATCCGTTCGATCCAACCCACTGCACTTCATGGATGGCTGTTATGTCGGCTTTGAAGCAGGCGAATATCTCCACTGGTTGTTCGGCTGTAGGCGATCTGTTAAGGGTCCGAACATTCCACGAGCAGATGCGAAGATCATTGGCATTTAGTCGCTTGCTAGGGCCATTAACAGTGAATCCGTTATTATTCGAGGCTATTACCTGGTTCGTCCCTTTTTTTTATTTCTTCCACATAGGTTTGTGAGCGCTGTGAGGGCGTGGGTCAACTTTATGCTACTGGTCCAGCACGCACGTGTCATTAAGCACTCCTCCCTCTCCCGTTACGCTGACGACACAAAATTTTTTAAATCTATTTCCTCTCCCCAGGACTCTGCCCTTCTTCAAGAAGACCTTGATTGGTTTTCAATCTGGTGCCCCAAAAACTGCCTAGAACTTAATATAGCCAAATGTCAATTTATAACCTTCTCACGTAAATGCAACCCGTCTCCTCCCCGACTTTATTTTCTCCATGGTCAACCAATTCCCCTGGTTCAGTCTTTTCAAGACATTGGCATATTATTCGACAGTGAGCTTAATTTCCGTTCGTATATCGATAAGATGATCCTCAAAGCCAACTCATCACTTGGCTTTATTAAACGGTGGTCCAAGGAATTTTCCAACCCGTATGTAACCAGATCTCTCTATATTACCTTTGTTCGCCCCCTGCTTTAGTATGCCAGTCAAGCTTGGTCCCCCTTTCACCGGGTTCATGTTTCCCGAATCGAGGGTATTCAACGTCGATTCCTCCGATTTGCCCTCCGTGGCCTGCCATGGAACGACCCTTTAATCTTACCTCCCTATCAAGACCGCCTCAAACTTCTAAATATGAATTCGTTAGAAGAACGTAGGAATATTGCTGACGTTCTTTTCATTCATGGTCTTCTCTCAGGTTCTATCGACTGTGCATCCATTTTGAACTCCATTTCCTTCAATACCAACCCCCGCAATCTACGTTGTCCACGTCTTTTCTATCTACCGATCCACCGCACCTCTTATGGCTCCAACGAACCAATCTTCCGAATGCTCCTAAAGGTCAACTCATACCTCTCCCTTTTTGATTTCCACCTGAGCACTCCTCGTCTTAAACAAGATCTCCTCCATCACTTCCTTGGTCACTAGCTCTTAAGTCTTTCTGTTAGTTTTTAAGTTAGATTAAGCTTGTATTAAGGCAATAAATGGGGGCTTCAGCCCCCACCAAAATTATAAGGATGTACTCATGCAATTACCGGGACCATCACTGCCAGGTAGGGCAAATACTACGCAACTTGATTGTTGCGCTGCTTGCTCAGTTCAAGTTATAGGACAGTCTCGATTAATCGCGGTGCAGATACCCATATTTTTGCTTCGTGGACCTAATAAACAAGTATTACCGTCCCTTGATGAGCGGTTACGCTAGCATCTGCAAGCAAAAGCGCGAAGTATTTTACAATGAACTTCCCCAAGATTGTCCTGCCCGTCATGGCTAAGCTAAGCCACATAAGGTTTAACACCGGGAGTTATTTGTTCAAACAAAAAAAAATCTTCGAAAAGCAGGAAAGACAAAGTTAGGAAAAAGGGAAACAATAAAATAACTTCAAGAGAAGAAAATGGGTTTGCAAAGTGTGTCAAATAAACGGAAATGTTTTTGTTCCTTACTAGGTTCGACAACACTTAACGTACGTATCTTTTGTCTTTTTTTTCCAGACCTTTAATTCATAACAAAACAAAACTTATACTAAATTACAGTGTGTATTATAATTAAATACATTTTGCATGAAATAGTTAGGTACAATCTGTTGCCTTTTCAATGACAAGCGGTGAGTGTACCTGTCATTTCTGAGTTGGTTATTTAAACAATTTATTGATGGGAAAATGCAATAAAATGAACTCATTAAAAGAAACAAAGAAAGTTGTAGAAAGAAAGAAAGAAAGAAAATTAGTAATAGGAACAAAAGTGATGAACATGAACAAATATCAGCAATAGAGCAAAATTGTGTTTATTATACGAGTACATTACTTTATATTAACCCTCTACCGCATGAATTAATGTGCAATATGGAATTCAGAAAAACAATTTCTCTTTTCATTATAGCGCATACTAAGATTTTGCATTTTTCGCAGAATGTATAGGAGCGAAACGAACAATTACTTTGGCAGAATTGCTGTTTTTTCATCCCCTACATCATCCTGGATTACAGAAACTAGAGGAAAATTTTGGTGTCTTGCTGGACGCTGCCGACTTTTTGGTGTTAAAATTGTATCTGAAGGTATAACTGGAGATCCGACGTTAGTTGGTGTTCCTGGAGCCGATCCGGAGTACGGTCGGCTACGCTTTCTTAGAGGAACTTTACCTGTTTTGCATAAATGTTCGGCAATCACAAGTTTGAAATCGTACAGAGGCATATGATTCTTATTTTGCTGACGCCAGAGAATCTATGAGTTGACGATACATAAATCAATCACATGGAAAAATATCTTTTTATACCACTTTTTAGATCGAAAATGGATTCTATATAATCCTAGCATAGAGTCAAGCAAGTCCACGCCACCCATGTATTTATTATATACTTCTACAGCTTGTAGAGCAGGGATTTCTTTGTATTGCCGGGTTTTTTCTAAAAAAACGACTGGTTCACAGCCAACGTAAGCTGATAACATATTAACAAGTTTGTTGTTAAACCATGACACCAAAGTCAATTGCACCCCATCAATAGTCGCTACTTTTTTTTACCATACTTCCCTGCCCTTCTTTCTTTAGTTCTTTTACAGATGGCATTTTTGAATTGGGAACTCGGTTTAATCTCACTGTACCTAAGGGTAAATGTCCATTTTTGAAGAGATAAACTTGAAGATTGGGGCTATTGAACCAATTGTCAAAGAAAATTTTATGATTCACATGTTTAACTACTGTTGAAGTGAGCCTAGTAAATACGTGAGCCTAGTAAATAAGTGTTGCTCTGATTGCCAGCAAATATGTCAAAATCATAGCTGAACCCGGAAACACCACTTAGGACCAGATTTTTATAACCCCACTTATGAGGTTTGGCTGGGTTGTATTGCTTGAGTTCATGTCGGCACTTAGTTGGAATTATTTGCTCATCAATTGCTAGGAACTCCTCCTTTGGAATCAACAACAACCGTTCTCTTATTTTGTTTAAAAGTGGTCTTACTTTGAAAAGCTTGTCGTATCCTGCTGTACCAAAGGGCTTGAAGTCTTTGTTGTCATTGAAATGTAGGGCCCTTTTTATCGTTTCCCATCTGTTGCAGGTCATTGTCTCATAAACTTCCCGCTGGCCTACAGTTTTACTCCAGTAGTATCTTGAAGCCGGGAGCTTTACTAACGACATGAAGATTATCATGCCAATGAATTGCTTCATTTCATTAGTGCTTATGCCAGCAGGCTTGTTTATGTTATCCTGAAGAGATTTTTTGTTTGATTCTTCCACTATAAGATTCATTAATTCCTTCCAATGTTTTTACAAATGGTGGAAGATCAACACTTCCTTTGAATTGGAATTTTTTTTCGTCGTATGGTTCCAATTTTTTTTTTTTTTTTCAAATTTGAGTTTTTTCAACGGGACATGCTCATTGTGTCAGTCTCAGAATCTGTGTCAGTTTCTGGCACTGTTAGACAATCACTAGAGTCCTGATGATTTTTGCGAGGGTTCGTATTCCTTATCGGAGTCGGGAGCTAGTTCGTCATCACTCCAAAAACCATCTCCAGGAATTAACTGGGTACTTCTAAGCTTACCATAAAAACTATTCGGATCCATTTCTGTAACAAAAAAATGAATGTACAAACATAGTACAAACAGACATTAATCAAATCAAGGAAAAATAACCTTTAATGCATATGAAGCCAGATATGGCTTCAGTTAATAAACTAATCAAACGAGTATTAGTAATAGTTTTTTTTTTACAAAAGAAATACATTAATATTACAGAAAATTAAGTATTTTAATCAAAATGTATTTTTAAAATGATTGTATTGTATTTGCCGATTCAACAGAATTATTTGCACCTAAAATCAAACTTTTTTTTCAATACACACGCGCGAGGAACAGAAGTTGAAATGAGAAAATCGCTGACAGCCGTTGTCTGGCAAATACGAAAAGTATCGTTTTGTATTATAAAGGATGCAAACAAAGTGATCATGTTGTGTTTTCGTCATTTCGAATGCGATGTAGTAAAGAAAATGCGTCATAATTGCGGAAAGCCATATATGGCTTCGTATGCGGTAGAGGGTTAAATTATTTATTTATTTATAGTAGAATGGTCAAAAGAGAATAACCACTTCTTTGTATTTTTAAGAAAAACTGTTTTCCTTCTCTTACATCTAAGGTTTGCCGTTATTGCATTAAAAACCCGGGGTGCAGTTACGGAATAAAAACGCGTATAATGTGTTTTATGGATTGTCGGATTGATTGCAAAATTTCTGATATTGACTCGTAAATTGTAATTTTCATCGAATCGAACAGCATAAAACCCGGACTTAACAAAAATATTTTTAAAACTTTGTAACAGTAAAGATGTCTTATTGGAAGGATTTCGAGAGTTTTCGAAGCTACGATTCTACGATTCACTCTACACATTATTCTGACTGCATGTTTTTGCTTTAAGAGTAAAGGTTGTATTTTGTTGAGATGTGTACTACTCCAATATGATGCACTGTACTGCAGCTTGGACTTTAAAAGACCATTATATACCAACTTGGAAGTAGGCAGTCGACAATACAGACTGACTACTTGCTTTGCCTTACAACGCAATTAAGGTACTTTTTAAGGTACAAAATATGGTCCTTCCAATAAAGTCTCTTGCCCAATATTACTCCTAAATACTTAAAGTTGTTAACGCATTCTATTTTAAAGCATGTATTACTGCAATTTAAACTATTGTTAAATGGAAAAGAATTGCGACCATAGACTAAGCTAAAGCGCATACCGCTAGGTGCATTGTTGTATAAAGGAAAATCCTCACAGGTGACACCCAGAATACTAAAAATCATAAATTTACACTCTGAATGACTCGAACTGCAACCAAATTCAGACTGCTATAATTTCCCAACCGTTCACGACAGTGAGCTCAAATTTTGACACATGATAGATAATTTTATTATCTACAAGTTTTTTAAACGATGTGCCTCTCAGTTGTCTGAAAAATTTTTATCCGCGATGGAATTTAAACGTGATAGTGTGATTGCTTTATATTTGGCTGGAAAACCACAAGTAGCTATCGTTAGAGCCCTCCAGCACCTCAACGTGAATAAATCATTTATGTCTTGAACCATAGCTCGTTACCGTGATACTGACAGCGTTGCAAAACGCCATGCATGTGGTCATAAAAAAACATCAACATCGGCAGAAATGGGTCGGAAAGTGAAGGCTCGAATTGAGCGAAAACCACGTCGAAATGGAAGAAAAATGGCGCGTGAGCTCAACATATCGTTGGAACGGATGCAACACATACTGAAAAATGAGCTTGGGCTCAAGCCATTCAGGTTCCATAAAGCACACGATCTTACACCGCAACAGAAAAAAGTTAGAGTCGAAAGAACGAAGGAGTTGCTACGCTTGCACGAAAGTGGTGAGTTGCCGAATTTGGTTTTTTCCCTTGAGTCGCCATTTGTTATCGAGCAATATGTCAACAAACAAAATGATTGAGTTTACTTGCCACAGAGGTCCTTCGAAAATTTACACCTTCGGACGGCCACCAGAAAGCAGGCAGCACCGATGGTGATGGTTTGGGCCGCCATAACCGCCGATGGTCGCTCTCCGTTCGTATTTTTGGACCGTGGCTCAAAATTAATGCGATCGTATACCGTGAAGCTGTCTTAGAGGCAGTATTGAAGCCTTGGGCAAACAATCATTTCGGTCGGAGACCGTGGACATTTCAACAAGATTGGTTAAAAAACACTGTTCCACACTTCATTTCTTCGACACAATGGATTGCAAATTCTCCGGATGCAAATCCGTTGGATTTCTCTGTTTGGGGTATTTCGAAGGCGAAGGTGGGCACTACAAAATACCAAAGTTTGGACCACCTCAAACAAGCCACTTGCGTGCAGCGTGCGATGGTTTCTTCGGCCGTCTCAAGGCCATTATTCGCGCCAAAGGTGGACATATTGAAAACTACGGATACAATTTGAAAACTGATGTATTTTCCAACATTTTTGGCTTTGGCACAATAAAATTTATCAAAAAATAAAAAAAATTATAGCATTTTAAAAAGTTGGAGTTAGAGTCATTCACCCTGTAGTTGTTTTTGCTTATGACCAATTTGCGGTATGTAAACCATCTTCGTAATACATCCAAATCATGATTGACGTCAAGAAAAAGATCGAGTTCATTGCAGGAGTTCACATCAGCGATTTTTGTCAAAGTTTTGTTAACAATATTTAAAAAAGCGTTGAAAAGAACTGTTTTTATTTAGTTTAAAAAAAAATGGGTTCCGGAAAGACTTTTCCAGCAACAAAAAAAGGAAAAATAGATGCTTTCATTGATATAGGACTCTCAGACCGAGAAATTGCAAGGAGGCTTAAAAGAAGTAAGACTGTTGTAAACAGTTATCTTGCAGAAGCAACAACAAATTCTAATCTACCAGCGACTAAAATAAGGGTCAACAACCAATATAGCAACGGTCCGAGAGATAATACGAAAATACTGAGAAAAAACTTAAAAAGAAACCTGTTTTGCGGCATGAACACAAGGACAGGACAACATGTTGCTTGGAGCAGTGAATGGAAACGCGTTGTCTTTTCGGATGAAAAAAAGTTTAACCTTGACGGTCCCGATGGTTACAACTTTTATTTTCATGATCTAAGAAAGGAGGAGCTTATTTTGGCAAGACACCACAGCCGTACATCAGGTGTAATGGTGTGGGGAGCTATTACGTACTATGGCACAATCCAGTTGGAGTTTTTGTCCACAGCTATGAAGGGAAACAACTACAAATGTTTGCCAAAGTGGTCATTTCCAAAAGTGAAAAACATTTTCGGGCCCTTGCCTTGGATATTCCAACAAGGCAATGCCCCCATCCACAGTTCCTGGGTTGTTAGAAGTTGGATTCAGTCAGAAGACGTGGAACTTTTGCCATGGCCACCCTATTCACCGGACTTAAACATAATCGAAACTGTTTGGGCATGGTTATCTCGTAAAGTGTATGAAGGCGGCAGACAATTTGAAGACAAGGACAATTTAATCGAAGCATTCGGGATGCCTGAGCCCAAATTTCTCTTGGTTTTTTTAAAAAACTATATGATTCTATTCCAAACTGTCTTATAGAGGCCATATCGAAAAATGGCGGGCATACTCATTATTAATGTAGAAAAACATAATAAATAAATGTTTTAAAACCATAAAATGTAAACATTTTATTAATTTTTTCCTTTCTTTCGAAGATTTTGCATGTGACCTCATCCTAGGGGTGCATCTTTTTATACGCTTTTCAAGAAGTTCATTGTTTGATCTTGGGAAATTCCAACGGTCGTTTCTTATTTACCCATTAATTTTATGACTTCCTGTTGACAAAATACCATATGTACTTGTTCACAGGTAGTAAAAATTTGCGGGTACAAAATTTCAAACAGGTATTGTATAAAGATTGAAAATCCATTGCTAAGTGTATGGCCTCATCCTAGTGATCGGTACTGTGAATCAAAAATAAAATAAAATGAGGCCGAAAACAAAACCTTGTGGCACATCAGTATTGATTACTTTCGGAGAACTAAACTGATTTCGGATCTTTAACAATTGTTTACGATTTGTAAGATACTCGTATGATGAGAACCAAGAATAAATAAAACCCCTAAAACCCGCTTTGTATATGTTTGTCTTATACCATTGTGTGATCCACCATATCAAACGCCTTCGTAATATATATAAACAGGGCGGCTGGTATTTCAGATTTGTTTAAACTTACTAGATAGAGTGGAAAGTGATCTCCTTGACCGCCAGAATGCGCTGCTACTGCAAAAAAGGTTATGGTGCCTTGAAGTCCGTTCATATTTAGGCAGACATGCCAAATTTCAGTGCGATACTGTCTTTAGTTGTGCTTTGACAGCTGATTGTTGATGACGTGTTTGGCATCATGTTTAGTATGGACAAAAACGATTTTCGTTCTCTCATAAAACATTATTTTCTGAGTTGCATAAATATTATGGGGCTAATGTTCCGTCAGATTACACCGTCAAATATTGGTTTCGAGAGTTTCGTGGTGGCCGCAACTCCACTACCGATCAAGTTCGCAGCGGCAGGCCCTCCGATGCGGTTACAGAGGACAATGTCAGAAAAATACGTGAAATGGTGTTGGCTGACCGGAAAGTGAAGGTGCACCAGCTAGCAGATACCACAAAGATTAGTACTGAGCGCACACGCCATGTTTTGGGCAATATTCTGCATATGAAAAAGTTATCCTGCCGCTGGGTGTCGCGAATGCTCAATTGGTAACTGGATTTGGATCCCTCGGACTATTATCTCTTCCCAAACCTCAAAAGATGGCTCATCAATAAAAAATTCAGCTCACGCGAGGAAATCATTGACGCCATGGAGGAGTATTTTGCAGACTTTCCGGAAAATTATTTTTCGGACGGGATCAAGAAGTTGGAAAATCGCTGGAATAAGTGTATTAAGCTAAAAGAGGACTATATTGAATAATATAAAAAAAAAATTGTTTTAATTCACAAGGAGGTCACTTTTCGCTCCATCTCGTAAAGGAGTTATCTTAATCGATTATCTTCAAAAAGGAATAACCATTACAGGAGCATACTACGCATCATTATTTGCCAAGCTGGAGGCAGAAATTGCGGAAAAACGGCCATATTTGCAGAAAAAGAATATCATGTTTTACTAAGACAACGCACCGTCTCACACTTCAGCGGTTGCCATGGCGAAAATCTATGAATGGCCATCCGCCTTAATCACCAGCGCCAAGCGACTTATTTTTGTTCCCTCATCTAAAAACTGCCCACGTAGGACAGAGATTTTCGTCAAATAAGGAGGCAATCACCTTCGTGAACAATTACTTTGCAGAGAAATACTCCAAGTACTATTTGGACTAGCTGGGAACATCGCTGGGAGAAGTGTGTAGAGACTACGAGTATGTAGGAAAATAAAAAAAAATTTTAGAAAAAATGTCTTGTATCATTGTTCGGAAAGTTTTCAGATAGCCCTCGTATGTTACAAGCTGATGTAATAAAGGTGTTACAACTGTTTGCTGATATTGATAAAAATACTCTCAAAAAACCCTTGTACCCTAGTGCGTCCAATTTTAAGCAGTTTTCCAGACCAGTTTCCAAACCTTTGAATGTCGGAATTTTGCTTATAAAAAAAGGTCTCTTTAAGTCATTCGTCATTTGTAAAAGAACACTTTTCTTTGTACAGAACAACAAATTAAAAAGTATTTTACGGTACAGTATTGATAAATCTATTTTTATTGAAGACTATGGAAGGTACGAGTAGTCCTATGTATTTTATTTTTTCAATTGGCCAAATTTGCCGTATTTTTTACTTTTTTTAAATAGCACTAAAGTACAACAATATAAGTCGTGTACTTGATATTTGAAAAATTGGCTTTAAAAACTCTTTTCAACTTGATGTTTGAGCAAAGTTTGTACTTGGAATATTTTATTACGTACATACGTACAGCTGTTTGCAAAATAGCAGCAATTCTATAAGACGAGTGCTAAAAACTTCACGGTTAAGCTGTTTGCATCAAGGTTTTACAGGCTTTTACTGTCTCATTTGATAACGCAGCTAGTCAAATCGACAAGACATAGTTTTTTGGTGTGCAGAACAAATAGCAGTGAAGTTGCAATTCTCTCTATTTGATTTTAAATAAAAAGACTGTCTTTTTTTCAAAAACGTCGTACTAACAAAGAACTGCATGAGTTGCGTTCAAAAATGCAGATTTTCTGGAGCACTAACTTAGTCAAACAGTAGTACCCTTGTGTTCATAAACGTCAACATATCGTCATACTTGTGCAGATTTGTTAGGCATTTCAATTGCGGCTGCAGAAAAAGTTGGAAAATTTTAGTGCGGAATAGTTTTGTTTTTTTTTTGAAAAGCAAAGATTTATGTAAGAACTGTTGTCCATCTGAATATTACATTTTCTTGCACTGACATGCCGTTTTTGAATGCAGAACAGATGATGATCATACTAAGATACGTCTGCAAAGTAAATGCGTTCAAAAACACAGGAAGAAAGATATGCGATTATGCTAATGCAGAAATGCTGACGTTTATGCACCCACCTTATGTGATTTGAGATGATGATTCGATTTCTCAAAATTTGATAGTTAAAATGGGTCAACGTTAGCATTGTAGTCAATTGAAAATGAACTTAATTACAAAAAAATTCTAAAAGACATAACGCAGACGTTATACCACCTTGGTCAAAAATTTTCGGGAATTTATTCAGAAAATTAAAAATACAAGTTTATTCATCTAAATCTATATTTTCCCCTTCAGAGTAACACCCATCGACTGCGACACACTTATGGCAGCGCTTGGTCCAATCCTCGAAACTTTTTTTATATTCGGTTTTCGGTATGTCCATCAGTGCTTCCTGCGATTTTTCCATTACTTCCCCTCGGCTGCTGAAACGCGTTCCCCGTAGTAGTTTTTTAACTCGATTGAATAGAAAGAAGTCACAGGGAGCCAAATCAGGTGAAGTCGGTGGCTGTTGGATGGTATTTGTTGCATTTTTCGTCAAACAATTACGAATAATGATGGGACTGTGCGACCGCGACGGTGCGTTATCATGGTGCAAAATCCACGAGTTTTCTGCCCACAATTCTGGTCTCTTTCGGCGAATTGCTTCACGCAAACGTCTCGTAACGCCCAAATACTCGTAATACTCTTTGTTTACTGTCTGGCCTTCTGGCAAAAATTCATGATGCACTACACCCTTGTAATCCATGAAAACCTTCTTTTTTGACTGAAAACGACGTGGTTTTTTTGGTCTCGGCTCATTTGGTGAACGCCATTCACTTGCCTGATGTCTGGATTGCGTGTCATGTCGTACTCATAAACCCACGTCTCGTCTCCAGTAATGATCCTTTTGATGAATGTGGGATCGGATTCAGCCTTGCAAATCATCTCTTTTGCGACGTCAACACGGTCTCTTTTTTGCATGAAATTGAGGTCTTTTGGCACCAACTTTGCTGCTACACGACGGAAACCCAAATCATTAACCAAAATGTCTTGGACGGATCCATAGGCAATATTCAAGTCCTCCGCTATCTCTCTGATGGTTAATTTGCGGTTCATCAATGTTTTCGTTGGTTTTCGATGCCGATGGTCTGCCACTGCGTTCATCATCTTCGATTGACTCACAACCACTTTTGAACCGCTTGCGCCATTGGTAAACGACCGGTTTCTTTAGAGAATCGTTGCCGAAACATTTTTCCAACATTTCCAACGTTCGCGCACCATTAAATCTGTTTTTTACTCAAAATTTAGTACAAGTTCGTTGTTGCAAATCAAAATCCATTTCTAAAATTGTAAAAAATCGCCAACACACACAGAGATAGATGTACTCTTGGCTCCGTAAGTTTTGCAAATGTCAAGCTATGACGCTAAGATTTAGAGGGAATGTCAACAACAGATTTACTAACTTAACAAAAAAAAAAAAACAGAACTCAAATCGGAACAATGGGAGCGCCACATGGTGGTGTCCCCCGGGAACATTTTGATCAAGGTGGTAGGCCCCCGTTACCATCTTTGCTATAATGCACTCGCATAACGTTTTTTTTAAACTAACGCTGCATCTCTCTCCACTTGGTGTACGTGATTTTAGATATGAGTGGACCAATTCAAAGCTGGAAACACTTCATGACACAAAAATTGCTATATTACTCATAAATCAGCGCATTTTTACTCAGAGTCAAATTGGCGATTCTTACAGTTTGGCCAGAAAGATGCAGAATTTTCAGCAATTTCCGAAGATTTCACTGACCTAATTAACTTGTTCCTACACTCTTCGATATGGACTTTGGCCAAATCTTCTTGCAGATATAGTAGATGTGTTGATGTTCTCAGGTAAGGTTTACTTAACTTTTAGCATTCTGTGATGGGAGATGTTTTATGTACGAAGCGCTATGTCAAGATACAGCTTCTAAGAATTCGTTGAATGTATCTGACAAGTTGTTAGCAGCTGCTCTAGACGCATCACCCTCCAATCATGTGTTGCAAATCGATTCTCGACCATTACTCTTTATTTTCACAAATATCCACCAAAAAAAAAGAAGAAAAAAAAGCACATTCCCATTGAAATAACTAATGAGATAACAACGTAGATACTCGTACGTATCTCAAGTAAAATTCACCGAAAGGGTTAATCAAAGTATTGAGTGGCGGTCATACAAATAAACCTAACAAGAGACTTCATCAGATTCCGGCAATCTCTTTCAGTGAAAGCGATTAAGCCCACTAGACATTATTAAATGTGAATATCTTTATGTATCTGCAGTGTACATAGAACAAACAAACGTATTGCCGTTGGGCAAGCTCATGTACATTAATCAGAACCGCTAAAGAAGAGTGCTTGTGGTCGACCCTCCAGGTACATTCTATTTACCAGTTGGCTCCACATAACGGTCCTAACTTCTTGGGCATGTCTATAGCTTCAAGAGAATTTCCCATCTGTGTAAATATATACTTTCTGTCCGAAACGTTGACCTTATTCTAGAAGATCGTATTCGTATATAAGGAAGATTTCATTCGCATTTTTCAGAGTCCAAATATTACGTTCGAATTGAACATGGCACGCAATCCTCTGACGCTACTATTCGCTACGATTTTCTATTGCTTCGTTCTGGTAACAGGTAAGAAGTCGTGCATTTTTCCAAAAAATTTGGATTAATTGATTTGAAGAAGGTAGATCTGTCCAGCAACCAAAAGCGGTGGTGCAACAACAACCTACGGACGTAGCTGTTATTGATAAAAATACGAGTAGCTTACCTGATGGAGATATAGCGGAGTATCGCTTTCTAACTGGCGCCGGTGGCACTAACAATGGTGGCGGTTCAAGTGCTGCAACTATTAATGATTTCATCACACGAAAGCAACAAATTTTGGAATCCTTACGTCCACAAGGTGGTTTGTCTACAGGAACAGGAGCAAATATAGTCGTAGTGAACGGGGGGGCTACAGCAACGGGTACTGGCACAGCTACCGCTACTGGTACTGCTGGTACTGGTGCTGCTGCAGTAGGTGGTAGTAATGTGCCAGGCATTCTTCTACCACAAGTCATAGCTGCTGCAGCTGGAGGTACGTAGTTAAACAATCGAAACAATTGTAACAATTTAAATTGGATTTTTGTTTTTTTTTTTTAGGGAGAAGGAGAAGGCGGCCAACTCAGAGACGTAACAATGGAAGCAATAGAAACCAAAGTCAGCGCCAACGTCCCCAGATCTATGTGGTGCGTCCTTGAATTTTTAATTCTCGCATCGATGAAAAGGTAAGAACTAGCCTAATCTTGGGCCCTGAATTCGGTTATGGACCATCGAAGAAAGAAGGAGAAAAATAAATAATTAAAATGAAACGTTTGTGGGGTCTTTGTTATTTGCAAACAGACGACGCGGTGACTGGCGGTATAGAGAGAGGAAAGCGATTATCAGAATTCTAATTGGGGGCCGGTCAATGAATTGAATGATATGTTTGTCTCAATTATTCAAATAAGCTGATGGGTAGATCCACTTCAGTCCAAGTCCTCGCCTCAAATCCAGTTCGAATATCAACTGAATACCTAGATACTGATGGTAGCTAAGATTGTATTGGTCGCAATGGTATTGACCATTCCTAATGAACTCGTCATTTGCCGCTAATTGATTTCTTCACAGATTATATCAGAACCGGTTCTTAGGGTTCTTTCGATGTACAAATATATTCGGATGTGTGTTTGGGATAGCTCCATGGTTAGCCCCCCCTTGGTGCAGGGAAAAATCTTCGATATATTCTAGATGCATGTGTAACCAAACAAATCTTGTTTTGTCTTCTTTCGAATCGGTTCGCTTGGCCGAAATCCGAAATCATCCGGCTGGCGGCTTCCTCTCGCCCTTCAGAAAAAGGTGAACAGAAAGAAAAGCAAAAAAAAAAAAAAGAAGAATTAATCTGGATTCAGCAGGTGTTTTCCCTCGTTGTTTACCAATCGACGGCATTGCCGCTTCTGGAAATCTGGAAATCATGACGGCAAACGGTAATGATGATGACCTGGTCGCTATTATTGTTGATGTTAGGGACGGATTTGTAATTCAACCTCGTCGCGAGTTCAACTCGTTGAATTTAACATGAATGGGAGCGTGTGTGTCTTGCTGTATATCTATGTAGAGGTAGGATAGATTCTGGGAAAGAGAATTGGGTATCTAGAATGATTAATTGATGGAAAAAAGATTGTGGACCCGCAACTAATTATCTTGTCCTAGTTCGGTCCATGGCATGTATAAATCGAGTGTCTCAGGATAAAGGGGTTGAAGATGGCCCTTGGCTAGCTGTCTATTTCAAGTCAGTAGCTTTGGGAACATTAAATTAGCAAACGAGAGTTTGATATGGTTGCTCAAAAGGTTGTTTCCATCAATGAAGATGGTGTGAGAATGTGTCGGCATAAACAAAAGCAAGGAAGTGATTCTCCATTCTTCTGGTTTAATTCTCGCTGGTTTTATGGTTTGGAAAAAAGGATGTTGGTATATATGGTAATTACAGGTAGAAAGGTAGGTAGGTGTTCCTATTCACGTGTAAACCAGAAACAACAAATCAACACTGCGTGAGTTTAGTAGGTAAAAATGATTTCTTTCACAAGGTTAAGTCCTTACTAAGTTGCGAACCTTTAAGGTGATGAAAAGAATTCGTTTCCTTATAATTATCTAATTGCCGGTAAAGTAGGTATAAGGTTCGAATTTTCTGGTTAGGCGAACGATAAGAAGACGCAGTGTTCTTTGTGGATGAACAACTGCGACATATACTAATGTGATTGCCTACCGAGAAGGTTAGCAGCGTCTATTAGGTGTGGACTTATGATCAAAGGCAAACCTAGGCAAGAGATCTTTAGTTTCGGGCATATGAAAAAGTGCTTCGTGACAATCCGCTAAAGGGCACAAGAAATCACCCAGCTAATTACCGAGATTGCGAAATCGCCAAAGAAATACAAAAGAGGCGAAAAAGTCCCACGAAATTCATTCATCCGGACCTAAAGGTGCAAAATCCTAAAACCGATGAGCCCAAGACAGCTAAGAGAGTCACAATGAAGAAACCGGTAACACAAAAGCATAAATCTGCTCAAAAAAACGTTGCCGCATCAAGTGCAATTAAAAAACCTGTACCGGTCCGAGCGAGTTCATACGCTGAGGTAGCGTCAAAAGCCAACAAAATAGATTCGGCCACTCCACATCCGCTGCCTCAAATTCTCGTAGTCATCTTAGAAAAACTGGGTGAACAAATAAAAATAAATAAGCTCTTGTTTGAAAAACTAAGCAAGCTCGAGTTCGTGGCTCGGAAAAAATCTAACAAAAATGAAAATGAAACAGTTGACTAAGATTTTAACATGGAATGCAAATGGCCTTCTGAAAAAAATCGACATATGCCTGATTTCGGAAACACACTTGAAAAAGGGAGTTAAACCCAAGATAAGAGGTTACTCTGGCTGTCACGCGCATCATCCCTCAGAAAACGCGATGGCTGGATCCCCACTTTATATTAAAGACTGCATTAAGCATGCCGAGAACGTGACAATAGAACTTGAATCTGAGCAAATAAGTTCAGTTTCCGTAAACATAAATCATATAGACTACATATAATATAGCATCTTGTTATTTCCCTCCGAGATATAAGATGGCAGACGACGACCTCGATCGATTTTTTTACCAATTTGGGTTAAACTTTATTCTCAGTGGTGATTTCAACGCAAAGCATATACTTTGGGGTTCAAGATTCAATTCGACGAAGGGCAGGCTACAGTACCAAGCAAGTATGAAACGTGGCTTGGACATTTTTCGACGGGCAAGCCAACCTACTAGCCCACCGACACAAATAAAATACCTTACCCGGTCGATTTTTTCATTACAAAAGGGGTCCCCAAATATCTCACGACTTTAGAAGAATCCTATGATCTCTGCTCAGATCACTCGCCAGTATTCCAGATTGACGAATAAGGAAACAAATTGGGATGGTTTCAGGAGAAATTGCAAGGAAAATATTCCTTTCAGAGTTCCACTTACGACGCCGTTGCAAATAGAAGACGAAGTTGACAAGTTCGTGGAAATCATCCAAAGAGCTGTATGGAACAACACTTCCTTTCGAACAAGAGGAATAAAACACGGAAAGCAAATATACGCACCCGATATATGTAGAAGGCCTTCTACGAGAAAAAAGGAAAGAACGGACGAGATGGCAACAATCACGTGCGCCCCCGCATAAATCCTATTTGAACCTCCTTTCAAATAAGCTAAAGCAAATGCTGCACGAATATAACAACCGTGAGACTTCTAAATACCTCGAAAGCTTGACTGCGGACAAGAGTTCCAACTATTCACTCTGGAAAGCCGTGAAGTCGACTAAGAAACCTTTTACGCAATTGCCACCGATAAAAACAGCCAACGGCGAATGGGCAAAAGGAGACAAAGAGAAAGTGAATTTGTTTGCCGACCACTTGGAAGAAACTTTCAAACCGTTCGAAGGACGTCAATTGGCCAAAGAACTTAATCTCAGAACAACTACAATATAAAATCCGAAATCAAAAGAATAATAAGGCTCCAGGATACGATTTGATTACAAGTGAAATTCTAAAGGAGCTACCTCGAAAAGCGTATGTCAAGCTCCTCCACATTATAAATGTTTCCATGAGACTTTTATACGTTCCAAGCCAATAGAAAGTAGCAGGACCCATAATGGTTCCAAAACCGGGGAAAAGTCCAAACGACAAAAAATCGTACAGGCTCATTTGGCTCCTGCCGTTAATTTCAAAAGAAAGGCGATTGATCCCGGATCACCAGTTCGGCTTTAGGGTCAAATCGATAAGGTCTATCGGATAACAAATGTAATTGGAAACGCACTAGAGGGAAAAAAGGAACGTTCAAGCGTTTTTCTCGATGTATCGCAAGCCTTCGACAAGGTATGGCACGAGGGCTTGAAGTATAAGCTACAACAAATTTTACTCGAATACTCGAATCTTATCTTGAAAATAGACTGTTTCGGGTTAAATATGGGATTGAATACTCTGGATTCAAGGAAATTCAAGCTGGCGTTCCACAAGGAAGCGTTCTGGGGCCATACCTATTCTTACTGTACACTAGAGACATACCTCTAGATGAAGAGACTGTGGTAGCCACCTTCGCGGATGACACGGCGCTTAGAGCAATCGTAAATGCTCCATGGTATACAAGGAATAGCGATATTCACCGCGATCTGGGAATTGCAACCGTGAAAGACGAAGTAACAAGCTTTGCTCGTAAGCTTCGCACTCGTCTTGTGCATCATTGCAACCAGGAAATAATCCGGAGATTGGACGGGACAAATCTTGTGCGGCGGCTTCAAAGAACAAAACCCTTCGACTTAGCGCCTTAAGGAGAAACCGTATGAAATAACGATAATAGTAGGTGCCTTCGCTGGAAAGCTTCCTACCAAACGCGATAAACTACAGAAGCTTGAGCTACTTGTTAAGGAAACTTAGTCGTGGTCTTATAGAAAATAGGAGGTTTTTTAGTGAGTAAGAATCTCACACTACCATGAGGGCGTGCTTATGGTGGAGGCTTCTATGCCACTGTGGTAGGCAGTAGGTGCTCGTGCTTATGGTGCCTGCTATGGTGGTGTGGTGGTGCTCTTATGAGCGCGTGCTTATGGTGCCTACCCACGGAAAAAAAGGGCTAAAGTCGCCAACATCAGCCTTATAAGCACGCACGACCCAACAGAGAAGAAGGATGAGGTTTTCATGAACTCCTCGACAAAAGGCGCCGCCTCTGATTTGAAACGGTTTCGCCCGATCACTTCTGCGAACCAGTTGGTTTGACAATGAATGGCGGCTGATATATGTATATGGCAATGAATGATATTGAGTGGCGCTGTAAATGGGGACTAGAGCGGCTCGTGAGCTGGTAAAGAATCGGCTGCAAAGAAAGAAGAAAAAAGAGGCACGAGAAGCGCGAGATCGAGAAAATTGAGATATGTCAAAGAAGGTAAAACGGATGTTCTAGGTTAACAAAGTACGGACGGAAGCCTGGAAATACGAATAAGGGAATCTAGTGGCAGATTCATTGTCAGTGTCAGAGATATAGCAAAACCACTTCTATAGACCATTACGTATATGGCGATGACGTTTCGCTGTCAGGCAGACCGAACCATTCAACTTGGACGACGATGAACGACAATTTCGTCCACCCGCCCTCGGAGAATTGAGGATAGCTATATACCACCTTGATCAAAAATTTTCCGGAATTTATTCAGAAAGTTTAAAATACAAGTTTATTCATCTAAATCTATATCGTGCCCTTCAAGGTAATCCCCATAGACTGCAACACACTTATGCCAGCGCTTGATCCAATCCTCGAAACATTATTCGATTTTCGGTATGTCCATCAGTGCTTCCTGCGATTTTTCCATTACTTCTTTTCGGCTGCTGAAACGCGTTCCCCGTAGTCGTTTTTTAACTCGATTGAACAGAAAGAAGTCACAGGGAGCCAAATCAGGTGAATTCGGTGACTGTTGGATGGTATTTGTTGCATTTTTCGTCAAAAAATTACGAATAATGATGGTACTGTGCGACCGCGACGGTGCGTTATCATGGTGCAAAATCCACGAGTTTTCTGCCCACAATTCTGATCTCTTTCGGCGAATTGCTTCACGCAAACGCCTCATAACGCCCAAACACTCGTAATACTCTTTGTTTACTGTCTGGCCTTCTGGCAAAAATTCATGATGCACTACACCGTTATAATCCATGATAACCGTGAGCATTGCCTTCTTTTTTGACTGAAAACGACGTGGTTTTTTTGGTCTCGGCTCATTTGGTGAACGCCATTCACTTGTCTGATGTCTGGACTGCATGTCGTACTCATGAACCCACGTCTCGTCTCCAGTAATGATCCTTTTGATGGATGTGTGATCGGATTCAGCCTCGCAAATCATCTCTTTTGGGACGTCAACACAGTCTCCTTTTTGCATGAAATTGAGGTCTTTTGGTAAAAAGTTTGCTGCTACACTACGGAAACCCAAATCATTAACCAAAGTGTCTTGGACGGATCCATAGGCAATGTTTAAGTACTCCGCTATCTCTCTGATGGTTAATTTGCGGTTATTGACCAACATTTCAGCATCATCTTCGATTGGCTCACGACAACTTTTGAACCGCTCGTGCCAACGTTCGCGCACCATTAAATCCGTTTTTTACGCAAAATTTTAATACTCGTACAAGTTCGTTGTTGCAAATTGAAATCCATTTCTAAAATTGTACAAAATCGCCAACACACACAGAGATAGATGTACTCTTGGCTACGTAACTCTTGCAAATGTCAAATTATGATGCTATGACTTACAGGGAATATCAACAACAGATTTACCAACTTAACAGAAAAAACAGAACTCAAATCGGAACAATGGGAGCGCCACACGATGGTTTAGTGCGGGAACTTTTTGATCAAGGTGGTATATCAAAACATAAGTTTAACAACGCTGCCGGTAATGGCTACCCAGCTACCGTCCCTAAAATGCGGTCGAACGAAATCCTGCCAGACGAATAAAACTTCAGCACCGTATGCCCGGACAAAGGAGAAAACCCATCGCCTAACAGATCTTCTATTTCCTACCATGTAAGTGTTTGCAACTTTTTGTTAACCAACTGATTGTAGTTTCAGACCTAATAAGTCCACCACTGAGCAGATATTCTTATTACAACAGATCTTCGAAAAAAATGTTGAATTCCAAATCGGCGCCCACCACCTATTTGTCGATTTAAGGGCTGCTTATGACAGCTTATCTGGATTAGCAGTTCGCTGCTCCGTGAGGGTCGGTAATAATTCCACCAAAGCCTTTGATTTCAAAAGAGCCTTCCGACAAGGCGACCCTCTGTCATGCGATTTCTTCAGCAATAATGTGCGAAACTCCCAAATTATACTATTAGTGAGGCATTTGCGGCGAAAAATCAGAAAGGACACACAGCATCGGCGATTCGGAAAAAATTTAAAATTGTCAGATTTAACTTCGAGGCAATTCATGATATTGTTTACCTAGGCTCCGCAATTAATCTAAACAACGACATCACCCTAGAGATTATTCGAAGATTACCTTTTGCTCTTTCTATTTTAACCCGGAAGGCAATTTAGTAGCATAGCTATTTCTCGGACAACCAAAACCTTATCAAATGAGAATGATCAAAAGGACGCAAAGTGGAGAGAGATATTTCACTAAGAACATAAAACAGTGACAAAAAATTAGCTACAATAATCAGAGCTCCTCGGAATAGATGGGACATCAATGTATGTAGACCGGATGGACAATACTTCCGGGCAATGATAAGGAAAGAACATTAAACATCAACGGCAGTGGTGTACGGATAGTACGCTTGGATATTGCACCCTTAAAGTGGTGAAGGTGGTGCCAAAGTTTATCGTCAGAGTGTTAATATCAAAAGTGTGAGCTACGAGCATATGTAGAATATTTTTTTTAATACAATATGACAGAACCAGGGCCTGTGGGGCGATTGATCGGGAGACTGCTTGATGCCCTATGATTGAGCCAGCAGCACAATAATTAAGTTCGTAGCGAAGTGCTTGCTTTACCTGCCTGTGGTGGCCCATGGTAACTGCATATGTAAAACCTTACTTACGCAGGCTAAAATAGGAAAATGAAAAGGGCATTCTCGGCCAGCAGCATTATACTGTCCTATACCCTGCTGGCCCCCGCCCAATTATCAAGGCTTCGCCCATCAATGACGTTGTCTAATAAAAAGCGGGGGTAGATTATTCTAAACTGGTCTTATCGTAAACATCCAGATTTTATTGCATGACTGGATGATACGATTTGACCAGTTACAAGTTGCCGGTCATAGGTCTTGTTGGTAGGCTTGACCACCGGTAGTCCATACCAGGACTTAAATCACGGTACCATGGGAGTCAGGAGTCCCCCGGATCATGGTCCAAGCCTGACTTGTTGACGTAGGCCCCCTTGTTCATCGTGGCTGTAGTTAAAACCCAAAATCGCGGGAAGGGTTTTTCTTTTGGTTTGACCCATTGTAGAGTAGCAAATAAGTACTGGGTGCTGTGACCCTAAGAACAGTAAGAGGTTTTAGGTCGGCCTCGACTCATACCAAGGGTGGAACTTGTGCCTCCAACACAGTTCCGAATTGGTATCAAAGTATTGACGGAGAGCGATGGCAAGGCGTTTCTTTGCTCCCATGGATGTATGGGCATCCCGTAAACATAAGTCTACATGACAGATGGTTTACATTAAAAACCAGACACTAATGTCCTACACCGTCCTAGGGCTTACAACCCTATGCGGAAGAGATTAAGAATCTGTGGCGAACCAACTAATAGCCTCGGATAAAAATTAGCTCACTGTTGATGACCCTAGCAAACGTTTAAAGAACAAAAACCGAACAATTAGCAGGGGCCCTTGACTGCTACATATCTTCCGGATACCACCCTCATCCAGGAAGTCCGATGGAAATGGGCGAACATAAGGATGATATAAAACTGTGATATATGCTATGGTGATTTGCCATATGCGACATAATTAGGCAAGAAGTCTTAAGTTTCCAACACGTCATATAACACTCTGCATCAAGGCAAATTTTGCTAGTATAGGCCTAGGCATGATCCATACGAGCTCCTCGACAAGGCATATGAGCAATGTACAAAGTATGACGTTAAAATCCTACTAGGCGATATAAACGCTAGAATAGGAAAGGTGGAC
Organism: Volucella zonaria; assembly: GCA_963966105.1. Taxonomy (NCBI): domain Eukaryota; kingdom Metazoa; phylum Arthropoda; class Insecta; order Diptera; family Syrphidae; genus Volucella; species Volucella zonaria. The sequence goes on along the minus strand of OZ014532.1, from coordinate 198,715,088 downwards.
ATTTTTGGTAGGACTGTTGGTAAGCATAGCCTAGACAACAACAACACAGACTTAGATTTATTCACTTTGTGGCGGGACGAAATATTGCTATAGCAAGCACATGGTTTCCGCATCTCAATTTACACAAGGCGATCATTTTGCTATAGACGTAAAGCATGACTCTAGTATTCTGGACGTCCGAAGGTTCCGTTGCACAGACTTTGACTTGTTGCAGCCAAGGATTTCCCAAGCGCCATAACGCAGAAGAACTACTGTGAGAAGATGTAACGTAGAAAAGCAGGAATCGCAAGAGACCGTCAGAGCCTTCGCCGACTGCGTATCCCGAAATCTTTCAACAACTCCTATATCGTCAGCAGCAAGTAGGGAAGACCTATCGCAGCGTTGCCAACATGCCATCAGAGACGCCGTAATTGATGCGGTGGGTTTCATCCGACCACCACCAAGATATCCCTGGTTTAATGAAGAATGCCGGAAAGCACATGCAGTTAAACAAGAAGCCTACAAGGCAGCGCTGCAATGAAAGACGAAAGCCGCTCGTGAGCTCTATGAGCAGAATAGGCGAGAAGAACAGAGGCGAAGAAGAAAAAAGAGCTAGAGAACTGCGTGATCGAAGATATTGAGACGTTGTACTCCAGGAATAAACATACGGAAGTTTTACCAACAGGTGAAAAGAACGTGTCAAGGCAAGAAAACCCGTACAGAAGCCTGTAGAGATGAAGGAGGAAACGCTGTAGTACAGTCACAATCGGTGCTGAGAATATGCAACAACTTTTTTTGCGGACTGAATAATGGCGAAGAAACCCAATATACAGGCGTCAGGCAGAATAAACCATTCAACTTAGGCGATGATAGCCAACAGTTCGTTCCACCTGACCAGAATGAAGTAAGGATAGCAACATCTAAGCTAAAATCCAACAAATCAGCTGGACATGACCCCTTGCCAGCCGAGTTATTCAAAGCTACTGAAAATGACTTTGTGCAGAGCAGGTATCAACTCCTGATGTATACCTGATGGAATCTCAGCACCGTTTGCCCAATCCACAAAAAGGAGACCCCCTCAATTACGTCAACTACAGAGGTGTACATCTGCTCAACATCGGATACAGGCTTTTATTTGCTATATGTATTTTGTCGAATTCTGAAACCCTTTGTCAACAATCTGATTTACCCCTATCAGTGCGGTTTCAGACCAGGAAAGTCCACAGTCGACCAAATGTTCACACTCCGGCAGATCCTGGAAAAAACCCAAAAAATCCGGTACCCACTATTTTTTTATCCATCTTAAGGCCGCATATGGCAGCATTTATAGAGATGAGCTATATACATAGAGCCATGTTTAATTTGGGCATCCCAAACTCGTCCATTTGTACAGAGTGACGATTGAGAACGCTCGCTGCTCCGTCAAGGTTGGTAACGACTTAACCGGGAGTTTTTATGTCAAAAAGGTGACGCGCTGTCACGTGACTTCTTTAATATCATACTTGAAAGAATTGCGCGGAACTCACAATCGAACACCGGAGGTACAATCATTCAAAAGTCTGTGCAACTACTGGTGTACGCCGATGACATCTACATAATTGGGAGAGCTCAACGGGCTGTCACCGGTGTGTTCATTTGCATTGAAATGGAAGCTGCGAAAATGGATTGAGCTGTAAATGAGGGGAAAACGAAGTATAAGTTTGCTGTCAACAACAAGAAACACTCAACATCGACGAATTGGACAGAATGTTACATACGACAGCTATAATGTTAAGGAAGTAGAGGACTGTCTACCTTGGCTCTGCTATAAATTCTGCCAACAATACCTCGTCTGAAACCAAAAGAAGGATCTATCACCAATCGCTATTTTTTTGGTTTAAGAAGACAATTGAATAGTAAGGTCCTAGCCCGAAAAACGTAAGTGGATCATTTCTGTCCTAGTTTAAGGCGTTGAAGCATGCACTCTATCGAAAGCGGATGCAGATATCCTCAGCCGTTTCGAGAGAAAAATACTTCGATACATATTCGGTCCCATTTGCTATCACGGACAAGCTGTAAAGCGACATCGTCAGGGAACTACGCATCAGTCGCCTGGTATGGCTAAGACATGTAGATCGAATGGACAGCGATGTTCCGGTCCGCAGAGACTTCGAATCTAATCCTGACGGACAACGCAGTAGAGGAAATCCTCACCTTAGGTGGGGCACACAAATAGAAGGGACGTAAACCGACTTGGAGTGCGCAATTGGAGGTAGTTAGCAAAGGAAACGGATAATTTGAGAGACTTGTTAGTTGGGGTCCAAGTTCGCTCCGAATTGTAGCCCCACTTAAGGAAGTACTCGTAAGTATTACAGCAAATAATTTTTTCACTCTGAATTTTGTTTCCAATGCAGTTGTAGGCATATGTTATGGTCTTCTCGGCTGTTTTTGATGTATCCTGGCTTGACCTTGATTCGATATTTCGAGCATGAGCTTTTGGTGTGTATCTCACTTATCAGCCGTTGAATATTGGCTTTGTAGAAAAAAAATGGCGATAAATCAAACGATCTTGGTGGCATATCCGTAGGTAGTTGAAGTTCTTCAGTTAATCCAATCTTCAGTAAGTAATGGTTGGCGCAATGGACTCGATCTTTGTCTGAGTGCTCTGTTCTGACAGAAGAAACGAAAATCAATGGTTTCATTGGAATGATTCGTAGCGTGCCTGTTGCAACCAGAAATCGTTGGCCATTGACAATAACGTGAGCTCTGGCTTTGTTTTTTGAGAGAACTAGGACCGATAACTTTTGCATTTGTAATTGAGTTTCATGGGTCTCTTTTAGATTTGCTTCACTGCAAAAACGGCAATTTTGCTTGTTCGCAAGCCCATTCAACCAAAAGCGATTTTTCGATTAAAATAACTTTCAACTTCAAGCTGATCAAAAGCCCTATCGGATACTCCTGTCGCAAACCATAGTCGCAGAGCTACAGTTCTACATTATACGCGTGTGGACCAATCTCTTTTTCCAAAATTGTCCGCGTAGTCCAAACAGTTGCGATCGACACTGAATTGACAATTCGGGATGTTCACTCAAAGCAGATGAAAATGCCTTGAGTTGTTTTCCAAATAAAAGGAATGCGGGGGAAAAGAAATACAAAGAATAATGTGGCACTGACCGCCAGAAATGACAAAATTCATTGGGTAAGATTGCTAGGAAATGTTGAGAGAATGAATATCAAGCATAAATGCTTTAATTCATTCTGGCAGGGCAATGTGCACCCAAGTGTGAGGACAATTTAAGCAATTGAATGTTGGTTAAATGAAGATACTCGTACCTATTGCTGGATGCGCATGTTTGCCCCGAATTGAAGCGCTGTCTAAAGTAAAGTAAAGTGAAAACCTTTTTAAATTCTTCTGTATTTGTTGTCTTTCAGAAAAAAAGTTTCCTGAAGCGATTCATCAGGTTGGAGTTTATCTTTTATCATCATTTTAGCTGAAATGTGACTGAAGATAGACATTTTAATACGAGTAGCCAGGTCTCCACTCCTTTGAAATGAGAAGCCTTCTCTTCAGTTCACTTATTAGCAAAAACGAGCAATTTTCTATAAGTCTCCTTATTAATTAGACTTTTTTTTCTTGTAACTGTTTTATAGGCGTAATTTCGTGAAGTGCCCAGAGGCCTTTAGCCGTTGCAGGACTCAAAGCGAGGATGCCGTTTTAATTGTTGAAACTATTATGCTCTTTAGAGCCCCTGTCTTGTCATCTTTTCGTGATAGTTGTACAGGTTTTCCCTTACCTATGATGATGTAAGTGCTAAGTTCTTAGGAATCCTGTTAAGAATAATTATAAAGCAATGAACTCCCTTACGGTGCCGTGAAATAACGCCGAGTGAAATAACGCCGAATTTTGGAATTCCGTGACCCCAAGCAGGGGGGTTGCAGGGGAAACATACCGAGCTGGCCATCGACAAGTGCACACTCACAAGTGCACTGGGAAATTCGCTCCTCGCGTGAAAAAAAAAAAAATAAAAAAAATCGCGCGCGAGTGCAAAAAAAAAACAAAGTTCACTGTGCGGGCGAAAAAAACAACGACGCGCGAGTGCAGTGTAACCGAAATCCACAGTGCGGGCATCACAACCTTCCTGCGCCTGGCTAAACTGTTGCTTGCACTGTTGCATACACTGAGTGTATGTAACAACCGATGGATAGCGGGCTGTGGGTTTGAATTTTGTTGGTGTGCTGGTTCCTATTTTCGTAAGGGCATAACACCTACAACAATTTGATTGGGCAAAACCAACTCTGAATTTATACTTAACATCTGCGCTTAGCAACGTCGGTGTTTGTGTTTTTTGTGTTGGTTTTCTTTGCAATGGCTCGGGAATTCAGAGTGGTTATTGCCAATATACGCGGGCAAAAAAGTAATCACTTTTCCGCGTATGTTCACGTCTGCAAATACAGACCAGTTGTTTTGGCACTTAGTGAAACACAGGTAGATCCCCGCCCACACCTCTCAGATCATACTGATCTGAAGCTACCTGGCTACGAACTAGTGCCACTATTCTTTCCTCATCGCGGTGTCGACATCTATATGCGTAGTGATGTAGCTTACCAAACTCCACCACAATGTAGACCCTGTTCCTATCCGGAATTCAATTTCATGTGGTTAAAATTCCATCTCCGTAAGCAAATTATCCACTACTGCTTTATTTACAGAAGCCCCAAACTGGACAGCAACTCGACCTTTCACGAGCTTGATGCGCTGTCTGACTCCATTCAAAGAATTGTATCCCTGTATCCTCATACTGAAATCGTTATTACGGGCGACTTTAATATGCACAATTCTGGGTGGCTTCGACATTCTGGACAGACAACACCCGAAATACGGCGTGTTGAGATTTTCGCTGCGGAAAATAACTTAACCCAGCTTGTAAATAAGCCCACACGAATACCAGACGCTGACAGTCATACCGCCAACACCCTGGACTTGTTTCTAACTCCTCACCCTGATAAGTACTCCGTTGATGTACTCTCCCTTCTAGGCTCGTCGGACTATTGTGACATATCGGCTAATTTCTCGTACACCGACCATACAGTTAGAGAAAAGATTCCTAAAAGAACAGTATGGCAATACGAGAAAGCGAATTGGAGCGGGCGTAACAGCTTCTTTAGGAATCTTAACCGGTCGTTATGTTTCCTCGATAAGGACGTGGATGCCGCTGCTGACATGATCACAGAAACTATTCTCTTTGGAATGAGATGCTTTACCCCTCATCGGATGAAGAGTATCAAACCAAAAGAAAAGGCGTGGTACGACTCGAGCTGTAAAGAGGCTATCAGGGTTAGAAAAATGTTTTATCGGTCCTTCTAGAGCAGCCCAATAGAGGAAAATCGAAAAAAGTTCAAACGAGCCAGAAATAACTGCAACGCCTTTCTTAAACGTGTAAAATTCCAATAAGACCAAATACTGAGGCAAAAAATACTACAATGTCCCAAAGGTAGTAAAAATTGTTGGTCGTTCGTCAAAAATATTAGAAATTCTGCCTAGTCCTCCATCCCAACGCTCATTTACAATGACATTCCAGCTGTCAGCTCCTTGGACAAGGCCAATCTGCTTCCTGTACACTTTGTGGCTAGTTCAACACTCCCAGATTGTGCTTTGTCCCCGCCTACACTTGAGTGCGTCGAATCTACAATGGGACGAATCCACTTTCGCACTCGTGTAGTAAAGATCTCAACATGCATAAATCCGCTGATCCAGATGGTATATCTCCCCTTTTTCTGAAGAGGTGTTCAGTGGCAAAACGACTGAGTAAGCTTTTTCATCAGTCCTACTCTTTAGGACTCTTTCCGAGCAGATGGAAAACAGCATTTGTCCAGCCCGTCCCTAAAAAAGGCGAGTCTACTTCTCTCTCCTCCTACAGAACCATTGCACTTACGTCCCTTCTTTCCAAGGTCATGGAAACGCTGATAAACCGTCAGCTCATGAAACATCTCGAAACACGAAAACTTCTCAATGACCGGCAATATGGTTTTCGTAGCAACAGGTCCACTGGTAATTTGACAGCATGTCTCACCGAAAAGTGGAACCAAAGCCTACATCAATCTGGCGAAAGCAAGATAGTTGCACTTGATATTTCGAAGGCATTTGGCAGAGTTTGGCATCAGACTCTTTTGTCGAAAATCTGTGCTTTTGGGATCGACGACCCTCTTCTTCAATGGATTAGAAATTACCTTTCGGAACGTTCAATTCAAGTTGTCTTGGACGGTTTCAAGTCTGATATTCACAAAATAAATGCTGGTGTGCCCCAGGGCTCCGTTCTGTCTCCTACACTCTTTTTAATTTTCATCAACGATCTCTTGTCTGCTACTTCTAATCCAATATATTCCTTTGCTGACGACAGTACTCTCTGCTTTTCATATTCGTTCCCGGACTCACGTCCCTGTTCTTCGGCTGTACAACGGGAACGCCAGCGTATGTTAAGCTCATTAAATTCTGATATTAACAGCATAGTGAATTGGGGAACCACTAACAGAGTAGAATTTAATGTTTCCAAAACACAATGCTGTCTGCTGTTGTTAAAGCGAAATTTAAACACCCAGCCATTATCCACGCATGGCACTTGCATCGTCGAAACTTCCCATTCTCGATATGTGTGTCAGTGACAACTTACGTTGGAATGACTACATATTCGGTGTTGTCAAAAACGCTGCTGAATGTCTAGATTTCCTCAAGAGATTTAAGAAATACTTTACCCACTCTGATCTGGCCACAATTATATAAGGCATTCATCCACCCAAAATTGGAGTACAATGCCCACATCTGGTCGGGTGCGCCTAAAACATCTCTGCACCTGCTAGATAGGATCTAAAACCGTGCGATAAGACTCATAGAGGATACTAATATCACTCAAACATTGAACACCCTCCAACACTGTCGTAATGTCTCGTTTCCACCACCAGTGTTCCATAGAAATCACCAGTGGCATTCCGCCCCTTCAAACTTTTAACACCCGTCTCGCTATGAATGCTCATCTGTATACCCTCAAGCCCACTTTGGGACGTACTCTAAAATATCGTGATTCGTTCTTATGCCGTACAACTTGCTTATGGAATGCCCTGCCTAGCTCCTTATTTTCTAGTCATTATAACCTTCAAACATTTAAAACCAACGTTCGCTGGTACCTCTATTTCCATCCTCCCTGATTTAATCCTTGAGCGGGCGCAAGGTATAAAAAAAAAGCATGCCCCCCCTTACCTACCTCACTGTTTTTATGTCACTTTCTAAAACGAACTAACACCATATGATTTAGAATCTATGAAAACAGAATCCTCTCTCTAAATGTGTGAATAAATTCGAAGCGAAATAAGGCCGACTCGGCTTTGTTTCACGTTAGCAAAGTGAAATAAGACCGATCGTAGAAATTCGGCGTTATTTCGCTTTCATAAAGTGCAATAACGCCGAATTTTGGAATTTTGGAATTTTGGAATTCACGGCACCCTTCCTTACTACCGCATGATTACTCGTGCTCGAATAGAGACTCTTGTTAACCTAAAAGCGGCGATGATAAAAATTATCTGAGCTTCACAAATCGAAAGCAGTTCGAAATCAATTGAGGACAACTAGTCTCGAACATGGTTCGAGAATGAGAGTTTCGTCAAAAGCAATTCTTTCAATTGCCTAAAATTCATAAACTAGCCACCGTATTGTCGTGAGCTCAGGCGACATAAATCAGCACTGATAAAAATACATCTTCCAAAAACATGTCAATTATATCCGTATCTTTAATATTGTAACTCCGATTGATATACATGTAACTTATATCAATGCCTTTGGGCGTTTTTACGTGATTCATGTACACTTGTACGCTGAAAGGGCTTTACCTCCACCGATCATAGATACGAGTAGATAAGCCCTTTAATTGAGTTACGACTATTGTTTGGCGTTCATATTTTCATTCATTGGATTCAAAGAAGTTGGTTTCAATAGCATGCAAAAGCAATCACTACTAGATAATGCATTGGTAATGAACTATTTTTATATAAAAGAATCGGTGTCGTACGAATAGTTATAAACTTGTACAAGTAGGATAATGAATATTGAATTTGAAGGCTTGTGCCATTTCCTCGTATTCGTACTCGTACAAAGGAAAGTCAAAGAAACTATGGCGGGGTGTCGTATAAAATTGGGTCAGCAGAAAGGTGCTGTAATTAATTTACATCTCATACGAGCCGCAAATTGTGTGTGAAAGCAAGTAAGCCTTAGAAATAAATTGTTGCAAATGTACGAAACAAGGCCCACTTGTTGCATTGTTTTGTTCGCGATCCATGTCACAGAATTCTTCACTGTGGTATGCTTGCACACCAGTAGGAGTAATGCTACAGTTTTCATATGACGAGTACCTAGCGTGCAATTCATTCCATTGTGCTGCGCATTTGATTTCGTTTCGCAGCTATTTGAAAAGTAACCAGCTGCTGGAGGCGATTATTATTGAAACAATGTTCCCACCCTCCATTAGTATTAGCATCTGCAATTGAAGCTTAAATCACCTAAATAACACTCTTACAAGTATCTACCTGCATACTATTTCAGTTTGGAGTTTCATTTTCTGTGTAGACGCTTGCTAATATATAGTATAGTCGTACGTAGCTTGGAGTAAACTAGCAAAACGGATGCTTTATTTGAGAAAGTTGCACTGTTGTATGGGCTTGGAATGCACTCCCGTTGCTAGTCAATCGTATATTGGGTTTTGAGGTGACACTACGCCTAGGTATGCCTGACTTGTCCCACGCGTTTTCCTCGTAACGCACTTATGTATGCATGTACGTGCATTGTATACATATGTACAGAGTACACACGTATGTACAATATATGAGTGCATTTTCATTATGAATAAGAAAATAAGTTTGTCGGTTGAATAGTGATAAATGGCGGGTGTGGAGGAAAGCAACTTGACATGTGTCAAATTGCTGCAACCACATGCCTAGAACGCCCATTCAGATTGGCCGCTGAGCGCTGAGCGCTGAGCGCTGAGATTGTCTTCGCCAAGCCAACTGACCCTTTTTATTGCCAATGGATGGATGGCATAGAACAGGAGAATACGAGTACGAGTACGAGTACGAGTATAGGAAAATTGCACCACACGATCGAGGAGTTTAAATCACTGAAGCTCTCTCGTTCACTGGCAACATTCCTCGGCAGCAGGTGTTTAGCATAAGTAATTGATATTCCCTGGCTTGCTATAGAATTTCTATGCCTTACCACTTACCACTTGTGCGCTGTGAGTCGTCGTTCGGTTGGCCTGCTGGTCGTCGCTACGTAGATATGTACGATTACGACGAAGCTACGTATATCGCTTCAGTACCTCAGGTGTGTAATGAAGTCAAACCTGTCTTGGAAATGCTCCTTTTGCTGCAACAAGTCGAGCGGTTAATCTGGCTTCTTTACTTGATTTGGTTCTCTAGCGCCCTCTCACCACCACCACCAAACCAATTAAATCGGAAGCTTATGTTCCCATAAAATGAGAATTAAGTCGAGCGGTTTAGTTTGCGATTTCTCATAGTTTTTACTTTGACGTCGATATTTAAGCGAGCGTATGTTGTAACTGTGTGCGGTGGACGCCAATTTTATATCTTTGCATCTGACGGTCAATGTATGAGTATGAGTATTTTGCGACATGATTTGTTTATATGGAACGAAGGTGAATTGTAAAACGCGAACCAAGATCAGGATGCTAACTAGTCATCTCGGCGTACTATTATTATCGGCATTCTAAACATACATACGAGCACATCGATTCGATAGTTGAATCTAATCTGGTTCAGGTTTTTAAGTACCGTTCATTATGAGGGCACAATCTCTGGAAAAAATGTCGTTATGATGTGGCTTTGAAGTGGAAGTGCATGATCATTTAATTGCTTTTCGGTTGTATGGGTACCTGTGGCGAGCTGTAAGCAACATCATGGGACACTAATTTTTCGTTGAGTCTTCGTTAATACCAACCAGCTTGATGAACATGTCAAATTGGTTTAGTTTTAGAGCCTAGTGACGTTCTGTGCCCACTGGCACCCTTTTAGAATGTAGTAATCATAAAGAATTACATACTGATGGTAGGCATAAAGGTGTGATCACTTAAATATAAGCCTCTGGTTTTTGAACTAAGAGGGAGAGTGGGAGAATAATACAGGGAATGTAATGCATGTACATCTGCATATGGTCTGGATAGTTGTCTCCGCATCATACGAAAGTTGTACAATGATACAGATAAGCCCATGAATTGTTGACCTGGGACCTAATACACAGGATGCTGTGAAAATATCTTTCCACCAAATAATATCAATTTTCCTCGGGTTTTTAAAGGTTGTTTTTATAAATCCATATTTAATGAGACTATAAATTTGAATAACAAAAACAAATACGTTTAACAAAAAAAACTTCTTATTAACGTAAGCGCTACAAAAGTGAGTCCCCATATCCATCAATAGCCGCACCACCTTTGTCCACCTTTGTGAAGGGACCTTCAAGCTATTCTACTTGGCAAGGAACAAGTAAGCTTCCTGCATCCTTCAACGTTATGTACGACTTCAGTAGGACGGTTGCCTTTCTGCTATTTTAAGCCTCAACCAAGCCCACATTTTTTTTTATAGGAGGGAGATCAAGACTTTGAGGAGATCAATTCGTATTATTTATTCTATCCTCTTCAACAAATTTTTGCATTATGAATCGGAAAATGATTCCATCGAGTCGGAATAAGGACATCCTTAAGCAAGTTAAGATAAACTTGAACATTTACCTTTTCCTCTTAAATGACAATTTTGCCCACACCATATGAGGAAAGACATGCCCAAATCATCACATCCTTCGCCTGCGACAAAGATTTGATTTGTAGAATTGGCACACTTATAACACGTAACACCTGCCATGTGAGAGACTCAAACGTCCGTCAAAAACACCCGATCCCAAAAATGTTCGCCCTTTAAAGGCGATAAAAGTGGTGATAAAAGTGCTTCCTTTTTTTTAACATGTATTAGTCTTGTTCATATAGAGTTACGAAGCAACCAAAAGCTTCGGACACGGATGGATCTATGCGATGTCTACAAAGGCGATCGTTATCGATGGCAAAAACATCGCCTATTCGGATGCCGATTTGTTGTTAAAGGCAGACCTTAGCAATCTTGAGTTTCCGGCAAATTACCGAGCGTCTCGTAACAATCTCTAGTAAGGCTTAATTTGCCAACGTTAGTCTTATATGCGCCTATGCCACCACAGTGTGGCCGTGGTTTAAGTATTGGGAAGGATGTTCGGCGTTAAATACCAGCCGTGCCCGAGAGGCATTCTTTTTTTTAGGCAACTAAAATCTCGTAAGATGAATGGTTGCCAAAAATACAACAACAAGTCAATTTACACCAACAATTTAGTCTCCTCATTAAATGTTGGATGCCAACCATGGAGCGAAATAACCACTGAACCCGAACACATTTCTCTCTTGCTTTATTCAACTTTCCAAAAAACTTAACACGTCCTCCCGGACTTTAGTAATAGTAATACGCTTTTGAATTTTAAGTTCATGACTACACCGAAGGTAGCTTCTACGAGCTCTTGGACAAGACCTACGAGTAGTGCCCCAGCTATGACATCAAAATTGTCCTCTGCGATTTTAATACAAAGCTAGGAAGAGAGGGCATCTTTGGTAGTGCTATCGGAAAGTTTTGTTTTTTTTTTTTTGCCTTTTGGGGGAAGGAAAAATGCCTTACGCACCATAAGGACGTCTGTTGGCGTTGACCATCCCCGTGTGTCCGCCTCTCTCTGCATGCTTTCGGATCATACGGACTAAAACTCCTCCCAACCCTGTGGCTTCTGACACAGCCCCCTGGGACCGCTCTTTGCATTATTTCAAGGGACTGCGATCCTACACCCTTTCGGGTTTACGTGCTTTCTCAGTATTGTTCTTCTTCTCTCTTCTTTCTTCTGAGAATATTTTCCACAAACTGGCAAATTCTTCCACAGTTCAGGTCACTCGTCAGCATTTTATCCACTATGTTTTCTGGATTAAAAGCGCCAATGCTGTTTTCCAATGCTGTGCGTTGGGCTTTCCATCTTCTCCAGGCAAAAAATGTGTGATGTACGTCGTCTGCTGGGGAGTTGCCGTACTGGCAGAGGCTGGGCTATCCGTTTTGCTGATCCTATGTAAAAAGGCTTTGAAATATCCGTGTCCGGTGAGGAACTGGGTGACGAAGTAGTTGACCTCCCCGTATTTCCGGTCTTTCCACTCAGCCACATTTCTTATCAGCCTCGCTGTCCACCTTCCTCTGCTTTCCGAGATCCAGCGCTCTTGCCACTTCCGTATCGTTTGCTGCTCAGCCTGGTCGATTGCCGCTTCCAATCCGATTTCCGCCTTGTTTTCGTGGACGTAATTCTTTTGTGCCGCTAGGAGATCGATGGGAGTCACTCCTGTGACTACAAGGACGGCTGGTTCCGACACCGTTCGGTAAGAGCTAGCCACGCGTAGATCTGCCGCCATCTGTTTCCGGTACTTTTCTTGTCGAAGCGCGTCTGCCCAGATCTCACTTCCATGTAGGAGAATGGCATGCGTTGTTGACATTAATAGCCCGCGCTTACTTGGCGTTGGACCACCTATGTTCGCCGTTAATCTACTGAGTGATGTTGTAACTCTAGAGGCTGTTTTCGCTGCGTACGCTTTGCGCTTTGTTGCCAGAAAGTTAGTTTTGTGTCAAGCCTCAATCCCAAATACCTCACCGCGTCCTTGCTCTTAATGATTCAGAGCCAATTTGGAAGTCTATTTGCGTCGGGATTTTCTTCTTCGTTAGAAGGACTATCTCAGTTTTCTCCGTCCATCCAGAAGGTTGTTCGTCGCATGACTTGGTTCAACTTTCTTTGCGCGTTTTCAGTGTCTTTTGTCGTTATCACTGCCGCGATGTCGTCTGCGTACCCAACGAGAAAGATGTCTTCGGGCATCTCCATCAGCAGTATATCATGATAGGAAATGTTCCAGAGGTCTGATCCCAGAATTGATCCCTGTGCTGCTCCGGATGTTACTTCCTTCCTTCGTAGGCCTTCTGTGGTCTCGTAGATCAGCTCCCGATCCCTGAGATAGTCCTTCATCATATGTAATAGATAGGCTGGGATGTTGTATCTATTTTCTAGCGTATTTAGTATATCACTCCACCTGGCTAAGTTGAATGCATTTCTTACAGCAAAACGATCTTCTTAGAGCGGCAACTTCCTTGTTGGGCGGTTTGAACAGACTTCACCACTTCTTCAATAGCTCCGACCGTGGAACGTCCTTTCCTGAACCCGTACTGCCTTCCTGCCAAGTCTCCCGCTCTTTGTACTGCATCTGTGAGCCGTGACTTGAGCATACTATACATAAGGGCCTGTACGCTGATGGGGAGTCTGGGTCTCCTTTTCCTTTGCTGATTAGTACCAATCGTTGCTTTTTCCAGTTCTTTGGGAAGATTCCTTCTTCGAGGCAGCTGTTTTACATGTTGAGCAGCAGGTTAGGGCATGCTTGGCAGTCACTTTTATTACTTCTGCTGGAATTTCATCTGGGCCGGGTGCTCTTCTGTTCTTCATTGTCTGCACGGCTAATTCCAACTCTTCTTCGCTAAAACCTGGAGTTTCCTGTCGTCGGGCTGGTGTGTTGTCGGGAGGCCTGGCCGGATGAGTTGGGAAAAGGGTGTTTACAATGCACTCCATCTTGTCTTCGTTTAGAATAGACGGTGCCGATTAGGCTCCCAGTTCCCGCATTACGACCTTGTAGCCTAGCCCGGATTGATGGCCCTTTTGAGCTCGGATCTTTTGGTTCTGAACTCCGCTAGAGCTTCCTCAATGTTTTCAGCGTGTCTTCCCCTTCACCTGGTGACTATGCGCCTACAAGGCATCGTCTGCGGAGCTCAGCTATCTCATCTGTCCACCAGTACACTGGATTTCTCCTTCTGTTGTTCCTGGGCATTGAAACATCACATGCGAGCCGTATCAGTTGCATGGCGGCTTCAGCTTTTACTTCCGCAGATCCTTGTACTTGGAGCACGGCACTTTCTCCTTCTTCAATGACGGATTTGAAAAGCTCTTCGTCTAACCTGTTGATGTTCCATCTCGGTGCTGGTGAACGGTTCCAGATAGGAGTTCGCTGGTTTGCTTCTAAATCAAAAACAATGTATGGATGCTCGCTGCCCGTATAATCCTCGATTACTCGGCAGTTTTTTATTCTTTCGGATGTAGATTCCGTAGCGAAGATTACATCCGGTATGGTGCCTCTTTGCCCTGGCCTCCTGAAATAGGGGTGTTACCTACATTTAACAAGGTATAACATTTCACAGAGTGTACAAGGGAGTGTTGTGCAGGTTCCGGGTGTTGGAGGCAGTCGTCATTTATATCCCGCTCCGCAGTGGAAAGCGGCTGTACTTGGCCTCTGTTTATGCACCTGAGGCTCCACAATCCACTTTATTCATTACAGAGCTCGACACGCTTTTTCGACTTCTGAGGCTGGAATCGGGGGAGAATTATTTTATAATCGGCGGGGACTTCAACGCTAGACATAGAGATTGGGGAAATAATTTGCCAAATACTAGAGGGAACCTACTACTCGATTGGTGGGGTCAGCACGATGTCATGTACAGACTCGGTTTTAAAGCGACGGATAACCCGTCGTTTCCCAGAGGCGGGTCTTATTTGGATCTAATGCTGTACGACGAACGTATACGACTGACAGGTACGAATTTACAAACGCTAAACTGTCTGCGCACATTCGTGTATGACAGTGACCATTGCGGTTTTAGCACCGAAATTACAGTTCCCAACGAAATTGCGGAATTGGAGGAGTATGTCCAAAGATATTCTTACAACTACAGCAGGACTCGATGGACACGCTTCTCCGCAACCTTGACAAGAGCACTCTCCTCGAACACACTCCACCCACCGTCCTCAAACGAGGACATCGACAAGTACCTAAAACGAATGGATGAGACAATTAAACAAACTATGGACGCTACAATACCGCGATATCTACATACGACTAACGAAGACCTGTTCCGCAATCCAACTATTGACGCACTACACCGACATAAAAGTAGACTTCTGACAAGACTCAAAAACTTGTACAGACAACTAACTGACAGACAAGACCCGGAGATTAGGACACTGAAGGCGTCGATTAAAAATATTCAAACGTTAACAAAAGAGAATTACAGAATTTCTGTAAGTTCGTATTGGAACAACAGGCTTCGGGCTGTAAACACCAGCAACCCGAATATGTTCCCGCAAATAAACAAACTATTTCGGAGAAAAAATCAAAACGACCTTCAGTGTCTTAAAATAGCCTGGACAACAGACAACGAACGGTTACTGACAATAGCAGGTATTAATCCAAATGAGGCCGCTGATGATGACGACTTCTTTGTGATCGAGCATCCACAAGAGAAGGTTGAGGCCATAGGGGCGACTTTCCAGGAAATATACAAGGCCACTGATACCATTGGCCCTAATTATGACCTGGACAATCGCAAATATTGTCATTACCGGAGAGGGTGACCTACTGCCGTTCATTTCGAAGGAAGAGCTCCATGAGATCCTCGACACAATCAGGGCTAAGAAATCAGTCGGGACCGATGATATTCCGAACATCGTGCTTCGACATCTTCCTCTAGAAGCGGTGGGCATTTACACCACCCGATGTAATAATGCAATGAATAATGCATATTATCCAGCGCATTGGAAAACGGCGGTGGTGCAACCTATCCCCAAAAAGGGAAAGGATATATCCAATCCGGCGAATCTCCGGTCGATAAGTCTCCTTCTGAATATTAGTAAGGTTTTTGAAAAAGTTATCAATAGAGCGCTATCTAGGTGGGTTGAGGACAAACATATAGTTCCGGATAATCAATTCGGTTTTAAGGCGGGACATGATATCTCACATGCCGCGTCTAAACTGGTGTCCGATATCCAATGGAATAAAAGCAAAAACCAATGTACTGGTGCCTGCCTTGTTGACTTGGAGAAGGCCTTCGACACCGTATGGTTAGAGGGTCTTTTCTATAAGCTGACTAGGCTGGGGATCAGTAAACCACTCTTGTACATTCTTTATAATATTCTAACCAACAGACAGTTCATCGTAAAAAATGGCGATGTGACTTCTGTTGGAATATTTAAAATTAAAAATGGTCTTCAGCAAGGCGCGATCAATTCGCCGATCCTATTCAACATTTATACAAGCGACTTGATAGGTTCACTTCCCCATACTATTGCGTACGCAGACGATTTGATAGCGTACAGAACAGGTCCAAAAATCGAGGTCATTAATACTCTCTTGCAGCGTGACTTCGATAAGATAAGACGATTTTGTGATGACTGGAAGTTGAAAATCAACTTTCAGAAGTCGGAAACCATTCTCTTTAGGACGCCGTTGTCTGGAGCCTCTAGGGATACCAGAAAAAATTGGCGAAAGTTCTCGATCATTGGACAACACGGACAGCCTCTTGCCTGTCGGAATGTATTTTGATAAAAATGTAGATGCTGCTCTGACCAGAGCTAAAGGCGCTTTTGCCCTTACAAAGAGACTGTTTTATAGCAGCCAACTCGATGAGACAGAAAAGGTAATCTGCTACATGGCCCTTATCAGGCCCATGCTGGTATTCGGGTGCCCCGTGTGGTTCAATGTACGAGCAAGCTTAATGGAAAAGATTCGGGTGTTTAAGAGGGCTTGCCTTCGCTTGTACAGAACACCAGAGTCGGAGTACAAAAAATTCTATCGTAATGAGGTCCTTTACAACAGGGCGAACCTAATAAGAGTGGACAACTTCGTAATTAAGCTGACTCGAAGGCACATTGCAAGAGCAATGGCCTCGACGAATAACCTGATATCTGGGGCTTACTACCCCAACTACCTTTACCACGAGAGTGTGCGCTCTGACGGCTTCGTTCCACCGGAAGCATTCTTCTACCTAGATCAGATAGGGTTGATCCAGGATAGATCAGCGGTCCCGTTAATCTTCCATGTCGCTCGGAAAGCTGGGGACAGGCGACTCAACTACGGCAGAGACGTCGCACGCGGCAGTGTGGATCGTCTCAGGTTCAGTAGGGCGGTGGGGAATCGCGATAAGAGGGATGTCGTTCGGCAGCACCAGCATTTCTGGTGGTTGAATGATGTAGAAGATGTTTCGTCGTCGTTTCCGTCAATTACGGACCAGCCTCACTAATGAGGCAGAGCTAACCAATCTATTTGCTCTGTGAATAGCGATGGCCAACTTACATAGGTTTAGGTTAGCATTTAAGAAATATATACATATATTAGTATATACTAATTAATTGTATATAATATCTATGTGTGTGTATTGTGTATGTAGGTTAGGTAGACTAAGGTTTATTTTAAGTTAGATATTAAGTTTTATAAAAAATTAAGTCCATATGCTAATTTTTGTTAACAATTTTTTCTTAGCCTTAAGTATAGAAAATAATTATTCCTAAGTAAAATGTAAATATAGTTGAAAGACTTAGATATAAGATTTTAGAATAGCTTTGAGTGTCTGTGTGGGACCAATAAGTTAATATAAGATTGTTAAGTAATTTTAAGCTAGCATTTAAGCATTTTTTGTTAGTATGTAAGGATTAATGATTAAGATAATAAAATGTATATAAAACTAAAACTTAGATACCGGTGAGTCGAATCTTAAATTTTTCCTAAGATAAAGTCGACTTAAGTGAAAATTGCCTGTTATTTCTACGAGTTTAGAGTTAAGGTCGACATTAACACTAAAATCGACTCTAAATTTTGTTATTTCTAAGAGTCAAAGTCTTTAAAGAAAAATTTAAGCTATGAAATGAGTTATACAATTTTCAAGCTCACACAAAAATAACCAAAGGAGAAAAAGGGCTGATGTATCGTCATCTGAAAGTGACAATGTTGAAATACCGAATCTGATGATTCACCAGGAAATTTCATGGGAAATGAAAGCTTTCCCGATGTTAAGTCAAATGAAATTGAAAAATCTACTAATACATTAGATGATGATCAGATATCGTTAGAACTTGGAAACTATGTTTTAGTTTGCAGGGAAATATAAGGCAGCAAGTTTTTTGTGTTTTTCAAATAATTGAAACGTTTAGCGATACAGCTTTTAATGTAAGTTTTCTTTGAAGGGCAAATAATTCTAAAACAGATTTTATTAAACCCCCGATAGACAATAGATCGGTTATCTCAAAAAGAGAAATTGAGCTTAAATTACCTGATCCTACCAATTTAGCATCAACTTCTAGGTGCCGAAAAAAATACAACTTTAAATTTAATTTTTCAAGCTACAATGTCAAATAATTTTATTATTTATAGCATAGTATTTATATTATTATATATTATTATTATTGATATATTTCGTATTTTTATTTTCAACGTGCTTTGTGTTCCTAACTATGATAGACAACAGAAAAAGGAAGATAGAGGAAAGGTGGAAAACGAAATAGGTAAGAGTAATGAAATTCCATCAGTAAATTTGTGCATAGTATTCAAAAGCTTTTTTAGTAGTTGTAGTTGTATTATTTGCTCTTTTAATATGCAAGGGTAGCTCATTCCAAAGATGAATCGCATATACATGCGGCTTGTAAATAAATAGTTATTTTCATTGTTCTTGGATTAGTCGCGAACTTAATTTTTTCAAAAAGTTAATCCGGTTGTTTGGTTGTTATAATTTTGTGAAATGTTGGGTCTACAAGTAAGTTTCCAGCGTTTGTCAGAGATGGCGCCACCAGTGGATCCCGGGCAGAAATGTCAGACCCCATGTGTTTTATTTGTAGGTTTTGTATCTGTCAACAACTTTGCAGCGTTATATTTGAGCAGTTCTATCGGTGTCGTACATTTTATCGAGGAAAATCATGGCAAGTTTCTAACCAAATAAACGTCATTTGCGGGAAGCGCTGCTTTTATTCTTTAATATGAAGAAAAGTGCGGCTGAGGCCTATCGTTTGCTTTCGGAAACTTATGGGGCGGAATGTATTGGTGAATAGACGTGCCGCTAGTGGTTCAAACGGTTCAAAAGTGGTGATTTTGGAGTTGAAGACAAAGATCGCCCCGGAAAGACGAAAAGTTTTGAAGACGAGGAATTGGACGCTTTACTGGATGAGGATCCGTGTCAGATTCAAGAAGAACTTGCTGCATCATTGGGCGTCACTCAACAAGCCGTTTCCCTGCGCCTAAAAGCACTGGGATTCATTCAAAAGGTTGGAAACTGGGTGCCGTACGAATTGAAGCCAAGAGACGTCGAACGGCGATTTTGCATGTCCGAAATGTTACTGCAGCGGTATAAAAATAAATCATTTTTGCATCGTATTGTCACTGGTGATGAGAAATGGATTTATTATGATAATCCTAAACGCAGAAAATAGTATACAAAGCCCGGCGAGCCCGCCCAATCGACGCCGAAACGAAATATTCACGTGAATAAGGTCATGCTCTGCATATGGTGGGATCAAAAGGGTGTCATATACTACCAACTGCTTCCGAGTGGTGAAACCATCAAAGGACCATTATATCGAACCCAACTAATTCGTTTGAAGCGGGCATTAAAAAAAAAACGGCCAGAATATGAGACCAGGTATGAGTCCGTCATTTTTCATCACAACAATGCTCGGCCACATGTTGCGGTTTCGGTGAAAAACTATTTGGAAAATAGTTGATGGGAAATTCTGCCTCACCCGCCTTACAATCCAGACTTGGCACCATCTGACTACCACTTGTTTCGTTCGATGCAGAACGCTCTTACGGGAATACGCTTCAGCTCAGTAGAGGAAATCAAAAATTGACTCGACACATTCTTGGGCTCGAAAGACGAGCAATTTTTTTGGTCCGGAATTCATAAATTGCCAGAAAGATGGGGGAAAGTTGTAGCTTCCGATGGACAATACTTTGAATAAAGCATTGTAACTATGTTTTCATAATAAAACTTCAAATTTTGGAAAAAAAAACGCTGGAAACTTACTTGTAGACCCAATTATTTCAAATACCTTACTTAAAAAAGGAAGAATCGCTATTGGTCGGTGTTCGATATTGTTAGAAGTTGATGGCAGTGGTAAAATTTTGGCAATTTTCCACCTATCGGGAAAAACTGACGTAGTTATGACCGAGTTAAATATGTGGGTTATGTTAGAAAGTAGTACAGGTAGGTAGAATTTTAATAAAAACTTTGAAAACATCATCCGAGCCAAAAGCTTTGGATTTGATCTTGAAAATTGTTTGGCCAACACTTAACTCATCAACTCCGGGGATTGAAAATATTACTTCTTGCTGATGGTCGGTGGTAGAAGGGACGGTCTGAAAATCAAGTGGATTGCAGTTGTTTTGAACAAACTTTCTGTTAAGCACATCCAGGTTGGTGTTATCAGGGATAGATTCCTTAGCAGACTTCTTAGCAGACTTCAGTTCCATCTTCCGATCGTTCTTCCAAAATTTTGAGGTAGAATCGGCGGAGTTAAATTTGTTCTGATAAAAAGACTTTTTCTTATTTCGAATCAGGAGGGTAACTGCGTTCTTACTGTAGCGTATTCATTGTAAATAGCTGAACATTTGTTTTTAATTTTTGAAAAGTTATACGACGTTTCTTCACCTTGATTTACATTTACTGAAAATGCATTTACGTTCAAGTATATCAAATCATGGTGTGAAAAAGCAGGTGCAAAGAAGTTGGTCGTAGTGCAATATGGAATCAGGATTAGACACGATAAATACATCTTAGAGGGAGGCCCGTCTGTTAGGCGCAAAATGATCATAATTCGCAAAATGTAAACTAAAAGATTCAACCATATCAACGAATTGTTTATTTTTTCCTTAACAATAATTGTAAACTTTTTTTTTTTAAATTATTCTTTAATAGTGAAGTTGTCTATAAACTTCATAACTTCAAAGAAATTTGTGTTTAGTGTGTTATTAAAAGAATGGTGAAGGCCGTGTTCACAATGAATTAATGTGTAGTATTCACAATTACAATAAGCGGGAATTAAAGTGTTTTTAATATTTCACTCTAAAGTATCAAAAAGCCTTCGAGAAATCAAGCAAGCAAAGAAGGGTAACACATCCCTTATCGAACTCTTGTCTTATATCCTCCAAAATATTAACCATTGCAGTAGAGCAGCTGTGGTTGGATCTAAAACTGGATTGTCCCCCATACGAAAGGCCGTTAAGAGATAAGTAATCCAGAAGTTGTCCTGCTATGAGTTCCTCAGAGACTTTTGGCAAGCATGGTAAAATATAAATAAATATAAAGTATAAATGAATTTGATTTTAGTCAGACTAAGGAAGTAGTGCACTCGCTGCCAAGACTGGCAGATTTTGTTGTAGTCACTGAAGACGAAAATTATCCAATCCGTAACAGCTTTCAAATCTGACTCCATAGGTGAAGATGGCGTGCCAGTACGCTTTATTAGACTTATCTTACCGCAAATTGTACCTCATCTCACACATGTAATCAACTGGTGCATAACAACATCAACGTTTCCTCAGACCTGGAAAATTGCGAGAGTTTTGCCTATCGCAAAGAAAACCTATCCAGCATCTCCTGCCGATTTTAGACCGATTAGCATTCTACCCTGCTTGTCCAATAAGTTGTCTTGTCTCTCAATAAGTTGCTGAGTGCTCAGCAGTTAGGTTTTAGGGGTAACCACAACTGTTCCACAGCCATGGTCAATTTACTTGAAGAAATAAGACAAAATTTTTACAGGGGTCATGTTTCATTTCTTTGTCTGCTGGATTTCTCAAAGGCCTTCGATAAAGTAAATCATAAAATTCTGTGTTGGAAGCTAAAGAACAATTTTGGGTTTACTGAAAGGGCAGTGAAATTGCTGAGTAGTTTTCTTTCCGGTAGGTCGCAAATGGTAATTTCGGGTGAACGTAGTTCTTCACTAGGGGAAATCAAACAAGGTGTGCCACAGGGTTCAATATTGGGACCGATTCTCTTCTGCATTTTCATAAATGACTTGCCATTAGTGTGCAGACATTCTTCAGTACACCTATATGCAGATGGCGTTCAACTACACCTAGCGAAACCGTACTCCAACCTTAATGAAATCGCCTTTCTCATTAACGATGACTTAAAACGCATATATTCTTGGTCAGTGTCAAATGGGTTACTACTAAATCCGCCGAAATCTCAAGTAATTCGAATATCAAAGAAAAAATTCAATTTTAGTCTCCTACCTGACTTATATCTTAATAATAATAAAATCAAAGCCGTAGAATCAACTACTAGTCTACTACTACTATAACTCGAAATCTATCCGGTCAGAATCACATCAACGTGGTCATTGGTCGTATCTACGGATGCCTTCGTAAGTTGTGGCTTAGCGCATATTTCACTCCGATTGAAGCACGACGAAAGCTTGTTACTAGTTAATATTACCTCTCATAACATATACTGAGGTCGTATATAACAGTCTTGACTCATTATCTCAGTGTAAATTACAAATAGCTTTTAATGATGCGGCGCGTTACATTTATGGCATTCGTAGATATGAGCATATCTCCGAATACTCTAGGGATTTATAACGTTGAAATTTGCAACAGTATATCAATGCTAGAAACTGTATATTCTTACACAAAATTATTAATAATGAAAGTCCGTTTTATTTGTATAGCAGGCTTAATTTCACTCGCTCTTCAAGAACAACCAACCTTTATTTTTCATTCACACTCTAAGACTATGGAACTCCTTGCCCTCACATCTAAGATCAATATCAAATCCTTGAAATTTTAAAAGTGCAATACTCCTATATTTTTCTACACAACAAAACTAAACCTATCCCCTTCTTCCTATTCATTTATAATGTTTATATATATTAGTTTTAAATTTGTAATAAAATTATACATCTGAAATTAGAATATTAATTACTAAAAAAGATAATATCTTAATGTACAAACCATTTGAATGAAATAAATGAAATAAATGAAATGAAATACTTATAGGCCTAAAATAAGTTGCAGAGGTCGGAGTAGGTAGTCCTAACTCGTTTCTGTTTTTCTTTATTTTTAATATCAGCCCCGGAACTTTTTGAATAAACTGTGTATGTATCTACGTGTATAACTAAACAGTCTCAATCTGCGGATGAAGTTGATTTTTATGTAACTCAATAATGATGCATTTTTTTTTTTACAGATCTATCCTTAAAATAATGTTGTCTTATAATGGGTTCGCCGATTTTTATACAAATATCTAAAATCGTATCCGACTCATCGGATAGATTTACAGCAGGACTACCTACTGCCATCAAGACGATTAAATATGGAACAACAAAAAAAAGCGTCAAAACTTCACATTCACTCTGGAGATTCTCTAGAGACTTTGCTTCAATTTCGGATAGAGACGAAATAGCGAATCCAAGTCATTTGTATTTAGTATTGTGAAAGATGGGTGCCACACATTACAAACTCGTCGCTTGATTGGAAAACATTCAAATTGATTGCACATAAATTAGACCCTTAACTACAAAATGCGAAACTTCTCCAAAAAAAAAAAAAAAAAAAAAAAACACGGTGTTACCCAAAACGCCCACATGCCAAAAATCCAAGCCACTTAAGCGAAGGTCTAGTGGACAGAAAAAAAAAAAGAAAACAAAAACAATATGTCAATGCCTCATCAAACAATAAATCAGAAGGTCGTAAATGTTATGCTACCACAACCACGTTGATTTGCATTCCAAAGAATGCCAGTAAAATCCACCTCTTTACAACAAAAAAAAAGAAGAGGAACCCAAAATGGTTATTTCTGTTTTAAATTTTTAATTACGACGTACAAAATAAGGGAATCCGGTGGTGGACAGCCTAAGAATCCGGAAATGCTGATAACAGTAGCGATCCTTCCAAATTGAGGTCGCACAATAAATCACCTGACTCATTGTACCTAGAATAGACATTCGACATACGAGTATTTTCTCCATAATAAGTATCTACTAATTGATTGTGAGATTGTTGGCTTCAAAATGTTAACATCAAAACATACAACTCATGGGCAGAAATAAAAGAAAATAATGAGCATATTATTTATCAAAGTAAAGTAAGATAAAAAAAAAAAACTGTGTAAGTATAGATACATATAAATAAATCCATCTACAAAAGGTCGCAGCCGAAAGACTCAACCGAAAGGCCGTCAAAATCCAATCTGGAACAAATTGTGTAGGATGGGCTCAGAGCAACAAATAACACACAAACTACAAACAATGCACGTAAGGCGTACAAATACGACTACGGCTATGGCTATGGCTACGGATACGGCTACGAGTAACGTGCGTTTGGCTTGGGTACAATCGTAAAGATACTCGTACGATGTACACCAGCCGTAGTAAAACTGTGAAGAAGTAAAAAAAAGGTGATCGGTAGCAAGGCAGATCGGCAGATCGAGATCGCCACACGATCAAATGAAATATGTTTGAATAAGAAATAAGAGAGCAAAAGCCAAGAGTGGAGAGTCGATTGAAAGCCGAGTGCCGAGTGAAGCTTCGGTTCAGTTCGGGCACGCGCAAATGCTACTTATCCCCCAGCATCTTTGGCTGCGGCTGTGGCTGCGTCTGCGTCTGTGGTTGTGACTCTGGATCTGTCTCTCGCTTCGGATTTGACTCTGGCCTCCTCCGCTATCGTATTGTAGCATACGGCTCCGACGACCTTCATGGCTTCATCATCAAGTCGCGATGTTTTGCTACATTTGCTGTTGCGTCAAACAAACGAAAGAGGAAAGAACGAATGAAATAAGATTAAACTCGTACAAAGTCATTTGCAGAAGCCAAGGTTCAACTGCATTTAAAAAAAAAAAAAAAAACCGGATGGATACTTTTCTTCTTCAGCATCATGGTGGGTATTAATAGATTTATCATGGCTTTACGAACGCGATATACACCTTTCCGGATCCATTACGAGGAATGACAAGCTCTAACTGCTAAACAAATGCGAGTAGCAACACGAGAGACATATAACATACACAGGAATGTACGAGAACTCGCTTACGTACATCCATACATACTTGTACATGTGATGTGTCTCTGGAGGATTGTGAGGGGACAAAAGCAAGTGAGCAGATGCATTCGCAACAAATTGTGAGGATAATATAAGATTTCTTGCTTTGTCAGATGTGTTTCATTTATTCCTGGAAGCCACCGCCGCACACATGCACACGCTCGAGTGCACTTAACATATTGTCATGCGAAGAAAATCCAATGCGGGAATAACCACTAAGATAACTCGGCTAAATTATGGTAGGGCTTTTGTGCTGGATGAGATATGCAATTATGCAGTTCCTTCCCAAGAATTTTATTTCTATGATTGAGGTTTATTGATTTCCTAAGTAATTTCGATTATCTCTGATTGCTTAACTTGGTGCCATCGGACTGATACAGGATCTTGTCAGTTCGAAGACGTGTTAACATACCTACACCATGGGGGTATACGATGCATGAACGCAGGATACGAGGATACATCGGTTGGATAAATCGAGATTCAAATCATTTTTAAAGCCAATTTACACTAATTGCAAGGATCAATGCACAGTGTGGTTGTGCCACCATCACATCAACTAATTACATCGTCTCATTTAAGATCAAAGTTGGTCCACTCTTCTCAATGCAGACCGCCTCATCTATTTCGTCACAGCAGCTATTATGCAATGATGTAGCAGCAAAAAGAAGTACAGATAATCGCTGGCTTTGTTGGCCTAACTTCCTTCCTAGACATAGAGGGTACCTATAATAATGTCCACAAATCTCTGATCGAGCTGGGCATAGAGGAATTTGTTAGTCAATGGATAGTCTCTAGGCTCAGAATAATCCTTCATTCACGCAACACTAGGTAATAGCCAGTTAACCAATTTCGCCCATAGAGGAACGTCACAGGACAGCGTTATGTTTCCTCTACTCTGCCTAATGGTTATGAACAAAAGTCTTGTATGACTAGACAGAGAAGGGGTCAAAGTGGTGATAATAGTGTCAGGGAAGTTTCCCTCCGTGATAAGTGAATCATTGAGTCCTAGACAGGGTAAATACCTGGGCTGCAAATTGTGGCTTTGGTGTCAAGCCAACTAAAACTGAACTGATGCTATTCACTACCAAAACCAAAATACCTGATTTTACCCCTTCCTGTGTTAATGGTCAACCGTTCACACTATACTCCAGCGTTAGGTATCCGGGTATCGTGCTTGACCCAAAATTCAACTGGAAGCAAAACATCGAACATGGAGTAAGGAAGGCGTGTGTCGCCTTCTATGCCTGCAGTAAGACCTTTGGAAAGAAGTGGGGACGTCAACCAAAGATGACATTGTGGATGTATACAGCCGTGGTGCGTCCAATACTCACCTATGTACTAGTTACAAGTATGGTGGCCCGCAAAGGCTCCAACCTGACGAAACTAAAAAGGCTTCATAGAACAGCCAGTATATGCACCACGGGCGTATTGAAATCATCTCCAACGGATACCCTTACTGTGCTCCTGTATTTTCTGCCTCTCGATCTACAGACAAAAGATATCGCACTATGCGGTATCAAAGAATCTGGTTGATGAGCTGCACGGCCTTACGGGTACAACAACTCGTTACCAAACGGCATGGTCACGTTTCCAACCGACTATATCACATCCAAATTAAACTTCCATGTAGGGTTTCCCATCAGAGCTCAGTGGGAGAAGGACGATGTAGTAAAGGACTTCGAAACTGTCATCTACACCAACGGATCGAAGATGAAGTGTGCTATGGGGGCCAGTGTCTACTCGCAAGCAATGAAAGTATCAATATCATACCGCTTGCCGAATTTTGCGGGTACCATATCCTCTAAACTGATGCCGGAACGAGCATGCCGCGTTGGGTCACGCTTGAGAGTCCCAATGCTCTGGGTTCCTGGGCACAGCGACATAAAAGGAAACGAGCGTGCGGACAAGCAGGGCTTAGCGGTTAAAGAGTAAATATACTCACACTTCCTGCAGAAAGCCAACCTCCGATAGAGGGGATTAAACAACGAAGCTGCTAGTGAGCTATGTTAAATATTGGGTTTTCTTTTTCAAAATTTGAACGTTTATTTAAGAAAAACATGTACAATAGTATTATTCACATATAATTTTTTGCGCTTGGGATTGTCAAAATGGATCCGTTTTTCATCACCAATAACAATCCGATGCAAAAATGACTTCCTTTTGTGGCGTTCCAGCAGCATTTCGGACATGCAAAACCGCCTTTCGACGTCTCTCGGCTTGAGTTCATGTGGAACCCAATTTCCTTGTTTTTGAATATATCCAGCTGCTTTTAAACGTTTTGAAATGGCTGCTTGAGTGACACCCAAAGATTCTGCGAGCTCTTCTTGTGTTTGGCAACAATCTTCATAGAGTAATGCTTCCAGTTCTTCATCTTCAAACTTTTTTGGCTGCCCAGGACGTTCATCGTCTTCCAAGCCAAAATCACCACTTTTAAATCGTGCAAACCACTTTTGGCACGTTCGTTCAGCTAGCGCATGTTCACCATAAACTTCCACCAAAATACGATGACTTTCGGCAGCAGTTTTCTTCGTATTAAAGTAATGAAGAAGAACTCCCCGCAAAAACACTTTTTCAGGCACAAAGTTCATCGGTTGCAGTGACGGCTGAGGCCTGAAGCTGTTGCTTCCCTTGATGGCTTCAAGTCGTCTGGCATTGATGGCATACACCCAGCTATGTAACAAAAGGGTATACATAGATCAGCTGCTGATAATTCTGAAAAGAATCTTCACTGCTACTCCAGCACTGGCACACATACAGAAACTGTGACGGTGGCTTTTATACCGAAAATCGGAAAAGATGACGCCAGGAGTTTCAAACCTATAAATCTGACTTCCTACATGTTGAAGAGCATGGAAAGAAAGGTCGAGATCCATGGGCACCAATCTGCCATACGAATGCATCCTTTGTCTGCGATGCAGCACGCCTGATGCAAAATCTAGTAGGCCGAATTGAACCCGCACTCGACAAGAAAGAATACGCGCTGGCCACTTTCATCGACATTGAGTGTGCTTTCGACAACGCAGCTTTTGACGGCATGTGTAAAACAGTGATACAACATGGCGTAGACGAATCTCTACTTTTGTGGATAAAAACAATGGGCCTGAATAGGACATTAATTGCGGATGCTGACTGTGGACAATATGTGATGGCGGAGGTAAACAGGGGTTACCCGCAAGGCGGCGTTTTGTTTCCACTACTATGGTGCATGATGGTCGCTTCACTGCTCAATACACTCAATAATGCTGACGCCTATACACAGTCATAATCAGATGATGCAGCTGTACTGTCTGTGGGATCGCGTCTAGCGACTCTCTAAAGCAGAGGGAGCCCTAGATGTGATCGACATGGTGCACTATAGGTAGGCTTTCAGTTAATGCTTTCAAAGCTGAGGTTCTCTTTACGAGAAGGAAGGAAGTTGTCTGGTCTGACTCACCAGTGAGGGATCACTATCCAATTCTCCGAAGAAAATAAGTATTTGCGTGTTATTCTGGATAACAAACTTCTATGGACTAAACATGTTACGTCAAAAGCCTCTAAGGCGCTGACGGCCTTTCGCAATCGAAACGATCTATCGGCAAGATATTGTGCTTGTCATCGAGAAGGGCCTTGTGGATCTACACGGCTATGATAGAGTCAATTATATCCTATGCGTCGGGTGTCTAGTTTAAAAAAGCTGTTACGAAAATAGGTGATTGCTGATTTTACCAGACTGCAAAGTGCGGTCTGTCTCGGCTCTCTGTAGGGGCCTAGCGCCGCTCTAAACGCATTTATGAATCCGCTTGATATGGCACAATGACACCAGAACTCCTGCTCCAGAAGAAATATGTCATCGACCGTCCCTGTGCCCAAGACTGGTTGCAGCCAGAATCTGAGCCAGAAAAGGAATGCAGTCGGGTCTTCACCGATGGCTCCAAAACTGACTTAGTATGCGGCGCTAGTGTCTTTCTGGAGGACGACAACTTTAGATTTCACTGCTCGTTAGAAAAACTTGCGTTTGTCTTCCAAGAGGATATACATATACGAAAACCTCATGGCAAGGAACTATACTGTGAAGAACCGATGGAGGGGGCGAAGTATTTGCATCTGTAACAACTGCAAAGCTGCACTTAAAGCCCTACTGACCCCTCTTACAACTTCCAGCTTAGTTCGATAATCCAAGGCAACACTGAACGCAGTCAGATAGCTAAATCCAGAGAGTCTCAGGTCACAATAGGAGAACGGGAAATTAAATCGCCGATGAACTTGCTAGACACGGCTCAGAGGAGAAGTTTTCAGGATCCTAACCTGCGCTAAGTCTACCTACGTCCGCCGTTAAGGCTTCCATTGACAGCTAGGTTTCATCTGTGCACAATTCCAGATGGCATGACCCTCCATGTTTCAGGCAGACCAAATGAATGCTTCCATATGTCTCTAAGATGTCAGCGGCCCTCCTGCTGTCCTTCAGCAAGAAACATTGCAGGTTGCTTACTGGCGTCGTGACGGGACACAACACTTTTGCTAAGAACTGAAATGTGCTGGGCATAAATGATATAACATTCTGTGACGACGACACCGCGAAGCCCTATCTCTGTGAATGTCCGGGATACACTCGCATCAGGCTGCTGGCACTTGGCGTTGCCGTGGTGGGTGCTCGTATTGTATGCATTCTATCACTGAAGCTCTTACTCATCTTTTTTAGAATGACTGATTCCATTGAAACATTAAAAAGAACTTACAAGGAGCACAATGCACCAGTTGTATGGAGTGCTCTGTTCCGACAGGCAAAAAGAAAAAGGCTTTGGCAAGGATGCTTTTTAATTGCCGTATACTTTATTGCTCCGATCACACAGTAGCTACACACGCATCACCAAAAAACGATGAAGGTGTTCGCCTTGATGTGTTTTATGCTTTTTGCCATAAAATTAATTGTAAGTGTCATACTCAAGCATACAACTTTGCGCCATGAATCCATTTGTCTTTATTAAAAAATAATGGTAGGTACAAAATTAATTTTATTTATACATCTGTGCTTAAAAATTTAGTGAAATTTTTGGAAATATGCCAGCGTTAGTGATGGTATATTTCGAACACGGTTTTTCTCACGAATTCGCGCGACTTTTTCTCTTTTTTCCATCCAAATTCCCACAACAATCCCACACTTTCATTTTTTATTCATAGAAGTTTGTGAATACAAAGAATAAAATGACATCCTCTGGTATGGCATGGTAATTGCTTTAGAGAGCAGAAGATGAGCCTATTTGGAAGCGGACTTTTCACCAGAGGAAGTCTTCGGAAAGAGGTCTCTATCATTACGCATGTGAGCAAGTTCTTGATTATAATCGCATCGTGAGCATTTTATTCTGTGCGAGCATTGTCCCAAGCATAAACTCACTTTAGTGGAGCGTTAAATTTATTAAATGTAGCTAACACGACAAGATTTCCGGAAACGAAGGTAATTAGCTTTGTGGTAGAGTGAAATAGCTGCGCGAGTTGCCTACACCCAACTTCCACAAAGAGATATCGTAGTTCACTGGCAAAATTTCGTTTTTTGAATATCGGAATGTCTTATTGTAGGCAAGGTATACCAATATGCTGAAATTCCGAAGAAGTACGGAGATTTGATGTACATAGAAGGCCTCCTAAGAATCACTGATTGAGCATTGCAAAACCAATGCTGGTCAGGCACCTAAGGTCTGTGGTGATAATGGCCAGGAAACTATTGGTGGAGCAGCATTTGATGTTTCGAATTTCACCCACTGTCAAAAGGAAACATTTGGTTTAATGAAAAATACAATATAGCGAAACAGAAGGGAGCGGTTTGGAGGAACATCAGCTTTAGCCAAGAAAAAAAAAAGAACATGGCCGTGCCACGGGGAGGTGCTACTTCAAAAAGACGTTCGAAATTTTTGCCAGAAGGTAAAAAACGCACCAAAGAATCTACGCTACCAGAAATCTGCAGAAGCAAGGGTGGAAATGTACAACGAGTCCCATTCGGTGGTCTACATATGAAAAGATTACTTCTGCAGATTGTTAAACAGCAATGATGAGCTGTGAAGTATGTTGTTTAGCCTGCGGTTAGGCTGCGTGGACGATGTTCACCTGCAATTCAACAGCAAGCCTGCCTATTCGACCAAGAAGGAGTTTGGATACCTGTACCGAAGCCTAGACCTATAAAATTGTGACAGATCTGACAACTTCCTCAAGGGAATTCTATTTTTCACTTCTTTTCATAGGAGGCTAAAAGCAGAGCTTTGCTCATGTCCATAGTGTGTTCTTTTCTTCTTTCAAGTCGATCATTGCCATTTGTGGTGGAGCATCTAACGCCTTAACAACGTTTGAAGTAGAGATAGTTAGGCAAAATAGCCATTATTAGGGCGCTGATACAACCGTTACACCGTCGTAGAGTTACTGTTTGAGCTGAAGTCGACACTATTGGACTGTATGCTTGCAGCTGTATCAATTACTAGTGATCGTGCATGTTGCACAACTTCTTAGTACCTGGTTTAGGTGGACGATTCTTATAGGACGGTCCTACACCTGACATAACGACATGATAGATAGGTTTTGTGTGTTACCTATTGTTTTTTTTTGAATAATAAAATTTAATTAAACTTATCTTCATATTTTAACTTTACAATTTATGTAGTCACTTTGTGAAAATTGTATAAAGTAAATGGGCACACCACTTGTACCGACGCAAAGATTAACCATTTTTTCGGTATTTTGCATGGCTTTTCGAAGTATTTCTTGCGAAATACCGGCCATTTACCGTTGTTGGTATAAACCCAGCCTTTCAAATATATCCACAAAAAGAAAAGGTCAGGCGGAGTCAAATTAGATGACAGTGATAGTTAGTCGAAGTCGATTTTTTAAATGATCATCGTCTTCAATTGAGTCCCGAGCATTATGGGATAATGTGTCATCTTGTTAAAACCAGTAATTCTCCATGCCATTTGTACCAGTTCTGATGCTATCAATGCCCTATATTACGCCTTAGCCATTACTGTCTTCGAAAAAATAAGGTCAAATGACTCTTTCAGAGCATATATCGCACCATATCGCAACTTAAAATTAATTCTGGGCTTAGAGGTCCCCAATATCAAACATTTTGCGTATTAACGCTTCTACACGGGGCAAAATGAGCTTCGTCGGTCATGATCACACTGTTTAAAAAAACAGATAATTTGCATGTTTCAGGCGCATCGCTTCCAAGTGGCAATAATGTTTGGGCCATTTGCATCTTGAATGGGCAATTATGCAAATTAACCTTAAAAATTGTCTACATAGTCGATGGAAGCAAGCCAATATCGGTTTTTGCAGCATCAACGAACTACCACTACCGCTGTTGGCACTGTTACACCGCGATATTTTTATCTATACGAACTTTGCGGTAACATAATGAAGGGCTAACATTCATGATTAAATTTAATAATTCCAGTTCTTCCTTTTGGAGTGTGAAGCTCCATGATAAGAATTGTCCTGCAATGATGTTCCCGTCATTTTTGTTCTTATTTACTTACTTAGGTGGAGCTACAGTTCGGGGTGGACCTAGGCCTTAACTAAAAAGCCTCTCTAGTTAGCTTGATCTTTAGCTGACTGCCTACAGTTGCACTCCCTTCTACTTGTGCCCAAGGTGAGATCTTCTTCTACTGTGTTACCCCTTCGGGGTTAGCTTCGAAGACTCTGCGGGCCGGAGCATTAGTGTCAATTCGATCCACATGTTTTAGCCACTTCGCTGATCATAGTCCATTCCCATACGATTTGTTTGCGAAGAAACAAGGTCCAATGTGTGAACCCGTAGGTAAGTGGCTGTTGGAAAGGCCAACAAACTTAGGCCTATTGGCCTAATGTGATGCCATAGAACCAGTTCGAGCTTATGATGAAGGGTAGGAGACTGTTTACGTCTATATTCTTTAGATCGTTTAGGTCATTGTAGAAGAAAGCTCCTAAGTGAAGTTTTCTTCCCTGGGAGAGAGCTGGACATGTACAGAGTAGGTGGAGGATTGTCTCCTCTTCCTGCTCGTCCATGCAGCTTCTACAGAAACCGTTTGTGAAAGCCTCAAGCCTTCTTGCCTGCTTGCCTATTAGGCAGTGTCCAGTGATGATACCTATGATGGCGCTGAGATCTTTGCTATTTAGAAGAATCCGAGCGATTCGGGTCTTGCTTTAACCAGATCTGTTGAGTCCCTAGACATGTTGGTCCAACAGTCCACCTAAGGTCAGTTTGGAATTGATTATCTTACTATCCTTTATCATAAGACCGATTAACTCCCCAAGTGAGTCCTCTACCTGCAGAGTTGACAGCGTAGTCATGATTGCGGATGTCTTGATGTTGTTAAATGCACCCTCTGTGTCCAGGAAAGCGACCATTGTGTACTCTCTATATTGTAGGGATCGTTCGATGTGGCTAGTCAGTGAATTCAGAGCCGTTTCCACCGAGCCGTTGACAAAAGTCGTGGATCAATTTTAGCTTGTATATCGATATCAATCAGTCGTTCTAGAGTTTTCAGTAGGAAGGATGATAGACTTATACGCCTGACGTCGATTGGGACAACTTGAGAGCATTTTCTGGCTTTGGGAGTGAAAACTACATTGACTTTTCTCCATGACAGTGGAATATGGATCAGTCCTACATAGCTCCTGCTTAAGCAGGATAATATCTGAGGACCTCGGTAGCTTGGCAGATATTATACCGTCCGGACCAGCAGACTTGTATGGCTTGAATGGCTTGAAGCTACTCAGTGCCCAGAGCAGTTTGTCTCTTGTAATTAGACCATAAATTTTCATCCCGGTTTCAATACTCCTATTTAGTTTGCTACTGACCGCGAATAAGGAACTACCTTGAAAGTGTGTGTCAAGTAGCAGGTTGAGTGATTCATCACTTGAGGTTGACCAAGAGCCATAGTTTTTTTTCAAACAGCTAGGCATCATAGGTTTTGTAGAGAGGATTTTTCTTAGCCGCGGTCCCTCAGAGGTTTGTGTGATTTTGTCACAGAATGACCTCCAGAATTGTCACTTTGCCTTCGTCAGTTCTTTTTTGTATATTTTGGGGGATTCTTTATATGAGTCCCAGTCAGTCACTTTTCTTGTGCTTTTTGCTAAGTTGAAAAGTTTTCTGCAAGTGTTTCTGAGCAGTCCCAGTGCTGATGTCCACCAATGCGACTTTTTCTTGCCTCTAGGTTGAATGTTGAATAAGAGGGCAGAAATCGGCCGTAGCCTGATTGACAGCTAGGGTGAATTCCATATCAAGCTCGTTAGTATCACGCTAGGGGCTTGAGAGTTCAGAGGATAGCGTTTCTGACACTATTCGTCTATATTTTGGCCAATCAGTTTTCCGATAATTCCGGAATGCTGGTTTGCTGGGAGGAGCATCACTCAGGGTGAATTGGATGAATCAGTGTTCAGATTATACCATCCAGTTCATTAGCATAGGTGTGATGCTGTCGGTGACAGGAGAGATATCTAGCACTTCCTGTTGGTTTCTTGTTATAAAAGTGGGCTCATTGCAAATGTTGCAGACAATGAGGTTAGTACTTAAAATATAATCAAAAAGTAACTCACCTCTATTGTTGATGTCGGTACTGCCCCATACCGTGAGATGAGCGTTAGCGTCGCACCCGAATATGAGGCCAGTTTTTAGCCTTCCAGCTTCCAGTACCACCCTTTCTAGGTTATCACCAGATATTCCGATGCCAGCTAGTAGAACCATTTGGCAATCTCTAGTCTGGCAACGGTTAAGTCGGGGTCGCTGATATTAGGAAGCAAAAATACATTAAGGCTACGTTTCCCTAATATACAAGTTCTAATCTTACGTTTGTCTCCTGTATAGAGCGGAGCGTATACAGGTGTCCCAAGTCCACGAACCACGCCTTCTACGATCCATGGTTCCTGGATTAAGATAATGTCTTCTGCGGTTTTTGAAAGACGCAGAATAAGTGCGGCCGAAGCATTTTTAGAGTGATTGAGATTAATTTGGAGAAACCGTGTTACAACATTGTTAGAATTTACCAGAGCAGCCTCCACCACGGTGCTGTTCAAGTCCTCCGATTCTGAAGATATGCCCAAGAGCTCATTTTCCTCTGATCGTATAGAATATAGTTTTGCTTCGTCATTGGTTTCCACTTTCCACAGAATGTCAGAAGAGGAGACCGACTACGGCCCAATTGGATTGGAGTCGTCGCTATCCATTTCTGGAAAGGATATCAAGGCTCCAAGGTCTAAGGTTGTATTTAAAGTTTCAGTTAAAGGAGGAGGAGGTTGCTTATCAGCATCCAGCTCATCCTTTTTATAGACCCTTAGGTGAATTGACTCGAAACCGAACCGAATCATGCCTTTAGTCTGCGCTAGGGAGCTAAGGGATTCCTTATTGATCACGATCAACGCGCAATCTATAATGGCCCTTTAGTTCTTCTAGTTTCGCGACTTTCCAATCATAAGTCGGAAGGGTCGGGTTGCTGAGCCTAATGATCTTCAGAGAGCTCTAGGTCTGCTAGGGATATCTTCCCTAGATACGACCTCGGGTTTCGCACCTGGTAAAATCTCTCCTAATCCACCTATGACTTTGGTGAAAAGATCAGGAGATCTTTGATTGGCATATGCGATAAGCTTGACGTGGCTTTGGTGCCAGCCAGTGTCGCTTGTGATGGGAGGTGATCCGGAGTTTTCCCGCATGATGGGCAAGAAGTTGCTCGAAATCTTTAACTTGACTAACTTCCTGTCGATTACTGTGATCATTATTGCGTGAAACAGTAACATGTTATAAATAGAGAGGCTTCTTGTTATTTGTTCTTGGATTTTCTAAGAACCAAAAGCGGGATTTCTTCTTTTAGCAAAGTCTTGAAGGTGGAAATATATCTCGTCGCTCGAAATGATTTTTTGGTACTATTCTTAATCAATTTTGTGCATTTCTGACATCTAATGGGCAAGGTTAACACGCTGCTGATGGTCGGACGGCTTAATTCGTCGATTGAGTTTTAGGTTTTTGTCTTATGCAAAATTCGGTGGAGTTTTTTTTTTGTGTATAATTTGAGCGTTCAAGGGATTAAGTACCCTTAAAATGTTTGCACACACCGCGGGCGAAGGAAAATCAGGGAGGATGGAAAGAGAGGTACCGGTGACCGTTGGTTTTAAATGTTTGAAGGTTATAATGACTAGGAAATAAAAAGCTAGGAAGGACATTCCATAAGCTAGTTGTACAGCTTAGGAACGAATCACGATATTTTAGAGTGCGTTCGAAAGTGGGCTTGAGGGTATACTGATGAGCATTCATAGCGAAACGGGTGTTACGATTAAAAGTTTGAAGGGGTGGAATGCTACTGGCGAAATCTATGGAGCACTGGTGGTGGAAATAGTGATAAATCAGAGTGAGGCACGAGACATTATGACGGTGTTCGAGCGTGTCCATTGTTTGAGTGATATTGTTATCACCTATGAGTTTTATCTCACGGTTTTGAATCCTATCTAGCAGGTGCAGAGACGTTTTGGACGCACCCGACCAGATGTGGGCATTGCACTCCAATTTCGGGAGGATAAATGCCTTATATATTGAGGCCAGATCAGAAGGGGTAAAGTATTTGTAACGTCGCTTGAGGAAACCTAGACATTTCGCAGCATAAGATGTCATTTCCACACGTACCGAGAATGGAAAGTTTATCGGTTTCGACAATGCAAGTGCCAACCATGGATAATGGCTGAGTGTTTCCCTGAAAGCATTAAATTCTACTCTGTTAGTTAGTATGCTGTTATGCTGTTAATATCAGACTTTTATGAGCTTAAAATATAGTATGGTGGAGAGTTTTCGCTGATATGCTCAATTCCTTGCATTGTAGTCACATTTCAGGCTACAGAAGCATGTTCCCAGTTGCTCTTGAGCTATGGGTCTGATTTCATTCTGCATATCACAAAGTTAGCTTCGCAAAGGCTAAAATGCCTGAATTAATGTAATTTAGTAATTGCTAGGCAAGGAGAAAACATGCAACTTTTCGAATTGTTTCAGTGAAATGCTCACAATTTTTTTGAGTGAATTCGAACAATCTTAGTATCTTGTAGTCCTTGCTTGTAAGCTGTCACAAAGTGACAGAATCCAACGTGACAGTGCCAAAGTGACAGGCTATTCAAAATGAAACCTTTTAATAGAAACATCTGTACTTGATTTCCTCTTGCGATGCAAGATCAGATCATTTGATTGGTAACTCCAAAAACGATGGAGAGTTAATTTTATATTTGTACTTCTTACATAATGAGGAGAAAGTGTATTCAATTGCATTACTGTAACATACATTTCAACAATCTTAATACAAAAGCGACAACTTGCATAATTGTCACTTGTCTACTCCACTGGACTTGTACATAACTTTATTTGTTATCTCAGGGCAAACAAGTGCATGTGCGTATGGATAGCGCAAGTGCATTCAAACATTGAACCTCCGGTACTATAAACTGTGCGCTCAAACGCACAGATACTCCTCTATCTTATCTCTCACTCAACTTCTTGGATTCATTTTTCAAGTTTATTGAGCCAGATCAAGGAACGTACGAGTATAAACCTTTCTAAAAGAATTGCTTGTTTTGAGGCAAGAGAAATGTACTCACGCACATATAGTACGAGTACTCGTAAGAGAGTAGTATTCTCTTAAAAGATTGTTTTATTCGACCCGACAGTTAAATACGATATTACTGATACAAAATACGATAAACGATATAAATACGATATGAGTAGGATTTATTTCCAGTTCCATTCCAACACAAAACAAATTTGTTAGCTCGAAATCTAAAAAGAGAACAATGTACGAGTATCTAGTATCTCTAAGAGACCTCTTTCCACTACAGTTGCGCAGCAAGAAACTCTCTTTTTCGACTGTAACTCACACACTCTGTTTAGTTCTTTTTGCTTTCGTTCGTAATGGAATCGGTCCTTCTCCAGGTTGATGTTGAAGTTGAACAATCGGATTTCGATTCCATGGAACACTGTTTGGCACTGTCATCTTCAGTCAGTCGATGGATACTTGGCAATCGAGTGGTGCGAGTTAGTTTATATTGCGTATGTTGTGCGGATTGTTTTTATAATTATTATCGTTCAGTGTTTTTTTATTTCTGTTCTTTTCAACCGAAATTTACTTTACAATTTATTCCTTTGAACATTAATAAATAAAATTAATCAGAATTATCTGAAAAAATCCAAAATGAATCGAAAAGGATATTGTTAAAGTGTGGATAGTAAAACGGGACAGATCATCATCATCGTAATCTTTTAACAAACACGAAAAATTGTTCGTTTCAAAAAAAAAAAGAAAAAAAAAAAAGAACTGTCATCACTCCAGGGAGTAACATATGTACGGATACTATTTATGGTCGGACATTCTGAAGCGAACCTTGCAGTGAATCCCTTCATCAATTGTATTCTT
Source organism: Volucella zonaria (assembly GCA_963966105.1). NCBI lineage: Eukaryota > Metazoa > Arthropoda > Insecta > Diptera > Syrphidae > Volucella > Volucella zonaria. The sequence continues at coordinate 198,676,756 of OZ014532.1, read as the reverse complement.
CCCATCATTTATTCATCATTATTCATCAGGGAATGAGATCCCAATAAAGGAAAAACGAAAAACTAATTACGAGTAATAGAAGTAAATATAATAAAAAAGGAAAATAAATTCGAAAAGTTAATGTGAATAATAGTTAAATGGAACGGAAGTGAATGTGTAGAATATGCAGTAAACAGGATATGAAATGTAACTTCCTCTTAGATTAATTTAAATTGAGAGAAATTCAAGGAGATTCAAAATATCTGAGCATCGTTGTGCTATGCGCTTCAATAAGTCTGATCAAGGATTGAAATAGTTCTGTGAAAATCGTGCCGAAAAAGACACAGATTTTGTGTGTTCGCTTTGTTTAGATACGAAAACTTCCTACCGATGATTTATATTGGATTTTAAAAAGTATTTAACGGTAAGTTAGTACAACGTCTATTAGATGTTTTAAATAAAATTTACATGCTTCTTTTAAAACATTTTTGTTGGCAATTAATTTTAAAAGAAAGGACTTCCAAGGCGAAGTAGGATCTTGCATTTGTTCATATGATTATACTATATGTATATTTTGTCCCAAACCTAGATACACAACATGCTAAAAACGTCTCTTAGTTTAGTTAGCTATTCGAAAGAAATAAATTATTTCAAGTGGCGCTATGGAAATCGTATCTGTTCTGTTCTCTACTGAAAATCAGGCTCTAAATTAAACTCATAAGACTTCTGTCTAAATATTAATTTTTGCTTACTTTTATATTATCTTTTTCTATTTTGCAATAATTAACATATGAATGGATGTTCAATTTAAAAATGCCATTCACCAGTTAAATTGTCTCCTCTTGATCTGTGTCATGTATTGACTTAATGAAACGGCGAACTTTCAGCCTTTTACTTCAAATGTGATCTACAAAATTCAGCAAAAATTTGAGCAACATTTGCTTCCGTCCATCTCTATGGTGACATACCAATGGCATATAAATGGCTTGGATTTACATAAAAAAATATGTCAGCCTATGAATTCATTATACTACACAGATAAAAATATGGTTTTATGGAACCTGAGATTGATATCCGTCGTAAGCCATCAAGTCTAACCAAATTCATCAAAAGTCTGATATTGGCTTAGACTAAACAGAAGGCTTCCGTTTCCGTTTTGCTCAGAGCAAATTGCAAACCAATCTGCTTAGTACGATGCATGCTCGTAACTACTGTGTATATGTTGCAGTAGCTCCCTAAAGGCAACCCTAAAGATACGAGTAACCTTGATGATGGTATAATATTCTGCCCCTACCATCTTTTCCGGTCATAAGGGCTAAAAGGAAGCCTTAATCTCTTGGTGTGGCTGGTAATGAAATGTGATATTTTCGATGAAAATCTGTATGCACATAGCCACAATGTGGTAAAAGGATTGTGATAGTTTTTTTTTTTTTTTTGAAAATAACTCACCAAGGATGGAGTAAGAAAAATTTATTTGCATCACCATGAGTTCATTAATAGCCATCACAGGCTATTACTCTAAAAAGATATTTTTAAAATAGTTTAAATGGACATAACAATTTGACAGATACCTGATTGGATCTACCTGTGCTTTTCTCAAAACCTTTTTTTAAATGAACGTAGAAATAAATTAACCGTCACATGTATAGTTTTTTTAAATACAATTTATTGAGCTACTCGCTACACAAATCACTGTGATCTTCAACCAATTAGTGTTGATATGGGTTGAGAAGGTGGGTTTTCTGTTTCATCCTCATCTTTACAGCCGGTACAAGTGTAACATAGATTATTTAAAAGTTAGTGTGTACGAGTATGTATACATGAGATAAGTTGAGTCGATATCGAGTTTAAATTCCAGCTTAGATGTTGAATTATTCGTATCCACAAGTCACTGACTGATGTAAACTGAGAATAACTTTTATTGATTCCAACTTTCTTAATAAAATCTTTTAGATTAGGACTAATGGGAACTGTGAATTGTGAAAGATTATATCAAACCAACGAGATGCAGGCTTAACCTCACAGAGATGGCCTCTTTCTTCTGGTGGGTTTATTTCTGTCTGATATTGTCTAATCCGGTGAACGCGGAAGCCAATTAAATTCTCAATTTTTGAAATTATTCGGTAGCCAACAATATTCCTTAGAAGAGCAATTGTTAATTGGGTCGTGTGCACAGTCAGTAGAAACTAAATTTTAGAACTGCTGCTTTAAAAAAGGTTGACGTCTCCAATTGTTTAAGTACATCAGAGAAAAAAGGTCCAATAACTTTTTCTAAGCCAACAGCATACCGGAGAGCTGATAAATCAATTTTGGGTTCGCAGTATCTTTTATATGAACATTTTGTCTGTTTTCGAACCAATTTTTATAAGCAGAAATGAGTTTCATCGCTCAGATGATAAATTAAATCATTTTCTTGTATTGCACTTTGAGAAAACTATTATAAGGTGTTGTCATTTTTGACATTCGTTCGTCCGCTATTTTTGAAAAGATTACTTCCTATCCCTGTATAAAATCCAGCTGGTTCAGGAACTAAAGCCCCGAGACCATTCTTTGTGGATTAGGCAAAGTCCAAAGCTAATATAGAATGGGCTCATTTTTACAATGTGGATCACTTTTGACTCAGTAGCCTTCTGAACAAGCAAAGTTGCCACAGAAGAGATGCTTGAGCCTCAAAAACATCTACAAAAGTGCACTGTTTGGTATGGTCTTCACGCTGGAGGCATCATCGCTTCTTATTTGTCCAAAAAGAGATGTTACAGTTTATGATCAACGTTATCAAATACGAGGGTTATCTGATAAGTTTGCGAACCGAACAATGATACAAGACATTTTTTGTCAAAATTTTGTTTTATTTTTCTACATAGTCTCCTTGTAACTCTACACACTTCTCCCAGCGATGCTCTAACCCGTCCAAATAGTACTTGGCGTTTTTCTTTGCAAAATAATTGTTCACGAAGGTGATTGCCTCCTCATTTGACGAAGATCTCTGTCCTCCGAGCGCAGTTTTCAGATGACGGAACAAAAAGAATTCGTTTGGGGCTAGATCTGGTGAATAAGGCGGATGGTCAAGCAGTTCAAGTCGTAATTCATGGATTTTCGCCATGGCAGCCGCTGAGGTGTGAGACGGCGCGTTGTCTTGGTGAAACAGGATTTTCTTTTTCTGCAAATGTGGCCGTTTTTCCGCAATTTCTGCCCTCAGCTTGGCAAGTAATGATGCGTAGTATGCTCCTGTAATGGTTTTTCCTTTTTGAAGATAATCGATAATCCTTTACTATCCCAAAAAACAGTCGCCATCACTTTCCCAGCCGAAAAAACAGTTTTTGCTCTTTTTTGGAGCCGGCTCGCCCTTTGTAGTTCATTGTTTTGACAGAATTTTTGTTTCGGGCGTATAATGGTGTATCCAAGTTTCATCTAGAGTAATTAATCGGCGCCAAAACTCGGATTTATTGCGCCTAAACTGCGTAAACAGAGCGTCGGAAATGTTCATTTGAACACGTTTTTGGTCTAACGTAAGCAAACGCGGCACCCAACGCGCGGACAGCTTTCTCATGCCTCAATCTTGATTTAATATGTAACAAACACGTTCTTTGGACATTTTTATAACCTGTACTATCTCTCTCACTTTAATTCGGCGGTTGTCTAACACCATTTGGTGAAGTTTAGCAATGTTATCGTCAGCGGTTGCAGTTTTTGGACGTCCCGAATGTTCATCATCTCCCAAGTTCTTACAGCCACGTTTAAATTCAGCTGCCCAAAATTTCATTGTGGTAAATGATGGTGCAGAGTCCCCATACACAGAGTCCAACTCGTTTTTGATTTGCGTAGGCGTATTGCCTTTCAAAAACAAGAGTTTAATAACAGCTCGACACTCAATTCTTTGCATTTTCCCAAAAAATCCTCACATCGACTCACTCAAACGACTATCAATTAAAAACTGCCCTACTGAAACTTCGGTAGGTAACTGTCAAAAGATGGACAACTAGCATTCACTAGCTTTTATTGACGAGTGCCGCTATCTTTACATTGCGGTCGGAAACTTTTCAGACAATCCTCGTATGGATGTGATCGATCCTGATGATACCATACTCAGATCGTTATTGATGGGATAGAGTTCGGAGAGTAGCTCCAAATTGGACCGCCTTAATTTTTTTTTTCAGATGAGGGCAGTACGCGCTTGTGACCCTCATGAAAGACACGTCCCTACGATGTTAATGTTTATGTTACCGTAACTAAGTTTCGACTAATCAAGCAGTTTTTTTTATATCATGAAATAGACTCGTTTGACAGATGACTGTCCAAGAAATTTGCTGGATGTTTGGCTTTTTAACGCGGTTTCATTTTATCGCGGTAGATCCAAAGGCTTCATCCCTAGGAGATGGCGCATTTTGTGTTTCGTCTTGGGCAATAGGAATTCAAAGGTAGCCGTCATTTTTTATTGTGCACGGTACATGGACAATTTCCCTTAGCACTGTATTTTCAGAAGTTTGTAAAATATTGACATTCGTTTTCTAGGTACAATCCCGAAGTTGTATACCATAGGTCCACATCGGTTTTAGCACTTGCTTATATAAGAGCAGCTTGTTTTCCGTACTAAGCTTGGAATTGCTTGTAACAATTGCTGCACTTGGTTCACAACTGAAGTTATGAACACTATTAAAGTACGCCACCGGCTTTATAGTAAATGGAGAAAAAGTCCTTCTGATTTATATTGGTATGCTTATAAGGTAATGCGTAATAGATCGGCCTACTAAATTGAATTTTTATGCCTCCAAGTTGAACACTTCACTTCCACCAAAGAAACTTTGGAATAATCTACGTAGCATTGGAGGTTCCAACAGAAAACTTAATGTTTGTTGTGAAGTTGATCCTGACATTCTCAACAATTTCTCTCTTGAAAGTCAGTCTGATGAATGTTCTTTCAACTTTGCTGAAAATCACTCTCTTTCAAGCATAAGACAATTTGAAGTGGAAACGGTTAGAGAAATTGAAGTAATTAATCCAATTAGGGAAACAAAATTTAACGCCATTGGGGAGGACGGAGTACCTATGAAATTTGTTAAGTTAATCCTACTTTTCTCAACCATTGCGTTACCACATTTACATTTCCTCGATTCTGGAAAATAGGCCGTGTAATACCTGTTGCAAAACGACCATATCCAACTTCCGGTTCTGATTTTAGACCCATCAGTATCCTTCCGTGCTTATTAAAAGTTTTAGAGAAACTCTGTGTCTTAATAACCTACTATATGAAGCTTAGTCTGGCTTCAGAGCTAACCATAGTACTTCCACTGCTATGGTTGACATTCTGGAAGATATCAGAAAGAATTTTGATAAAAGACACATCTCACTTCTTTGTCTACTTGACTTCTCGAAGGCTTTTGATAAAGTTAATCACAAGATACTTTGTTGGAAGTTGTGAAATCTCTTCTCACTAAGTGACAGTGCAGAGAGACTTATTTACAGCTCCCTGTCTGACAGATTCCAGAGAGTTGTTGTTAATTCTGACAGTTTTTCTGCTCTTTCACCAGTCAACCAAGGCGTACCACAAGGTTCAATTCTGGGACCTATCCTTTTTTCATTATTTATTAATGATCCTCCGTCTGTGTGTAAACATTCCACAGTCCACCTATATGCAGATGATGTTCAATTGTATTTAACCAATGATTCTAGCAAGATGGGTGATCTTATAAATCTGACAAATTTTGAGCTTGCCAATATTCACAGTTGGCCTGATTCACCTTAAATTCGAAGAAGTCGCAGGTAATTCTTATTTCAAATTCTACAATATCCTTTCTCTCTTTGTCCAATATCTTACTTTCTGGTAATAAGCTTGAAATAGTTAATAAGGTCATCAGTTTAGGTTTTATCATTAAAAGCAAACCGTCCGGATATGACCACACAAATAACGTAATTAGACGTATTTATGGATGCCTGCGGAAGTTTTGGTTGACCTCTAGTTACACTCCAATCGATACTAGAAGAAAGCTTGTTATCACCCTCATCCTACCATTGATAACATATGCTGAAGTTGTTTATAGTAAAGTTGATTCCTTGTCACAACGAAAGTTGCAGGTAGCGTTTAATGATGCTATCAGGTATGTTCATGGCTTACGTAGATTTGATCATGTATCTCAATATTCTAAAGGCTTACTCGGAACTTCTCTAGACCACTACATGGATGCCAGAAATAGATACAACTATTTAAGAAACTCAATTTTGCTCGATCAGTCAGAACACATGCCCTAATACCATATCGTCATAGCTTTACTAATTCATCGCGTCTCTTTTACATACACGCCATTAAACTTTGGAACTCTCTGCCGTTAGCGATACGATACCGTTCTTTCTTACTTCTCACCCTTTCCTAAATCCTCATCCTCCCATCTTTTATCCCTCTCATTAGTTTACTTAACTTACTGATTGTATACTTTTCTGAATTGTTATAACTTAGTACTATAAAAGACGTATGTCTTACTGTACCCTTAATACTTTAATAAATTGAATTGAATTGAACAAAAAAAAAAAATGCTTACCAAGTAACCAATACGTTGTATTTGTATTTGTTTTCGAGTTCTTGGCGTTTTTTTTAACGTGCGCCGAGTGTCACTCCAGGGTATTTAGCCTAGCTTGGAAATGGAATACAGACCGAGTATATAAGGATAGGTAGCCGGCTCGTTTTTCTGTATGTAAAATTGTCATGAAAAGATTTTTTATTTTATTTTTTTTTAAATAGGACGCGATGAAGGGATTTGAGTACCCTTAAAATGTTTGTACACAGATCGGTCGCACTGGTCTCATTGAGGGATCTGTCCATTCATATACATACTCTATCAAACCGCATACCTACTGCTAGTACAACCGTTTTATCGGCAAACTCTTCTTGGGGTATATCTCGGGTATATAGGAGATACAGAAGTGGACCGAGAATGCTTCCCTGTGGTACTCCGGCTTAAATCTCTTTGAGTAGCGATATCTCGTTTCCGAGTCTGGCACAGAAGATTCTATCCCCGAGATACTTTGTCAGTATATTATAAAAGCTCAATGACACGACCAGCCGTAATTTGAACTTTAAGCCATCATGCCATATACAATACCGTACCAAAGGCTTGCGAGACATCAAGGAATACTCTTGAGCAAATCTTTTTTTTTCTTCAAATCTTTCTCAATTACATTGGTGACTATGAACCTGATCAATAGTTGAATGCTTGCCCCTGAACCCAAACTGGTGATTAGGCATATGTATTCTCCGTCAAAAATTGACAGTATATGTCTTAGAATTATCCGCTCAAAGATTTTCGAGAAAAATGGTAGAATTGAAATCGGTCTGTAAGACGTCTTGTTATTCTGAGGTTTTCCTAGTTTTAGGGCCATTATGACTTCAGCAATTTCACATTCATACATTAATGGTACATTAAGATAGAAATCTTTGTTAGTACTTAGTAACTAAATATTGAAATTCAAGTTGACTTACGGCTACTACATTATAATATAATACTTAAAATTAAATGACAAGGATTGATGGAAGGATGGTATAGGTTTTTTGCGGGTGTATGGAGAAATGTCGTAGGACTGCACTTTTAAACAGAGAATTATTACGTATGGATCTGATAGATGATGGTAATGAGTTCCACAACCTAACAGTGTAGATGAAAAATAAACGAGAGGAATTAAGAAAATTCCAATGGTGAGAAATTAGGTTAGTTGTTCTAGAAGATCGAGTGAAATTGAGTCGGTTAAATAGATACGGCGGACAACGTTTATTAACAATTTTGTGTAAAAAAACACAGTTCCTGGCATCGAGGTATTGTTGCAAGCTCCACAGAAGCAGTTCCCTGGTGTAGAAGGAAATATGTTCGTGCCTACGAATGCCATAGACATATCGCACACAATCATTAAAAGCGACTTGTAATTTGCGCTGGGACAATGAGTTCAAGCTACTATAGACTACTTCGGCATATGTAACCAGAAGCTGGTCTGTGTCGCTTTTCAAGTGGAGTAAAAAAAGCGCTAACCCAAAGCTTACGAAGGCAGCCGTAGATACGACCCACGACCATGTTGGTATGATTATAAACCCACAAATCTCGACTAATAACAAATCCAAGGCTAGTAACAGACTCTACGGCTTTAACTTTCAAGTTGTTAAGAAGTACGTCAGGCAGAAGATCTAGGTTAAACCTTATTTTGGATATTGGAATTATTCGAGTTTTAGTCGGGTTCAGTTGTAGTTCATTTGTAACTGACCATGTATAGACGCTTTGCAAGTCATCATTGAGCAGTAGGGTCAGTTCGTTGATCTTGTAAAATGGTTTGGCTAGGTGTAATTGTACATCATCAGCATACATGTGCACAAAAGAATGCCTGCATACTGACGGTAGATCGTTGATAAAAGTGCAAAATAGAATTGGACCCAATATCCAACCTTGAGGAACTTGCTTGAGTTGCATAAGGGATGAACTACATCCATTGAAGAAAACTCTTTGGCACCTTTCAGAGAGAAAACTATCCAGCAACCTTACCGCACTACCACCAAAACTAAAATAGTGTGTTAGCTTCCAACACAGTATCTTGTGGTTGACTTCATTGAAAGCCTTTGAGAAATCTTGCAGACAGAGTAGTGAGACATATTTCTTATCAAAAGATTGTTTAACCTCTTCAAGCAAGTTGAAAATGGCTGAAGAATAGCCGTAGTTTGCTCGAAAGCCTGATTGCTTGTCGTATAAAAGGTTATTGAGAGTTAAGTACTCTGTGATTTGTTTTGCTATAATTTTCTCTAAGACTTTCGAAAAGCAGGGCAGAATGCTTATTGGCCTAAAATACCTTTCACTGACTCGGAAGGTATTTTAACATCAGAGCGGCGTTAATAGTATAAAGAATCTTAGTTAATACCTTTCTAGGGAGCATTTTAAGGACTTCTCCGGTTATTAAGCCGCAACAGGGAGCGGTCTTTGATTTAAATTTTTTTATTTCAGTGCTTTTTGTGTGTTTTTTTTAAAAGAACACCCAAGAGGTTGTGACTACTCTTAAAATGCTGGAGCACGGATAGAGAGAAAGATGTTTGTTCTCAGTGGTTATTTCGTTCCTTGGGTGGCATCCAACATGTAATGGGGAGACTAAATTATTACTGTAAATTGACCAGTTGTTGTATTCTAGGCAATCATTCATCTCACGAGATTTTAGTTGCATTTGTCGTGTAATTATCTGACGCTCTTCTCGATTCACTGATAACGTGGATGAGTGATTGATCGTCGAAGGGCAAAAGGTCTCTTCCAGATAGGAAGCGAAGATTTCCGCTTTCTCCTTATCTCCCTTCGGCCATTCGTTGTTATTTTTTCTAATTGGTCGCGTGGAGGCTATAGGTCTTTTAGTACCTTTTAATTCTAATAGATAACCGACAGAATGTGCTTCGTCAAAAAAAGCCGAATTTTTTATAATGAATCAAATTTTTGGAGTTAAACCCCATTCTTTTGGTTACGGTTTTAAAAAGTTTCTTTAGTTTTTTTAAAAAGGAAACACGTTTTACCTGGATAAGCAACACTTTGCTTAGTATGAATTTTTCTAGTCTTGTCCAAATTGGATTTTGTGTGGACACTTTTGCATTTTGGTCCTTTGTAACAACTTGCGGACCACACCGAGTGTCAATATTTCTGAACCCTCCACAAAGCTTGCAAGAATTCGTTCACCATTCGCTCCAGTTCGGGAAATGAGGGGTCTTTTGGTAACTCGAATCATGTTCAGTGAGGATGAATTTCGGCATTCGGTTTGTTGTATAAGTAAAAAATAAAAAATTAAAAACAGAAAAGTTTTGGTGTTTTCTTTTTTTCAAATTAATCATCGCCTTTTGCACCACACTTTATTTACAAAATAATTGATCCAATAAAAAGAAATAGTAAAGTGCTATCAATTTCGCACCGAGATATAAAAGTAAGAGTGTGTGAGGCACACGAACGTAAACTTGATTTCTCAATTTAGGTCCTTATGCAGAATTTAAATTTAAATGAACACCGAAAGTGTACGAGCAGACGAGTCCAGTGAACTCTTTTATAACTGAGCTGTCATCTACATTTACATACCTTAGTCCAGTTTGAAGTCAGGTTTTACTATTTTGTTGTATACGGGTTAATCAAGATTCAATTTCTTTGTGCTTTTTCTAAGGAGATCTGCTCATTTGGAGGGAGTGTCTGATTCAAGTCTGGGTGTTATTCCTCAGTTTCATTAGTATTTACACATAAGTTCCGATTTATTTGTCCCCTTCCGACACAATACAGCACGGCCTAAGAGCATGCCGAATGAGTGTTTTAGATCGTCGGCCGGGATGTCCTTCAGAATGTCGGCACAAGAGTTTTGGATGGCTTCTACGTCCACAAAACGCTTTCCTTTCACCGGCAAATGCATTTTCCGATAGAAATAAAAATCGCACGGTGCCAAAATTGGCGAATACAAAGAGTGGTTGGCAGCTAAAATACGATTTTTGTCCACAAACTCGGTCACAAGTATCGATCGATGAGACGGCGCATTATCGTGCAACTTGTGCGATATTCTGAACGAATCCGACGAATACGGTGCATCAAAGGCTTCAAAACACCAAGATAGAATTATACATTGGGCAGTGCCCTTAGAGAATCGAAAAACAAATTAACACTTTCGTCAGTCTTGACTTCAAGAAACGAGATTTTTTTGGATCTTTTCTCGTTTGGCGCTTTCCACTCGGGACTTTGGCGCTTGGTTTCTGGATCATATTGTATCCTTTTGCTAGTAGGAGCCCAGTAGAGATTTAATTTGTACAGTGAACAAAGAGCGTTAAAGTATCGGGTTTTTCAATAAAGACTTGACAACTTTTTTTTTAAATAAAAGGCAAACCATTTGAGATATTTCAAAAACTTTATTATTGGCTTGAAGTACAATCAAAATATTTATGAATGGAACTCGACTTCGTTCATATGGCCACCGCGGGCACGTTTACAGCGGTCGATTCGTTGGACCCAATTTTCAACGACTCGGCCACACATTTCGGCCGAAACGGCCGCTATTTCGCGTTCAATGTTGGCTCTGAGCTCTTCCAACGCCGTCGGCGTGTTGGCATAAACCAATCACTTAACCCAGCCCCATAGAAAATAGTCAAGCGGCGTTAAATCGCACGAACGAGGCGGCCAATCGACTAGCCCATGTCTTGAGATAACACGCTCACCATACTTACCCTTCAATAAATCGATTGTAGCGTGTGCTGTGTGGCTTGTGGCATCATCCTGTTGAAACCACATGTCGTCCAAGTCCATATCTTCCAATTCGGGCCAAAAATAATCGGTGATTATGGCGCGATAACGCTGAACATTCACAGTAACGTGACGATCGTTATCGTCGACGAAAAAATATGGCCCAATAACGCCGCCGGCATGCAAACCGCACCAAACAATTATTTTTTGTGGATGAAGTGGTGATTCATGAAGCACATGTGGGTTTTCACCCGACCAATAATGCATATTTTGCTTATTGACTAACCCATTGAGCCAAAAATGAGCTTCGTCACTGAAGATGATTTTGCGATAAAATTCGTCATCTTGGCGCATCTTCTCCAGAACCTAATCGGAGAACGTACGTCGCTTCAAATGGTCCATCGGCTTCAATTCTTGAGTCAGCTTGATCTTGTATGGGTGTAAACCAAGATCCTTACGCAAAATACGCCATAATGTGGTCTGAGCGATGCGCAATTCTTGAGAACTCCGTGGAATTGTCTGATTTGGATCGATTGCTACGGACGTCTGAACGGCAGCGATATTTTCGACACTTCGACCAACCCGTTGTCTCACTGACACGGCAACATCACACAACGAATATGTAGACTCAAATTTTTGCACTAAACTTGTTATTGCCTGTCTACTAGGGCGAGAATTACGACCGAAAATTGGAGTTAACGCTCTTAAAGTTGCAGTCACCGACTCCGAATATCTATAGAAAATTTTTATAATTTGCAGACGTTGCTCGTTAGTGTACTTTACCATGATGAAAATGTTGAGTTTACTGAATAAATTGGCAGTGACAGTTTGATGATTAGTGAAAGAGTGCGTTCACAAATTAAAATCAAAGTTGTCAAGTCCCTATTGGAAAATCCTTTAGTTACATATACGCAATATCTTCGAGTAGATCTGGAGTTTACAGAGCTAGGCAGACAGAAGTTGTTATGAAACCTGTCTGGCTACAAATAGATATAGCAATCGCATCTTATGTCATTCATATCCTCAAGATAATATGGGCTACCCTTTCGAATATCCGCTGAGATAACACTTAAGCGTCTCATACCGTTCGAGTGAACTTTGTGTAACTGAATTGCAGGACACAGACCGGACTTTCCTCACAAATTCATTTTTGAATTATGAATAGGTAAAAAGCTATTTCTTGATGACTCGTTTAGCTAAGGGTACACCCTATTGTTTTGGCTGCAGATTACTGGAAAATTTTCAGGTGAACCATTTTTACATTAGACGCAGGAGTTACTTTCATTGAAAATACGAGTGGCTCTGCGAATTCAACTCCCGACATTTATATAGAAGGAAGAGCGAAAAATGTTTACGGAAATTGCGATGACGACATTAGGGTGGGATGGCTAAAGAAGGTTTTTTGAAGATAAAATAACAGCGACAGAGATGGAAATTTTCCACATGTCAACGGGTGTATGAAAACCGTTCAACGATACGTACTTGCCGAAGTGGGAGAAATATATTGAATTAGGTTAAACAACGAAAAAGAAGAACTATAAAAATATGTATTGCAAAATAAGAATACCAAACAAGTAAAATCCATGAACAACTGCTGGTTTTGTTCAGCTCCAGTCAAGACCAAATTCAACCGAAGTTGAACAAAACAAATTTTATGGCAATTTCGACCCTGTGATTGAAGGTAAGCATTGACTAGCTTATGAAAATGAAAATGTTAGCTGTGACATAAATTTTAAGTAACAAATTCAAAACCCATAAAAACCATGTAAGAAAAGACAATAATCAAAAAAATCCATTTGTGCCAAAAACTGGCGCCACAAAGTCGTAAACTAAAACAGGAATACATATACATATGTTTCCTATGTACATATAAATGTATACAAACTCGTATGTACATTAGCATAACTCTGAACTGAAGTTGACTTGTACTTATAATGGACAACTAAATTGGCTACTAATAAAATTTTGTGTTCAATACCATCGAGTTGTAGCTCTGATACGTGTGCTCATAAATCAATAGGGCCATCTATAAATACGCCCGTGGTCAATTAACATAAATCCATTTGTGATCTATAAACGTGTTTTTTTACTTTACGAATCAGACCGCTGCGCTAGATGCAACGCAACGCCACCTAGGGGATCTAAATTAAGCTAAATAATCTTTATTTGTTTTAATTCGATTCCACTATAACATTTAACTATTAATTATTAATCTTCGATGCGATGTAACTTTTAAATTCGTATCTAAGCAATAATTAAGACTGTGCGGAAAGGAAATAAATACATAAAAAATGCCTATATGTAGACATAGAGAGAACAAAAGAAAAAGGAGCAGACACAAAAACTAGTTATAAACGACGAAAATAACCATACGCATGAATTTTAATTAATTCGAAATCCGTTGGACATTTGTCGTTCGTTCGGCGGTTGCTCGTTGTTTTTGTTTTCAATACTCGTACGTATCAAATGATAAACCTAATTCGAATTAATTAAGAATTCGTTAAGAATATCGTTGCTCATGTTCATATTTATGAAGACGATTAGAACGACAGTTAGAAGTTAGAAGTCAGAAGATGCCAGAATGTTAGTATGTCTCCTCGCCCGCGCGTTCTTCCTGATTAAGTACTTGTCTAAGAAAATTGGGTTTCATTAAAAAAAAATTTGTATTCTAATTGATAGATCACATGGGGGGTTATTAATAGTCGTTTCGAAAGACCTATTGCATTTGTTTGACAATTGAAGATACTTTCGCAATGTCAACTTTAATTAAAGCGGGAAAAATAAAATAATTTAAAATGTTATTTATTTGAGACTCGACACAATTAAAAATGAGTACTTTGGGCCAGCATCTTTAACATATACGAGTACGTACATATATGGGCATATCGTTCGCATAACCAATTAATTGTAAAATAAATTTGTTATAAAACTGATATATATGCGTTTAATTGACCTCTATCCAGTTGACTGGAATTGTTATTTATTTTTCACACACTATATTTTACTTTTACATTTTGGCTAATTGGGGAGGTCGATCGCTTGTAGACTTGAGACACTGAATTTACATTGATCTACAACAGTAGGCTAGAATATTTCCTTAAATGGTGTTCAAATCTCAACTGGTACCTTTTATGGATATTCGCTTATGTCCGTTCTCTCCTAAATTAGGTGTCCTACTTAAGTAAAGAAGGAGTATCCTACAAGAAAAGAAAAACAGATAAATGTTTGCTCATAACATAACTCCACTCAGCGATAACTATTCCCTATTCCCAAGCTACTTAACGCGTAACACTAATTCCATTTATGAGCAATATTTTCCTTTTCCTTCTGTCTTCATTTGCCAACTGGTAACCATATGTATTCGTATCATTTCGTATTCGTACAAACTCGAATAAAGAACCTCTTCGGTGCCCGTGCTTTCAATTTTCGCTGTGCTAAGGAATAGTTTTGGCCAGAATCTGAATATTCTGATTTTTGGTGATATGAATTGAAATCTGCTGTATGAAACCGACACAGATGAGATCACTACGTCTGTGTGCCGTAAATCTCCTTATCCGTCTTGTTAGCAGTCTTGATAAAGCGCTTTTCTATAGTTAACTTTCTATCCCATGCTTCTCTAAACACGACCTTTTATGTATACCTAACCTTTGAGTTTAGCATGGAGGATGCGGAATCTGTTTTGTATTTCATTGATTTAAAAAAAATATTAATCCCCTCGCCTTACAGATGTCTCTTGTGTTTTACGTAGGTACCTGCCGTGAGGGCTTAAGCCTACGGTGCGTCTTCGCACAAGATATCAAAACAACTCGTTGATAAGGCCCTTCGGGTAGGACAAGTACTACCACCAGTACCAGATTCGAAGTCGTGTGTAAGGCATGAACTTCCCCTTTGGTGAAGGGTCGAGGCCTATCTAATACCTCAGCCATTCTGTGGGTCAAGGCACCTGGTTGCAATGCAACTCCACATCGAGCAAACCAGATGGTTCCATAGCAATACCTTGGTTGAGCACAGGTCGTAGCATACTGCAACATGAGGTGTCCAAGCTCCATTCAGTCTACTCTACCCTCGATTTTGGGTAAAAACCTACAGCCAAAACGATACTCCCACAAGGGGGCCAACTCCTAGGTCAGGCCGGAACCATAGTTCCGGGGACTCCTGACCTCCCGTGGTACCAGAATATAGCTTCCGGTCGAACTTCGCAACCTTGCGGTCACTTCCAGTTGGACCTCACTGGCCAGGACTGGCAGCATTTCAATGCTAGCTGCTTACTGCGTCTTCTATTAAATACCTCTTTTGCAAAACTACGGGTTCTTTCGAACCGTACGGTATCAGTGATAATTCCACTGACATCGTATGCCTCACCATTAAAGATGATGCCCATAGCCTGCAAGTCCCTAAAGTCAGCGTAATTGGGACACTCACATAGGACATGAAGCCAGTTCTCATAGGTGGCTCCACATGAGCAGCTCGCAACCCCGCTAAGCCCTCTCTTATGCAAGAATGCATTAAGAGAGCCATGCCAGGTCAGGAAATACTCTCACGGTTACCACATCCCTTAGGAAGCCGTAAGTATCCCTGCCATTTTCGCTAGCATCCCATCTAGATTGCCATCTAGGTAGAACACATGCGTGTAGTAAGGTTTTACGCTGCTTCAGGGATAGGCCATCCACTTCTTCCGGGGAAACCCAATCGCGCCCATTTAGAGGGAGACCTTTTCTGATCTTGAAAGCAATACCACGACGTATCACTTCCAGATCCAGAGGTGGCACTCCAAGCAACACCTAAATTGCCTCTGTGGAGACAGTGTGGCAAACCGGTAAACATCCAAGCAAGAAGACTCTTTGGCAAGTCAAGATCCGCCTTCGACCATCAACAGTTATAACCCTGTCGTACCATACCGATGCTCCATATGTTGCACAGGCAACAAAAAGGCCATCGTATATGATACGAACAGAACGGCTGTTGAGTCCCCAGTCAGATCGCAAAATGCGCTTTCCTGGCCTACAGCACTCAGCATGCGTTTTCTGTTTCGAACCAGGTAAGGCATGAAGTTCATACACTCACTCATCGTTATGCCCAGGTATGTGACCTCAGTCACACATCTAATACCAACGCCGTTCAAACGTATCGGAGGAGCCCGACGTCTTACATTCAATTTGCCCTTGAGCTTCATTGAAACAGTCTTATTCTGCGACACACTTACCCCAACGCGTTCTTCCCATTCAGCAACGACTGCTAGAGCTCTTCCTCCTAATACCTCGATTTCGGCCCTAGCCTGGCCTTCGAGGATGAGGAGCAGGTCATCTGCGTAGGCGCACCACCCACAGAGCTCATTTAGTCGCCGCAAGAGTGGATCGATCATCAGGTTCCAAATAAAAGGACCACAGATGGACACCTGGAGGCAACCTCTCTCAACATTAATTTAGACGCTGTCGTGCGTACTTACTACACTCGCTTTTCTGTCGGAAAAGTAACTTCCCCAACGCCCAATTTCCCGACAGCCCGATTCCTGCAACCTGATTACTATTTTCTGCCAGTTCAGGTTATCAAAGGCACTTTGAAATCAATAAAGATGCCTATAACCACACTGGCCCTGCTTCTGAGGACTCTGTCTTTTAGGAAAGACCCCCTCGCTTTACAGAACGTCTCTTGTGTTTTAACGTAAACCACCTGTCATGTGGACCTTATGTTTACGGGATGCCCATACATCCATAGGGAGCAAGGATACGCCTTGCCATCGCTTACCTACATTAATAGTATAATACCAAAGCAGAACTTGTGTTGGAGGCACTAGTTCCACCCATGGTATGAGTCGAGGCCGACCTAAAACCTCTTACTGTTCTTAGGGTCACAGCACCCAGTACTTATTTGCTACTCTACAATGGGTCAAACTAAAAGGAAAATCCTTCCCACGATTTGTGCTTAAACCACTGCCACCATGACGCTCCCACAAGGGGGCCTACCTCAACAAGTCATGCCCGGACCGAAATCCGGCGAGCTCCTGACTCCCATGGTCATTCGTAAAACATGTTCCTTTAAGGAAAAAAATATTAGAGCTGCCTCACCGATCTGGTGAACGTCTGAAATACTCCAGCTTATACCACAACGTGACGAAGCCTACAAGAAATCGAAAAGGTTTAAGACTGATGCATTCAACAAGACCTATCGTGCTGTAGGAAATTTTGTCGCTTCAAAAATATGAGCATTTACGTCTCGGTACTATAGCCGAGCACTAAGCAAAGCCTCGACTGGAGAAACTATGGGTGCACATACGGAAGATTTGGCATCGGTATACAGCAGTCTAAAACTCTGGCAACATCTCAGCCCTAACTTTATAACATCGGCTTCGCAACCAAGTAATGAAAATCCTTCTAATCCCTTTGAACCAATAGGAAGTGATGAAAACGATAATGCCCTAAATTATTGTTGCGTGCGTAATGAAGAAGTTCTACAAACCGTACTGTCTGTAACCTTAACCCTACTAGATAGAATCAATCCAAGGCTTATGTGCTCTCCCCTCTAGGCTCGTCGGACCATTGTGTCACATAAGCTAATTTCTCGTACACCCACCACACAGTTAGAGAAAAGTTTCCTAAAAGAACCGTAAGGCAATACAAGAAAGCCAATTGGAGCGGTCGTAACAGCTTCTTTAGGAAACTTAACCGGTCGTTATGTTTCCTCGATAACGACACGGATGCCGCTGCTGATACGATTACAGACACCATTCTCTTTGGAATGAGATTCTTTATCCCTCATCGGATGAAGAGCATCAAACCGAAAGAAAAGGAATGGTAGGACTCGAGCTGTAAAGAGGCTGTCAGGGTTAGAGAAATGTTTTTTCGGTCCTACAAGACCAAAACGACAGAGGAGAACCGAAAAAAGTTCAAACGAGCCACAAATGATTGAAACGCCTTTCTTAAACGTGTAAAATTCCAATACTACCAAAAACTGGGGCAAAAAATACTGCAATGTCCCAAAGGCAGTAAAAACTGTTGGTTGTTCGTCAAAAACATTAGAAATTCTGCTTCATCCTCCATCCCAACGCTCATTTACAATGACATTCCAGCTGTCAGCACTTTGGACAAGGCAAAAATATACGATGGCGCTAAACGTGTTAATGTTGTCCGCTTCAAAGTAATCCCCCTCAAATATATAATACAACACTTTTTCCAATCCTCGAATCTCTTCGCATAAACACTTTTTGGTATAGCCTTCAGCTCTTCCAGCGATGCCGTTTTTATTTCCTCAATCGTTGCAAATCTCCCTCTTTTCATAGGTCTCTTCAGTTTTGGGAACAGGAAAAAGTCGCATGGGGCCAAGTCAGGATCATCATTCCTGAGCAATGCTCATGCGATGGTTCTTCTGATCAAAATTAAAAAGTTTCGGAACAAACTTTGCTGACTCACGTCTCCTGCCGATCGATATGTCAACATTATCAGCATCCTTATGGTAATTCTACGATTTTCCAAAACAATTTTCTTCACAGCTTTGACGTTATCATCTTTTGTTGATGTGCTGGCGCGTTCAAAGCGAGGTTCGCCATTGTCATCTTTTAGGCCGTCTTGTAAGAGCTTGTAGTATTTGTAAACATGTTTTTTACTTAGAGCATACGGTGACCACTGTCAACATTTCAAGTGTTTTAGCGCTTGATTCCATTTTTTACACAAAATCGTCGAGCACACCGAAACACGACATACCTTTCTATCTGTCAAAAACAAACTAAGTCAGTGTCGCCAGCCGCTTTTAGTGAAATTCCCCATCACAGACCTAAAATTCCCCTTTTTCCACATATAATTTTTCAAAAACCAATATTGGTAGTTTGTATAATTATAATTAAAAACGAAAAAGAAAACGTTTTTGTATTTTTTTTTTTTAATTAAAAACAAATCAGACTTCATTTCAAAATAAAGATTGAACATAATAAAAAACAGACTAGTAAAAATACAATACATAGAATCATAGCATACTAAAAACTTAACGAACATTATGAAAAAGAACAAGAATATTGAGGGATGCCTAATTAAGTACATATTTGTATATTGAGTTATCAAAAAAAAAAAGAAAAATGTTTCTTGGTGTGTTTAACATTGAAGCTCTCCATATTTCTTGTCTTGAACCCTGATCTTATAAGGCAGATAGCGTTTAAGCAAGATCCACCTAATCGATTTCTTGTTTTTATTTTTACGTCGGTTACTACAGAAAATAAGCGGTCAGTGTTGGTATTTGAATGTGGAAATGTTAGTGCATATCTAGCAACTAGACTTAAATTCGCAAATAAGAAATTTCCTTCAAAATCCTTCATTTCTGTTACTTCCTCCCAAAAATGTTCGGCACTCAATTGCTGCATTCTATATTTCTCTGTTCCAATTATCGAAATAGGAAACTCTCTACATTCTAAAATGAATTTCCTTTCGTCACAGTTTGGAATTTTTATGGAGCTGAAAGAAAGTTTCTTGCAGCTTACACTTTTGGGTATATTTAATGCCACTTCTTGGTAAAGAAACTCCATAACTTGAAGATCATGATTTCTTATTGGGAATTGTTTTAAAATCTCTTCTATCATTCGAATATAGAAGTTTTTGCAGCGTAATCTACTTTCTAAATTTTGCTCCTCAGTAAAACTTTGTAGGAGCTGTTCACACTCTGGCCCAACGTAAATGTCCTTGAGGGCAATTATACTATTTCCGTACACTGAAGCGATATCACTATTCCAGAGAAGCCAGTAGTTTGTCGAAATCTTCTTCTTTAATAAAATTTTGGGCTAGTTTGAGTAAGATCATTTTCGACTCACCGAAAATCATTAAAGTACTTTAGGACAAACTTCAAGAAGTAGAAATAAGCTTTAACTTTCAAGTCTGCCAAATTTTCATATATACAGGGTGAATGACTCGAACTCCAACTTTTGAAAATGCTATAATTTTTTTATTTTTTGATAAATTTTATTGTGCCAAAGCAAAACTAATGATCAATTTTCAAATTGTATCATTAGTTCTCAATATGTCCACCTTTGACGCGAATAATGGCCTTGAAACGGCCGAAGAAAGCATCGCACGCTGCACGCAAGTGGCTCTGCGGTATTTCGGCCCATTCCCGGCGAAGTGCTTGTTTGAGGTGGTCCAAAATTTGGTATTTTTTAGTGCCAACCTTTGCCTTCAAAATACCCCAGACAGAGAAATCCAACGGATTTGCATTCGGAGAATTTGCAATCCATTTTGTCGAAGAAATGAAGTGTGGAACATTGTTTTTTAACAAATCTTGGTAGACGCGCGCTTTGTGAGACGGTGTCGAGTCTTGTTGAAATGCCCACGGTCTCCGACCGAAATGATTGTTTGCCCAAGGCTTCAATACTGCCTCTAAGACAGTTTCACGGTATACGATCGCATTAATTTTGACGCCACGGTCCAAAAATACGAGCAGAGAGCGACCATCGGCAGTTATGTCGGCCCAAACCATCACCATCGGTGCAGCCTGCTTTTTGGTGGCCGTCCGAAGGTGTACATTTTCGAAGGACCTCTCTGGCAAGTAAACTCGGTTATTTTATTTGTTGACATATTGCTCGATAACAAATGGCGACTCATCGGAAAAAACCAAATTCGGCAACTCACCACTTTCGTACACGCGTAGCAACTCCTTCGCTCATTCGACTCTAACTTTTTTCTGTTGCGGTGTAAGATCGTGTGCTTTTTGGAACTTCAATGGATTGAGCCCAAGCTCATTTTTCAGTATGTGTTGCATCCGTTCCAACGATATGTTGAGCTCACGAGCCATTTTTCTTTCACTTCGACGCGGATTTCCCTCAATTCGAGCCTTCACTTTCCGAACCATTTTTGCCGATGTTGCTGTTTTTTTATGACCACCTCCAGGCGTTTTGCAACGCAGCCAGTATCACGGTAATGAGCTATGGTTCGAGATATAAATGATTTATTCACGTTGAGGTGCTGGAGGGCTCTAACGATAGCTACTTGTGGTTTTCCAGCCAAATATAAAGCAATCACACTATCACGTTTGAATTCCATCGCGGATAAAACTTTTTCAACACAACAGAGACGCAAATGGTTTAAAAGGCTTGTAAATAATAAAATTATCTGTCATGTGTCAAAATTTGAGCTCACTCTCATGAACGGTTGGGAAATTATAGCAGTCTGAAGTTGGTTGCAGTTTGAGTCATTCAGGGTGTATTTGTAGCCTTTGATCTCTTTGTTTCTATAGAGTCTAATAAGAATAAATGCTGAAGAACTGTCTAATTCTCCAATAACCTTACTACGCAGGAGTGGAGTACAAGCCACCTTATCTTAGATGGACTTAATATTTTCTTTTTTTCAGCGTTGAAATAATCTTGGAACTCCTCTAGATTCTTTTTGTATTTTCCCCTCATTTTGTTCTAAAAGAGAGAAGATTCCCCTTTCTTCAAATTTTGGACTGAAATTCCCCACGAAAAGCGGAATTTCCCACGAACTGGCAACACTGAACTAAGTACGCTATAAACTTGAAACTGTGAACACATGTTCTGGACATGAGCACCAACACATTAAAGGGGCAAAAAAAACAATCGATAATCGAAGAAGCGGAGTCAAAAGCGACCTCCTTAGGAATTAAAATTTTTTTTTTAAATGTTTTTTTATATTGTTCAATATAGTCCCCTCTTAGTTTGGTACACTTATTCCAGCGATTTTCCAACTTCTTGATCCCGTCCGAAAAGTAATTTTCCGGAAGGTCTGCAAAATACTCCTCCGTGGCGTCGATGATTTCCTCGCGTGAACTGAATTTGTTATTGATGAGCTATCCTTTGAGGTTTGGGAAGAGATAATAGTCCGAGGGATCCAAATCCAGTTACCAATCGACACCAAAAGTCCGCCCGATTCCGAATCAGCAAGTCCAAACACTCTTTCGAAGTGCTCTCGCTTACTTTTTGAACACACCTCGTGTATGTATGAGCCACAGACCAGCCGAAATTATTCTGATTTTCTGATTTGATTTCACCCTAAAAAAATGAGGTCCGAATACAAAATGAGGTCCGAATACAACATCACGGTATCACGGTTTATAATAGTGCTAAAAGGTTATTAGTCCTAAAGGTTAACGTGACTCTTCAGAAACTAATAAAATGATCATATCAAGACAACGCTCTTAAGATTTTTGTTTTTATTGTATTTTAAAGATCATAAAATTGAATTTTTGTTGAAAAATCAGAAAACTCATATAATCTTCTCTAATTGCTTGACTGCAAGAATACTCGTGTGTCCAAAGGCAATACGCACGAGAAAATCAAAGAAACTACATGTTACCTACACTAACTAAAGCGTAATTAATTGTCCGTTAAGCTTTTTCACTTTGTTTCTATCCTTTACCATGTATCTGTGGGAAATGCCACAAATGATCGGTAAAACATGCATTCGTAAACAATTAAGACGTTGTTAAATTAGTGAAAGATTCAAGTAAAAGCTGCACGTGGAGTAGTTAAAGCAAAAGAACAAACACAACCGAATTGAAACTTCCAAATTACTTAATGGAAACCAAACAAACACCAGGTATAATTAATATGTTTCACTGTATCCAGCAGTTGGCCACAGTAACCCATAACAGCCCGGCTGCAAACAGTGTTCCCGAAACCTTTACCTGGTGATTCACGAACTTGGCCGGAGGGTGTGTATGAGCACGATGGCTGCCACCACAATCAAAGTTGTGTAGGGTTCAATAAATTATGCGGTTGATACGAGTGTAAGATACAAATACACTGACACTGACGGTTACAAGGGGGATTCAATTAATCAATCAAAGATGGACTCTATGCTAGACTAAATTAAGAAGTTGCGCGTAATCGACCCCGCACACCGGCATCATGTAAACAACATAAAATTCGTTGTTTTCCAATGCTAGCTCGGGTGCGTCCTCAGTACGAATACAATGTGTGGGGTGGATAGGGTTTGGCAATGAACAATGTACATAAAGTTTTTGAAAGTAAGGTCTCACATCAAAAGGCTTGTCAATTTGGTTTCTCTAACAGAAAAAGGTTTCATCTCAAAACAGTGTAGGCCTACTCCAATAACGAGACCACTATTGGCGCGGACCGGCCAACGCATAGGCAATAAAAAAAAAAAAAACTATCAAATTACAGTCAAGAGATTTCAGTCGACGCGGAAAGTGGCTGAGAATAAATTTGAGAATTTATTTAGAAACCTAAACCGACCGATCAAATGGTTGAATTGATTTAGATTCATTTATTCATTTGCAATGATTTTGTTACTAATTTTCAAAACCTAATGAAAGTGTTCGCTGAGCATGGGTTTTCCATTAGAAAGAAATCGGACCTAAGTAGATCAAATAAAAGAACCGGATTTCCTTAATTTATTTGCGAATTCATCTCTGGTTTGATTGTTTCCGTATAAAACTTGAAGACTTTAATGATTCACCTGAAATATTTAAGGAAAATGAATCATCTTAACGGTATTTATTGTAATTCTTTAGAAAAAAAAAGAACCAAACCGGAAAACGTATCTAAGAGAAGTACGAGTAGTATGGAAGCTATAATATCATCTGAATTGGTTTTCGTTTGAAATTAAATCGCTACTGCGCGTGAAAAAGGGGATAACTCAATATTTAACGAAATTGGGGTTATTTCGAATTTGGCACCTACCTATATATAACAATAGCTACACCCTGTAAAACGGGTTATGCACGAGTAGTTGGAGTTGTAGAAGATGAGATATTGAAATTTATGTTGAAATCTAAGTCATTTCCATGAAAAGAGAGACACGAAGAGTTAACTCCTTTTTCAAGGTCTTTTTTTACTCGGTTTCAAATTGACTTGGGCAAGTCTAATGCAGGACCAAACTATTCCAACAAAGCAAAAATCGCGTAGAAATAAGCTTTTCGATTACTTACTACAATTCAAAAAAACTTCTTTCTATGCTTTTGAGACCAACTGACGTGCAGTCGCGAAATATTCCCTATGCCTACCCTACGAGGGTTGTCTCAAAATTTTTTTTTATTTTTCTACATAGTCTCCTTCTACACACTTCTCCCAGCGATGCTCCCATCTCTCTAACCCGTCCAAATAGTACTTGGTGTTTTTCTCTGCAAAATAATTGTTCACGAGGGTGATGACCTCCTCATTTGATGAAAATCTCTTTCCCCCGAGCGCAGTTTTTAGATGAGGGAACAAAAAGAAGTCGCTTGGGGCTAGATCTGGTTAATATGGCGGATGGTCAAGCAGTTCAAACCGTAATTCATGGATTTTCGCCATGGCAACCGCTGAGGTGTGAGACGGCGCGTTGTCTTGGTGAAACAGGATTTTCTTTTCTGCAAATGTGGCCGTTTTTCCGCAATTTCAGCCTTCAGCTTGGCGAGTATTGATGCGTAGTATGCTCCTGTAATGGTTTTTGCTTTTTGAAGATAATCGATTAAGTTAACTCCTTTACTATCCCAAAAAACAGTCGCCATCACTTTCCCAGCCGAAAAAACAGTTTTTGCTGTTACTGTTTTGACTGAATTTTTGTTTCGGGCGTATAATGGTGGGTGGCCGTGGCTCAAGTGGTAGTGGAAGGTTCGGTGTTCGAATCCCAGCCTCGCCCGAAAGACATTCATTTTTTCAGTTAGCGACAATCAAATAAGACGAGTAGTTGACTCTAAATCAACATCCAGCCAACTTCCACTAAGAATTTAGTCTCCCCATTAAGTGTTGGATGCCACCCATGGAGCGAAATAACCACTGAGCCCAAATATCTTTTTTTCTCTCTCTATCCCATTTTCCAAAAAACTTAACACATGCTGAGGCATTATAAGCGTATTCATACCCACTTGAGTGTTAAGTTCTTTAAAAAAAAAAACAAAAATGGTGTATCCAAATTTCATCTGCAGTAATTAATCGGATTGATTGCGCCTAAACTGCGCCAACAGAGCGTCAAACGTAAGCAAACGCGGTAGCCAACGCGCGGACAGCTTTCTCATGCCTAAATCTTGATTTAATATGTAACAAACACGTTCTTTGGACATTTTCATAACCTCTACTGTCTCTCTCACTTTAATTCGGCGGTCGTCTAACACCATTTGGTGAACTTTAGCAATGTTATCGTCAGTGGTTGCCGTTTTTGGACGTCCGGAACTTTCATCACCTCCCAAGCTCTTACGGCCACGTTTAAATTCAGCTGCCCAAAATTTCACTGTGGTAAATGATGGTGCAGAGTCCTCATACACAGAGTCCAATTCATTTTTGATTTGCGTAGGCGTATTGCCTTTCAAAAACAACAGCTCGATACTCAATTTTTTCCATTTTCACAAAAAACACTCAGATCGACTAGCTCAAACGACTGTCAACTAAAAACTGCGCGTCCAAAATGACTGAAACTTCGGTAAGTAACTGGTTGGCTTCGACATTCTGGACAGACAAGACCCGATGGACGGTGTGTTGAGATCTTCGCTGCGGAAAATAAATTAACCCAGCTTGTAAATGAGCCCACACTCATACCAGACGTTGATAGTCATAGCGTCAACACCATGGACTTGTTTTTAACTTCTCACCCTGACAAGTACTGCGTTGATGTGCTCTCCCCTCTAAGCTCGTCAGACCATTGTGTCATATCAGCTAATTTCTCGTACACCGACCACACAGTTAGAGAAAAGATTCCTAAAAGAACCGTATGGCAATACGAGAAAGCCAATTGGAGCGGACTTAACAACTTCTTTAGGAAGTTTAACTGGTCGTTATGTTTCCTCGATAACGACGTGGATGCCGCTCCTGACATGATCACAGAAACTATTCTAGTTGGAGTGAGATGCTTTATCACTCATCGGATGACGAGTATTAAACCAAAAGAAAAGGCATGGTACGACTCGAGCTGTAAAGATGCTGTCAGGGTTAGAGAATTGTTTTTTCGGTCCTACAAGACCAACCCGACAGAGGAAAACCGAAAAAAGTTCAAACGAGCGAGGAATGACTGCAAGGTCTTTCTTAAACGTGTAAAATTCCAATGCTATCAAAACTGAGGCAACAAATAATACAATGTCCCAAAGGTAGTAAAAATTGTTGGTCGTTCGTCAAAAATATTAGAAATTCTACCTTATCCTCCATACCAAAGCTCATTTACAATGACATTCCAGCTGTCAGCTCTTTGGACAAGGCCAATCTGCTTGCTGCACACTTTGCGGCTAGCTCAACACTCCCAGTTTGTGCTTTGTCTCCGCCTACACTTGAGTGCATCGAATCTTCAATGGGGCGAATCCACTTTCGCACTCGTGTAGTAGCAAGAGCACTGGTCCAGATGGTATATCTCCCCTCCTTCTGAAGAGGTGTTGCGTTAGCTTTTCCATTAATGCTACTCTTTAGGAATCTTTCCGAGCAGATGGAAAACAGGATTTGTCCAGCCCGTCCCTAAAAAATGCGAATCTACTTCTCTCTCCTCCTACAGACCCATCGCACTTACGTCCCTTCTTTCCAAGGTCATGGAAACGCTGATAAACCGTCAGCTCATGAAATATCTCGAAACACGAAAACTTCACAATGACCGGCAGTACGGTTTTCATAGCAACAGGTCCACTGGCTATCTGATGGCATGTCTCAGCCCAAAGTGGAACCAAAGCGTACATCAATCTGGTGAAAGCAAGATAATTGTACTTGATATTTCTAAGCCATTTGACAGAGTTTGCATCGAGCTCTTTTGTCGAAAATGCGTGCTTTTGGGATCGACGACTCTCTTCTTCAATGGATTAGAAATTACCTTTCGGAACGTTCAATTCAAGTTGGCTTGGACGGTTTCAAGTCTGATATTCACAAAATAAATGCTGGTGTGCCCCAGGGATCCGTTCTGTCTCCGACACTCTTTTTAATTTTCATCAACGATCCCTTGTCTGTTACCTCTAATTCAATATACTCCTTTGCTGACGACAGTACTCTCTGCTTTTCATATTCGTTCCCGAATTCGCCCCTGCTCTTCGGCTGTAGAACGGGAACGGCAGCGTATGTTAAGTCCATTAAATTCTGATATTAACAGCATAACTATGTAATCGGGGAAACACTAACAGAATAGAATTCAATGCTTCCAAAACACAATGCTGTCTGCTGTCATTAAAGCGAAATTCAATTACCCAGCCATTATCCATGAATGGCACTTGCATCGTCGAAGTCGATAAACTTTCCATTCTCGGCATGTGTGTCAATGATAACTTACGTTAGAATTACCACATATTCGGTGTCGTCAAAAATGCTGCGAAATGTCTAGGTTTCCTCAAGCGATGTAAGAAATATTTTATACCCTCTGATCTGGTCACAATATATGAGGCATTCATCCGCCCAAAATTGGAGTACAATGCCCACATCTGGTCAGGTGCTATTAAAACATCTCTGCACCTGCTAGATAGGATTCAAAACCGTGCGATAAAACTCATTGGTGATACTAATATCAGCCGATCAATTGACACCCTCGAACACCGACGTAATATCTCCTGTCTCACTTTGTTTTGTCGCTATTTCTACCACCAGTGCTGGATTGAAATCGCCAGTAGCATTTCGCCCATTCAAACTTTCAACCGTAACACCCGTCTCGCTATGAATGCTCATCAGTATACCCTCATGCCCATTTTCGGTCGTACTCTAAAATATCGTGATTCTTTCCTAAGCCGTACAACTCGCTTATGGAATGCCCTGCCGATCTCTGTGTTTCCTGGTCGTTATAACTTGCAAACATTTAAAAACAATGTACACCGGTACTTGTCTTTTCTTCCTCCCTAAATTTCCTTCGCCCGCGCTGTGTAGGAATATTTTAAGGGTACAAAAACCCCTTGAGCGCGCGCCGATTATAAAAAAAAAGAAAGATGCACAACTAGCATTCACTAGCTTTTATTGACTAGTGCCACTATCTTTACGTTGCGAATCTTTTCAGACTACCCTCATAAGGAGCACATCTTACTGTGCGATATTATGTCTTTACTATGTGGCCTGGCATGTTTAATCAGGCGACCACGCAAAAGATTTCGAAGCAACAAAAACGCAGATTTGTCATCTAACCTCCATCCGTGAGCTAACCTTCACTGCTGACGATATTTAAAAACTAAAAAAAAAAAAAAAATAAATAAAATACAGCTGCTCGTATTCTCATCTAACCCAAGGAGTGCTCACGATCCCCAAGTACTCGTACTCGTAAGTAAGTACATGTTGTCAAATTTATTGAACGCACCCATTTGGTTAGCGCTTTATGCACTTGTTCCCAACGTATGCATCTTGGATAGCGTCCATTTCAGCTACAATCTCAAATATCATGGCGCGATAACTTTACATCAGCATTAGAGTTAATAGTCTCGATATTCTTGTTCAGGTCAGATCAATTTGAGAAAATTTATAGATCGTTTTGGAAAATTCAAAAAAGACTTTTATGGCTGATAACACAAAGGGTGCACATTAAGAGTTCGAACAAAACAAGAAACAGGTTCCCGAAACGCATTTTGTGGTAAATGGAAATGTTATTTATCAGGCAGGGCAATGGACTCATTTCTAAGCGATTGTTAACATTATGTTCATGGAGAATTTCTTTGATTTAATTTTACTAATGTCCGGCGATAGTAAATATTTTTAATGGCTTTGCACGGGTGCTAATAAGTGATAATGTAGTCACAATGTGTTATACGAATATTCGATTAATTTGATAGATTAGTATACATAGATGATGGCATCTGGTTTTTGGAGGTGTATACTCGTATTAGATGTCTGTCTGCTTTACGGCGTCAAGCAGAAAATATCAAATAAACTCAAGATGACTAAATGATAAATTCAGCTTATTTCGGATGGTTGATTATTATCATACGATTTATTGGAAAAAGAAGCATTAATCGCATACGAGATTGTGTTCACAGTAATTTTACCAGTGAGTGTCCTTTTAGCATAAATTTACATTTTTACAGGGTGCCTGATGGATTTCACCTCATTAAAAAACTCAACTAATAAAATTTGTAGGGTCGTTCCAAATTGTTTTGCAATAGATGTGGCTTTGCTCGCGTTTATTTGTTGTTGATGCTTGACCTGAAATCAAAAAAAAGTTGGTGCGATTCGGTCGGTCGTGGTTCGAACACGGAGAATTTTGAAGACATATTTTGCTTTACTGCTTCAAAACAGGCAATGAAGAAGTTGCGCTGTCATCGAGAAATGCCAGAACTGGTTCACCAGAAAACGTGATGGTGATTTTTCAGTTGAAGGCGCTCATCGCTCCGATAGATCTTCCGATATTGACGACCATAAAATCAAGGCGTCGATGCAAGCAAATAAGCATTTAACGGTTTGGGAGCTTGCTACTGCTATAAAAGTGTCCATTCGAATCGTCCATGGCCATTTAAAGTTCATTGGCATCGTAAAGAAGCTCCATATTTGTGTAGCGCATGAGTTTACATCTGTGACCAACTCTCTAAACGCGAAGAAAACGATACATTTTTAAAGCGTTTTTAAATCACGGGGACGAAGAATGGATTATGTGAGACGAAAAAAATTGGAGCAGACGCGAAGATGTTGCTGTCAATATGGTTGGAAGAGACTTGTCTTCTGTGAGGCGCTCCCAAAAAACAAATCGATTAATTCCGACGTATCTATACTATAAGCAGTTTCAGAAATTAATTGCACAGAAACGTCCCGAGCTGATCAATCGTAAGGGTGTGGTGTTTCACCACGTCAATGCGAGATCACACACAAGTTCGGTCACTCAGCAAAAATTATTGCAGCTTGGTTTGGGATGTTTTACCACATCCACATATTACGCTATCAGACGCCCCTTGCAAAAGTCTTTGAATGGTAGAACCTTTGTTTTCGAAGACCCCATCAAGCAGCACCTTGTTAAGTTTCTTGAAGTTTTATGAACGCGGGATTGTGAAATTGGCTGAGGGATGGTAGAATGTCAGCGAACAAAACGGCCAATACATCGTTGATTACTTAAAGTAACCTCCTTGACTAGAATGCGCTGATACTGCAAAAAAGGTTATGGTGCCTCGAAGTCCGTTCATATTTAGGCAGACCTGCCAAATTTCAGTGCGATACTGTCTTTAGTTTTGTTTTGACAGCTGATTGTTGTTGACGTGTTTGGCATCATGTTGAGTATGGACAAAAACGATTTTCGTTCTCTCATAAAACATTATTTTTTGAGAGGCAAAACGGCGAAGGAAACAAAAGAAAAGTTGGATAAATATTATGGGGCAAATGCTTCGTCAGATTACACCGTCAAATATTGGTTTCGAGAGTTTCGTGGTGGCCGCAACTCCACCACCGATCAGGTCCGCAGCGGCAGGCCTCCCGATACGGTTACAGAGGACAATGTCAAAAAAATACATGAAATGGTGTTGGCTGACCGGAAAGTGAAGGTGCGCCAGATAGCAGATACCACAAAGATTAGTACTGAGCGCACACGCCATATTTTGGGCAATATTCTGCATATGAAATAGTTATCTTGCCGCTGGGTGCCGCTCCTGACCAAAAACACGAATGCGAGAGCACTTCGAAAGAGTGTTTGGACTTGCTGATGCGGAATCGGACGGAATTTTGGTGTCGATTGGTAACTGGATTTGGATCCCTCGGACTATTATCTCTTCCCAAACCTCAAAAGATGGCTCATCAATAAAAAATTCAGCTCACGCGAGGAAATCATCGACGCCACGGAGGAGTATTTTGCAGACCTTCCGGACAATTACTTATCGGACGGGATCAAGAAGTTGGAATAAGTGGATTAAACTAAAAGGGGACTATATTGAATAAAATAAAAAAAAAACATTTAAGAAAAAATTTTTTTTAATTCCCAAGGAGGTTACTTTTCACTCCATCTAGTAGATAAACGTACCTACCTGCACATCGGATGGAAAGAACGAACAAAGAACTCAATATTTTGTCTAAGTACATTTGAAAGATAAGCTTTTTGATGGTTTATATAAGAATAATAGAATTTAATTGATCTTCAAGCTCGGTGATGTATGCGCCTCCTCAGACTGAAAATTGCAGTGCAACAAGTTTTTATCCTTTCCCACCATTTGAAGGATTTCCTGTCAAATCGACAAGTCTGCTGGGTTGCTTCTTATTTGAATTTTTTAAATTTTTGTCTGCAATGACTGTCTACTAATAACTATTTCGGCAGGTAAACTGCTTGCTGAAACGGAAGGATTGACTTGTAGGCAGCAGTTACAGCAGCAACCGTTTCCTGTAACCGAACTTCTTGTGCTTGTCTCATGCCCCGTAAAAGTGTTTACCAGCTCTATTATAATCCACTTGCTCAAAGTAGTGTCGCCAAATACGTGCCTAAACTCTATTACAGCCAACTATCCACATCCTAGTTTATTTTCGCTAAATTTAAAGTCCAGTCTGTAAGAACAAATGCAACAGGAAGGAAATTAATTCTTATTTTTTGTAGGGAGTTTCAACAGGCGCATTTTCCTGTACTTCTCTACGTAACATATGGTATTGTGATTTCGGATCATTTAATGTATTGGCTACAAGCCTCGCAGCCTTTTTATCAAATCATGTAATCTAATGAAGTACGGACACTAAACTGAAATGCCCGTTTCAGCTGTTATCACAGGTACCACAATCTTAGATAAATTCAAAAATATTTAAGTGGATTTATTTTCTGATGACTGGCGGGGGCAAGATTTCACTTAGGAGCCTTGTGCGTTAACAGCATTACGGTTGACATGCTTCAAATGCAGATGTCATTCTGTCAAGCTTGAATTAAGCTTCCGATTTACTTCGCCAATGTCCTTCCTTAAAAACTTCATCATAATACTCGCACTTAACTTTCCATTTGAACATTTTTGCTATTCGGCAATCTGTCGATAAACCGGTTGCAAGAACTGGGTCCCTAGTTGTTTTATTTGCTTACATAGATGGCGCTATAACTTGGATAGTGTATCTGGGCTTTAATCAATAAACCTCTCTACTTAGCGTGGTCTTTGATCAGCTCAGACTCACAGTTAACGTCTTTTTCTGATTCTTCCGGCCGAAACGTTGATTTAGATTTCTAGCCATCTTGGGTGATTGCTGCACACTTTTCTGCTCACGCCGTCGCTCGATAGATATAGATATCATAGCTGATATATGTGCTTCTCTAAGGCCCGTCAACGCAAATGGTACTTCAAATAGCTTGGCCTTGAGAGTGACTGAGTAATCATCATTCGACTTAGCTAAAGTCCATGATTCTGTACCACAAAGCGAGACTGGAATAATTAGGCCCTTATAAAGAGTTTTTTGACAAGACGTCATTACACCATTGCGTTATTAGGCTGCCATCATCAGAGTTAAAAGCCGAGCCCAGGTTCTAGATTCCATTTCTTCATTATGTTTTTTTTTTTTTTTTTGCGTGGGAAGGTGAAAACCTTGCATAGGCACCATTGGTCCGACGTCCATTGGTAGTGTCAGATTCTTACTAAGTAAAACCACCTCCAAGGGAATCTTTTCGTTTATTCCCCCGCGGAACTACCGCTTAGTATTACCTCGCGAGGGACGGATTTGAGCTTCTTGTTTCGTCACGCGGTGCTTAGCGAATTCGCGTTCCGTTGCTGTTCTAAATGCCTTAGATCGGACATTATTCGTACTGCTGCATGGTTCACCGTAGCCCAAAGATCTTCAGATTTCAACATACATATATTGAGCTATGTTTTCCGGTGTTGGCCGTTCACCAAATTCTTCACACAATTTAGCTCTTTCGTTTGCATACCGCGCACATTCGAATAAAACGTGCTACACGTTCTCTACCGCATTTACGCAGCGAGGACAGGACGGACTCGAATCCCGGAAACAACCGTGACCCGTCAAGAACTGTGTAAGATAGTAATTCAGTTCGTCGTGTTTTCGTTTTACCCAACTTTTAATCCTTGGGATTAGTCGGTACGTCCATCTCCCTTTTTGGAACCCTTTCCATTGTTGTTGCCACGCTTCTATACTGCAGCCTCTTTCGAATTTCTTCGCTTGATTTATGGATGGCCCGATTTGCACGCGATTTTCTTAAAGTCGTCTAGCTTCTAAAGCTAGGATATCGATTGGTACCATAGAGGATAGTACCAATATTGCGTCGTGGGATACTGCTAACACGCAGCACACATAATCTGTACACAGATTTGAATCCTTTCATGTGTGTCTTTTTATTCTTGACGTCAGACCATATTTGTGCCCCATGCAGCTGTATGGAGGCTACAACTCTCGCAAGCATTATTCGTTTGCCTTGTTTCGGGCCGCCGATATTCGACTTGAGTCTCGAAAGAACGCCTATCGCCTTCGACGATTTCTTGCAAGCGTATGCGAGGTGATGCTTGAAATTAAGCCG
Organism: Volucella zonaria; assembly: GCA_963966105.1. NCBI lineage: Eukaryota > Metazoa > Arthropoda > Insecta > Diptera > Syrphidae > Volucella > Volucella zonaria. The sequence goes on along the minus strand of OZ014532.1, from coordinate 198,643,293 downwards.
AGCATCAATCGTAACTCCCAGGTATTTTATAAATGGGCTGGAAATTATTGTGTGCACCCCGACTTTTTTAGTTATCATCTCTAGCACCCTTCTACTCGTAATGAGAACGGATTCCGTTTTATGTTCCGCGAGGTCCAAACAGCAATATCGTCCGCGAAACCTATAATGGCGGCTTCCCTGGGGACTGGGAGTCGTAGAATGTCGTCATACATCACGTCCAGAGTAAGGGACCTAACACTGATCCTTGGGGCGCGTTCCCTGTAATTTTATATAATTTCGTCCCGTCATTCGAGTCATAGAGGAGGAACCTATCGGTAAAGTAGCTCCTGATCAATCTTAATATGTACTTCGGTACATTTAATCTTTCGAGGCATTGTAAAATACGCGACCAGTTCGTCGAGTTAAAAGCATTTTTCACGTCAAGTGTAACCACGGAGCAGTACTTTTTACTGCCTCCTTTCCATCGTCTACCTTCTATGGCCGTTTGGACTTTGTCTATTACGACTTTCATCGCGTCGATCAGCCCTTTCTAAAGCCGTATTGATATTCCGCGAGTCGATTATTGGCTTCACTGATAGGCTGTAGTCTGTTGCATATAATTCGCTCTAATATTTTGCCCATAGTGTCGAGCATACAGAGCGGCCGATAAGATGAGGGCTCCTCCGGCGGTTTATTTTCTTTGGGAAATAATACCAACCGTTGGTATTTCCATTGTGCCGGGAATATTCCCTCGCTTAAGCATGCATTATACATGCTAACAAAAACGTCTAGGCGGGCCTTCATCGCTATTGTAAGCCCTATTTGGTATGCCGTCTGGACCAGGGGCTTTCCGATCTTCTACCCTCTCGATTGCAGCGGTGAGTTCATCGGTTGTTAAGGCAGGAATGTGTTCACGTAGTTCTCCGATCTCGCTTAGTAGAAGTCCGTCATGTTGAGAGGGAAATAGAGTTTCTACGATTCTGCTGAGAAATAGCGGGCAAGTTGGTGCCGGTCTCTAGGCGTTTTGAACTTCGCGGCTATGATTTTGTACGCTTTGCCCCATACATTTTAGTTCAATTGCGTACAGAGGTCCTTAAAGCACTGTTCTTTGTTAGACTTAATGGCGGATTTGAGTGCGGCGCGTGCTTCTTTATACGCTGCCCTCAATATCAAATGTCTATCCGTATCGCATCTAGACCGTTGGCATTTACTTCGTGCCTTAAGACAAGCTTCTCGAAGTTCCTTAATGTCGTCGTTCCACCAATACGTGGTATATTCTGTTGGTGGGTAGTCGGTGTACGCAAAAATTCTTGATGTCATTTTTGGGAGGTCAAACGTTTGTAGGTTGAAAAGTAGGTATTTGCAATGTTCTGCCGCTCAACATTTTGTTCAGTATCGAAACTATTTTGATACATGGAACAACTCGCAGGAGCTGGACAGCCGCCCGCCACATAATGTCATAGGCTGCATTTAGATCAGTTTTCAATTTGGCTTAATATCCGTCTTCTGTAGGGATTGTAAGTACTACCACTTGGATCTGCACACCTCCACTCTTGTTTAAGTCCACTCTGTTGGACGGGAACCACAAGTTAATCGGTTGTATATTAGAACATTTCAAAAAGTTCATATATATAATGCCATTGAACGATAACTTCCCAGGTTTAAGTAAGGCAATAATTTAGGCGTTATTTAATTTGACGTAGTAGCAGGAGAGTCGCGGGGTAAGCTCCTGAAATGTGCGCTGCTGTACAGGATAAAGGGCTTTCCAATAAGAGGTATTATTATTATTTACCAAGAAATTTCGTATTTTTTGAGAAACAATATTTGACTTTTACTTAAGTCAATAGAATAAAGGTTCCCATTAATAATGATATACAACACCAGTCTCTTGTCTGCTACTTGTAATCCAATATCCTTTGCTGACGACAGTACTCTCTGCTATTCGTTCTCGGATTCACGCCCCTGCTCTTCGACTGTATAACGGGGACAGCAGCGTATACTAAGCTCATCCAATTTCGATATAAAGGGTATTACCAACAGAGGAGAATTTAATGCTTCCAAAACACAATGCTTTCTGCAATCGTTAAAGCGAAATTTAAACACCCAACCATTATCTATGGATGGCACTTGCATCGTCGAAACCGAAAAACGTTCGATTCTCCGTATATGTGTCAATGACAACTTACGTTGGAATGACCGCATATTTGATATCGTCAAAAATGTTGTGAAATGTCTAGGTTTTCTTAAACAAAGTAAAAAATATTTCACCCCCTCTGATCGGGCCTCTATATATAAGCCATTCATCCGCCCTAAATTGGAGTACAACGCCCATATTTGGGCAGGTGCCCCTAGATCGCCTTGCACCTGCTATAAGCGATCCAAAACCATGCGATAGAACTCATAGGTGACACGAATATTACAAAGCCAACTGACACCCTCGAACCCCGACGAAATGTCTCTTGTCTCGCCTTGTTCTATTGCTATTTTCAGAACCAGTTCTCCAATGAAATTGCAAGTAGCATTCCGCCCCTTTAAACTTTTAACCGTAATACCGGTCTCGCTATGAATGCTCATCAATACACCCTCAATCCCACTTTTAGACGTACTCTAAAATATCGTACAACTCGCTTATGTAATGCCCTGCCGAGCTCTTTATTTCCTAGTCATTACAACTTGCATACATTTAAGACCAAGGCACATCGATATTTTTCCTTTTTCACTAAAATCGTACTTGAGCGTACGCTAACAACCTGCGTCAAATGGTTTCTATGACAATGGTTTTACATGCGATTATACCACAGATGTTGGTTTTGAGTGCTTCGAAAGACTAGGAAGCGATAGCAGCAATTCTGCTTGTTAACAAAGCCTTGAAGATGGAAGTATGTCTCTTAGCTCAAAATGATTTTTCGGGTCAATATCCCATTGGCGATGTTATGACGCTACTGATGGTCGACAGGCTTAAGTTCGTGAACCAAGCCTATGAATATGCAAAATTCGGTGGAGTGTTGTTTGTGATATGATAAAATTGTTCATGTCGACCGAGAAAGCTGTCAACTTTTCAAACTATTTCAACGAAATGTTCACCAGTTTTGTAACGAATTTCGAAAATTTCAATGCTTTGTTGAGTCATTTAGTTTTTACTTGTCATCTGTTAAAAGCATCAAAGAATTGCCGGCTTTGACCTGTTTTACAATATATCAATTTTTATTTGCTCTGTGTTGAATGGACCTGAGAACTGTGCCAGTTCGACTGCCTCGATTTTAGGTGATCTCAGTGAGTTTTTGATTGATTTGCTTTCAATTTTTTGTGATCAAGCCTGAGCAAGTTTGTTGAAGTTCCATCTTGGCTGTAGAACGGATTCAAGGTTGGCTACTTGAATGAATAATAAAAACAATGCCGCTGCCAGGCGCCAATATAACACGTTTCTCCACTCAGATATACAATATACGGGAGTCATCTGCAACATTAGTTATATCTATTGCATGGCATTATCTAGTGGATATATCTGGAGTTTATTAGCATCCCTAATGGTTGATCTGTTAATATTAAGTTGCGAGGATAATTCAATGACAAAACATGCAGTGAATATCCATTTAATCATTCTGAGAGCAGAGCTCGACGTCTTAACTTAAGTTCAAGGTCAATTTTTTTTTTTTATAATTTGCGCGCGCTCAAGTAATTTAAGTTCCCTTAAAAAGTTTGCACACAGCACGGGCGAAGGAAAGTCAGAGAGGATAGAAAGAGAGGTACCGGTGAATGTTGGTTTTAAATGTTTGAAGATTATAATGACTAGGAAATAAAGAACTCGGCAGGGCATTCCATAATCACGACATTTCAGAGTACATCCGAAAGTGATATAATATACTGACGAGCATCCATAGAGAGACGAGTGTTGCTTGAAGGTCTGAAGTACGATAAAACAAGGTAAGGCAGGTGTCATTACCTCGCTGTTCAAGGGTGTCAATTAATTGTTTTTGAACGGTTTTGAATCTCATTCAGCAGGTGCATAGAGGTCCACCTGACTAGAAGTGGACATTGTACTCCAATTTAGGGTGGATGAATGCCTTATGCAAAGTTCGGCAAAACAACTTCCTTATTTGAAATGAGCACTCTGAAGCTGACGGGAGTGCCAGGGGGCTGTGCGTAGTTTCGTTCGAGAGAGTGGAACCAGAGGTTTTGTTTACTTGTATTTCAGTCGAAATCTAGCGTTGAAGTAAAGAGCAGCATGCGTTTGCATTAGAGGCCTATTTTTTCAATGACCGTTCGGTTGTTTCAACCCAGTGGGCCTTCCGAAATCGCTTCAATATTGCGCCATTGGGTCCTGCCCCGGACTGAAAATCAATTCGTTTGTAGGTCACAGTGTTCAAGGAAACTGGTTCTTTGCAGAAAAAAAATCAAATTGAGACGCACGTCCAATCAGAACGCCTGAGAACATCGAACATCGATTGCAGTTTTGCGATTTCCGCTGCATTTTTTTCGCCACGACTTGATGAAATAGATTTAGGGGACGCCCTGCACTATTTGTCCACTTGTGACTTCTTTTTGTGAGGGTATTTCAAACATGGTGTCTATTTCAACCGCCCGCAGACTCTCGACGACCTGAAAAGAAACATTCAGCATGAAACGGGCAATAGACACATCAATATGCTGGAAAGAGTGACAAGAAACATCAGGATTCGGTTCAACCAGTGTATCGAAAATGGGAGGCGTCACTTACCAGATATAATTTTTGAAACAATATAACATAAACCACAACCTTGTATGTTTAAATTTTTAATAAAAAAAAATTTTAAATATATCGTTACCTTAAGCTATCATGCCGCACTTTGTGCATGGAGTTTATTGAGGCCAGATCAAAGGGGGTGAAATATTTCCAACATCGCTTGAGAAAATCTAGACATTTCGCAGCATAGAAATATACACCGTGAATGAATCGAACTGCAACCAACTTCAGACTGCTATAATTTCCAAACTGTTCATGACAGTGAGCTCAAATTCTGACACATGACAGATAATTTTATTATTTACAAGTCTTTTAAACGATTTGCGTCTCAGTTGTGTTGAACAATCTTTATCCGCGATGGAATTCAAACGTGATAGTGTGATTGCTTTATATTTGGCTGGAAAACCACAAGTAGCTATCGTTAGAGCCCTATAGCACCTCAACGTGAATAAATCAGAAAAATGAGCTTGGGCTCAAGCCATTGAAGTTTAAAAAAGCACACGATCTTACTCCGCAACAGAAAAAAGTTAGAGTCGAAAGAGCGAAGGAGTTGCTACGCTTGTACGAAAGTTTTGAGTTGCCGAATTTGATTTTTTCCGATGAGTCGCCATTTGTCAAATAACAAAATGATCGAGTTTACTTGCCAGAAAGGTCCTTCGAAAATTTACACCTTCGGACGGCCACCAGAAAGCAGGCAGCACCGATGATGATGGTTTGGGCCGCCATAACCGCCGGTGGTCGCTCTCCGCTCGTATTTTTGGACCGTGGCGTAAAAATTAATGCGATCGTATACCGTGGAACTGCCTTAGAGGCAGTATTGAAGCCTTGGGCAAAAAATCATTTCGGTCGGAGGCCGTGGACATTTCAACAAGACTCGGCACCGTCTCACAAAGCGCGCGTCAACCAAGATTGGTTAAAAAAACAATGTTCCACACTTCATTTCTTCGACACAATGGATTGCAAATTCTCCGGATGCAAATCCGTTGGATTTCTCTGTCTGGGGTATTTCGAAGGCGAAGGTTGGCACTACAAAATACCAAAGTTTGGAGCACCGCAAACAAGCACTTCGCCGGGAATGGGCCAAAATACCGCAAAGCCACTTGCGTGCAGCGTGCGATACTTTCTTCGGCCGTCTCAAGGCCAGTATTCGCGCCAAAGGTGGACATATTGAAAACTACTAATACAATTTGAAAATTGATGTATTTTCCAACATTTTTTGCTTTGGCACAATAGATGTTTTTTTTTACATAGATGTCTAAGGCAAAACTAAATTATGACGAAATTGAGGAATTGTTTTATGAAATTGATGGCGAGAATTCCGAAGACGATTTCGAAAACGATGAGGATGTCGAGAACCAGAATTTTGATGTAGCTGATCCGACAGAAAACGTTGGAGATGTGGATGATCCCATGTCAGAAATAAAAAATTATGAAGATAGTCGGCTTACAAATTCTGATGATATTATGATATCTGACTTGCCATGCTGCAGCTCTAGTTCCGACCAAAGTGCAAACGAAAACGAGGATCCGGTTTGGAATAAAAGTGTTGCGAATGAGATGTTTTTGTCATGTGAAAGTTTTGATTCGATTAATATTGCCAAACTATTTCCATGCTCAAGTCGATGTCGGCCAATTTAATTTTTCAAGCAAATCTTCACAGACAGTACACTTGAATTTATTGTCGATCAAACCAATTTGTATGCTCAACAAAACAAAAGCAAAAATTGGAAGAATATTGATATAATAGAACTGAAGGCATTTTTATGAATAATAGGTTTGATGGCTGTGCATAACCCTCCGTCTATTGATTTATACTGGTCATACTGGTCAACAAACCCGTTCTTTTTTAATGAAGTTATTGCATCAGTCATGCCATTTTTTTTTTTTTATAATGAGCTCGCACTCAAGGGGTTTTTGAACCCTTAAAATGTTCCTACACAGCGCGGGCGAAGGAAATTTATGGAGGAAGAAGACAGGTACCGATGTACATTGTTCTTAAATGTTTGCAAGTTATAACGACCAGGAAACACAGAGGTCGGCAAGTAATTCCATAAGCGAGTTATACGGCTTAGGATAGAATCACGATATTTTAGAGTGTGTCCGAAAGTGGGATTGTGGGTATACCGACCCGACCAGATGTGGGCATTGTACTCCAATTTTGGGCGGATGAATGCCTCATATATTGTGACCAGATCAGAGGGGGTAAAATATTTCTTACATCGCTTGAGGAAACCTAGACATTTCGCAGCATTTTTGACGACATCGAATATGTGGTCATTGCAACGTAAGTTTTCACTGACACGCATACCTATAATGGAAAGTTTATCGGTTTCGACGATGCAAGTGCCATTCATGGATAATGGCTGGGTAATTGAATTTCGCTTTAATGACAGCAGACAGCATTGAGTTTTGGAAGCATTAAATTCTACTCTGTTAGTGGTTCCCCAATTAGTTATGCTGGTAATATCAGAATTTAATGAGCTTAGCGTATGCTGGCGTTCCCGTTCTACAGCCGAAGAGCAGGGACTCAGTCCGGGAATGAATATGAGAAGCAGAGAGTGCTGTCATCAGCAAAGGAATAAATTGGATTAGAAGTAGCAGACAAGAGATCAATAACGAAAATTAAAAAGAGTGTCGGAGACAGAACGGAGCCCTTGGGGCACACCAGCATTTATTTTGTGAATATCAGACTTGAAACCATCCAAGACAACTTGAATTGAACGTTCCGAAAGGTAATTTCTAATCCATTGACGAAGAGAGTCGTCGATTACAAGAGCACGCATTTCGTATTTCGAGATATTTCTTGAGCTGACGGTTTATCAGCGTTTCCATGACCTTGGAATGGACGTAAGTGCAATAGGTCTGTAGGAGGAGAGGGAAGAAGATTCTGCTTTTTTAGGGACGGGCTGGACGAATGCTGTTTTCCATTTGCTCGGAAAGAGCCCTAAAGAGTAGGATTGATGAAGAAGCTTAAGCAGTGGTTTTGCCAGTGAGGAAGAACACCTCTTCAGGAGAAGGGCAGATATACCATCTAGACCAGCGGATTTATGTATGTTGGGATCTTTAAGTACTCTTGCTACTACACGAGTGTGAAAGTGGGCTTGTCCCATTGAAGATTCGACGCACTCAAGTGTAGGCGGAGACAAAGCACAAACTGGAAGTGTTAAGCTGGCCGCAAAGTGTGCAGCAAGCAGATTGGTCTTATCCAAAGAGCTGACAGCTGGAATGTCATTGTAAATGAGCGTTGGGATGGAGGACGAGGCAGAATTTCTAATATTTTTGACGAACGACCAACAATTTTTACTACCTTTGGGACATTGTAGTATTTTTTGCCTCAGTTTTTGGTCATTCCGGGCTCGCTTAAACTTTTTTCGGTTTTCCTCTGTTGGGTTGGTCTTGAAGGACCGAGAAAACATTTCTCCAACCCTGACAGCCCCTTTACAGCTCGAGTCATACCACGCCTTTTCTTCTTTTGGTTTGATACGCTTCATCCGATGAGGGATAAAGTTTCTCATTCCAAAGAGAATGGTGTCTGTGATCATACCAGCAGCAGTCAATTCAGGCATGATGGCAAATGATTGAACCTAACTTTCTTAATAAGAAATATTTTCCTTTTCTATGAATATTTTTCCAATTTTCTATCCCCCTTTTTCTGATCGAAGTCAATCACTTCTTACATCTCATGAGAGAATATTATGTAAACCAGAACTCGTTTCATGCCGAAAATACAAATTGGACGCAATGTTTAAGTAAGTTGCGAGCTACTGTTACAAAATTTGTGTTTGTTTTTTTTTTTGTATTTCGCAGAATTACTAATGAATCCGAAAAACAGTTTTCTTCTTTGTTTACTGAAAGTAATCATACATATGTATGTATATTAGATCCAAAGAAAAATTAAACTATTTCTATTAGTTTCATTTTTTTTTTACTTATTTCTTGAATATTTTTGAATAAATTTATGTGTTTGCAAATGAAGGCGTTTAAAATGATCGTTATCGGGGCTCAAACCCAACTCTATTTAACATCATAAAACAAAAAAAAAACACCAAGACTGAATGGAAAAACCATCCATTATAGCTATTATGGGGAATGATTAATTCAGCTATTATAAAAAAAATACATACTCGTATATAACCGCAACTGCTTGATAGAAATTTAAATGATTTTAATAAAACTGCTAAGCCGTGAATTTATTGTAATCGCTCAGAGTCAAATAATTTTAGATTTGGAGTTCTTTTTGTTTGTTTTGACTCCTTGTTGGCTGGTTTTGTTTATTTCACATCGCAAGCCAGGATTTGGCCAAAACAATGCTCTTAAATTTTATTTAGTTTTTTTTTTCCTTGCCAAAGTGGCATTGACAGCACCCCCGCATATGAAGGAATGCTTATTTTAAGACACTCAAACCACAAACAACACAAATTCTTATAAATATTTAATTCTTTAAAAATTGCCAGAAATTTCATTTTAATACGTTTTCAAATAAAATTTGAATACCAGTATACGAGTATGCTTAAAGAAAGCACTCAGCAGTCGTATCCTCTGTCCTTGCATTGGGAGAGATTTTGAGGTTAACCCCAAAGCTTCATCTTCATCTTCACTCGTCTATGGATAAAACCGCGGATGTCGTACATAAAGAAAAAAAAAAAGATACAAACCGAAAACAAGACAAATGTACGAGTGTACGGATACGAGTATGTATACGATGATGTACGGAATATGGTGTTTCTTTTGTGATGTAAACATATCAATAAAAAAGGCTTCATCACGATTCATAACCATTTGGACGAAATGCACGGGACTTACTTATGAGATGTATAAATGGAAAGCCATAAAATGCCTCAGTTCTGATTGAAGACTAGGTTGAGATACTCGTGTGTACTCGTACATTCAGAGTTAATACCATTCTCATGCATAGTTAAATTTTTTTTTATTAGAAAATAATTGTGAATCTGCGTAACGATGATTTAGATAGGCAGGCTACATTGTACAAGTAGAATGTAGAATCGAAGGCAACCCCATTATCATGGATATCTTGGAAACCATCACCAAATCTGAAGTTGTAAGGCAGGTTACTTCCCTCTCTTTGACGTTTATGTCGATTCGATGGATTCGATATCGTTTTTATTTCATTTCTTATTTTATGGTTCCTCTCAGACAGTCATGATGGCCAAATACTAATCCACTATTTTATCTCTGTTATTTATTATTATCAGATGAATACATTGAAATCGTAAATGCGGAAACCTCTCTATATAAAATGGAAACAACGATGCTTAAAACACGCAAAAATCTCAAGCCTAGCACTAACATTAAGATTACGAATAGAGAGTAGTTGTATAGAGGTCGGCGGCGCCGCCGTTGTGTCACCTAACAGCACCTAGGCGACGCGCGCACGCTTGTTACAAAACTGGTACAAAATCTTGAAATCTTGTTTCAGGCGAAATCACGCGTAGGCGTTTATTTAATTTCATTTTGGCTTCATTTGAAATTGACAAACGAACGAATGGTAAAAAACTGAAGAAAAAAAAAAAAAAGTTTGATGAAAAATCTTGAAGGTTTTTTTAAAGTTGAAAACGTGTTTGGATTTGGATTTGGATTCGAGTTCATATTAAAGATGTGGCAACTGGTAATAAACAGCAAGTGCTCTCGACCACCACAGGTAAACGGGGCTTTTTTTGTTAAAGGGTCATAAAAATCAATGTTCACTCGCCACTCACCATCAGCATCACCTTCACTATCAGATACAAGATAGATTCGTTGTGGGTAATTGGTAACACATTATATCATTTCCCGCAAGAACACCGCATTGTTGTTTTGGTTTTCGTTGTTAGCTACTGAGTTTTCATTAATTCCCATAGAAAATTGGTGCTCGTACGTACGTTTGTAGCGCAGTTACTCGTAGTTGTTGACTGCCATCAAGTGGTTTAAAATGCTCGTTTAACCTTTTGCTAAACACAACATGCAATTCAATGGCCGTACCCTTCTTCTAGTAGACACCCAGATATTACTCGTATACCAGTATAAACTGCGCCTCGAAACAAATCCAATTCGATGTCTCATGCAACTTGCACATAATTTCAATTACAGCACATGGGATTGCTGACAGAAAAACATATGAGAACGCTTGATGCAAGTTATGGGCTTAGTACGTTTACCCTAAAACTGTGAGATTAGCCATGGAGATGTCGGACAATGTGAATGGATTCAGCTGTATGTTAAAGCCATTTATTTAATAGGTTAAGATATGGATCAGTAATAAAACAGATGCAAAATGCTTTTATTTTAAGAGCGCTATGATGCAACTTTTTTTAATTGCCAGCGTTTGAAGACCAAGATGGCTTTCCGGATTCATAGATACGAGTCTGAGCTCAAGGTCCTTTAACAAATTAATTTTGCTAAAATTATTCACAGAAAAGTGAAATAAGTACTCGACGTGATAAAATAAACAAAAATCCAGTAGCAAGGCGATTATAGCCACAGATTAAGCCTTATAGAGAGGAAACGAGTAGATTTTGGTAGCATTTTTATACACTTCAAGGTACTATCAGGAGTTTTAATTAGAATAAAGATACGTATAATATTTTATACAGTGTACCTTTTATTATTAAAATGTTTAAAGAACCTACAATTATGTGCAATATTTGTTGTTTTTAAAATTAGTAAGTTTATACAGGTTAAAGTTAAAAAACGATGCAAAGCTCGTGTGGTTTGATACGCTTAAGTCTTCGGATTTGTCCAGTGGTATTACTCAGGCTTACTTGTTATTGGTTGACGTGTTGCCTCAGCTGTGTGAACTGCATTCTAGCATATTTGGCGACGGGCACCTCTAGCTTTCGAGGTCGCGGAGTAAGTCGGAATTTCTTACCTACCAGGGTGTCTTCACGATATTTGGAGCCATTGGACTATAACACATGGGCTGAAATCTTTGCAAAATTCAACTTTATTTATCAGTATAGTTGCCTTCGAGGGCGATACACTGATTGAAACGATTTTTCAATCCTTCGATACCAGTTTTGTAGTACGATTTCGGTTTAGCCTCAAAATAGGTCTCTGTTTCGGCGATTACTTCTTCATCGGTCTTAAATCTCTTTCCGGCGAGCGTTCTTTTGAGGTCTGCGAACAGGAAATAGTCACTGGGGGCCAAAGCTGGAGAATACGGTGGGTAAGGAAGCAATTCGTAGCCGAATTCTTTCAATTTTGCCATCGTTTTCATCGACTTGTGACACGGTGCATTGTCTTGATGAAACAGCACTTTCTTTTTCTTCAAATGCGGCCGTTTTTCTGCGATTTCGTCCTTCAAATGCTCCAACAATGCAATGTAATAGTCGCTGTTGATAGTCTGCCCCTTTTGGAGATAGTCGATGAAAATTATTCCATGTGCATCCCAAAATACGGATGCCATAACCTTGCCAGCCGAGGACGAGGTTCATCGCCTGCTCGCCACTCAGCTGACTACCGACTTGACTCTGGTGTGAAATGATGGAGCCAAGTTTCATCCATTGTCACATACCGACGCAAAAAATTTGGCTTTATTGCGGTTGAACAGCTTTAAACACTCCTCTGAATTATCAACACGTTGTTGTTTTTGGTCGACTGTGAACAAACGCGGCACCCACTTTGAACACAGCTTTCGCATGTCCAAATATTCGTGTATGATATATCCAACACGCTCTTTTGATATCTTCAGAGCCTCAGCTATCTCGATCAACTTCACATTACGGTCATTCGTAATCATTTTGTGGCCTTTTTTGATGTTTTCATCTGAAACAACCTCTTTGGACGTCCACTGCGTGCATCATCTTCGGTGCTTTTAAATTTTTCAATCCACTTGCGAATGGTTCGTTCGGCTTGTGCAGAGTCCGGGTAACACTTATCAAGCCATTTCTTTGCATTGGCCGCATTTTTTCCCATCAAAAAACAATGATAAATCAACACACGAAATTGCTTTGAATCCATTTTTTTCATAATAACAAAAGTTGCTTCACTCACAACGCTATATCTCGAGAACTAATTGTCCGACAGCTGTCAAATTTATACACGTGTCTTTTGAAGGTTGGTACTAACTGAAAATGGTATGGATTTAATTCAAGTGGTGCCCTCTCTTAGAAACGTCTTTTCAGCCCATGTGTTAGCAATATTGGTTTTGGAAGTACACCCCAATAGTTGGATGCCATATGACGATACTGTACCAGTATCGGTATCTGTTTATAAATTAAAAGTTTTTTGAGCCAGTTTTCTTAGTTTAAAATTGAGCTCTTCTTTCTTCAATGTGTTCCATTCAAGCTTGACTTCTAGATTCATCCCCAGATATTTAGGTGAACTAGAGTAGGGAAATTGTAAAGTTTACATGAGCTGATTCTGAGCTATTCAAGTGAACTCGGTTCGTTTTGGACCATTTCCGAACTCTATCTATAGCACTTTGAATGTATTCAGTTGACTCGCGTTGATTTTTCGTAAATGTAAATACTATACAACTGTGTCATCAGCAAACGTAGCTTTGAAGGTGCTGGTATGTCGTTGATAAAGAGTAGATGTAAAACTGGACCTAGGATACTTCCCTGTGGAACTCCACCCTTAATTTCTCTGAGTTATGAGTAGGAACTACCTTGTCTGATCCTAAAGTATCTATTCGTAACACACGACTCCGATACTTCGGATTTATTTTGTTAAGGAGGCCTGCGTGCCAAACTTGTGAAATGCCTTTGCGGCATTCAAAAATACGGCCGAACAAACCATTTTTTTCTCCAGAACTTTTTCGATGACGTTAGTAATCTCTGCGTAACATGAAATCACGCTAACAACTTTGGCAAATCAATGAGCGAAGGACAACTTTTTTTTTTTTATTTCATGTGAGTAAATCCCAAGGATTTGATACAAAATGGCATTCAGAAGCTTATGTATCCCGAAACGGTTTAAACTTCGCTTGTTACCAAATATCAGAGGATATACCACCTTGATCAGTTCCCGGAATTTATTCAGAAAATTAAAAATACAAGTTTATTCATCTGAATCTATATTATCCCCTTCAAAGTCATCCCCATCGACTGCAACACACTTGTGCCAGCGCTTTATCCAATCCTCAAAACATTTTTTATATTCGGTTTTCGGTATGTCCATCAGTGCTTCCTGCGATTTTTCCATTACTTCCTCTCGGCTGCTGAAACGCGTTCCCCGTAGTGGTTTTTTAACTCGATTGAACAGAAAGAAGTCACAGGGAGCCAAATCAGGTGAATTCGGTGGCTGTTGGATGATATTTGTTGCATTTTTCGTCAAAGAATTACGAATAATGATGGCACTGTGCGACGGTGCGTTATCATGGTGCAAAATCTACGAGTTTTCTGCCCACAATCCTGGTCTCTTTCGGCGAATTGATTCACGCAAACGTCTCATAATGCCTAAATAATACTCTTTGTTTATTGTCTGGCCTTCTAGCAAAAATTCATGATGCACTATACCGTTGTGAGGGCCCCCGCCCAATTATCAAGGCTTAGCCCATCAATGACGTTGTCTAATAAAAAGCAGAGGCAGAGCATATTACTGGTCTTATCGTAAACATCTTCAGATAACGCCTCTGAAGGTTGCTACGATTTGACCAGTAACAAGTTGCCGGTCATAGGTCTTGTTGGCGGCTGGACCACCGGTAGTCCATACCAGGACTTAAATCACGGTACCATGGGAGTCAGGAACCCCCCGGATTTCGGTCCGGGCCTGACTTGTTGAGGTAGGCCCCCTTGTGGGAGCGTCATGGTGGCTGTGGTTTAAACCCAAATCGCGGGAAAGGGTCTAACCCATTGTAGAGTTGCAAATAAGTACTGGGTGCTGTGACCCTAAGAACAGTAAGAGGTTTTAGGTCGGCCTCGACTCATACCAAGGGTGAAACTTGTGTCTCCAACACAGTTCCGAATTGGTATCAAAGGATTGACGGAAAGCGATGGCAAGGCGTATCCTTGCCCCCTATGGATGTATGGGCATCCCGTAAACATAGGTCTACATAGGTGGTTTACGTTAAAAACCAAGAGACATTCTGCACCGTTGTAATCCATGAAAACCGTGAGCATTGCCTTCTTTTTTGACTGGAAACGACGAAAAAAATTTGGTCTCGGCTCATTTGGTGAACGCCATTCACTTGCCTGATGTCTGGATTGCGTGTCGTACTCAGAAACCCACGTCTCGTCTCCAGTAATGATCCTTTTGATGAATGTGGGATCGGATTCAGCCTCGCAAATCATCTCTTTTGAGACGCCAACTCTGTGTCTTTTTTGCATGAAATTGAGGTCTTTTGGCACCAACTTTGCTGCTACACGACGGAAACCCAAATCATTAACCAAAATATCTTGGACGGATCCATAGGCAATGTTCAAGTCCTCCGCTGTCTCTCTGATGGTTAATTTGCGGTTATTGACCAACGTTTCTTTTACTCGTACTTCATCAATGTTTTCGTCGGTTTTCGATGTCGATGGTCTGCCACTGCGTTCATCATCTTCGATTGACTCACGACCACTTTTGAACCGCTCGTGCCACTGGTAAATGACCGTCTTCTTTAGAGAATCGTTGCCGAAACACTTTTGTAACATTTCCAACGTTGGCGCACCGTTTTTTACGCAAAATTTAATACTCGTACAAGTTCGTTGTTGCAAATTTAAATCCATTTCTAAAATTGTAAAAATCGCCAACACACACAGAGATAGATGTACTCTCGGCTACGTAACGTTTGCAAATGTCAAGCTATGATGCTAAGGTTTAGACGCAATGTCAACAGCAGATTTACCAACTTAACAAAAAAAAACAGAACTCAAATCGGAACAATGGGAGCGCCACGCGGGAAGATTTTGATCAAGGTGGTATACAGAGGGAATAACAAATATGCTCGTACAAGCCTTCCGTCGATCACAAGACCGCTATTCAATGATTTCGAAAGTACGTACTGCAACTTGTCTTATACTTTCGTTAGCAGAAGGGGTAGGTATTTCGGAGTTATTGTCTTAAACCGAAATAATTTGCAGTGTGGCCCAATTGAACTGCAACCAATTTCAGAACGCTGTAACTCTCAAAAGAAACTGGGTCAATATTTCGCCTAATGACAGCTGGTTTCATTGTTTGCAAGCGTGCATTTGCGCCTCAGTTTCGTGTGTGATAACGCTATATTTAAGTGGAAGTCATAAGCGGCTATCGTTAGAGCCTGCCAACACTTCGATGCCAATAAATCGTTGGTGTCTCGAGCCATAGCACGTTACGACAATACTTTCAGTGTATCAAAACGCTATGGCGGTGGTTGGAAAAAGACTGCATCAGCGCCAGAAGTGGTTCTGAAACTGAGGCCTCAAATCCTCGGCGGAGTGGCAGGGAAATGGCTGCTGAAGATATCAAAGACAACCATGCAACGGATAATGAAAGACGATCTCAAACTAAAGCTCTATATGTTCCAAAAAAGATAAAACCTGGCCGTTGCCAAAAAAAAGTGAGGTTCGATAGAACAGAGGAACTGCTGCACTTGCACCTACGTGGCTAGTTGTCCAATATCGTACTTTCCCAATGGAACAATTCGAACGGAAAGGTTATATGAAAATGTGAGCCTTCGTTTGGCCGTCATTTGTCTTGGTTTGGGTGGCTGTGACGGCTGATGGACACTCGCCGCTTGAGTTTTTGAACTCCAAGCTGAATGCGAATGTTTACCGCGAAAGTGTTTTGGAAGGTGTTTTGGAACCTTGGGCAAGCAAACATTTCGGTAAGAGGGAATGGGCGTTCTAACAAGACTCTGCATCAGCACATAAGGCACGCGTTCACCAAGAGTGGTTTAAGAACAACTTCCCTTGCTTCATTTCTTCGACACAATGGCCAGTCACCAAATGCAAATTCACTTGACTTTTCCAGATGGGTCATTTTACATTGCAATAAAAGCACACTAAAAAATAGCAAAGTGTGGAAGCACTCATTGAAAGCCCTTCGATTCCACAGAGTCATGTTCGTGTAGCTGGCAACTCGTTTTTTGACAGACGCGCGCGAAGGGCGGCCATGTCGCACTCGTACTTGCTTTTCAATATTCTTTTCTTGTACGAGTACTTCAACAAAATTCGATGTCAAATAAAACAATACAGCGTTTTGAAAAGTTGCACGCACTTTAGCTGTGACTGGGATATCGACAACTTCTGGCCTTCTTTATGCCGGGCATGCAGCTTCTCTTTCATCTGTGAAAATTACATCTCAAGCCAAAGGTGGTGTGATTTGAAGACTTCATTATCTGCGGGCTTGGCTTAAATTCGCCTAATGTGGCTCTACAACACGTAGAGTTCTCCTTCATACGCCCTTTTCGCATCAAGTACTTGGCGAATTATCTTTCTTTCGAAGGGTTTTTTTTGACTTACTCAATCAAACGCTGGGTTCGTGGAGTACAATGGATAGAATTAGGGCTTTGTGTAACATCATCTCGGCCTTCTGAGTTCGGAATTTTACACTCAAGTAGCAACATTTTGCTAAGGTCAGGTCTTGTTGGATTTCGACTAAGGTATTTTTTGTGGATTGGGTAGGTGCCTACTTCGAGATGACAGTGATCATGTAATTTTGGCGCCGACGATACAGATACTTTGTTTGTCGACAACATCTACTGATATCTCGTCTCGTCTGCATATCTGCAGGCACATTGGATGCGACTGATGATATATCATAGATGTCGTCTGCCTTGTCCATCAGCTTGACAGATTTGTCTAAGATAAATGCATTGCATGTTGAATTTTACCCTACGCACTGACCTGATGACCAAGTATTTCCATATCTGTCAGCGTGGGGGTCTTAACTTCACCTCAACTAATCAGACTGATTTATGTAATCAATTGCCGCCGATATTCATACTTGATGGTCACCAATCTAAAAGCTTTATTCGAATTTTTTGTGTAGTGTTTAGCAACCATCCTCTCTAGCATATATTGAATGGCAAACCATCAGTTTCAGGGTTTGACTTTCCATTCATCACTTTGCAATTCAGCAACATTTGCTTACCATTCAAAGTTGAAAGCGGTTGTTGGCGGTTTTTATAACTTGGGAGAAAGTGCACATGTTTAGTCACACCTAACAATCCTATCCATGTCGCCTATAATTGCTAAAATAGTTGTCCAATCCACCTGTAAAATCATGCTGCCACAAGATAGTTATAACTTTGCTTTGTCTTGTAGAATACCTGTATCAACGTTGTTTTTCTCTCACTTCATTAATCCAATTAAACAATTAACATACTTACAATACTTAGAGTTATGTACAATTCATGGCTTTTGGCTAACTACACAACGCACCCTATACTATGGTAAAATATTAATGTAGAATAATGGAAGTTGCCCACTATACTCGTATTTCTTTGTATCTCACGGAGCCTGAGTATACGTAAAGTTTTTGCGCACTACCCATCGAAGTCGCCAGCTACTAGTGATTAGACAGCACCATCATTTCGGTCGTTGTGGATTGTGTGGTGCTAGAGTTAGAAACTGGTAAAAGCAGACCAAAGTGGGCTTACCAGTTTCTAATCGCTCCGGCCATGTTGGGTAATCATTCGGCGCCGGCGCGTACAAATCCCGCATTCAGGTCATTTTTACATCGACATCGGCATCGACATCGACAAACAGAAACGGCTTTCGAGTACATGGCAGATTGAGAGATCTCAAGGTGTTGTTCTTTTAGGTCTCTTATAATAGTTTGAATTTTAATTTTTATAATTTTTTTTTGTGGACTATAAAAGATACTCGTAGTTTGCAAATGCAAATGCAAGGCATTTGTTTTTGGTTCAATGTATCCGTAGCACCAAATGAAAAGCTTGCTCGACTATCGAGGGAGGCTTGTCTTGGCTGAGACTCTTTTGAGTATTCGTGGTTAGATGGGTGCAAAACTGACGTGAGTGGTCTGTCACATTCCTGGCAAGAAGATGAATAAGAAACCACAGAAAAGTAATTCTTGGAAGATTGTGGTTATTAAATTATTTCCAATGGCACAAAACTTCTCGAATGTCGCAGACAAGGGCACCACCCTTTAGAAGCTCGACTATAAATACTCGTATCAAATGTAAATTAACGCGTGTTGTGGAATTGGTAAGACCGAATAACTCCTTCAGGACTTTAGATGACTTCCAAAACCGCTGCTGCTAACCAACAACATTGACAAGGCACTCAGATACACTCTGCACCCCGTAATCTGTAGTGTAATGCATAGCTTCTAAATACAACAGAGTATCTCACTTTTGGTTCGGGTATCGGTGGCAAGTTGGCATAGCGATTGTGACGTTGATGATGATGGTTCCAGAACCATTTATTTATTTTGTATACTTTCAGAGGAGAACACTTTCACATGCTCGAGTTGCAGCGCACACATGTGGTCGAAGTTTAGATATACTTGTCGTACCTTATGTACTGAGCCAACCATGTTGTTGATTTTCTGCATGGGGTATGCAAAATTTGTGAAAAGAGCTTGGTCCTGATGTCGAAGAGAGATGGTAGAGAGTAACAATTTCTTTTATATGCAGTTTACAGCAGCAGGAGAGTAAGGCCAAGAAAGGACTGCATTAAATTCTACTTCAATGTGGTTCATCGAGTTTGTCCAGAAGTAGAACTTGCTCTTCGACTTGTCTATTCGTCTGCCCGAAAGGTGGATTCTGATTGTGAAGTGAAAATATGTAAATGAATTGACTGCAGTGGTTTTTGTCGTAGCCATATAGCCATAGTCGTATTCATAGTCATAGTAACTGGTAACTGGCAGTCGTATCTCAAAATTGGAATTTATAAACATAACCGCACGCAGAGAAACGAGCATACGCACTGGACTATTATCTCTGGAGGTGGGGTCGTCATAAGATCGATTTAGGCAATTTCACACGCTTCGGACTCGAGACAAACAGACCTAAGTGGTTGTGTTCGAATTTGATTTAGTTTGGATTGTCGTCGTCGTTGTAGTTATCGTTTTCAATTGTATGCATCCGCATGTTGCATATGCGGTATACGTACTCATACATATGTACTTTTGTATGCGTATGAGAATTTTCGTGGCAATAGATATGAAAGTTTTAAAGTGCGGCGGCAAATGGTCTCTGTGAGTTAATTGCGGCACAATGAGATGGCGAGTTTAGTGGTTACTGCTCACTGCAGCTTCCATCGGTAACCATGGTGTTGGCAGAAGTTAAATTTTCTTTTATGTCTTTGACTGTAACTTTTTTGCGCAACGATCGGTGGAAATAAATTAAAATTGCGCACACATTCATGTGTGATGGTGGGGTGTAGTAGCAAACGCTGGGATAATTACACACCTCAATGCATTTCCCGTATGGTGTTTTTCTTTTTTGTTGTTGTTTGGACCAAACCGCTGATTGCATGGCTTGGAAATCGCTGCACATAAACACCTGAGCACAGGTGCTGACGGTAATGAAATGAGCTCCTTTGGTCATTAGGTGAAAACTTACTGTGGCCGAGTGTAGTGGGAAAGAGACTAACCAAACCGTCACGGCATAGTAAATATAAAATTGTTTTATTGTTGATTTGGTTTTTAAGTTTGGGTGGCCAGGCCATCTGCAGTTGAGGTTAAGGTTTAAGATTGTGAAGGGAGACACCTTTCGTCCTTCTAAAATCAAGTAGCGCGGATTTTCTGCATTTAATGATGGTTCGCTTAATGGCCCATTAAAATAACTTTACAAACATTAACAATCACAAATGAGAAAGACTTTTATTGTCGCAGGAGGCATATCAAAATAAAGCGGTTAAAATGAACAAATCTAATCCGTCTAGGAATACGATAATAAGGTCTTTTTCGACGTGGTTTAGGTAACATCAATTCGTGTGCGACGTAGTTTATGAGGTAATTATTGATTTAAGTCATAAAAAAAAAATCCTGTCGAGCAGGAGAACCCGCTGGTTTCTCATCATCGATTGTTAATCATCCTTAGGCGGTTTCCTATTTTCATTGGAAATGTTTTATACTCGTAATAGACCATTCTTGCATTTATTTTAAGGATATTGAAATGCCCGAAAGGTTAGTTGGTCTACTGAGATTTTTCACAGAGTGTACACTTGTTGCTTACTTATGGACAATGTTTATCTCCTGACATCTGAATTACTATAAAATTTATTTCAATCACCCTAAAACCGATTGAGTTTGGCGGTCTTTTTTTGATATTCCACAGCATCTTTATCTGGCTTTTTTTATCATTGTTGTTCAATCAGCACTTGCGTGCCTATTTTTGGCTACGGTTGAGAAAGAAAAAGCGACTAGGTGGAGCAGTCTGGTTTCGGACAGGATTTTGTTCCTCCTCATCCCTATTATCAATGTGCAAATCATTTGAAAAGAGAGGGCAATTTTTAATGTACTCGTACAATAGATGATCTCTGATGGCTTTACTACAGGGTGACTTACTCGAATGCCAAATTTTTAAAATGCTATAATTTTTTTATTTTTTGATAAATATTATTGTGCCAAAGCAAAAAATGCTGGAAAATACATCAATTTTCAAATTGTATCAGTAGTTTTCAATATGTCCACCTTTGGGGCGAATAATGGCCTTGAGACGACCGAAGAAAGCATCGCACGCTGCACGCTAGTGGCTCTGCGGTATTTTGGCCCATTCCCGGCGAAGTGCTTGTTTGAGGTGGTCCAAACTTTGGTATTTTTTAGTGCCAACCTTCGCCTTCGAAATACCCCAGACAGAGAAATCCAACGGATTTGCATCCGGAGAATTTGTAATCCATTATGTCGAAGAAATAAAGTGTGGAACATTGTTTTTTTACCAATCTTGGTTGACGCGCGCTTTGTGAGACGGTGCCGAGTCTTGTTGAAATGTCTACGGTCTCCGACCCAATTGTTTGCTCAAGGCGTCTGCCTCTAAGGCAGTTTCACGGTATACGATCGCATTAATTTTGACGCCACGGTCCAAAAATACGAGCGGAGAGCGATCATCGGCGGTTATGGCGGCCCAAACCATTACCATCGGTGCTGCCTGCTTTCTGGTGGCCGTCCGAAGGTGTAAATTTTCGAAGGACCTCTCTGGCAAGTAAACTCGGTTATTTTATTTGTTGACATATTGCTCGATAACAAATGGCGACTCATCGGAAAAAACCAAATTCGCCAACTCACCACTTTCGTGCAAGCGTAGCAACTCCTTCGCTCTTTCGACTCTAACTTTTTTCTGTTGCGGAGTAAGATCGTGTGCTTTTTTAAACTTCAATGGCTTAAGCCCAAGCTCATTTTTCAATATGTGTTGCATCCGTTCCAACGATATGTTGAGCTCACGAGCCATTTTTCTTCCACTTCGACGCGGATTTCCCTCAATTCGAGCCTTCACTTTCCGAACCATTTCTGCCAATGTTGCTGTTTTATTATGAGCACCTCCATGGCGTTTTGCAACGCTGCCAGTATCACGGTAACGAGCTATGGTTTGAGACACAAATGATTTATTCACGTTGAGGTGTTGGAGGGCTCTAACGATAGCTACTTTTGGTGTTCCAGCCAAATATAAAGCAATCACACTATCACGTTTGAATTCCATCGCGGATAAAAATTTTTCAACACAACTGAGACGCAAATCGTTTAAAAGGCTTGCAAATAATAAAATTATGGGCTCAACTGAAACTCACTGAGCTCACTGTCATGAACGGTTTGGAAATGATAGCAGTCTGAAGTTGGTTGTAGTTCGAGTCTTTCAGAGTGTAGATCACGTCCTCCACTAGTTTTAACCCAGATCTGACATGTGGGTCCATTTTTCCACCTGTGTTTCGTTTTATTTATATTGGCGAAAAATAATGATTGTTTGCATCATAACCGTCGTCGTTAGAAACCTTAGAGCAGTAACTTTCTGACAAACCCGCCAGCCGTGTGATTTTCAAAATGGCTCTAAGGTCTGACACACTGTGCAGTGTACAGCTGAAAGTCGAACACCACCGATCCTCTTTAAATGGCAGTTTAAAACGTTTTTGAAGGTAAAGGATAGGGATCCGGTAAGATGATATCCGGTAGACCGTCAGTGAAATTTTTTTTTCATTCGCTTTGCGGACATCTTGGATGCAATTTTAAAGCCCCGGCTTTAAAGTGACCGATTTGTTTTGATGTAGTCGAGGACCAGATGATCTTGTGGTCAAACAGTATGCCTTCAATGACCAGGCGGCCGACTTTACAAAAGTCAATAAACCTCTCGGCGTTGTCATTTCTGTTCACGAGTTTGTATGGCAACGCCGTAATGGGTGGCGGACAATGGGTGTTTCCCAAACGCGAAATTACGCGGCCAGGGAACTTCGTGTGCAATAACTCGATTATTTCGCGACTTGTATGGCACCTAACACCATCCTATTGAAGGTAGAGGTCTTCCGGATTCATATCATCGAGCTCTGGTGAGGCCATAAAATATTGTTTATCTTGTCTTGGTAGTACGCTCCAACGACTTTAATGGCTTTTCCGGCCTCATTTCCGAGAAACGAACGGAAAGACACCTTGGGCCCATAAACCGCACCAAACGGTTACTTGTTCTGGGTGCATTGGCATCTCCTGAATCACACGTGGATTTCCGGTGCCCCAGATGTGGCGATCATCCGAAAACACGATTTTCTTTCAAAAATAAAATCAATGTCAGCATGCATGGTTTTCAAGACCTAATCCGAGAACGCGCTGTTGGTGTTCGGCCGGCTTCAGTTCTTGCGCATGGGTAGTCAAACCTTTCGTCAAAATTCGGTGCAGTATGGCTGTGGAGAGATCAAGGTCCTGAGAACGGTGACGAAAGCGGTGTTTGGGTCGTTTTCGACACTTTCCTTTACTGCGGCTTCTGGGGCGAACACGTTTCGGCGTCTTCACTGAGCCCGACCCTTGGCATTTTTTGATTATGTTCGGCACACACCTCTCGGAAGGCATATAACATACATGATCACGTGCAAAATTGGCACGAATTTTTCGTCTCGTTCCCGCGATTGAAAGTAATGAATTTTCGAGCCTGACTAACTTTCATTCGTTGATGAATCGCATCTTGTCGAAGTTGATGCTTTTTCGATAAATTATGATTTGCTTTACTGACTGCATTTCCAACTCTGTTTTCTTTTAACCAATTAGGCATGATCAAATATAACCTTGGTAGACAACTCGACCTTATATTCTATTACAGGTTAAACATTTAGCTTTCAAGTTAGCAGTTATCTTCTCACAAAATCAGATGCATATCGCCCACCTTTCCGCTAATAAGTTGTATAGTTTTATCTTTGGGAAAGCTGATTTATTCTTTGCATGTATCTGCATTGCTTCTTCACCGCTTTTTGGGCTAGCTAGGATGCGGGCTTTAAAACTGTTCTACAGGCCGCTTTATTTTGGATCACTTCGTCAGTGAGGCCAGGAATTTGTTGAGGTTTTTACATTTGAGTGATTCAATTATTTTACTTTCGCCCACTTCTCCGAACCCTAAACTTGGCTGAAATTTTGAGCCTCTGTTGCTTTCTAGACCGGGTTTTCGGATGATCTTCGTTGAATATGCTAAAATTAGCTGGGGAAACTACCACGAATGCGCATCTTTTTATTATATCGCGTCTTGCAACACTCGAATCTACGATTGCTGCATACAAAAACCTTAAAAAAGTTTAAGCCGCATTTTTATGGCACAAAACTCTTCAATTTTCGAGCCATTTATCCCACACTAACTATGTGTGACATCGTCATCTCGATTTCCATGATGGTTAACTACAGTTCCTAGGTATTTTAGTTGTTCGCACTTTGGCATGATGACTCAACGAAGTAAATGTCAGGTGTTGGGTTTGCGGGTTTGTAACCAGCTTTCTTCCAGCGGTATTATACAATCATTCTTGATTATGATAGCTCTAGCATCGGCGGAAAGAGGAAAAGACATTCTGGACTAGTTAATCCAGCTTCAATGGAAAATTTTCACGACGTTTCTTTCGTGTACTTCTACTTGGCTTTCCTATTCTGGGGTTACTCCCTGTACACTATGATTCCGAGGCCAAGTGTTTTGGCAGCTGATTGCTTTTTAACATAAAGGTTAAATTTATCCGGTAGTTTTGAACCGATAACCGGTACACTCTCTGCTGCCGTTTGCAATGCCTCATCCCATTGGCACAGCTTTTAAATGCAATGCAATACGTCCATAAAACATATAAAAATAGCTAATGATAGATTATTCTAAGCACCTAAAGTCATCTCAGCCATTGGACCTTCACTCTTCTGACTAAATCGATGTCGCTGTACAGTTCATCGCTGTATCTCCTCCTCCACTCATCGTTTATGCAGACGGGATCGAAAATCAACGAACGATTTTCCTCTCAAAGCAGTCAAAAGTACCCTCATCCAATTTTGATAAAGTCCATGTCTCTGCGCCATAGAACAAGACTGGGATTATTAAGGTGCTACATAGGGTCACTTTTGTTATTCGAGAGAGGAGTTTGCTAGTCAATTGCCTTCTTAGCCTAAAGAAGCAGCGATTGGAAGGAGTTATTCTTCGTTTGATCCATACTTCCAACATTAAAAGGACTATAGTAATAGGTGGAAAGAAATTTATCATTTCAGAGAAGACTCTACTACACTTTCGAGATTGAAGTCGTCTGAATGGCAATATTATCTCGCTCCGTATAGGCAGTGGTGTTCGTCAAAATGTTGCAGTTAAGTTATGTTAGGGGGAAGTTTCAAGTCGGATGACTACTATACTGGTGGCCATGTGGTCGCCAGATTTAGCTAAGTTCATCAAATGAAGTTCTAAAAGTGGACTAGTACTTAGTGCAACGCTGATGCACATATGCAAAATGTGTGATTCTTTCAAGAGCCGACAACAAGCATGTTATATGTTTTCGCGCGGATAGAATACAATATTTTTCTTTCTTACGCATTTTACCAGACTGTCTCCAAGTGTTTTGCACTCTTTCTGAAAGGTAGACATTAAAATAAGGGGAAACGAATTCAGTTTTTTGTAGTATAAAGTGTGTTTTTTTTAAGAGCTTGAGAACTTTAAATAATAATACAATACAGAAATATTATTGGAATAAATTTTCTGTTATTATAATCTGGTAGATAATTTCATGGCATTTATTTTTTAAATATGATTTTCGGCATATGCCCGCGGAAACTATGAGTTAAATGGCCCATTCGATCAGTCCAATTTTTCCAATAAATCTGGCCGTATGGCGTCAATGGTGGCTTGAATATTGGCTTCCAATGCTTCAAGAGTTTCTGGGTTGTCGGCATAAACCAATGAGTTAACATAGCCCCATTAAAATTAATCGAGAGGCGTTAAGTCGCACGAACGAGGGGGCCAGTTAACAGGACCACTTCTGGAAATAAAGTTGACACCAAATTGATTTTGCAATAAATTGATGGTTAAGCCCGCTGTATGGCAAGTTGCGCCATCTTGTTGGAACCAAATGCCGTCGATGTTTAACTGAGTAATTTTTGGAAACAAAAAAACAAGTCAGCATGGTTCAATAGCGCTCGCCATTCCCTGTTACGGCAGCTCCTTCCTCAGAAATAATAACCGATGATGCCGCCAGCGTGTAAACCGCACCAAACACTAAATTTTAATGGATGCAATGATAATTCGTTAACAGCTTGAGGATTGTCTGCGCTTTATATACGGCAATTTTGCATGTTGACGAAGCCATTTAAACAGAAATGAGCTACATCACTAAACACAATTCTTCGATAAAAATGCTCATCTTCGGCCAGTTTCAAATTAGCTCAATCAGCAAAAATGCGACGTGAACGATGGGCATTTGGCTTTAATTCTTGCACGAGGTGTATTTTATAGGCACGTAAGCCAAGATCCTTACGTAAAATTGTCCACGTAGTCAAAGGACAAAGTCCAACTAGTTGAGAACGGCGACGAATCGATATTTCGGCGTCTTCTTCAACTCCTCGCGCTGCAGCAGCAATATTCTCTTCCGTACGCACATTTCTTTGTCTTGTTGATGGTTTTGAATCGAGAAGAGTAAAATTAGTGCGAATACGATCAATAACTGCACGAATTACTTGCTCACTAGGGCGATTATGTTGACCGTAAAATTGACGAAGTACTCTATGAACTTCACGAACAGATTTATTTTTTTCAAAGTAAATTTCCACAATTTGGAAGCGTTGTTCTGGCGTTAAACGATTCATGATGAATTGTCAAACCTTACTGAACAAAAATGTCAACATAGTTTGACATTGACAGCTGTCAAACCAAAGACCACAACCATCGAAACTTCTCATGCAGCTAAAAAAAACACTGTTTAGATCAAGCAGCCACCCGAGGAAAGAACATCTAAGAGCACTTTTTTAAGGCCTTTTGCCAACAATTTGGGACCGGTTTATGAACAAAACTTTCTATTTTCGATTCAGTTTTAGGAGGACTAACTCCCAGCTTGCATTTTCGGTCTGGGGAGCCGACTACTGCACCGTTCTAATATGAATTCATTTTGCAATTAAGTTTAAGGTAAAGTAAACAAGATTTGTGCTGTTCCGTAGCCAACAAGTTTTCCTGTTAATGCTAAAAATTTAGCCTGTAGCAAATGAGTAACCTTAACACTCTGAATGAAGTAACCACTTTCAAACGAAATTACCTCTAATTTTACATTGTTTAACGTGGATACCTTCAAACAATTTAATCTTGTGGAATATGGGACGGATATATTAGTCCGAGTTTGCGTTTCAATTGCTCTGTCATCACTAAAACTTTGGACCATTTTCAGTAACTCTCTGTGCTACTGTTTTCCTGCTACTTGATCATAATCTGGAGAAAGGAGACCATCTAGTCCGCCGTACTATGTAATCACCGAAAACCTTATGGCAATCAACCTATGGAGCGAACCTGGGCCTCAACTAACAAGCCCCTCGAGTTAGTCTGGTCTTTAGCTAACGGCCTCCAGTTGCGCACTCTAAGAATTTTGAGATCCCCTTCTAGTTGTACGTGTCACCTAAGGTGAGCTCTTCCTCTACTGAGTTGTCCCTTCGGGTTAGTTTCGAAAACTCTACGGGCCGGTGCATGAATGGTGTTCATGCGCTCTATGTACATGTCTTAGCCATCTTAGGGGACTGATGCGCAGTTTTCTGACTAGGTCGATGTCGCTGTAGGGGTGTACTGTTCGTTGAATCTTCGAAGAATTCTTCTCGCGAACCGACTGAGGATATCTTTATCCGCTTTCGATAGGGTCCATGCTTCATCACGCTTCATAAAGTAGGACTGAGATGATGAAGGTCTCACATAGAGTCTTCTCAGGGATAAGACCTTATTATTGCCATCTCAGCCCAAAAAAACAACGAAGGGCAAGAGCGATCTATCGTTTTATTTCTGCTCAGGCGCTGTCGGCAGAATTTGTAGCAGATACCATGTAAAGAAAGTCCTTTACTACCTCGAAATTATAGCTGTCGATTGAGATGTTCTGTCGAATTCGTCGCTGTTGTGGGTCTCTTGGCATGTACTTGGTCTTCATTTACCGCTAAACACGGTGACAGCCCTCTGAGTTATCCCAATTAAGTCGATTGTGTCTCCAGTGTTCGCTTGTGGGTGCCGCAGAATTCTTTCAATTATGATGTTAAAGAAGTCACATGACAGCGTGTCAGCTTGTCTAGAAGCTTTTTTGACGTCAAAAGTCTTGGGTAAGTCGTTACAGATCTTGGCGGAGCAGCGAGTGTTCTCAATCGTCATTCTGTACATACGAACGAGTTTGGCAGGCAGATGCCAAAACTAGACGTGGCTCTATATGGCTCCGCTATATAGTTGCCATATGCGGCCGTAAAATCTGTGGAAAGATGGTGGGTATCACATTGGACTTCTTGAGTTTTTTCCGGGATCTGCCGGAGTGAGAATTTCCTCGTCTCAAACCGCACTGATAGAGGTCAATCAGGTTCTTGAGGAAGGGTTTCAGACTTTCACACAATATGGCAGATAAGATCTTGTACTATATGCGATGTTGAGGAGACTTGGCGCAGTCTATTTTTTGTGGAGCGGGGAAGCTATAGCGAGATTAAATTCATCATGCATAGACTCTTTTGATCAGATGTGGGAAACGAGTTGGTGTATGCTGTCCACAAAGTCATTTCCAGCCAAAGCGGCTGGTGAGCCCTCAGGACAAGTTACGGAAGTTTTGGCTATCATTGCCTATGTTGAATGGTCTATTCTGCCGGATAACGATATGTTGGGCTTCTTCGCTGTTTTTCAGTCTGCAGAAGATATTGTTCCATATTATCAGCACCGACTGTGACTGAAACTATAGGGTTTCCTTCATCATCTCTACAGGCTTCTGTGACACGTTCATTTTACCTATTGGTAAAACTTTCATACGTTATTCCTGGAATACAACGTCTCAATAAGTGTGATCACGCGCTTCTCGTTTTTCTTCTTCTGTAGACGCCGATGTTCTTCCCGTTTTTTTTTTGCTCGTATAGCTCACGAGTAGCTCTCGTCCTTCGTTGTAGCGCTGCTTTATACGTTTTCTGTTTGGTTGCATGTGCTTGCCGGCATTCTTCATCAAACCAGGGATTTCTTGGAGGATTTCGGAATGTATGGTCGGCGAAGTTTCTGGTAGTCTCTTGCGATTGCGGGTTTTCTACGTTATAGCTTCTCACACTAGTTGTTCTTTGTTGTGGGGGTTGAGAAATCCGCATTCACACCTTGGATGCAAGAAGGTGGTGATCCGGGTCAATGTTCGCTGGGCGTAACGTTCGGTCGTTCAGAATTCTGGAGGCATGCCTAAGTCTATCTCAATGTGATTAATTTGATTTAACGTTTTATGATCCCGAAGCAAGGCGGCTCCTTGTGTACCAGTGTGCTGAAATGAGGGAACCGTATTCTTGCTATAGTGATATTTCCGACTGTCTCCTCCAGTCGTTAAAATCGCCTAGCATGATTTTACCGTCGTCTTTCGGATATTGCTCATTTGTCTTGTAGAGAAGCTCAAAGAAGCTTTCTGTGGTGGCGTTCCCCTTGTCTTAATTAGGGGCAGGGGCACATGTTAGGCTTATGTTAGCCTTGATGGGGATTGTCGTAAGACGCTCGCTCACTTCTTACCTAAGTCGAATAAGCGGTGTTTCTTTTCCCTATAGCAATCACCGTCCGTAGTATATATCACAACTTTTCATCCTCCTTATGTCCGGTCCATCCCGTCACACTTCCTGGATGGCGATGATAGCAGTCTAGGGCTGCTGGACCAATCCAATTTATAGGTCACTCTGCAATTTCCCGATTAGTAGCTACGCAAGCCTCCAAAAAGAGAGACTTTCTTCCTATTTATTGGGTTTTACGTCGCTATAACAGGTTAGGCTAGAAAAAAGTTTCCTAGTTTTGGCATATCCTCGCTGCTCCATTAGGGTAGTCAATTATTTTACCAATACTTTCGTTTCCAAAAATAAAACTTTCAACAATGCGTCTCTTTGTCTTGGGACTTATTCGGATGTCTTCAGGGTATTTTTCGAAACTTGCAAACCAGCACCGGAGGCACAATCTTTCAAAAGCCTGTATAGAACGAGCTGCTGTGTGAGGCATTAACAGGTATTGAAGCGACAAATATGGGTCTGGCGACAAATGAAGGAAAATGAAGTGAATGCTGTCAACGAGAAATCACACACAACATCACAATAAACGGATGTAGTTAATGAATTTGTCCACCTAGGGTCCGAAGGTAATACACTGCATCACTACCTAGCGAATCATTCGAAAAGTACATCTTACCATTGTTTGGCTTGCCTCGGAAGGCCATTGAGTAGCAGAGCTCTCCCTCAGATAAACAAATGTAACAAAGTCATGGACTTTATTAAAAAAGGTCGGAGAGCCGCTTGATCTTCTCGAAACAAAAGTGCTACGCGGGAGGTCCATCTCACCCTATAGCGCCACATGCTTAAGTAAGTAACTAAGTCGCTAGGTCAGTTCAAGAGAAATGTGTTATGAGTGATCTGTGGCCCAGTATGCATCCAGGCTGGATGAGATTTAAGCAATATCTATGTGGGCTTTACAGCGACATAGAGCACGGATTAGCTAAAGCCGTCACGTTGGCTTAGAAGACTGAGACATGCAGAATGAAGTTCACCTCAGGTTTCCTGCGCAAGTGGATGGGCAACTTGGCGTGTGAAATTGAAAGCAGCTAGCAATAACAGCGCTGACTGGAATGACATTCTGGTTGAGGTCTATCCGATATTGTAACACGACCTAATAGTAAGCAAGTAGATCAGAAGCTGGCTTCAACTTCAGTTTATAGCTTGAGAAAATTCGACACTCCAACATGCTGGCTTAAAGCTAAGGAATGTCTCTGCATTCAGAATGTTTGATTTTTAGGTTTGAGTGGTTTGAAACTATGGTTGGCCAAGAAAAGCTTCTCCGAAGGAAAAAGGATGTACGAGTACCTATGTATTCCCAGTTTGAAGCGCAACCACGACTTCAATTCAACGCATCTTTCCGAGATGGTGGATATTTACGACAAGTTATAGTTCTGGATGGTCAACTTTTTCACAAAATTTACCATATATCTCCGGAGATATATGTAATTTTGACGTCGTTTTGAAGGTCTTAAGTTTCAAAAATATTTTGATCAGTTTTTGCATAAAATCTTGTCTCAGGTCGATTTGCTCTGTCGCACTGTTTACTTATTCTTAGCCATACAGATCTGTTGGAATCAACACACATCAGCCATTAGATAGCAATTTTCTTTGCTATCCTGGGTGGTTTTTATAGATTTCCCCACACAGCGACAGATACCTTAGCTAACTTACCGCACGAAATGTTACAATCCTCCCTAAACCATTTCAAAAATAAAAATAAACAACTCATAATTCACATGTACGTGTGTAATGTTCGTTGAGCCCCTGTTCACACCAGTTCAGTTTGCAGGAGTTGTCATTTTCTAAAAAAAAAAAAATTTGAATTGCATCCAAAATGTTGTATTAACAGCTACCCATCTTGGGAATATTTTTTCTCTGAAAGATCAAACCCAGTTCTAAATTTACAGAATCCCCCCAAGTCTTGCCAACGTCCTGGCGGTATATTGTTAACATCTCTATTCACCACATACCAAGGAAAAACAATTATCTGTTATTTATTGTTTAATAGATTCAATGCCGTTGCTGAGAGAGATGCATACTCGTACCTCCTGTTCCAAAGTCTCTGTTGCTCCTTCGCCGCAAAGATGTACATAAATACGTATCCGTTTTTACATGCGTTAGCAATTGTAAAATGGAATTTCGAATCTATAAATGATGGAGACGATTGCCTCCCCTAAAATCGGGATGCTGCAGCAAAGCCACAAGCCATTAATTTCCATGTATTTCTGGGAGATGAATACGAATAAAACGTAAATGTTTGTAGTATGAGTGCGAGTACTCGGGAAACTGACGAACATCTTATACCGGATGCGAGTTCGTTTATTTTCTACCCATCGTGGCATTATCCCCAGTTTTCAGTTTCACTTCAGAGAAAATGATCCCTTAACTATAAATAAATCACCATTGCATCGACCGTCTATGACTTTGTCTTTGTCCACGACTACTCCAAGGACAAACAGCCGAAAAGCCGAATATACTCGTACTCGTATTTTTCGAATTGGGAATTCAGAAAAGTCAGGACGTCTTTCTCAGACCGTGTACGGCAATGGCATACGGATAGAGAGAGGAACTTATTTACTGTGGAAGGTTCCAAAAATAATAACAAATTGAAAATTGTTTCTATGACCGAAAATAGAAGACATGGGCATGGAATGGTGTTTATCTTTGTGGATTCAACACTGAAAATAGAATTGAGAGAATCGCATGTCTTTGTAGTCGTGGCATCTTGAGGTGCAGTGCCGGTACATAGATGTCTGTCTGACAACTGAGTCAGTCTCAATTCGCAAAGGGCGACATCTGAACTTTTGTGCAGGCGAATAATTACAGTTGCAGCATCAATGCGGCAGATGCCCAGTCGCAATACCAAAACCAAAACCAAAACCAAGACCATGCCATATGGTTCGTTCAAGAAAATTACACTTAAGTGACCCCTCGACTTTCCACTTACTTATGAGTATGTAGCAGCAACAGAGCAACAACAACCAGCACACATCACAATCTGCCTCTGTTGAAAAGGAACCGAAATTCGAAACCACTCCAAGAGTTGAGTCTCTTCATCAATTCTCGTGAATTTGCATTTAAGCATGTATCTATCTACTCGTAATCCGAAAAAGGATGTGTAATCAGTTACTATGTGTTCTAGAGACTTATTAATAGATGCACTTCAGAGTTGCCATACCTATTCTTTGCCATGAAGAATTTCAATATGGGAGATGTCATACATAAATAAACAATCCAAACGAATTCATTAGAGCAGAAGCCATTTCATTGGGAATTGTGAAGCACTCATTTCATTCCCGACTCAAGCAGATCCAACTGCATCACCCAAAATCCTACTTCAAGCAGTCGTTGAAACCGGGAAGTGATACGAACAGATAGGGTTTTGCTGTGAAGGGTATTCTTCTATTTGAAAAGGCAAACTGTTATGCCAAGAGATTTATTTGTGTGAACTGTAATGCAACAGGTGGGAGTTTCTATCGTACTTCGAACTGGAATAACTCTATGAGGACCATCGTCAATCGATAGAAAAATCTCTGTGCTCTTGTGGAAAATCTTTTAAAGAAACCATCAGCATCAACATCGGCATCAGTAATAGCAACAGCAACAGCAATAGCAATAGCAATAGCAACAGCAAAACAGGTGCATTGTGTAATTATCGTCGACGCAACGAAGAAAGACGGTGGGATCGAGTTGGCGCAGAGTTGGCATCCATTATTCGCATTGCTAAATGCCTCACTGCATTGTCCAGCTGCGGAATCAATTTGATTAATCTGTTCTACGCAATGAATCCTCCACATCCGATGCGATGGATGGATAGTTGGCCGTACGTGTACACATAGTCAGTCGAGTGGGTACTTAGGGCGCTTTTTTCTTCTAAAACACGAACTGATCAATTGAGATGAAGACGGTGTGCGCGGTGGTGCTGGTGGTGGTGGTGGTGATGATGATAGTGATGGTGTTGGTGTTGGTTGCTGCTGCCGTTGTGACTTCAGATTCGGATTCGGATTCAGAGATGAGAACAGGTTCCAAATGTTTTACAGCTTATTCGTATAACTTCCCCTCGATCGATGCGCGTGAGGCTTCTAGAAAACCCAACCAAACCCAATCAAACCCAACCAAATCCAAAGAAAGAACAACGAATCTTACAAAATAAAGATTGAAAACGAGCGTGTGGCCACCTGGACCAATGGACCAATCACAGCTCGACTAGAAGCAAATTAAAATCGTTTTTTTCCATCCTGCCTGGCTGCTTGATGTGCAGTAATACTGGATCCCGTCGTCTTCGTTGTCGTCATCTTCATGACCAAACTGGACACTGTATTCAGTCCTGTAATTTAATTCCAGTGTATCAAAATTCTCCCTGCCTCTTCATCACTTTACTACTATTAGTAGTTTACGTAGTTTACGCTCTACATGACGAGGGGTTCTTCGAGAAAAGACCCCAACTTCTTGAATCTTGACCACAGCTGAAGCTGGAAGTTGTAGTTACTGATAGTGATGAAGTTGATGGAGAGATTTTTTCCTTCGTTTCGCCGGGTTTTTCATTGATTTTTTGTTTTTTCTTTTTATGTTGTTGTTGTTGTTGCTTGATTTTTTGGTTTTCTGTCTTCTTTTTGGACTGTGTTGTGTTGTGTTGTGTTGTTTTTTTTTTGTTCTTCTTTTTTGACCTGTGTCCACTCTGATTATATTTTTTTGTCTGCATCATTCTAACC
Source organism: Volucella zonaria (assembly GCA_963966105.1). NCBI lineage: Eukaryota > Metazoa > Arthropoda > Insecta > Diptera > Syrphidae > Volucella > Volucella zonaria. Next base: position 198,608,874 of record OZ014532.1, on the reverse strand, counting down.
TGTTATCTACCTACCTGCGCGGTACTGCTAGGCTGCCTTAGGTCTTCGGATGATGATACTTAAAACCCGTTCGTTAGCTTCTTGTTGATCTCATAATTTGATACCTCGTCGTTATTCGATTTCAGCTCGTATGTACACGTACTCGTATGCATATTTTTTTCTCTCCCCTGTCCCAATTGTTATTGTTTTTTTGTGAAGTCCTTGCAGATTTCGACTTTTTGCGGTCAATTGGGGAGGGAAAAAAAAAGGATTAATGCACGCATGTTGGAAATTTCTGAATAACAAAGGATAAGCAATGCTCTCTGACCGAAAGTTTAAATTTGCAGATTTCGGTTAACAAAAAGTAAGAACGCAATTGTGCGCTTCGCTAAAGTGAGATTAAAAATTGTTTTTTTTTTTTTTTGTTTTGTTTTCAAGGAAAAGGGGGCATTTATAAATGAATTCAGTCGTGAGCCTTTTTTACGGCGGATTTGATTGATATGGTCGTTTATGCAATCGAAACAGAATTTACTCTTACGTACTAAATCACATAAACGATGATGACACATGTATGCACGTATCATACATACGAGTATGTGTCTCAATAATTATGAACTTCTGAATCTCGATTAAAGGAAGTGCCACACGCCACGCCTGCCTTTAGCCTTGTAGTCTGGTGACTGAATGGTGTCAAATTGGTACATTAGAGGATTTATCAAAACATCCTTAAATATCATTCCAAGTAAATATCTCTATCTGTCGCCGGCCACTAATTTGGTAGGCCCGGGGTCCAAATTTCGACCGTGACATTCGTTCTTTTTGAGCAATTTTAATGATGCTGAGAATGTAGCCGATATTGAAATAACTTATTGGGTCTATAACTTAACTCGTTGGACGTTTGCTAAGAGATGGCGTAACTTGTATTATTCCATTGGAACATGCGTTGGAAAGCTACTGTCATTGTACGTCATTTCAGTATATGTCATTCATTTGAAGCGTAAACAACAATAATTTTTTTTCACTCAAATATGTCGAACTTTGTGCCTGAAAAAGTGTTTTTGCTGCCGAAAGTCATCGTATTTTGGTGGAAGTTTATGGTGAACATGCGCTAGCTGAGCGAATGTGCCAAAAGTGGTTTGCACGATTTAAAAGTGGTGATTTTGGCTTGGAAGACGATGAACGTCCTGGGCAGCCAAAAAAGTTTGAAGATGAAGAACTGGAAGCATTACTCTATGAACATTGTTGCCAAACACACTCACTTGGGTGTCACTCAAGCAGCCATTTCAAAACGTTCAAAAGCAGCTGGATATATTGAAAAGCAAGGAAATTGGGTTCCACATGAACTCAAGCCGAGAGACGTCGAAAGGCGGTTTTGCATGTCCGAAATGCTGCTGGAATGCCACAAAACGAAGTCATTTTTGAATCGGATTGTTACTGGTGATGAAAAATGGATCCATTACGACAACCCCAAGCGCAAAAAATCATATGTGAAACCCGGCCAACCAGCCAAACCAACGGCAAAGCCGAATATCCATGGCGCGAAGGTAATGCTCTGTATTTGGTGGGATCAGATGGGTGTGCTGTATTATGAGCTGCTAAAACCGGGTGAAACCATCAATGGACAACGCTACCGAACACAATTAATTCGTTTGAAGAGAGCAGTGGCCGAAAAACGCACGGAATATGCGACCAGACAAGAGGCAATAATTTTCCATCATGACAACGCTCGGCTCCACGTTGCTATTCCGGTTAAGAACTATTTGGAAAACAGTGGATGGGAAGTCTTACCCCACCCGCCTTATAGCCCAGACCTTGCCCCTTCTGACTACCATTTGTTCCGGTCGGTGCAGAACGCCCTCACTGAAATACGGTTCACATCAGAGCAGAATATCAAAAATTGGCTTAATCCATTCCTGGCTGCTAAGCCGGCGCAGTTCTTTTGGGATGGGATCCACAAATTGTCAGAAAGATGGGAAAAAGTCAAAGCTTCAGATGGGCAATACTTTGGGTTATATACCCAATAGATTTTTATATCTTCTACGATGTGGTAGTTTTCAATGTACAGAAAAGCTCTTTATTCGCGGGGTATACTATATTGATCAAAAAGTTCCCGGAATGTATACAGAAAATTAAAAATACAAGTTTATTCATCTAAAACTATATTGTCCCCTTCAAAGTAATCCCCATCGACTGCAAGACACTTATGCCAGCGCTCGATCCAATCTTTGAAACATTTTTTTTATTCGGTTTTCGGTATGTCCATCAGCGCTTCCTGCGATTTTTCCATTACTTTCTCTCGGCTGCTGAAACGCGTTCCCCGTAGTGGTTTTTTAACTCGATTGAACAGAAAGAAGTCACAGGGAGCCAAATCAGGTGAATTCGGTGGCTGTTGGATGGTACTCGTATTTGTTGCATTTTTCGTCAAAAAATTACGAATAATGATGGCACTGTGCGACGGTGCGTTATCATGGTGCAAAATCCAAGAGTTTTCTGCCCACAATTCTGATCTCTTTTGGCGAATTGCTTCACGCAAACGTCTCATAACGCCCAAATAATACGAGTACTCTTTGTATACTGTCTGTCCTTCTGGCAAAAATTCATGATGCAGTACACCGTTGTAATCCATGAAAACCGTGAGCATTGCCTTCTTTTTTGACTGAAAACGACGTGTTTTTTTTGGTCTCAGCTCATTTAGTGAACGCCAATCACTTATAAACCCACCACACGTCTCGCCTCCAGTAATGATCCTTTTGATGAATGTGGGATCGGATTCAGCCTCGCAAATCATATCTTTTGCGCGTCAACACGGTCTCTTTTGACACCAAATTTGCTACTACACGACGAAAACCCGAATCAGTAACCAAAATGTCTTGGACGGATCCATAGGCAATGTTCAAGTCCTCCGCTATCTCTCTGATGGTTAATTTGCGTTTATTGACCAACGTTTCTTTTACTCGTACTTCATCAATGTTTTCGTCGGTTTTCGATGTCGATGGTCTGCCACTGCGTTCATCATCTTCGATTGACTCACGACCACTTTTGAACCGCTCGTGCCACTGGCAAACGACAGTTTTCTTTAGAGAATCGTTTCCGAAACACTTTTCCAACATTCCCAACGTTCGCGCACCATTAAATCCGTTTTTTACGCAAAATTCAATACAAGTTCGTTGTTGCAAATTTCTAAAATTGTAAAAAATCGCCAACACACACAGAGATAGATGTACTCTTGGCTACGTAACTTTTGCAAATGTCAAGCTATGACCCAATGTCAACAACAGATTTACCAACTTAACAAAAGAAAAAAACAGAACTCAAATCGGAAAAATGGGAGCGCCACACGGTGGTGTGGTGAGGAAACTTTTTGATCAATGTGTTTTAAAAATTCAGTGTGAGCTGAAGGAAGTTATTTTTAGTCTACAGATTCATTTAGTTAACTAGCCATGCAGTAGAGCTAGTTTATTTGAAAGATAACTTTTGCAAGAGTTCAATGAAGGATCTGTCGAAGAGCCGTTCCTTGATTTGGAGACAAACTCAGTAGTGTAGGACATACGTGCATTGGGACAGAAAGAGGAGAGAACTCGATAACGTTGAGCCAGATGGTATTGAAAATGAAGGGACACCAAGCTACTTTTATTTTGTGGATAAGACCCATCAAAGTCGGGTAAAAAAGTAAGTTATAAGAATATAAGAATCCGTTCAGAAAATACCATATAATTACTCATTTTCCTAGGGTGAAAGCAATGGGAAAATACAAGAAAAGCCCTCAAGCGTGCTGGTTAGCTTTTTTTTTTACAGAGAAGATGATGGATGACAATGCTTGCCATTCAAATGTAAAGCTAGCTACTAGTTATGACCAAAATTATCAGCATTTGGCCGGGCAGACTGCTCAAAATGAAATGAAAACCATTTTTGGCGATTGAATCTTTAAGACCTATGGGCAACCGATGGCAGTGGAAAAGATCTGTTTGTTTGTCTCTACAAATATTCCAAATTATGGCTTTCTTTGCCATTCGATAACATAATAAACAGAGAGGAGCGTGTTTCTTTTGACATACCAGCGTCTATCAGGGACATATTTAACCAGTTCGTTCCTAATTATAAAGAACATTATACATCCAGTGAATACTTCAAGATGTGTAATGAAGAGTTAGAGTCCTTTAGGCAGAAAAGTTAGAGTCGACCACAGGCTCTCATACGAACATTAAAATTTTCAAGCACTCGGTCACACATTATCGCATTAAGTTCATCAATTTCGGTCCGAATGTTGTTTTTCAGCTGCGCTATTGTTGTTAGCTTACCCCATATAGACTTATGAGTAACTATTACTGGCAACAGTGCGATACGGTTCACTAATCTGGATTGCTTTAAGAGCAGTAGTTTCGGACATGTCACGGTCCTAACGGAGCGACTGCCAGGCAATCCAATTCTAACGGATAAAATTAGTTCCTTCTTCGACTTCGACATCCCTTATGATATAATTTATATGGAGAGGGAGGACTGGGAAAAAATCCAATAGTCAGGTCAAAGGAAATTGCTATTTTCTTATCAGAAGACCAAGAACTGAAAGTGTCTATAAGACTACCGAACGCAAGCAGTGTTTTCCAATCGGGAATTCTGGCTGTCCTCATGGCGGCTTAGCTACTGCAGATGAGATCGGTATCCGAAAGAAATTGCTATCTACATCGATAGCCAGACCGTACTCAAGGCAGTGGAATCAATCAACGTCAACTCTGATACAATCAGGGGCTGCCGCACAGTGCTCAATGCCCTATGCAGTCAGAACTGGGTAAGACTATGCTGGGTGCCAGGACACTGCGGTATTAAAGGAATTGAACAAGCGGACGAACTTACATAAAAAGGAGAGCTACTCGACAATAGTGAGGTTGCCAACCACCCCTTTGCATATTGAGGGGCACTATCGAGAAAAAAAATCACAAAGACTGCCAACCTAAGGTGGTCAAGTCTTGAAGGATATAGGGTATCCAAGGCTCTTTTTGACAGCAACAGATCTAGGAAGTTAATAAAATTAAACAGGGATAAGCTTAGGACAGTAATAGAAATCCTGACAGGACACTGTCTCCTGCACAACACGTCAGACACGGATATTTACAGATTCTGCTGTGATCTGCAAGCTATTGAGGACAAAGAAAATTTTTAGGGAAATACTTTTTCGAAAACCTAGAGGAAATAGACGGCACGAAGTTCAAAGGCCTTCTTGGCTTCTGCAGGGAAATTGGGTATTTGGATGTTCTGAAAATGTCATAAGCATGTCGAAACAGTAGGGTAGACATTTGGAAAATTGTGATTTTGATGTTTACTTGAGTGTTTCGCGCAATTTTTTCAAGCATGAAGTTAAAGTGGGCTCAGGACAGTGCCTTACCTTATTTAAAACCTTTTTCCACATTAAGGGTCTCGGGGAGTTTGTTTTCGACCTTCATGTAACGTATCCATCGTATTCTGCATGACTTAAACAGTTTAGCAGAGATGCCGACGCCAGATATACGCCTATATAGATGCTGTACGACCTCATCTCTTCAAGTCGTGAGCTAAGCTGCCTTAAAATCGATTAGGAGGTGGTAAGTTTCCTATAGTATGAATATTTGGTTAGTTCCCGATTAGTCACATAATTTGGCAACCAGAAGTACAGTGTGTTCAACAAAAACGTGTGTGGAAAATACCCGAAGTTTTTTAAATTATATTTTTTTTTAGTAAAGTTACCTATTTCAAAATGAATTGCGCAACTATATGAGTAGGGATTTCACTCAAAACTATTACTTATGCATAATACTGCTGGGCATCGTTAAGTACGACTTTCACTTAATTTTACACATATTCTAAACTTAGGCCTCTCGAAATTTGTTTTAAAACCCACGCAAATTCTTTATACTGGCTATTTTTTCCTCTTAAGCCTCTGCTTCATTAAAGACTACACATTTCCTATTGGATTCGCATCAGGACTTTGGCACGGCCAATCCAATGTCTCTATACCATTTTACCTTTTTCAACGCGTGTAGAGGCGACTCTGATATTTCGGATCGTTATCTTCTTGCAAAATCGCGCCGTACAATGATTGGTCCATACAGACTTTAGCAAACCCTTTTGCTATAATTTTGCCATGAATTATGCATCAAGGTTTTGCGTGAATACTCTTAACTTTCCTTTGGCTAAGAAGCATCCATAAATATGAACTTTTGCTGCATGTTTTACGATGCGTTTCAGAAAATTTTCATCTCTTTTTGTCAAGGATTCCTTCCAATAATTAACATATCATCTGTAAATATGATATTGCTACAATACCGGTCTAAGTTCTGCGTTGCCCAATATCTTTTTGAGTCAGTAGTGGTTTAAGTTTTGGTACTCCTGTTCTTGATGCCAGATTCTGCTATTTGTCGATGGACGCTTTAATCCCATTTCTGGACAATTTTTTTTGCGCTCCTCAGACTAATTGTGGGGTTTTTCCGAAACAATTCACAAATTACTTTATTATCCTTACCGCGTTCCTTATACCCCTCTATCCACTTTCTTACAAATGCCTCTGATGTTTTTAAATATTTTATTGTCGACTTAATACTCAATTGCTGCGCTTTTGGGTGAGTTACTAAGAAAACACGTTCGAGAGCCGGACTCATTTTGTAATGATGTTATACCGCCGAAGTATGGAGCGACCGGCACTTAAATGCAGAAAATAATTTGGCTACAAACATGTGTTTATGAGTAAAATAAAAGAAGTAATTTAACGTACGTTTTTCTGGAACACACTGTATGTGATGTTAAGTAGCCTGACGTTTTATAGCTGAGGAAGTGTAGAGGATCGCCTTTCTTGTGTATCGGACAAAAGATGCCGAGGTTCCATTCATCATACTTCCAACAAAATCTTGAAAACAAACTAGCAGGTAGATCGACCGATCCGGGAGCATTATTATGCTAGCTATTTCAGTCTTTACTTAGATTTGGGCGGATGGATATAAATCTTGATTTGCATCGTTCAATTTAAATAGTTCAAGTTGCCTGAAAACGAAATTTTGGTTTTCATCTCATCTCTATAATTCTCTATTCGAGTTGTATTGCTGAATGTGTTTGCCTTCACTCTTCATCAGACCAGCGATTCGTAATCGGTTGCAATACAGCAAATCGGTTGAGGCTTTTCTGAGGGTACCTGGCCATCTATGCCTATGTCACGGATCTTCGGCTCTTGATGCATGTGTAAGGGGCTTAACGATGCATTGTCTATTTCATTATCATGTGACCGCTATTTGCATTTGTGAATATTAAGGCGAGGAAACGGTGTAATAGCTCTTGAAGTAAAATTCTAAATGACCATTTCTTAAACGGCTTGTGCGAGGCATGATAGAATCGTCTAGGAAAGAAACTGGTTGCAAATATATCATAAATATTCCCACTTCCACATACTTTAAAATCATTGCTCATCAAGAAGAAATTCTGGACAGGTTTTGGACTAGGTCGATGCGCCCGAAAAGATCATAGATATGAGAATATACTTGTGTACGAATGTATAGCTCGTTTATTAAAATTGTTCCACATTTTTTAAATCACTTAAGTGAGCGAAATTCATTTAAAATTCTGCTTCCTCAAATAAGCATAGGATTCGTTGGCGCTTATTATCAATTTTTCAATGAATCGAACTCCAAAAATTTTGAGAAAATTATAAATTCTATCGGTCCGTCCCATAACAAATTACGAGTAGGATACGTAGCAAATCTTTCAAATATTCAACTCCTTAACACCACAAGAAGTTGTCTTTCGAAGTCATCACATCTCCACACGGCTAACGATTTATGATTTTGAAAAAATGTTAATGTCAGCAACTGTTTGACAAAAGAAGAGAACAAAAAATTATTCAAATAATTTCAAATGAAATATTTGTCCATAAAACTGTCCACTTAACCACCACGAAACTGTATAGTCATTGCTACAAAAACAAACTCGTTTTGAAAAATGTCTACCCACCAAATTTGAATTTCCAGATCACACACGCACGAGTAGATACTCGTATCTCAAATCTTGTATCTTGAATCTTGAATCTCCACAACTATCACAGCATATGTAGTGGCGGCATTCGGGAACCGAAATTCGAAATTCCTGAAATTGATGCATGCAGCTGTGAGACGCTGTTCTACTCTCGTATGCCTGATGTCGCACTTTCTCTCGCATCTTTTTAGATTAACATAAATACGAGACTACTCGTAACTCTTCATCTTGGTATTATGGATGCAAAATCCAAATCAATACAAGTCAAGACAAAAGCGCCTGCATTATCAATTTTTTAATTCAATTATTTAGATGATATGTATGTAGGTCTGCCCACGCACATGAATACGAATAGATATTGGAACCAGTCACCAAAATACCAGAAAATAGTTGGGTCACTTACGAGCATATTTATGGTATTTTGCAAAAGACCAGGAAAATTATTAAGTTGGCTTTTGTTTTGATAACTTGGCTGCTGAAGTGGTTACTTCGGAGTTCTGACCAAGGTAAGACTCAGAACTGAGCACACGTTCAGGCGGCAGGCAGTTAGTGAAATGTGGGTCACAGCATATGGAATTACCTGCATGGGTTGGGAGAGGAATGAGGTGTTGGAGTGCCATTGGAGCCATGAGAATATTTTCAGTTTTAATATGCTAAGCTTCTGATTATGCAAAGTGAAAGTCACTTTTGGTTGATTAATTAGACTTAAACTAGTATCTACTCTTCTTTAACTGAGTCTTTTTGAAAATTTGCCTTAAGATACATGTCGATAAAATTGAGATTTACTTAATAAACGCATGAAGATACACACATATGAATGTATGTAGATAAGAAGCGTTGAGTCTGTGAGTTGTTGCTACTTAAAGGCCATCATCCCTTGGTAGAGGGCACTTAAAAATCCAATCACATCCGAAAAAGGCATTCTCGTAAAGGAAGCAAAGAACAAAAATACCAAAAACAGAGGAACGTTTCTTTTGGCTTCTTGGTTTTTCTGTTGTTGTTTTTTTGTGTTTTGGAAAACGGTTCACAGCAATATTCTTGGGAATCAAATTCGAAAAGACCAGAGAATGGAGAAAAAATGATTTCATTTCATTGAAAGGAGCAACCACAATACGAGTACAACAACGGCCACAATTACAATGCCGAGTGTTTATGGTTCATAATTATGCTTAATGGGCATCGTATTATTTGGGTAATGACGGGGTCCCAGTCCCACAATCCCAGCAGCAGCAGCAGCAGCACTAATAGTATGAAACCAACATTCTTAGTAATAGAAATCATGTTGTTTTCTGATAAACAGCGCTATGATGTCCGATTTCCGAATTTCATAGCATCTCTGGGTAAGTTAGCAATCATCTGGCAAAATAGTAGTAGTCGTCTGTCCGACAGTGGTGGGAAGGTCATTTACAGGTAGGTACTCACTGGTACTCGTATCGTATTCGTATTCGTATTCGTATTCGTACGCACCTGAGAGCCGACTATGATTGTCGTTTCCGTGGAAATATCTCCATTGGCGCTGCAATTGCCAGGCATTAGGTATTGCTTTTTACGACCGTTGTGGTATTTCATTTGATTCTTATTTGGAAATTGTCGACTTCCCTTACGTGTGACTATTCATTAGGTCGGCCGGGTCGACTGGGTCATCTCTTCTAATCCTATTTATATATATGTACTGTACATAGTTACGATGATGATGATGAACGAAAGAAAAATCCACAATCTTGAAGATTCAAGTGTGAGAAATATATGCATATGTACGAGTGTGTATTGTGTATGGAAGCGCTCATCTTCTACACAGGATTGTTGACTGACACAAGATTGTCGCCTTTAGCAGTAGAACTCGTAAGAGCAGCAAGTGAGCAACAAGTGAAGCACATTTGAGCTGAGACTTGAGAGTAGCGGAAATGCATGACATATTACTGTCATTAAACGGAGAATTATATAATTATGCGGTACATGGAATGCTCTCAATTTTTTCCCTGTCAGTCTTGTTGTTCGGTACGCGTTTTCTCATCGGATTGACGTATACAATTTCAGAACGTCAGCACTAGATAAACCTAGAGAGATCGGGAATTGAAGGGGTTGTGAATCCAAGAAAACATTATCGCCCTTGAAGAAGGTTGCTTTACTTGAATGGTGAGAAACGGTTTTTTCTTTACAACAATTCGTTTTATTTCTTTTTTTTTTCCTCATTTTTGTTCGTTTTCTTCACTTTTCCCTGCTGACGATTGGAGCCCGGGAAAAGGATTTCCGAAGATACGATACGAATACGAAGATGACGAAGTACAAGTAAGTTATCCATCCAATGGGGAATGATTTAAAATCTCTGGAATGTAGACTTGGACGGGTACGGGGTGACACGTCTTTTTCTCTTATTTTTATTTTTTTTGCTATCTTTCTGCCATGACTTCAATAATGCGAATTCAATTTGCAGACGAAAGGGATGAACTCTGGGTCACATCTGCACTACAGATGGGAAGAATTAGCTTTGGAATTTTGCTTGGGAGGGCGAATAACGCAAATGAAAAGCACATCCTGTCGATTGTGTTTTTCTTTTCGCTTTAAAAATTTCTTTAGTTTTTTTAAAATCAATTTGGAGTTTGATCATGTTGTCATTGAATCGCATTTTTTTTTTTTTAATTTTTTCCTATTTTTGAAAGGCATGTTGAATATGGCTGTGCGGACATGAATATAAATTGTAGTGTAGGTAGAGATAGATATACGAACGAGTGAATAATGAAATGGAATTTCCTTAGCGATTTTCGCGTGAAATAATTGTGAAATCATTTCACATTGAAAGGGGTTAGTTTGCATTTGCTTTAGCGTTTTTGAACAGCTTGCTTTCAAGTGAGATATGAGTTTTCCGAGAATTAGATTTCTTGTATTGTACATACATACTCGTAGTTTGCCAGATTTGATTAAATTTTTTTTGTTGTCATTTTGTACACGAAACAAACAATTCTTTGCTTGACAACTGTGCAAGGACATCCACTCGCCACTTACACTACCAGTTCGAGGGCTTTCCATTCTGAATTTGTTCCGCTTTGTGATAGGCACTCATCAGTCTCAAATATCTGTCACCTGATGCAAGAATTAACAACCTCATAGTTGGGAGTATGATTTTTGTTGCCTTCGAACGGTAGGAGAGTGATCAGAAACATAGAACTGCTTTTTAGAGTTGGCCGAATTTTGAACCAGGGCTTTCTTGCTTAATAGACGTCAAGCTAACCTACTGCTTTTTATTTGACACCCCCAGTTCTCCTGAGAAACTAGTGAATAGTCGCGGATTTCTTACATTACAGATATTCGGATGTCTATGAAAGTCCTAATCACCATTGAAGATTGCCCAAAGGCTGCTTCAAGGCAGCACTCATTGAATTAATCCTACCGACTAAATTCACATCAATTTAAAGTTCTTTCCTTATTTTAGAAGTAATCGCAGATTTAGATAAGCCCCCTTATGTCGCTATAAGCGATTATGCTTCGTCACCCAGTTAAGCAAGCCCATTTGGATTATCTAAATCTTCATTTGGAAGAGAGACGTATACGTATCGAATGTGAAGAGTAGTCCACTCCGGTCAACTTACTAGATTTAGAGTCATCCATGAAGATTTGATACTATTTATCTCCCGACTTTATGTACCAATTCGATATTGTGGTTACACCATGCCAAGCCATGTTCATGAGATACGGTTTGATACGAGTGCTATCCAATCCCGCACTTTAGGAGGTAACTTTAAATGGTAGGGGTTAAAGATTCATCAGAGCATCTAGAGCAGATAAAGGTATGCCAGAGAAAAGTTCGTAGGCAAATCTAGCAAATGAACATACATACTCTACAGGTTGTTCCACCAAACAAACGACGCATAGAAAACTAGTCATGTCATAGCCATTTACATTTAAATTACTTTTTTGACCAGGAGACGCACATCTTTGTGCGGCCACACGACCGATATCGCTTAGACAGCTTACAGCCACTGAAAAATCCGATCATGACTCCTTTTGATACTTATCCCTGTTGCGTTGCTAGGAACATACTGAATGACTCGAACTGCAACCAACTTCAGACTGCTATAATTTCCAAACCGTTCATGACAGTGGGCTCAAATTTTGACACATGACAGATAATTTTATTATTTACTTGCCTTTTAAACGATTTGCGTCTCAGTTGTGTTGAAAAATTTTTATCCGCGATGGAATTCAAACGTGATAGTGTGATTGCTTTATATTTGGCTGGAACACCACAAGTAGCTATCGTTAGAGCCTTCCAGCACCTCAACGTGAATAAATCATTTGTGTCTCGAATCATAGCTCGATACCGTGACACTGGCAGCGTTGCAAAACGCCATGGAGGTCTTCATAAAAAAACAGCAACATCGGCAGAAATGGTTCGGAAAGTGAAGGCTCGAATTGAGCAAAATCCGCGTCGAAGTGGAAGAAAAATGGCTCGTGAGCTCAACATATCATTGGAACGGATACAACACATACTGAAAAATGAGCTTGGGCTCAAGCCATTGAAGTTCCAAAAAGCACACGATCTTAAACCGCAACAGAAAAAAGTTAGAGTCGAAAGTGCGAAGGAGTTGCTACGCTTGCACGAAAGTGGTGAGTTGCAGAATTTGGTTTTTTCTGATGAGTCGCCATTTGTTATCGAGCAATATGTCAACAAACAAAATGACCGAGTTTACTTGCCAGAGAGGTCTTTCGAAAATTTACACCTTCGGACGGCGGCCAGAAAGCAGGCAGCACCGATGGTGATGGTTTGGGCCGCCATAACCGCCGATGGTCGCTCTCCGCTCGTATTTTTGGACCGTGGCGTCAAAATTAATGCGATCATATACCGTGAAACTGTCTTAGAGGCAGTATTGAAGCCTTGGGCAAACAATTATTTCAATCGGAGACCGTGGACATTTCAACAAGACTCGGCACCGTCTCACAAAGCGCGCGTCAACCAAGATTGGTTCAAAAACAATGTTCCACACTTCATTTCTTCGACACAATGGATTGCAAATTCTCCGGATGCAAATCCGTTGGATTTCTCTGTCTGGGATATTTTGAAGGCGAAGGTTGACACTAAAAAATACCAAAGTTTGGACCACCTCAGACAAGCACTTCACCGGGAATGGGCCAAAATACCGCAGAGCCACTTGCGTGCAGGATGTTTTCTTCGGCCGTTTCGAGGCCATTACTCGCGCCAAAGGTGGACTTATTGAAAATTACTGATACAATTTGAAAATTAATGTATTTTCCAACATTTTTTACTTTGGTACAATAAAATTAATCAAAAAATAAAAAAATTATAGCTTTTTAAAAAGTTGGAGTTGGGGTCATTCGCCCTGCTTCGCCATTTCTGCCAATAAGACTACGATTTGCGATTTGCATGGTGATATGCATAATGAGTCTCATCGAGAGATGCGTTTTCGAAAAGGAACTTTGTGGGCATAAAATTTAACCAGCCTCCTTTAGCTGATGTGACTACATACTCTTTGACTTCATGTGTTACTACGGTGGATGCAATATGCTCTTATAACTGTCATAGCTTATGCAAGCGGGTAGATGGTGCCTAATTAGTTTTCTGGGATTTCTGTGGATTAAAGCTCTAAGGGGTCAAAACTTAAAAGCAATCATTAAGCCATAACTGACTTCTCTCTGCAAAATGAATGCAAATGCGTGGTTTGTATTAAATTCTTTGACTTTTACATGCGATCCATACCTACCAAAGACAGGACCATCAATAGTTATTGTCTCTAATAATTTTCTGGCAATTGCAATACCATATATGATCCTTAAGAATGCTGCACATTTACTTGTTTAAGTAACTGGCCCCGCATTTTTAAGACTGGCGAACTCGATCTTTAACTCAAGACTTGTCGCCAGCAGATGTGATTTGAATATTTCTGTACTTGAGCGATGTATTGTAGATCTACTGTCTTTATCAATATCGGTAATGTAAAATTTACCACCCTTAACCATTAAAACCAACAAGCTTGGCGTGAAAGCCATGTCAAGCCTGACTCCCAATCAGGCAATGGATGCTTTCTGCCCTCTTATTCAACCTAGAGATGAAAAAAACCGCACTTGTGGACATCAGAACTGGGACCACTTAGAAATATTTGCTGGAAGCCTTTCAATCAAGCAAAAAGCACAAGAAGAGTTACAGACTGATACTCATACCCTCAAAATATATAAAAGAAAACTGAGGAAGGCAAAGCAACAATCCTGGAGGTCGTTCTGGTCAGAAACCTCTGAGGCATCGAGGCCAAAAAAAATTCTCTCTACATATCGTACGATACCTAGCTGTTTGAATCACTCAACTTCCTACCGAACACACTTTCCAGGTAGTTCCCTATTCACGGCAAGCAACAACCTTAGCAAGGCTACTGCAGCCGCGGCTAAAATGCACGGTCTGACTATCAGGGAAGATCTGCTCTGGGCGTTGCAAAACTTCAAACCATGCAACTTTCTTGGGCTGGACGGTACAATACCTGCCGAGCTACAAAGGTCCTCAGATACGAGTATCATCCTGCCAAGGTTGGAGAATATTTAAACGAGCTGCGTAGAAATGATCCACATTCCCTTGTCATGGAGAAAAGTTAATGTAATTTCCATTCCTAAAGTCGGAAAATATTTGCATATTGTCCCAAAGGACCCCAGACCTATCAGTCTATCATTTTTGCTTCTGGAAATTCTAAACGACTGATTGATATTCATATATGTACGATTCAGGGAAGTCGGCGGAAACAGCTCTACATTGACTGTCTGGCTGACCCTTTATTATAGAGAGTACGCGTTCCTGGACATGAGGGTGCCTTTCACAACACATCTGCAATCACGACTGCACTGTCAACTCTGAAGGTAGATGATCCACTTGATCAGTCTTATGCTAAATAGTAGGATAATCAACTCCACATTGAGCGTCCTTTCACCTCTTCTCTGGAACTTAGTGGTCAACGAAGTGCGAATACACATACCATATACTCGTATCTGCAAGTGGAATGATAGTAAGGTGACGGCCTATGCAAATGATGCCTCTATAATCGTCTCAAGAAACAGATTATAGATTAACCCGTTGGGCGGTTCGCTGTGGATTAACATAAAACTACTCTTGCCGTCTTTACCAAGAAAGATAAAATTCCAATCATAGACCCTTCCTCAATCAACGGTACCACCTTAGTCTTTTTCGACACAGCGAAATATCTGGGACTTCTTTTTAAGAAAACTGGAGACTTAATATTCCATAAAGCCACAATAGCTTTATGGGACCTTCAACTTCGCATTACACACTGGCTATACGTCTTGGTTATAAGACCGATTCTCACCTACAGTCCGGTTATCTGGTGGACGGCCTTAGGCAATGAATCCAACTGCTGGAAACTAAGCAAATTCCAAAGGACAGCATATCTGTGCATACAAACGGAGCCGTACAAACTATTCCCTTTGCGGCACTGGATATTCTGTTTTATTTGAGAGGCAAGTGGCTGCTAATGCAACTATTCGGCTTAAAGCGACTACACAAGGGGCCAACAAATTAATTTGGTCACGTTAATACTCTTAACACACTTGGAATCCTTGTAGAGAACTTCGACTACTTTATGCCTCAACATTTGTTTGACAAAGACTTTCATGTGACCATTCCCTCTGGTAGGAAGATGCTTTCATGAACTACAAGTCATTCTATTTCTGTACGAATGGATTCAAGACTGATTGCGGTGTTAACATATCCTGCCGCCGTCCAAATCAATGTAGCGTGTTCTATTCGAAACGCAAAATTTGGTAGTTTACGTCTACGAGTAGTTAGTTTAGTTACAATTTAGGCACAATTTTTAGGACTTTCTTTGGTTTGGCTTAAAGCCGTCTACTAGACTGACATTTATAAATTTAAAATGAAATATTTACACCTTTTGTTGAGGTTTACTAATTTGAAAGTTTTGTTTTAGAAATGTCTTCCAATTAATCATACATACAGCTTCTGTAACACAGAGCATTCGCCGTGTAAATATATAACAAATCCCAGCCTCTGTCGTCGTTGAGTATGCTGACCGCTTCCCCAAACTCGAGTGTATGCGTTCCAAAAATATTATTCCTTGAGAATGGGACGGTCACTCAATGGCTACAAATTGTAGAACAACTCATTCGAAATGGCCCCCGTTTTGCCTTCCATCAAAGGCGAAGTCAGTCTGGCCACTCAAGGATTGCAGTACGCACCCCATGCATTGGAAAATTTTTCACTGCTCGGACAAGTCTCTAGAACCATAGTTTGTTTGTCTAATGGATTGAGGTTTGGGCTAGCAGATGGTCGATCATCCGTGGAAATGAAGTTCGGAAGGTGGTTTTTGAGCCACGTTTGAATTGTTTTTGCCTTATGAGTTGCAGCAGAGTCTTGTTGAAAAGTCCACGGTTTATTGAAGGGCTCCACAATGTACTCTAAAACGTCCGTTTGATACACTTTCGTCGAGGTTTTGACATCTTTCTCGCAGAAATGGAGCTCGGTGTCCGCATCGTAGGCGACTACCTGCCAAACCATGCAGAACACTCTATCGCTTCTCGCCAGTAAAAGGAATTGTCTGTGACAGTTCTACGCGTACTGGCGAAACAAGGCTTTCGATTTTGACTTACGTTTCTGTTTCAATGCTTCTGTGAGTAGGTGACCAGTGTGTCTTTTGTATGCTCTCAGTCTCAAATTAAGTTTTAAGGTGCGCGACATACTGTCCTTGCTGATATTCATCTCCCGAGACATGATTTTCTGCCTGCATAACTGATTTCGACGAATGCGATTCTCCGGTGGCGTTCACACATTGGGTTTGTAGTTTGAAGTTTGTACGGTCGACTACTATCCTCAAATATCTTAATTTTCAGTGGCTGCGACAACCATGATTGCAAACAACTGATGTCAAAAACTTCTTACGCGGGAACTTTGCATAAACGTCACTTGTCAAATAGTCCCCAATTTGGAGTGGATGCGTGTATTGGTCCTTGACAATCAATAAGTTCATTTCGTGTACCAAAACATTTGCTCGTACTAGGTATAATCTTTGATCGGTTTTCTCCAGTAGGGTGTTCAACTTTTTTCTTACCGATACAGACAGATTAAATTCGAAGTCTTTCCCACTCTCGTACACAAATAGAACTATTTTTGGTAGTCTATCATCATTCATTGCCATGACTCGTATCACGTAACTAAGTGAAGCCTGAGAGTGTCCAAGAACAGAGGAGCCATACTTGTCTCTAAGTAGTACATGTTGTTGGGACTACTCGGCAATTTAAATGCTCTCCTTATAAAGTAGTGAAGGAACTTTTCAACCGCTTCGAACAGATATGGTATCGCCATAATAGAAGATGCAGCTGCGCGGAATATTTTCTGTTGTGGGATATACCCTTGTTGTTCATACAATTTCCCCAAACTAAACCAACTGCTCGCTTTGCTTCTGCTAGTTTGAATGTTAAGTGCTTCTTCATGTTAAGGTTTAAGGCAGTAAATGCTCCTAAATATTTATATTCTCGCACCATTTCAATTGCCTCACCCTGATACGTCAACTTTCCTCTTCGGCAGTACCTACCCCGTCCCTGAAAATCATTATCTTCGACTTTGCTAGGTTCAGAGACAAATTCGAAGCTTTGCCATCAGCATGCTTTGTACCATATCCGCGAGGAGAGCCATCAATCTGCGCCGTGATTTTTATTTTGCCTACTCCTCCTCTAATAGCACCTGTTATGTCGTTGATATATAAAATAAACAGCAGTGTTCTTAGGATGCATCCTTGTAGTACTCCCATTGTCGTTTTGAACTCCTCAGATAGGTAAATCCCATCCCAAGCGTATGCTATATCCGTACATAGTCCTCACAAAGTTAATGACTTTTATTGAGAGTCCGATATTGTAGAGTTTATAGAAATGTCCTTTCGCGCGTTAGAGTATCAAAAGCGCCTCGGAAATCTACGACAAGTACATACAGCTATTTATATATCTCTGCTATAATCACAAGTGAAAATATTTGGTCAATAGTTAAATACTTTCGTCTAAAATCTGTTTGCTTTCAACCCTTTTGAGAATTCCTGCAGCAAATAACTTAGTCGACGCATTCAGGAATAGTATTCTGCTAGGATTAGCTCGGTCACTGTAGTCTCCCTTCTTCTTCAATGGGTATATTATTGCTTTTCGAAAGCAGTCTGGGACATCTGCTGTTTCGCATATCCGATTGAACTCAGGTGTAAGCGCTGTTAGCAATTCTGAGGTACAGTTCTTGTAGAATTCGAAAGGTGCACCGTCCTCCCCCGGAGCTTTACTCATTTTAGCATACTTAACTGCACTTTGAACTTCATGTACTCGTAATGTGTCTAAGAATCCATATACCGGGTGTTTTTTTAGAAGTATAGAACTTCTATTAAAAATAAATAAAAATTAATGAAATGATCAAATATTGGTTTGAAAACAATTTCGGCCATATGGCCATCGCGGCCGTGTCTTATGAAGACCATCCTATCGGTCCAATTTTGCATCATTTTGGTTATAACACGCCGAATGTATTGTAATCAGCATATATCAGTGACTCGACATACCCGCACAAAAAGTAGTCAAAAGGAGTCAAATTACATGACCTAGGTGGCCAGTTGGCCATTCGATTATTAGCTCACCAAATGTTCGTCTCAATAAATTGCTGGTTTGACCCGCTATTTAGCATGTTGCGCCATCTTGCTGAAACCATTTGTCTCTTAGACGATTGTTATTGAAATAGGGAATCAAAAAATCGCCAGTAGCGCTCGCCATTAAAGATAAAGTTGGCTCCATCTTCAGATTTGGAAAAAAAAAAAACCGGCTAATTATGCCTCTGGCATGCAAGCATCACCACACAGTGTCTTTTTTGGTGGTATAATGGGCTCTCGAGAGTCCCGCGGGGATTGTGCTCACTCTAAAAATAGCAATTTTGCTTGTTAACATACCCATTAAGCCAGAAATTAGTCTCATCATTGAAGATGATTTGACGGTAAAAACTCGGTTCAACTTTCAGTTAATTTTTTAGCCCATTCACCGAACGTAGGACACAAGCGATGGTCCATTGGGTCCAATTGCTTATACAGGTGTAGGCCAAGATATTTCCTCAAAACCTTCCACGTAGTGGACGGGTAGGGGCCGAGTTGCTCGGAATGGCGTCGAATCGATAAATTTGAGTCCTCGGTCACACTCTCTTCAGAGGCGATAGCATCTTCGAGCTCGTGTTGGATGAAAATATTATCCATAAGAGTATACGTAGACTTAAATCGATCCATAGTACGAGCATTGCGTATAAGCTGCTCAGATGGACCATTATGAGCACCATAAATTTCGCACACAGATCGCGAATTTTGGAAAAAGTTTCTACGATTTCTAAACATTGTTCGGATATAAGTCTTTGCATCGTAACTTGCTAAAGTAAAGCGTGTTTTTTTTAGAATTATACAAATTCCATATGAAATAATACACTTGAAGCTCATGTTAATGTCTATGATATTAACTTTGTTTAATAGATAATTTTATGCCATTAGTGTTTAAATATAATATCGGGCATATGCGCACCACGGCTATCGAATGAAGCGTAATCCAAGTTCAATTGAAGTCCAATTTTCTACAACTTCATCGAGCAACTGGGGCCGTATATCAGCAATAATACGGCGAATGTTGACTTCCAAATCGTTCAACGTCTGTGGTTTATCGGCATAGACTAGTGACTTCACATACCCCAAAAAAAAAGTAATCTAAAGGTGTGAGATCACAGCATCATGGAGGCCAGTTCACAGGTCCATTACGCGAAATTATGCGCTCAGTAAATGTTTCCCGCAGTAAAATGATGGTGTCGCGTGCTGTGTGTCATGTTGCGCTATTTTGTTGAAACCAAAGCTATGTCACGTCAATGCCATTCAACTGAGGAACGAAGAAGTCACAAATCATGTTTCTATAGCGCTCTCCATTGACGGTAACATTCTGGCCGGCTTCGTCCTTAAAGAAATATGGGCCGATGATTCCACCAGCCTATAAAGCACATCAAGCTGTGAGCCTTAATGGCTGTAAGGGCGTCTCGATAAAGGCTTCTGGGTTCTTTCCACTCCAAATTGCAATTTTGCTTGTTCACATATCCATTTAACCAAAAATGGACCTTATCGGAAAGCAAAATTTTGCGTTGAAAATGAGGATCAAGCTGAATCTTATTTTCTGCGCATTCACCAAGCCTACGACGCGTTTGCGTTTACCTTTTAAGCCAAGATCTTTCCTTAAAATCTTCCACAAAGTGGATGGACATAGCTCCAATTGCTGTGCACGATGGCGTATCGATTCATTTGGCGTTCCACAATGTCAATAGGTCAAGGAGTTAAGGTACCCTTAAAATGTTTGCACACAGCGCGGGCGACGGAAATTTAGGGAGGAAAGAAGGATAGGTACCGATGTACGTTGGTTTTATATGTCTGAATGTTATAATGACTGGGAAATAGAGAGCTCGGCAATGCATTCCACAAGCGAGTTGTTCGGCTTAGGAACGAATAACGATATTTCAGAGTACGTCCGAAGGTGGACTTGAGGGTATACTGATGAGCATTCATAGCGAGACGTGTGTTAGATTAAAGGTTAGAAGGTGTCGGTGTCGTCGGTGTTCGAGGGTGTCCATTGCTGGAGTGATATTGGTATCAGCTATGAGTTTTATCGCTTGTTCTGTTCGCACTGTTTGTCATCTTTGGGGATACGTATTATCCATTGAGGTGTACGTGGTGCGAAAACGATTCATCGTGTTCCGAGTAGCTTGCTCAGATGGACGGTTATGTCGAGCGTAAAATGGACGTAGCGCACCATAAGTTTGGCGAACCGAACCATGGTTTTCAAAATAAGTTTGCACAATTTGCCCGCGTTGTTCTGGTATTAATCTATTTATCGTAAAATGACGAAACGTACTAACCACAAATCAACTTTTAACTGGCAATTTGCCAGTCTGTAGAAACAGTGTTGCCAGTTAAAAAAAAGCATACTTTATATAAATATCAAAAACACGTGGCCAGTCTGACAGCTGGTTTGACAGCTATCGGAAGTTCTACATCTCTTTGTTACGATCAAAGGGGCTGCATACTAGATTGATGGAGAAAAATAGTCTTCGAGCATATTTCCTTGTAAACCTGAGGTGATAACATGTCTCTTTCCATTTATGAGCCTCACCGCCTTCCAGAACTGTGTTGAGGATTTTGGTCCATTTAATACCACCTTGATCAGTTTCCGGAATAACCACCGTGTGGCGCTCCCATTGTTCCGATTTGAATTCTCTTTTTTTTTTGTTAAGTTGGTAAATCTGTTGTTGACATTCCGTCTAAATCTTAGCGTCATAGCTTGACATTTGCAATAGTTACGTAGCCAAGAGTACATCTATCTTTGTGTGTGTTGGAGATTTTTTACAATTTTATAAATGGCTTTAAATTTGCAACAATGAACTTGTACGAGTATTGAATTTTGCGTAAAAAGCGGATTTAATGGTGCGCGAACGTTGGAAATGTAGGAAAAATGTTTCGGCAACGATTCTCTAAAGAAAACGGTCGTTTACCAGTGGCACGAGCGCGAGCGGTTCAAAAGTGGTCGTGAGTCATTCGAAGATGATGAACGCAGTGGCAGACCATCGTCATCGAAAACCGGCGAAGACATTGATGAACCGCAAATTAACTATCAGAGAGATAGCGGAGGACTTGAACATTGCCTATGGATCCGTCCAAGACATTTTGGTAAATGATTTGGGTTTCCGTCGTGTATCAGCAAAGTTGGTGCCAAAAGACCTCAATTTCATGCAAAAAAGAGACCGTGTTGACGTCGCAAAAGATATGATTTGCGAGGCTGAATCCGATCCCATATTCATCAAAAGGATCATTACTGGAGACGAGACGTGGGTTTATGAGTACGACATGACACGCAATCCAGACATCAGGCAAGTGAATGGCGTTCACCAAATGAGCCGAGACCAAAAAAACCACGTCGTTTTCAGTCAAAAAAGAAGGCAATGCTCACGGTTTTCATGGATTACAACGGTGTAGTGCATCATGAATTTTTTCCAGAAGGCCAGACAGTAAAAGAGTATTATTTGGGCGTTATGACACGTTTGTGTGAAGTAATCCGCCGAAAGAGACCAGAATTGTGGGCAGAAAACTCTTGGATTTTGCACCATGATAACGCACCGTCGCACAGTGTCATTTTTTGACGAAAAATGCAATAAAAAACCAGTACGGTGAACGCGTTTCAGCAGCCGAGAGGAAGTAATGGGAAAATCGCAGGAAGCACTGATGGACATACCGAAAACCGAATAAAAAAAATGTTTCGAGGATTGGATCAAGCGCTGGCATAAGTGTGTTGCCGTCGATGGCGATTACTTTGAAGGGGACAATATAGATTTAGATTAATAAACTTGTATTTTTAATGTTCTGAATCTTTTTGATCAAGGTGGTATGTCTATGTTCCGCTGATTGTATGCCTATTTTTGTCGAAACGCAAAGAAATACGAGTACTTGCTTGCCACCTTAAATGAAGTGGAATCGTTTGATCGCAGTAATCTAAGAAACGCAAAAGAACCATCCGTGGCTCTCATGCATTGTCTATCAAATCACTTTGAATTTTTGACTCTGCTACTGTTTTCCATTTGTGTAATTGAGTGCTGGGGGGAGTATACGATTCGCTCACTTGTTGTAAATTTTCGATGGTACAGCTCCCGAAGTCCATCCTTCCATGTCAACTTTGGTAATAGCCCTATTCGCGGCAAATTCACTGCCTTAGAAGGAGATGATTGCGTCTATATTAAGATTGACTTCTAGCTCATTGTAAATTTGTGTAGAGATTTTCTCATTCAGAATCAAAACTCCACATATATGAGTCTTACTCAACAAGCAAGTTAGTAAAATGTGTCACAATCGTAAATGCACAAGTGCATTCACCGTACCTCAGAATGTATAGAGCTTTGTCAGAGTTTCACAGTAGTCATACTGCAGGTATTCAAACATACTATTATGCAGAAATGTGCTAACAAGAAATACAATTAAGATACCGGTAATACATACTCGTACAATAATTACTTTGACACGTTTGGTCAGTTTTGTCTCAGATCAATGCAGCGATTAACTGCGAGGTTTCACTTCGATTTCCGTGACAGGTCATTTTTTATTTTTAATTAATCTTTGCTGTCTTAACAAGGATATGCAAACACTTAATTATTATCATAAAACAAATAATTCCATTTTAAATATACGTTAGTTAGGCCGTATTTATCATCGTTAAGAATTTAAAGGCCTCCGGTGGTGTCAAGATTAGTGTGATAGTTGGGATTATGTCCCCGCCATTCAAACCTCTTACTGGCACCTTTCCAAACGAAAATATGTAATAAAATAGGGTGTTTTCCTTTAGTAAGTCATTGCCCCCGTAGCTAAGCAATTCTGTTGTTGTCTTAACATTTTATGTTAATAAGAAGATTTTGCCTAAAGAAAACCAGATTCTAATGATCGCGCACAAATGATGTGAATACGAGATAAAAAAAAAGAAATAATATGAGCTCCACTTGAAGAACTTTGCCAATTCATAGACCCAAGTCACGTGACTGTCGTCAATCCTTTTGTTAAATTGTACAAGTATATGTACATACAAGTATATGCATGTAGATTATAAGTATCTTATCATTTTGAGACGGCAACGTATCGTACTTGAATTTGAATGTTCTGCATGTCATGTCACAAGTACGAGTATGTATGTGTACACTGTAGAACCCTTTTTTTTTTAAAAAAATTCTAAAGGGACTCTTTTAGACATATGTCAGTGTCAAATAACATAAGAGATGTCGACGCAAGGATGCTGCAGGCACCCATCGGCAAAAGTCGTTTTCTTAACAAAATGCAAAGAAACCCTCACATAGGACGAAGCGCTTTGCCCTAGGGTTGCAAGGTAACTTTAAGTGCTGCTTCCTGTAAACTCCTGATAAGCCAATGCTTGAGAAAATAAAATGGAATAACATGCACGCAAATCAATAGCTGACTTCAACACGCACAATAAAAGAAAGAAAAATGAAAAATTAAAAATGAAAAATTTCGTTGCGCAACACGTACAAAAGGATTCATTTTTTAAAATCTCCTTTAATTCGTATAAGAGGAACATCAAAAAAATATCTAAAAAAAAAAAAACCTGGCCCTTTTGGTTTTTTAATGACATACATAAAAATATCAGGTGTTCAATTTTGTGATTGGATTTTTTTTTTTTTTTGGGGCGCCCAACACACCAACCGACCAGTTCTGTTCACTGTCGCACGTTTCTTTAGTCTAGTTCTTTTGGTTGCAAAGTCAATGTAGAAGTGTAGAATATAACCGTCTGATGGAGCCATGAAAATCAAGACCCATAACAAGTTTAACGTAACGACCGTGAGCAGAACACGTTTCAATGGAGGGAATTATTTTGCTCGTATCCGTAGGTACCAGTCTGAATACGAGTTGCAGATTCATCTGTGCTCGGTTAATTTGCCCTTAAATCGCAATCTTTGGTGGTGGTTCCAACCAGAAATCAGACGGCCAAAGGCAATGAAATTAGTTACAAGCGTCAAATAAAATCGAAATAAAAAGGTGAAGGAGCAGACCAACGAATCTACAATACATCGACCAACGAAAACAGGTGTTCTGCGCGTGTAACGTACGAACACTGTTCTGCAGTGATAAATCAATACCTGTTCCAACTACCACCTGGGTGATGTTGATGAATCGATTCTGACTAAACCAAAGGTACAAGAAAATAAAAATGAAAATACCACACTAACTATGATAGAAAGGTGAACGTGATTCAGTTATTGACAACTGTCAAATCTCGCATTTCATGACTTTGGCGAATTTTGAACATCGACCGGGAGTCTTCGTTTCGTTCGTATTTTCCTGCCTAAAGAGACCAGTTTATGTTGCGACCGTATTTCCTAGTGCCCACATTATACGTACACATCGTACGTCCGTATTTGGTTATAATCGGATTTAGTTTGTCATTTAGCAGAGCACAACCCCGTTTCGTGCTGCGAAGGCGGATACAATTTTGTCATTAGTAGCAGGCTGTTAAGAGGGTAGTAATTTTCCTTTCACAGTTGTCGATAAGTTTTTATCGATATCTTTTGTATTTTGGTCTTTTGCTGTTTTATTGTTTTGACATTTGGACGTGTTGCGGAGCATTTGTGTGCAGTGTATGTATGTGGTCTAAGCCATAATTTTGTAATTAGGATATTAGGGCAACCATGCGACTAATGAGTTAAATTTGCTTGATATGCAATCGCCTTGTCCCAACTCCAAAAGGCCTGAAGGGCAACATCGTGTCGAAATATGTTTCTTTTTTTTTGATTCTTAACGGTGGGTGGATACTGACAATTTTAGAAATTAAAAAAAAAAAAAAAACCCTAAACCCTCTGTTGGTGTTGTTTGCTATGACTCATAATCGATTCATCCCTTTGTGTCATTTATTCAATTCACTTTGCTGTCTGTTTGAATGAGTTTTTCTTTGAGGGTGAGACTCAAAGCCCGGACTCCGGGACACTCATTGGTATGTTTTGTATGCGAACTATTCGAGGGGAATAGGGAAAATAAAATGAAAAGGAAAAGTTGAAAACAAAATATTACGAAACGAGGACTGTAAAACTTTTGTCATCGTATCGACTGAACATAAAGCCCCAACCCTAGCATTACATAATCAAAGAGCACATAAAACCTATAGAAAGGGGATGACAGAGAGGGTGAAAATACATTTGTTATGCAGGACTGGCTAAAAGATTTGAATCCATTGGCATCTCGACTAGCAGGGAATGCATTATGTAAACCGCCCTTTCTATGGTCCATGGAATCTCTTCCATCACCAGCGAAACTGTATTTGAATTCGAATCCAAACAATTCTATGTGAGTGGGATAGTCACTGAGTTTTAAATATCGGAGTGTACGAGTAGATCCATTTAAATCTTTAAATGCAATTGGCAGATAGAACTGACATTTTAAGGGGAATCCACTAAATGTACAAAGAATTGTGGAAACGATAAAAAATTGACTGCCAAGTACTGAATACCAATTACGGAGTGCCATGCCAATATGATTGAGGCTTTTCTCTGCTCATTTAAGGCTAATCCTTAAGAAGAAATTCGATTTGATTACCACCGACTCACCGTATGGTTGAATATTTTTAAAGAAGAAAACTCATTTCCGAAGAGGGGGGTAGTACTCGTATGCGTTAATTGAAGTGAGTAACTAACACAGTACGTACGTATTCCCTCTAATTAGGCATGTCTGATTTCAATTGGAAGACCAAAAGACCACCCCAGGAAGAGGGTGCTGTTGTTGGTGAGTTTTTGTGCATAGCACTGCGCATAGGAACTAGAAAATAAAAATAAGAATGCTCGTAATTCAAATTAGAAAGTTCATGGAATGGGGGTGGACAACTTGACTCACGACCCCACTGACTCATTCATACACCCCTTTGAATATATGAAGGTATATGTACATATCTATGCTCGTACATATGTAGGTTTGGTTGTATACCTGCTACTGGCAATTAAAAAGCCTCTCCTTAAGGCACTTGTACTTGCTTCCCTGTTTTCCTATTTTGCTTAGGTAGGTTGTTTTTTTTTTTGTTTTTTTTTGCTTCCTTCGCCATTACCTTTTGTCTCCTTTATTATTTTGTCATCTAGGATACAGGACTCTCCCCATGGAGGTCGCTTAATAAGAGTATAGTCATCAATTGCAAGCGGGCGTGTAATTTGTAGAGGTCTAAATAAGTGAGTCACGTTCTCTTGAAATTACATTAAAATTTCTATCCAAGCCACTTTGGCTCATTTTAAGCTTCCAACGAGGGTAACAGCAATTAAGTGACACATGCTTTGATTTTAAGGGCACAATATTGGAATTTTTTTTTCAACCAGTCGCCGTCTGCTTTTGGCACGTATCAAACTTCATCAGGTACGGAATTAAAAATAATAAGAAAAAATAAAAAACAAGTAACCCTTCAAGGAGAAAGCGTATCATATTTCAGGTTGAAGTTCCTAATTTTTTTTAGACAGCTTCTGGGGTTTTTATGCTATAGTTTGGCTTGTAATCGCACTGTTGAAATATAAATATTCATGTCCTTTAAATTGGATTTATACCTACCTGGATTCCATATTGAAGATAATGTTACATGCGAGTACTCGTACAGGGTGTTTTTTTTGTTTTCTTTAAAAAAAAAAGGTTCGGACAGGTGAATAAGACCACTTGACAGAATTTCAATAAACAAAAATTGTTTAAAAAAAATCGGACCCGTGTCAAATGGGTATACATACGAGTACACATTCATTGCACAATAGTTGGAGAGTAGTATTAAATTTTTATAGAATAAATCCACGTTCTTTGGACCATGGAAATGCGATTAAATTTTTTTTGAAAAATTGAATTTGACAAATAAAAGTTTAGAACCCTAATGAATTAGTGCACATTCGGATCCACTGGCTATCAGTAAAAACCTGATTGCAAAAAGTGTTGCTATATCATACGTTGACGTTTTAGAACACATTGTTTACATTAAACATTTTAATTTCAAGGTGGAAGTTTTACTAATGAGAGTTTTAGTCATAGTTATGATCGTAAAGACGATAAATTTATTTTTAATATGTTATGTGTGAATCAAGAAGAAAGCGGTTGAAACGCGTACGGAAGGAAAATTCCTAAAATTAGAGATTATTTCCAAATTATAGAAGCATATCCAGACGATGCATTCCGAAATCATTTTAGAATGTGCCGCTCCACCTTCGATGTAAGTTCACTAAATTTAACTCTTCTTAATGAAAACCAAACCATTTTTCTAGGATTGGCGAATATCAATAAATCCTTTTTGGACACATTTTTATTCTGTTTGTACATTACGCTTTGGAAATTGTGCAACAGCAGGGTCAGTTTTCGCATCCTTTCTGATCGGTTCAATATTGGACGAGGTACTTCATACAACATCTTCATGAAAACCGTAAACCTCATCGGTTGTTTAAAAAGTGAAATAAGTTGGCCGTCCATTCAGCAACAAAAAAATATAATGGAAGATGTTGTTGGTTGCATCGATGGAACTTATTTCAATATTCCTACTCCAAAAAAGGATGCCAGCGGTTACCTACTATGACAAGGGAACGTTTTCGATTAACATGCAGGTAACTTTGAATACTTCATTGAAGAATAGATTTCTCAACTGTCTTCGGTTAGGCGATTTGCGACAGCAATTTTAGATTTCTCGACGTTTTTATTGGATATCCAAGAAGCTGCCACGACGCCAATGTATGGGTTAACAGTCCGATATTTAAGGCGCTGACTGGTAGAGGAATTGAGTTTGCCGAAAACGCCCACCTCTTGGGAGGCTCTGCGTACCCACTTTCAGAGTATCCGAAAAAAAAAAGTCTAACACCTGTCTAAGCTCCACAAGAGTGTTTAAAAAAAAAATTTCAAATTTTAAACTACACCCTGACTTACTCGAACTGCAACTTCAGACTGCTATAATTTCCAAACCGTTCATGACAGTGAGTTCAAATTTTGACACACGACAGATAATTTTATTATTTACAAGCCCTTTAAACGATTTGCGTCTCAGTTGTGTTGAAAATTTTTTATCCGCGATGGAATTCAAACGTGATAGTGTGATTGCTTTATATTTGGCTGGAAAACCACAAGTAGCTATCGTTAGAGCCCTCCAGCAACGTGAATAAATCATTTGTGTGTCGAACCATACCGTGATACTGGCAGCGTTGCAAAACGCCGTGGAGGTGGTCATAAAAAAACAGCAACATCGGCAGAAATGGTTTGGAAAGTGAAGGCTCGAATTGAGCGAAATCCGCTTCGAAGTGGAAGAAAAATGGCTCGTGAGCTCAACATATCGTTGGAACGGATGCAACACATACTGAAAAATGAGTTTGGGCTCAAGCTATTGAGGTTCCAAAAAGCACACGATCTTGCACCGCAACAGAAAGAAGTTAGAGTCGAAAGAGCGAAGGAGTTGCTACGCTTGCATGAAGGTGGTGAGTTGCCGAATTTGGTTTTTTCCGATGAGTCGCTATTTGTTATCGAGCAATATGTCAACAAACAAAATGACCGAGTTTACTTGCCAGAGAGTTCCTTCGAAAATTTACAGCCATCAGAAAGCAGGCAGGACAGAGATTTTCGTCAAATGAGGAGGCAATCACCTCGGCAAAAACGCCAAATATTATTTGGACGGGTTAGAGAGATGGGAGCATCGCTGGGAGAAGTGTGTAGAGTTACAAGGAGGCTATGTAGAAAAATATAAAATACGACTCTCGCAAACGACGTAAACGATGTAAACGCGGGTAGCAAGGCAAACCAAATATTCGCGGAAGTATTATCTATTGATGTTCCTGATTCTACAATCGTGAAATGCTATGTGAAAAAAATGCATACCAAAACTTCAAAAGCGAATCATAATATTATCTGCGCAGGTTCTGCTGATTTGACAACAAAATAACGAATAATGTGCGAAAGAGGTTTAACAGAAAAAAAATCCTAACATCAGGATGACTGGTGTCGATGGTTTTGGCAACAGTAGCTAAGGTACTCGCACTATATAAATGCTCACAAAGTAAAATCGAGCTCTGTTTATAAACGCAAAGTAGCAGAAAACCGTTAAATAGTTATGGTTTAAAGATAACAAAATTCCCGTATCCAACAGGTTGACGTAGCTGAGAGCTTGCTTTCAATTAAATCCAACGCTGTTGGAGTGGACATGGTCCATTCCAAGTTCCTAAAAATTATCTTTCCCGTACTCCTGCCTCACATTACTCATATTTTCAGCCAAATCCTCACAACAAGCATTTTTCCTTCAGTCTGGAAGTTGTCTAAGATAATACCAGTGCCAAAAAGTCTGGTTTTCACCCAAAGCATAGTTGCTCGACGGCTCTGCTTGGAGTTGCCGACGACATTAGGCAAAAGCTTGATATAGGTTGCCTTTCCTTTCTGATACTTCTCAACTTCTCTAAGGCTTTCGACACTGTTAATCACGCCATTCTATGTGATAAATTATCCTGGATGTACAAATTTTCCAATTCCGCAGTCCGTCTAATATCCTCATACTTGGATGATCGCCAACAAGCGGTTTTTATTGAAAATTCCTTGTCGGATTTTCTTCCCAATCCGTGTGGCGTACCTCAGGGATCTATTCTAGGCCCTCTTCTATTTTCCTTATATATTAATGAATTACCATTCACTTTTTCGTACTGCTCAGTGGAAATGTACGCCGGTGACACCCAATTACACCATAGCTCCTGAATCTGCAGGCCACATAAACTCCGATTTGGATTAAATTTTCAAGTGAGCGAGTCAGAATCTACTACTTATGTTATTAATCCAAAGAAATCGAAATGCATTGTTATACATCCCTGCTTCCTCCGATCTCTATTAACAACGGTCCTATTAAATACGTTGACATTGCCAAAAACCTTGGTATGATTTTTAACTCAACTCTAAGCTGGCATGATCACATAAAAAGTTGCATTGCCAAGGCACATGGGGTCTTCCGATCCCGGTGGATTTTACAACACCTTATACCTATCTCTGTTAGTCAAGACCCTCATTCCACCTATTCTTACTTATGGATGTGAAGTCTACGGAAGATGTGATGAATTTAGTAGACGTAAGCTAAATGTCGCATATAATAATGCTGCTCATTATATTTTTTGCCGCCGTCGATATGACCGCATTTCTCACTTGATAACATCCTAAATCACATCCGTTCCATCACAATGTTGCATAACATCATACACACACGTCAACCTCAAAACCTATTTAATCTAATATGTAGGACTAAGCAAATACTTTTACCGCGTTTTTCTCACCTTAACTCTGAACGCCAATTCTTTGTTAACACCACTCGACTCTGGAATGCCCTCCCACGCAACAGCAGTGAAATAAAAAAATAAGATACGATTTAAAAATCAATTAAAAACACATCTATCTGCCTTGAATTAATTTTTGAATTACTCCTAAATGACACATTGTAAATGAATCCGTCGATTATAATTAGCTTTCTCTGCAATTTATTAACTCATCACAAATTTTGTAAAAGATATTATATCTTAATGTATAAGCTTTCCATCTAAATGAAAATAAATATAAAAAAAAGATTGAGGGTGGAAAAGTCATCACAATTGCAATAGATCGTTTAATGTTTCAGTTTTTTTTAATTTTTTAACTGAATACCGAAAATGAGTTATCCAATGAATTTTCCCTCCCCAATCTTTGTAGTCTCAATTGTGATAAGGCTTTTACGGATAGTTCCTATTGTAATGATAAATTCTTTATTGTCCAACAGAATATCAGAAGTTTCAGAGAAAACTTCATAGATCTTGCTCCACATATTGAGTCTTTTGTATGCATTCCAAATATTGTCTTTGTGTCCGAAATTTGGATTTATAACTTTGGAAAAAAATGACTTTATTATTCCTGGGGTCAATTTTTAGGTGAATACTAATGACGACTACACTGCAGGCGGTGTTGGCTGTTTTGTAAAATTATGAATATGAGGTTCTCGAGATTCTGTGTCTCGATTTTGTATCTTGTGATATTCTAAACGTTTCCATAAAAATTAACCACGAAGTATTTGTATTTGTATCTATTTATAGACTACATGTGTTTAATATTTTAACATTTATTTATTAATTTTTCTGGTCTCTTAGATAAAGAAAAGTCGAGAAATTTAATTATGTTTTGGGACTTCAATTTGAATATTTTGGATAGAAGTGAAACTTTTCGAGTTATTTGGCATTATTAGTACCCCAGGGTCTATCTTCTTTTATCGATGAGTCAACTAGAACTATATCCGGAAAATGTTTGGATTACATCTATGGTCGTTTAATGTTTATTTTAATAAATGTGAAAAATGTCTTCTTGATCTAATGATTGCCGACCATATATACATATATGACAAAATGCCTCAATTTCCCTTACAGTCTTAACTGAGTGTCTTCAAAAAAACCCTGGGATCTCTATTTACTTATTGAATAAAGTTAAAGGCAAAAACAAACTCGGAATAAATGTAATAAGCACAATAGAATTATGTCGTTAAAACAACAAATATCAGAAATTGTGCGCTGAACGAAAACACGAGATTCCAATCTGTCGTGATAACTACAATAGTAGCGTTTTCAATTTGGCCTTGCCAAAGGACATTTAAAGAATGAATAGCAAATATTTCAGATCTTTCCCCTATTGTGGTTTCCGCGGCTTCTCCGATTTTTATCGAGTTAGTTACTAAGGACGTGAAGAATCTCAAATAATTTCCTACGACTTCAATGTGTGGCTTTTATGTAACACCCATGCAATCCAGGTCGACAAATTTTGGGATTTGGCAACTCTTTTGGTAGAAGGAGTCAGTCATAAACTAATGCTGAATCAACAACCAAAAATCATAAAAGGTAATCTTCAAAATCCGGTTCTGTTAATTTCAGACCAAAAAATCAGCTGGTTTTGCCACGTTCAACCAAATTTATCCCAAAATCTGTTTCAAAAAGAAATATATTGGAACACTCAAATCGGAAATTATTAGCAAACCCTCGGAAGCTACAAAGAGGGGACCCACAGTATAGTGGTTCGCGCATTTAGCCAACCTAGCAAGCCGCCCTGATTGCCGATTGCATTTCCTTTAACCTCTCTTTTGACGCCATAATAACATCAGTGGGAATGGTGAAAAAAAGCTATCAGAAATGCCGTCTCCGATGTGTTAGGTTTCACAACGACGCACTTTTAGATATAAGAGGCCAAACAGGAACCCTGCCAAACTTTCCACTACACTTAATTGCAACTCAACAGGGACATCTTTAGATCAAAATGCAATTATAGTGAAGTTCAAAACAGAACAAAATGTTACACCTAGCGAAACGACAATTTAGGCAAACAAAGCAATCACTTTCTTTACGAGATCTTGGTCCCAAATCTGTCAGCAGAATGGGGGACCAGATAAGAACGATCGGAAAACAATTTTAAATAAAACAACAACGGTGTTAGGTATAAAATTGATTATGGCGTTCTTTTAAAGCTACGTTCATGCCATTGTGTGTGGATAAGTGCCGCCTCGGCTTCGCTGGCAGTGCTTCAAGCGGTCGGTTCAATTTTTGATGACTCGGTCCAATAAGTGCCGCGTTATTCCGGCAATAGCGTGTTGAATGTTGGCCTCGAGCGCGTCCAAAGTTGTTGGCTTGTTATCGTAGACTAAGGACTTGACGTAGCCCCAGAGAAAATAATCGAGTGGTGTCGAATTGCATGATCGCGGCAGCCAACTGATGAACGTTCGTCGTGAGATGATTCATTCGCCAAATTTCTCTTTTCCAATCTCGAACGCTGCGTCTCTTGCATGGCATGTAAGACCAAATCCAACCGCAAAATAAGCCCGGTGATTCGGCGCCGAATCAACATTTCAGGGTCTTCTTCGATATTCACCGCCAAGGCGGCTATGTTCTCTTCATTTGGCCAGCTTAAACGATGCATAAGGATAGCTGGATGTCATTGCTAACTTTGGCAGCTATAACGGCAAATGTTGACTTCCAAATCGTCCAACGCCTCCGGTTTATCGGCATAGACTAGTGACTACACATAGCCCCAAAGAAAGTACGAGGGTTGTCTGAAAAGTTTCCGACCAAACAATGATACAAGAAATTTTTTCTCAAATTTTTTTTTATTTTTCTACATAGTCTCCTTGTAACTCTACACACTCCTCCCAGCGATGCTCCTATCTCTCTAACCCGTCCAAATAGTACTTGGCGTTTTTATCTGCAAAATAATTGTTCAGGAAGGTGATTACCTCCTCATTTGACGAAAATCTCTGTCCTCCGAGCGCAGTTTTTAGATGAGGGAACAAAAAGAAGTCGCTTGGGGCTAGATCTGGTGAATAAGGCGGATGGTCAGGCAGTTCAAACCGTAATTCATGGATTTTTGTAAGTACCGACCAGCTGTTTTGGCACTTAGCGAAACACAGGTAGATCCCCGCCTACACCTCTCAGACCACTCTGATCTGAAGCTACCTGGCTACGAACTAGTGCCACTATTCTTTCCCCATCGCGGTCTCGCCATTTATGTGCGTAGTGATGTAGCTTACTAAATTCCACCACAATGTAGTCCCTGTTCCAATCCGGAATTCAATTTCATGTGGCTAAAATTCCATCTCCGTAAGCAAATTATCCACTACTGCTTTATTTACAGAAGCCCCAAACTGGACAGCAACTTGACCTTTCACGAGTTTGATGCGCTGTATGACACTCGTATCTCTGTATCCTCATACTGAAATCGTGATTACGGGCGATTTCAATATACACAATTCTGGTTGGCTTCGACATTCTGGACAGACAACACCCGAAGGACGGTGTGTTGAGATCTTCGCTGCGGAAAATAACTTAACCCAGCTTCTAAATGAGCCCACACGCATACCAGACGTTGATAGTCATACCGCCAACACCCTGGACTTGTTTTAAACTTTTCACCCTGACAAGTACTGCGTTGATGTGCTCTCCCCTCTAGGCTCGTCGGACCATTGTGTCATATCAGCTAAATTCTCCTAGAGAAAAGATTCCTAAAAGAACCGTATGGCAATACGAGAAAGCCAATTGGAGTGAACTTAACAACTTCTTTAGGAATTTTAACTGGTCGTTATGTTTCCTCGATAACGACGTTGATGCCGCTGCTGACATGATCACAGAAACTATTCTCTTAGGAATGAGATGCCCTCATCGATGAAGAGTATTAAACCAAAAGAAAAGGCATGGTACGACTCAAGCTGTAAAGAGGCTGTCAGGTCTAGAGAAGTTCTTTTTCGGTCCTTCAAGACCAATCCGACAGAGGAAAACCGAAAAAAGTTTGAACGAGCCAGAAATGACTGCAACGTCTTTCTCAAGCGTGTGAAATTCCAATACGACCAAAACCTGAGGCAAAAAATACTGCAATGTTCCAAAGGCAGTAAAAATTGTTGGTCATTCGTCAAAAACATTAGAAATTCTGCCTCATCCTGCATCCCAACGCTCATTTAGAATGACATTCCAGCTGTCAGCTCTTTCGAAAAGGCCAATCTGCTTGCCGCAAACTTTGCGAAAAGCTCAACATTCCCAATGGGACGAATCCACTTTCGCACTCGTGTAGTAGCAAGAGTTCTTAAAGATCTCCCCTTCTTCTGAAGAGGTGTTTTTCCTCCCTGGCAAAACCACTGTGTAAGCTTTTTCATCAATCCTACTCTTTAGGACTCTTTCCGAGCAGATGGAAAACAGTATTTGTCCAGCCCGTCCCTAAAAAAGGCGAATTTTCTTCTCTCACCTCCTACAGACCCATTGCACTTACATCCCTTCTCTCCAAGACCTTGGAAACGCTGTTAAAACGTCAGCTCAGAAATATCTCGAAACACGAAAACTTCTCAATGACCGGCAATATGGTTTTCGTAGCAACAGGTCCACATCTCTCACTCAAAAGTGGAAACAAAGTCTAAACCAATCTGGTGAAAACACGATAATTGCACTTGATATTTCTAAGGCCTTTGACAGAGTTTGACCTCAGGCTGTTTTGTTGAACTTGCGTGCTCTTGGGATCGATGACTCTCTTCTCCATTGGATTAGAAATTACCCTTCGGAACGTTCAATTCAAGTTGTCTTGGACGATTTCAAGTCTGATATTCACAAAATAAATGCTGGTGTGCCCCAGGGCTCCGTTCTGTCTCCGACACTCTTTTTAATTTTCTTTCTCGGTATGCGAAATGTCTGGTGAGGTGCTCCTAAAACATCTCTGCACCTGCTAGATAGGATTCAAAACCGTGCGATAAAACTCATTGGTGATACTAATATCAGTCAATCAATTGACACCCTCGAATACCAACGTAATGTCTCCTGTCTCACTCTTTTTTATCGCTATTTCCACCATCAGTGCTCCATAGAAATTGCCATTAGCATTCCGCCCATTCTAACTTTCAACCGTAACACCCGTCTCGCTATGAATGCTCATCAGTATATCCTCAAGCCCATTTTCGGACGTACTCCAAAATGTCGTGATTCTTTCTTAAGCCGTACAACTCGCTTATGGAATCCCCTGCCAATCTCTGCGTTTCCTGGTCGTTATAATTTACAAACTTTTAAAAACAATGTACATCGGTACCTTTCCTTTCTTCCTCCCTAAATTTCCTTCGCCCGCGCTGTGTACAAACATTTTAAGGGTACAAAACCCCCTTGAGCGCGTGCTCAAAAAAAAAAAAATTCAGCACTCATCACGATGCGATGATGATTTTTTGCCGTTCGCAGGCGAAAAAACGACGCTCAATGTCCCTTGGTTTCAAATCATAAGGAACCCAAGTTCCTTGTTTTTGAATCATTCTCAACGCATGTAACCGCTTGGAAATGGCTTGGCGGGTAACCCCTAATGCTGAAGCAAGCTCTTCTTGCATTTGGCACGGATCTTCAACGAGCAATGCCTCTAATTGAGCGTCTTTGAAGGATTTTGGCCTTCCTTCACGCTGGCGGTCGTCAACATTGAAATCACGGTCTTTGAAGCGACGGAACCAATCACGGCACGTTGTCTTACTTAGAGCAACATCTCCGTAAACTTTTTGGAGCTCTCGATGCGCTTCAGCCCCCGTTTTCTTCGAGTGAAATAGGAAAATCAACACTTCCCGCAAATGACGATTATTTGGCACAAAATCGAACATTTTCACACCACCAAAAGTATATGATGCCAAAACAAAATCACTAGCGTGTCAAAACGGTTTGTTTACCATATGTCTAAGCTTGGTTCACGACGTTTTGGATATGTCAAAATCGAACAGCACTTACTGCTGGAGCCATCTGTTGACAAACAGCGAACTTTATTGCGAATCTAACATTTGTGGGCTGTTGGTGTTGGTGACTTGGGGCGCAAGCTTTATAATCTTACTGTGGCACGGTTATGGTAAACTCATCATCTTTTAAACGCCTTCGAGGGATATTGCATCAAGTTAATCGAAACGTATTTTATTTTCTAGCTTTTCCTAATGCACCTGGAGGAGGTCCAAACCGAGGAAGAAGATATTTTTGCTATTTCAAAATTTCTAAATTTGTACAAACTGACATCTTAAAATTCAAAACATCAAATCTGTACTCAATTGTCTCTACGATCCATTTCAGAGTCAAATGCTTCCCCTTGAATAGATAATGAAATTTCCACCAACTCCGAATCGCATCTAAGAGATTCCGTAACAGTCGTCTGTGGAAACTTTCTTCTATTGTCTTTAATATGTACGACAATTTTCCGTGTAATTGTCTCCAGATGAGGCTATTGTCATAAGCCCGTACGTACACAACACACATTCCTACATATACTCGTAGGTAATAGGTATACTATAATCCTCAGCACCCTCAGTGCTTCCATATTATTTCAACTCGTACTCTCGTACCCATACTGGTACAAAAGACTGTGCACTTATTATTTTTCTACGCAACCGGCCATGGAACTCTTGGACGAGCATGGTATTTTAGGTCGTTAAAAAAGTGAAACTAATTTGACGCGAAAAACTATTTTGTAATGAGAATTTAATTCACACCAGCCAGCAGGGGGACCGGTTTAAATTGTGGTACTGCAAAATTATTCTTTTTAAGAGCCCGAGTTAAATGTAATAAAAAGGAATGACGTACCTTACTGGTTTACTTAATGAAACTACGCGAAAAAAAAAAAATACTCGTAGCTTTTCAGTGAATCTACAGAAATAGAATGGAATGGAATGGATGTTTTATTTTAATTTTCTAATTGCAGGTGCGGAATTTCAAATAGAACACCATCTACCATCCGACACCTAGTCACCCACTCAGACAAAAAGTAAAAAAATAGTGCTTTCCCCTTGAGTTGTTCAGTGCATTCAGTGCATTGTGTACATACAATGAAAGAAACCAGCGTGCCAAAATCAAGGAAACCAGGCAGGAGATTTACAACTCTAGTCCAGGTCATCATCGTTGTAGTGCTCGTACTGCTTCCTTATGATGCTGTGGGGAAGCACACTACTCACAACCATGGGGGTTATGTCAACTTTGATAATCAGCGTTTCGCCATGGAGCCACAGGACCAAACTGCTGTTGTAGGTGCTCGTGTTACGCTACCTTGTCGGGTTATCAACAAGCAGGGCACGTTACAATGGACAAAGGATGATTTTGGTCTCGGTACATCAAGAAATTTAAGCGGCTTCGAAAGGTACTCCATGGTAGGCAGTGACGAAGAGGGTGACTATTCGCTCGATATCTACCCGGTAATGTTAGATGATGACGCAAAATACCAATGCCAAGTTAGTCCGGGTCCAGATGGTCAGCCGGCTATAAGATCAACATTTGCAACTTTAACAGTATTGGTGCCACCAGAACCACCGAAAATCGCCCAGGGTGACTTTATCATGACAACAGAGGACCGTAAGGTGGAGATTGAATGTATTTCAGTGGGTGGTAAACCAGCATCGGAGGTAAGTCTTCTACAAACTCGTACATGGGAAATTCACAAAAAGCTACAAAGAGATTTCTTCCCTCAGATAACCTGGATTGATGGCTTGGGAAATGTAATCAATGACAACATTGAATACACTGTGATTCCAATGCCAGATCTAAGGCGCTTCACAGCCAAATCTGTACTTCGGCTCACTCCACGAAAGGAACACCACAACACGAATTTTACATGCCAGGCGCAGAATACCGCCGACCGAACATATCGATCTTCGAAAATACGTGTCGAGGTAAACTATTTTAGTTGCTTGGGTTGATGTACTGAGGATTAATCTTCTTCTTTTTTTTTTTTTGCTCTGTCTTTTCAATTGTAGGTAAAGTATGCTCCAAAAGTTAAAGTGAGTGTAATTGGTGGTGCTTTGTCTGGCGGCAGGATTCCTGAGTTTGCACAGGTGCGATTGGAATGCAAAGCTGATGCGAATCCTGGCGAAGTCCGCTACCGATGGTTCATCAATGACGAACCAATTATCGGCGGCCAGAAAACTGAAATGGTAATTCTCATTTGCATTGTCTGAACGAGTTGTTTTACGTGAGAGATTGCGCTGCTTTTCTCACACTAACTACGAGTACAAGCTTCGTTTGAGATTTTGAATTATTTTTTTTTTTTTTGTTATTTCTTTTTGTTTTTATTTTAAACAACAGGTTATACGGAATGTAACACGTAAGTTCCACGATGCAATAGTGAAGTGCGAAGTACAAAACTCGGTGGGTAAAAGTGAAGATAGTGAAACCCTGGACATAAGCTGTAAGATATTCACATGTTAGCATTTTAAATTGGCAGCATCTTTAATGATTGTCTGTTGTTGTTGTTGTGTTTTTCTTTTTTGTTTCTGTTTCAATGCAGATGGACCTCAATTCCGTCAACGTCCGCAGTCTATTGAAGCAGATATTGGCAGTGTGGTTTCACTTAACTGTGAGGTTGATGGAAATCCCATGCCAGATATTGTATGGATTCAACATCCCATCGATAGGGTAGGTTGTTTGCCCAAAGGCAAATCTCGAAAATACCATATACTAAACGATGTTTGACTATTTCGCAGGTTGTTGGTGGTAGTTCCAATTTAACATTTAGTGTTACAAATGAAACTGCTGGTCGGTATTATTGCAAAGCGAATGTACCAGGTTATCCAGAGATATCCTCCGATGCATACGTTTACCTTAAAGGGTCTCCTGTGATCACTTCATCACACTACCAATACGGACTGGTTGGCGACACTGCCAGGATAGAATGTTATGCTACTTCAGTGCCGCGAGCCAGGCATGTGTCGTGGACATTTAATGGCCATGAGATAAGCTCCGAATCGGGACATGATTACTCAATACTGATAGACGCAGTACCTGGAGGCGTTAAATCGACACTTATTATTAGGGACAGCCAATCGTATCATTATGGCAAATACAACTGCACTGTGGTTAACGACTACGGTAATGATGTAGTGGAAATCAATTTACAAGCACAAAGTACGTTCAAAAAGTGGTTTATCTCAAATTCTGTGAATATTAATTGGTTGTTTTTGTGTTTTCCGTTTGTTTTTTTTTTTTTTTTTGTCCATTCAGAGAGCGTACCATTACTCATGACAATCGTTTGTGGAATTTCATCAGTGGCCATCCTTATGATTTTGACTATTTTGATAATTATCTATTTCAAATGTAAAAAACGTAAGCTTCCACCAGCCGATGTCATCAGCGAGCATCAAATTTCAAAAATTGCCGCCAAAGAAGCTGGTGATCGTACATCCAATTACAGTGACCTTAAGGTGGACATTTCTGCAGGATATGTGCCTTATGCCGATTACACAACTCACTATAGTCCTCCGCCACAATACCTAACAACATGTTCAACAAAATCTACTAATCATTTACAACAGCAACAACAGCCAGCCGTCAATGTGCCAATGACTTTTATAAATGGTGGAGGCAGTCTTACCGGCAGCATCATCGGATCAAGGGACATTCGACAGGACAATGGTCTTCCAAGTTTACAAAGCACAACCACAACTGGAAGTGTGGTAAGCTCATCACCTAATGGCAGTTGCAGTAATAATAGCACAGCAACTCATGTAGCCCAAAACTCATTGAGTATCGATCCAAGGTATAGCGCCATCTATGGCAATCCTTATTTAAGAAATTCAAATTCGTCGCTACTGCCGCCTCCTACAGCAGTTTAGAATGTATGGGTTTACCTAAGAATACCAATTGTCGCTTTCGAATTTAACTATTTTGTATATTAGGCTAATTTAACAAAACAAAAACAATTCGTGTATGGATTAACCATCTTAAGACTGATCTCAACGATTTAGTAAAGTGACTCATGTTCATACAGAAAAAAAAAAAACAAAAAAAAAAAACAGAAAAATAATCATTTCTTGCTTTGAACATAGCCTCAAACCGGTGACATAATGAAGGAGGATGACTTGGCTGTTGAAAGGTCCTCTGAAAGCCACTGAATATTTAAAGGAAAAACGTAGAATACGGGTAGTAGCTTTTTATTTTAAAAGCATGCTTTCAAAATTCATTAGGGAAAAGGTAGATTACGAGTGGTTCGTCGTCACAAATAATGGAGTTCGAATCGCTGGAGGAAGAAGCTAATCGATAAAGGTGATGGTTTCTTTCTTTTTTTTTTTTTATTTTTGTCAGTGAGATAAAGTGAAACCATGCATAAAAAATAATTTTTTTTTCCCTTCAGAACAGTGGGTATATACGAGTGTTAACTAAGTTAAAATGTCATCGACATCGACATCGACATCGACATCGACATTCGTAGTGAGATATTTTTATGGAGTACGCTTGAGAGTGAGCTGGTTTTTTGTTAGTCGAATTGTCCAGGTTTTGTATGGAAATCTTTTGAAAAAAATAACTTGTAGAATAAATGTCCCTCCGAAATCATTTGTGTGGAGAAATCTTTGCATCTGTTAATCTTTGTTAAATTTCTGCGAAGCAGTTTTTGTAGAAAGCCAGTAATGTCCTTATCCGCGCAAATTAAACTCTTTTCAATTTAACATATTTTAGAACATGACATGGTTGTAATATTCTACAAATAATGTCGTTGGCAGTATTACGAGCAGTTACTGTACTATGCTTAGTTGTTTTTTGGCAGGATATTGGGTCTGCAAGTAAGTTTCCAGCGTTTTTTTCCAAAATTTGAAGTTTTATTATGAAAACATAGTTACAATGCTTTATTCAAAGTATCGTCCATCGGAAGCTACAACTTTCCCCCATCTTTCTGGCAATTTATGAATTCCAGACCAAAAAAATTTCTCGTCTTTCGAGCCAATTTTTGATTTAATCTACTGAGCTGAAGCGTATTCCCGTAAGAGCGTTCTGCATCGAACGGAACAAGTGGTAGTCAGATGGTGCCAAGTCTGGACTGTAAGGCGGGTGAGGCAGAATTTCCCATCCACTATCTTCCAAATAGTTTTTCAACGAAACCGCAACATGTGGCCGAGCGTTGTCGTGATGAAAAATGACGGACTCATGCATGGTCTCATATTCTGGCCGTTTTTCTTTTAATGCCCGCTTCAAACGAATTAGTTGGGTTCCATATAATGGTCCTTTGATGGTTTCACCACTCGGAAGCAGTTCGTAGTATACGACACCCTTTTGATCCCACCATATGCAGAGCATGACCTTATTCGCGTGAATATTTCCTTTCGGTGTCGATTGGGCGGGCTCGCCAGGCGTTGTATACGATTTTCTGCGTTTAGGATTATCATAATAAATCCATTTCTCATCACCAGTGACAATACGATGCAAAAATGATTTATTTTTATACCGCTGCAGTAACATTTCGGACATGCAAAATCGCCGTTCGACGTCTCTTGGCTTCAATTTGTACGGCAGCCAGTTTCCAACCTTTTGAATGAATCCCAGTGTTTTTAGGCGCAGGGAAACGGCTTGTTGCGTGACGCCTAATGATGCAGCAAGTTCTTCTTGAATCTGACACGGATAATCATCCAGTAAAGCGTCCAATTCCTCGTCTTCAAAACTTTTCGGCTTTCCGGGGCGGTCATTGTCTTCAACTCCAAAATCACCACTTTTGAACCGTTTGAACCACTCGCGGCACGCCGATTCACCAATACATTCCGCCCCATAAGTTTCCGAAAGCAAACGATAGGCTTCAGCCGCACTTTTCTTCATATTAAAGAATAAAAGCAGCGCTTCCCGCAAATGACGTTTATTTGGCTGGACACTTGCCATGATTTTGCTCGATAAAATGTACGACACCGATAGAACTGCTTCAATATAACGCTGCAAAGTTGGTGACAGATACAAAACCTACAAATAAAACACATGGGGTCTGACATTTCTGCCCGGGATCCACTGGTGGCGCCATCTCTGCCAAACGCTGGAAACTTAATTGTAGACCCAATACATATTTAGATTTCTTTCTACCCTTGTTAAAAAATGTTTGCATAATCAAGAAGTAACACCGATTCTTTTTTTTCTTGGTGGACATTGGAGCTTGGGGAAAGTTTTCCTTTGAATATAGCTCGTCTTTTCATTCTGATGACATCTGAAGTTTTGTATGCAACCCTGTTGCATACGCGAAAACACTGCTATTTCATGTATTCGTAAAACCTTCTTATGTGTATCTTTAAACAAATTCTCGCAATCTCTCAATGGAGAAATGTAATCGCTTTAGTATTGAAGTATCTTCAGAACTAAAGGATGTTTTTTTTTAGAGTGTTAGTTTTTAAACTGGCAACACTGTTTCCGCACTGTTTTACGGTTCAAAAATTGATTTGTGGTTAGTACGTTTCGCCATTTTACGATGAATAAATTAACGCCAGAACAACGCGTGCAAATTGTGAAAACTTATTGTGAAAATCATGGTTCGGCTCGCCATTTTACCGTCGACATAATCGTCCATCTGAGCAAGTTATTCGGAAACACGATGAATCGTGGATAATACGCATCCTCAAACACGACAAACAGTGCGAACAGAACAAGCGATAAAACTCATAGCTGATACCAATATTACTCAGGCAATGGACACCCTCGAACACCGACGAAATGTCTCGTGTCTTACGAGTACCTTGGTCCATAGAAATCGCCAGTAGCATTCCGCCCCTTCAAACCTTTAATCTAACACACGTCTCGCTATGAATGCTCATCAGCATACCGTCAAGCCTACTTTCGGACGTACTCTGAAATATCGTGATTCGTTCCTAAGCCGAAAAACTCGCTTGTAGAATGCCCTGCCGAGCTCTCTATTTCCCAGTCATTATAACATTCAGACATATAAAACCAACGTACATCGGTAACTATCCTCCCTAAATTTCCGTCGCCCGCGCTGTGTGCAAACATTTTAAGGGTACCTTAACTCCTTGACCTATTGACATTGTGGAGCCCCGAATGAGTCGATTCGCCATCGTGCACAGCAATTGGAGCTATGTCCATCCACTTTGTGGAAGATTTTAAGGAAAGATCTTGGCTTAAAAGCTAAACGCAGGAGTTGAAACGCGTCGTAGTTTCGGTGAATGGGCAGAAAACAAGATTCAGCTTGATCCTCATTTTCAACGCAAAATTTTGATCTCCGATGAGGCCCATTTTTGGTTAAATGGATATGTAAACAAGCAAAATTCCAATTTGGAGTGGAGAAAACCCAGAAGCCTTCATCTAAACGCCCTTACAGCCATTAAAACTCACTGTTAGGTGCGCTTTATGGGCTGGTGGCATCATCGGCCTATTTTTCTTTAAGGACGATGCCGGCCAGAATTTTACCATCAATGGAGAGCGCTATCGAAACACGATTTCCGACTTCTTCGTTCATCAGTTGAATGTCATTGACGTGACAGAGCTTTGATTTCAACAAGATGGCGCAACATGCCACACGGCGCGCGACACCATCAATTTATTGCTGAGCGCGAATGGACCTGCGAACTTGCTTCCACGATCCTTTGGTCTCACGCCTTTAGATTACTTTCTTTGGGGGTATGTGAAGTCACTGGTCTACGCCGATAAACCAGAGACGTTGTACGATCAATATTGTCAATATTCGCCGTGTTAAACTAGGGTTGGCTGAAAAGTTTCCGACCGAACAATGAAACAAGACATTTTTCTCAAAATTTTTTTTTTATTTTTCTACATATGTTAGTCTCCTTGTAACTCTACACACTTCTACCAGCGATGCTCT
The DNA here is from genome assembly GCA_963966105.1 of Volucella zonaria. NCBI lineage: Eukaryota > Metazoa > Arthropoda > Insecta > Diptera > Syrphidae > Volucella > Volucella zonaria. The sequence goes on along the minus strand of OZ014532.1, from coordinate 198,564,286 downwards.
CATCTCTCTAACCCGTCCAAATAGGACTTGGCGTTTTTCTCTGCAAAATAATTGTTCACGAAGGTGATTGCCTCCTCATTTGATGAAAATCTCTGTCCTCCGAGCGCAGTTGTTAGATGAGGGAACAAAAAGAAGTCGCTTGGGGCTAGATCTGGTGAATAAGGCGGATGGTCAAGAAGTTCAAACCGTAATTCATGGATATTCGCCATGGCAACCGCTGAGGTGTGAGACGGCGCGTTGTCTTGGTGAAACAGGATTTTCTTTTTCTGCAAATGTGGCCGTTTTTCCGCAATTTCTGCCTTCTGCTTGGCAAGTAATGATGCGTAGTATACTCCTGTAATGGCTTTTCCTTTTTGAAGATAATGGATTAAGATAATTCCTTTACTATCCCAAAAAACAGTCGCCATCACTTTCCCAGCCGAAAAAACAGTTTTTGCTTGTTTTGGAGCCGACTCACCTTTTGCAGTCCACTGTTTTGACTGAATTTTTGTTTCGGGCGTATAGTGGTGTATCCAAGTTTCATCTACAGTAATTAATCGGATTTATTGCGCCTAAGCCGCGTCAACAGAGCGTTGGAAATGTTCATTCGAACACGTTTTTGGTCTAACGTAAGTAAACGCGGCACCCAACGCGCGGACAGCTTTCTCATGCATAAATCTTGATTTAATATGTAACAAACACGTTTTTTGGACATTTTCATAACCTCTACTATATCTGTCACTTTAATTCGGCGGTCGTCTAACACCATTTGGTGAACTTTAGCAATGTTATCGTCAGTGATTGCAATTTTTGGACGTCCCGAACGTTCATCATCTCCCAAGCTCTTACGGCCACGTTTACATTCAGCTGCCCAAAATTTCACTGTGGTAAATGATGGTGCAGAGTCCCCATACATAGAGTCCAATTCATTTTTGATTTGCGGAGGCGTATTGCCATTCAAAAACAAGAATTTACGAGTAATAACAGCTCGATACTCAATTTTTTGCATTCTCACAAAAAAAACACTTACATCGACTCACTCAAACGATTTTCAACTAAAAACTGCGCGTCCAAAATGACTGAAACTTCGGTAGGTAAGTCTAAAGATGCAAGATGCACTAGCATTCACTAGATTTTATTGACGAGTGCCGCTATCTTTACGTTGCAGAGACTTTTCAGACAACCCTCGTAAAGCTGTCGAAAATTGGACTTCACGATTGCCCTTCATTCGAGCTAGCTATGGCACGCATAAGCCCGGTATCATATTTTAAGCACTAACGGTATAAAATTATCAATTAAAGAAAGCTAATACCATAGACATTAACATTAGCTTCAAGTATTCTATTTCATATTGAATTTGTATACCTCTAAAAAAAAAACACCCTTTAGAAGCGATCTGAATGTGGTATGCAATGTTATTCTGATGTGAGGGCTTGCTTAAAAGTCACTACTTGTCGTTGTCACAGTCAAAAACTTTGAGGAGGAAGATGAAGCTGCTCGCAAACAGTGTTTTCTATCAATTCATCAAGCCCTCTGAGAGACAACAAGAATACCATCTGCCTTTTAGGACATTAGCCGAAAATAGTCGTTTGGTCGTTTGGTCGTCCTGGATCGCCAATAATTATGCCTTCTACACTTGTTTTGTACAATTTTTAAGGACGCGGTACTGGACAATTGATGTTCCCTGAGTCTACTTTACTAGAGTAGTAGACCAAACGAACAGTCAAATTGATGCCATCATTTAATACATTGTAAGTAGTATATGATATTCAGAATGCTCCACGTAATTCCACACTGAGTAGATAGTTTTTTCTCACTTTAGCTGTGAGTAATACTCGTAGGTTTTGATAGCTTTTTCACATAAGTACTGGCATTGAATAGCAAAGAACTGGCCTCGATTGTGTATTTAGCTGCAATTTAAAAATCAAACAGAATCTGAATGGTAACGGCCTTTCGTAGTTATTCGCAGGATTTCGAGAAGTGTGTTTTTAGCACCTACGCATTACTTTTGTATCAAGGGAGGGATATATCCTTTTTGTTTTTAAATGTAATGAGTTAGTTGAGATTATTTATACACTATTGTGCCAAGTTCCGCTTCTTCCATATATTCTATGGTCGCTCAAAGTTATTAAAGATAAAAAGGATTTACATATGGGGAAATTTAATTTTGAATTACTTCTTTGAATTCTCGACTCGACTAAATCGTTTTTTTTTTTAATATTATTTAGTACGAGTAGTTTATAAAAAATAATCCAAAACCTCGAACATCGAAAGGTACGAGTAATTCTTGTTTGTTATGTCATGCGGTTTAGAAAATTTCTTCAAAAATTACATTAAAACATAAACATCGAATTCCAAAATTGTGTACAACTACATTACGAAAAAAAAAAAAAGAAAAAAAGCTTCATTCATAAAATTAATGGAAAACTAACTATAAAATATTAAAACAAATTCTAATGAAATTGCGTCCCATATTACCAATTTAAACACGCTTAAGCATTAAGCATAACTACAACCAAATTGTAAACAAAGCGAAAAAAACAAAACACACTACATTTTTGAAACTCAAACTAAACCTAGAACGAAACTGTTTTTTTTTTTTATATATATATACATATATAGTATATATTGAGGTATTATATACATACATATAGAATTATATTTAGTATTTAAAAAAAAAAAAACCGAAAAACAAGAAATAACTGCTTGAATTATAGGTGAGCAATTTCTCCTAAGAATCTCACTACGATCAATCAATTTGAATAGCTTTTTTGACTTATTAGAAAATATTAAAAAAAAATAATAAAATTCAATTTTAGATTAAAAATAAGGGCGTCATAGGCCTGATTTAGTACCTGATTAGATGGTAAGTTGTTAATTAAGGAAACTACAATTTAGTTAATATTTCTTAGTGTCTTATTCAAACCGAAAAAAACAAAACAAAAAACAAAAAAAAAACACAAAATCGAATTAAAGCTAAATAAAAATATAAATATGTATAGTATTAAAAAGAAAAGGTAAAATAATTTTTTATTTAAAAAAAAAAACTGCTTATTAATTATTTTTAAGAATCTCGCTACTGTTGTTAGAGCAAAAGAAAAAGAAAAGAAAAAAAAAAACAGTCCAATTGCTAAATGGGTTATATTTATAGATTAAAAGAAAATGTATAGATAACGACTCCAGAGTGCTTTCTTATTTTAGCCATTAAGCTCCCATATAAATGTATGTATATGCATATTTTTCTAGAACCATTTTGATATACCATAAACCTAGATATATACGAGTAGTCTGTATCGGCGTGTAAAAGCTTTTCCCTTTAAGTTTTGTTATACTCGTAAATGTTATGATTAATAACGATGTTTTTTTTTTTTTTGTTTGTTTCTTATTTATTGGCAGCATGGAGGCATACACGTACTCATGTGCATTGTAAAATATGTATGCGCCTCCAAACTTTGTAAACATCCCCAGCTTTCACTTTCAGGGGTGAATGTAATTCAATAGACAAATACGTAATATGTACGTTTTTGAAAGATAAAGATACACGCTCGACTTCAGCGGGTTCAATGTTCTAAGAGGTTTAGAGTGACGACCTAGAATGGCTTCGTTTGCATTATATCGTATTTGTATTTGTAGTTCTGTCAGCCTTGCCGTCAGTTCACCCTAAGCAAAGAATGTTGCCAGAGATTGAGCACAACATTTAATTCCACAAATTACTAAATCTAAAAAAAATAAATAGAATTTCAAAATTAAATGTTTTTCCATATATATCTAAGAAAATTAAATATATTTAAAATAAATATTTATTCTACAATAAATACAACGCCGCTATATGTACGTATTATAGGGAATTTTTTTTTTTTATTAAAAAGTGCATTTCGTGTGTTGTTCTTTGGTTTTTTGATAATTTCTTCTTTTTTTTTATGATTTTTTATAAGGTAGGACCGTAAGTTTTAGACTGTGTTATTCTCTAAAGATTTACGATGATATTACATAAAAGAAAAAAAAAAAAAAAAAACATGATTATATGATAGCTATACATACATACATACAATACATAAAATATATTTTTCACATTGTAATTTAGAAATTAAGAAAACGATGAGAAAAAGACGAAAATAAAAGAGAAACATTTTTAAACAAACAAAAATGCAAAATGTGTTGTACGAGTCTTGTGCCTTCGAGTCCTTCTGCGCCTGGTTCTTTGTTTTATTTTTTGTTTTTTATTTTTTTTTTGCGTTTGTTGCTGCAGAAGGTGTGTACGACGATGGTGGTTGAAGTTTTACTTTGTTTACCCTTATATTGTAGAAGGGTGTGGTATTAGTATGTGAATTGTGAAGCCAAACAACACACACTAGCATGGTTCTTCGCTGGGTTCGCAAGGGGTGGTGGTTGATCATGAAAATCCTTCTTGGCTATCGGAAAATCGATAAAACACCAAGAATAAGGGTAAAAAGGTGAGTTAGTCAAAAATGACATTGAATTTATTTGGTGAATGTATGTGGGGGTAGGCGGCCGGATTTATGGTGGTGTATTGAATTTCATCTTGTCTGCGAATTGAAAAATAAACCCTTGCCTAAAAAGGCTTTTAAATGCACGAGTAGATGATTTACATTTATTCAGTCAGGAGCCGGCTGTACTGCAAAACAACACAATTCATATTGTGACTTTTATTTATTTATTTTTTTGCTTTACCTGCCAGTCGGTGGTTTTGAATTACATGGAGAGTGTGTCGGTTTGACGAATGCTTACAATACCGACTTTTGTACTTCCATATGATTTTCATAGACCGCTGCATTCTTGACGGCACGAGTCATTCGAAGTCAATTAGCTTTGGATGGGTGCGTTTGTTTATACAACCTAATCAAGAGCAGGGCTAATCAACTAATGTCGATTGGTTCTATTGATTTCTATTGTAATAGTAGAGGTAGCCTTGGCTGACATAAAATAACTAAAAAAGATTTATGAAACAATTCTTGCTTGACTCTGAAGTTGGAAATCTTTGGCCTATTCTTAATTGGATGGGTCTTAGGGAGACTTTCTGTAACGTAATTACGCTACAGTCCGGGTGGATCTGTGCCATCAATAAGCCCCTTCAAATACCTTGCTCGGTTGCTGCCTACCTACAGTTTTGTATGGATAGTTGAAATATAATTTCTTGTTTTACCATTTCTTCATTTCAGTCCATATGTTCTAAATCTCCAGACTAAATCAATATCCAGTTCGTTCAGTTTATGGTCAAATTGTATCTACACGTTGTTACGGCGCCGATAAAATCCTGATAGAATATCCAGACAATTGATTTTTTCAATTGGTATCCTTACATCTTTACACAGAGCAGGGCGAATGAAAGTGGGGTTACCGATGTACACTGGTTTTGAATGTTTGAAGGTTATAATGACTAGGAAATACAGAGTTTGACAAGGCATTCCATGTGTGAGTTATCCGGCTCAGCAAAGAATTACAATATTTCAGAGCACGTCAGGAACTCGGCTTGGGGATGCACTGAAGAGCATTCACAGGAAGACGGGTGTTATGGTTGAAGATTTGAAGGAGTGGAATGCTACTGGCAATTTCGGCGGAGGACTGGTGGTGAACAAGGTGAAACAGGAGACATTACGCTGGTGTTCGAGGGTGTTAATTTATTGAGTGATATTAGTATCACCCATGCGTTTTATCGCATGGTTTTGAATATTATCTAGCAGGTACAGAGATGTACGAGTTTGTTTTAGGAGCACTTGACCAGAAGTGAGCATTGCACTTCAATTTTGGGCGGATGAACGCCTAATATATTGGGGATTAGATCTGAGGGGATGAAATATTTCTTACATCGCTTGAGGAAACCTAGACATTTCGCAGCATTTTTGACGACATCGAATATGTGGTCATTCCATTACCGAGAATGGAAAGTTTTTCGGTTTCGACGATGTAAGTGCCATTCATGGATAATGGTAGAGCGTTTAGATTTCGCTTCAACGACAGCAGACATCATTATGTCTTAAATTCCACTCAGTTAGTGGTTCCCCATTTAGTGATGTTATTAATATTAGAATTTAATGAGCTTATCATACGCTCTTGTTCCCATTCTACAGCTGAAGAGCAGGGACGTGAGTCCGGCAACGAATATGAGAAGCAGAGTGTACTGTCGTCAGCAAAGGAATATATTGGATTAGAAGTAGCAGACAAAAGATCGTTGATGAAAATTAAAAAGAGTGTCGGAGACAGAACGGAGCCCTGGGGCACACCAGCATTTATTTTGTGAATATCAGACTTGAAACCATCCACGACAACTTGAATTGAACGTTCCGAAAGGTAATTTCTAATCCATTGAAGAAGAGAGTCATCGATCCCAAAAGCACGGATTTTCGACAAAAAAGCCTGATGCCAAACTCTGTCCAGTGACTTAGAAATATCAAGTGCAACTATGTACGCTTTGGTTCTACTTTTCGGTGAGACATGCCATCAAATCACCAACGGACCTGTTGCTATGAAAACCAAATTGCCGGTCATTGAGAAGTTTTCGTGTTTCGAGATATTTCATGAGCTGACGGTTTATCAGCGTTTCCATGACCTTGGAAAGAAGGGGCATAAGTGCAATGGGTCTGTAGGAGGAGAGAGAAGAAGATTCGCCTATTTTTAGTGACGGGCTGGACAAATGCTGTTTTCCATCTGCTCGGAAAGAGTCCTAAAGAGTAGGATTGATGAAAAAGCTTACGCAGTGGCTTTGCCAGCGGGGAAGAACACCTCTTCAGAAGAAGGGCAGATATACCATCTGGACCAGCGGATTTGTGACTGTTGAGATCTTTAAGTACTCTTGCTACTACACTAGTGGGAAAATAGATTCGTTACATTGAAGATTTGACGCACTCAAGTGTAGGCGGGAACAAATCACAATCCGAGAGTGTTGAGCTAGCCGCAAAATGTGCCGCAAGCAGATTGGCCTTATCCAAAGAACTGACAGTTGGAATGTCATTGTAAATGAGCATTGGGACGGAGGATAAGGTAGAATTTCTAATGTTTTTAACGAATGACCAACAATTTTTACTCCCTTTGGAACATTGAAGTAGTTTTTGGCTCCGTGTTTGGTCGTGTTGGAATATCACAGGCTTAAGAAAGGCGTTGCAGTCGTTCCTGGTTCCTCTGAACTTTTTCCGGTTTATTTCTGTAGGTTCTGTCTTGGCTCGTACCATGCCTTTTCCTTCGGTTTGATACTCTTCATCCGATGACGGATAAAGGATCTCATTCAAAAGAGAACAGTACCTGAGATTATATCAGCAGTTGCATCAATGTCAATGTATCGAGGAAACACAAGGACCAGTTAAAATTCTTAAAGAAGCTGTTAAGTCTGCTCCAATTGGCTTTCTCGTATTGCCATACTGTTCTTTCAGGTATCTCTTCTCTACCGACTGTGTGGTCGGTATATGAGAAATTAGCCGCTATGACACAATGTTTGAGTTTGAGAAGTTAAGAACAAGTCCAGAGTGTTGGCTGTATGACTGTTAACTTCTGATATTCTCGTGGGTTCATTCACAAGGTGGGTCAAGTTGTTTTCGACAGTGAAGATCTCAAGACACCGTCTTTCGGGTGTTGTCCCTCCAGAAGATCGAAGCCATGCGGAGTTGTGTATATTGAAATCGCCCGTAATAACGATTTCAGTATGAGCAAAGAGTTGTTTTGCATGGAGTCGAATTGCTGTCCAGTTTTGGGCTTCTGCAAATAAAGCAGTCGTGTATAATTTGCTTACGGAGATGGAATTTTAAACATAAGTATGACATTTGAATTCTGGATTGGAACAGGGATTACACTGGTAAGCTGCTTCACTACGTACGTAAATGGCGAGGCCGCGATGAGAAAAGAATAATGGCTCTAGATTGAGCCAGGTAGCTTCAGATCTATGTGATCTGAGAGGTGTGGGCGGGGATTTACCTCTGTTTCACTGACATCTTTCTCACTCTCTATATCTATCCAATTTTCCGAAAAACTTAACACGTGCTCCGGCATTTTAAGAGTAGTGAGTGTTAAGTTCTTTAAAAAAAATGTGCCAAAACAGCAGGTTTATATTTACGGACGTACACAGAGAAGTGAAATTGCGTTTGCCAAGAACCTGATTTTCTCTCTGCGCTCTGCATGCACTGCAGATATTGTGCTCTATTTTTCCATTATAAGGGTGTTTTTTGTACTCATGGGTCTATCATTGGTATGTTCGGAAGTATAGGAACAGAATTAACAGAAATGGTCTTAGTGACAAATAAGGTCAAAACTGCTGTCAACAAGACGGGATACACAACTTCGACGAATCGGCCAGATCATCATAATAGACAGCTCTTACTTTAAAAAAGTCAGGAGCTTTGTATACCTCGGCTGCAATATTAAATCTAATAATGACATCTCATCAGAAAACAAATGAAGAGTTATCTTTGCCAATCGCTGTTTCTTGGACCTAAGAAGGTAAATAAGTATGAAGGCCTTGTCAAGAAACCCTAAGACCCTCATCACCCTAGTCCTTCTTTATGCTGTAAAATCATGGATAATAGCGAAGGTGAGTGAAGATACCCCATGCCCGTTTCGAACTCATGATTCTGCTAGTGATTTTTAATTACGAACTCTACGAGCTGTACAGTGATATTGACGTGCTTAGAAAAGTGCACATTACTCATCTAAGGTGGCGGGGACTTGTGAATGAACACCAAAGCTCCAGCCCGAAGAATTCTCTATTCTAGCCCGGAATGACTACGCAGTGGATGAATACATCGCTTTAGGTGGCGCGCATAAATTTAGGTGTACCTCAAGAAACTTGAAATGCAGAGACAGTTAGGCAGAGACCGCGTTAACTAGACAGGATTTAGGCTCCATCCCGGACTGTAGCACAAGTAACTAAGTATACGTCAAGGTTATTTGAGTACAGCAAGGAAAGATGCGCACCATTTTTCCAATACAGATTCTCTGGACTCATGCATGTCATCTTTTGACAGATGTTATATTTGTGTTCCACATGTCATCATAATCGTACACAGATATAGTCCTTAACAACGTTTACAAACCTTCCAAATCTTTCTATCAAAATTCGCGGTCTGTTGCAACTACGCTGAGTGCGTTAACTTCAATTTCTGGTCATTGTAATCCTCCGGATAATCGTTTAGTGGGAAAATTCGAATCGGCTTATTCACGCTCTAATTTTGCCTTGCAAAGACAGCAGTCAATCGATTCCGCGCCGTTCTCAAAAGCTGGACATCTCTCGAACGCCTCTGTGTCGATTGTGAAAAGAGTTGGCTATACGTCAGTACAAGACGGTATTGACTCCAGAGCTAGAGCCAAATGACATTCGCCAAATGTCACTAATTGGGCTCTAGATGGAAGAAGATCCGGATTTTCACCGAGTAACGAGGTGACTAGGCACATTGGTTAAATCGAATTCCCGCATTTTGTCCAGCGAACAGTGGGAGGTGCTCCAACAGCAGCCATTCTCATGCCGGAGCTGTGATTTGGCCGCACTTCGTCCGTGATGATGCCGCCGAGTCATTAACAATCATTGGAGACTGCTATCGCTCCATGTTAATGAGTTTTTTTTGTGATAAATTGGAACTGGAAGGCTTGTGGGATATGAGGTTGTAGTTGCCACACAGTGTGTGCCTTTATCGACTTATTGAAGAAGCAGTTTGGTCATTGTCTTATCGCCAGAAATTGACATATCACTTGGCCAACCCGCTTGTGTGATTTAACACTTTTACACCCATTTCTTTGGGGTTATATTAAGAGTCTGGTTTATGCCAACATGCCAGACTTGGAGGTGACTATTCGACGTGAAATTTCTGGAATATCAGCCGAACTATGCGAAGAAGTTATTTATAGAATGGGTTCAGCGCATACACTGACGCAACCGGTTCCGTGGTGGACATTCAAAATGTGTCATGATATCAATTATATTTTATACGTAATAAAAATTTCATTGATACCTCAAACACATGACTTATAACATACTCGTATATTGTCAAGTCACAGTGAGTTGTATCAGGCACCTTCTACAACGGATTTAGGTGTTCTCTAAGGGAACGGCTTAACATAAAATATAATGCAAATGCAAATCTTTTAGTGCCAATGGTAAATATTTTTTCAATAGCAACGTGAAATTGCCTAGTGGAGACCGTCACTGCGAGTGAATGTTATCGTGGCCTTCGTGGGATTTTATTCGAGTGATTTGCGCAGACACCATTGGACCTATTTTAAGAAGCTATTAAGCTCTTCCTGAACGTGCTCAATAAAAAGCACTCCGGTACACAAAGGGTTTATCACATTGTTAATAGTGTTGGCATTCTGACAAGTGCCAATATTTTTGGGCGCACTAAGAATTATTTTATAGTTTGTGACTTGCCTTTGCGAATGTGGATCGTCTTGCAGGGCAAATAGGCCAGACCTTAGGAAAAAGATTCAGATTGGATGCTTGGTGATTGTTAAGAGCTCTGAAAACGAAGAGGTACGCGCAGTGGCACCAGAGGTATAAGTGAAGTAAAGGGCAGCCGGATGAGATACAGAGGTTTCCAGAAATAGGTTTCATTTTAAAAAGTCCGCTATTTTGCCAGAATTAACATTGCTCTGAAATTATTGAACTTCAGCACAAAAATTGTGAAACGGTATGAGAAGCTTAAAGCTTAATGGGGCGAGGAGAAATGGCGGACGAGGGAGATGTTAAGGGAGCGGCATATTGAGCAGTGCTTTTTTTGTTTCGTGTTTGCTGCTATTTATGTCAAAGACTTCGGCGTAGTTGTTCGTTATACGCAACATTCTAGATATGAGTTCAAAGTGACCGTAGTTATTACGGGGATTGGGAGTGAATGCAATATTTTGCGTTATTCTCGAGCACTAGATGTTTCTAGTCAGTACATCAGCGACTTCACAACGTTTTTTTGAGGTATGCATGCTAATCAGTTTTAGCCTATTTTCTTAGGGGGGTAATCCATGTGGGTCGGCCCAGGTTAGACCACGAAGTGAAAAACGGATAAACCTGCGTTGGACTGCTTCTATTCTTTGAATAGTCAGTACATCAGCGACTTCACGACGTTTTTTTGGGGTATGCATGCTAATCAGTTTTAGCCTATTTTCATAGGGGGGTAATCCATATGGGTCGGCCCAGGGTAGACCACGAAGTGCGAAACGGATAAACCTGCGTTGGACTGCTTCTATTCTTTGAATGTGGGTTAGTTCATAGGATGACCAAACTTGGCTGCAATATTCGGGAAGAGGCCTTACAAAAGTAACATTCAGGGACTTTGTATCGTAAGGGTTGGAAAATTCTTTCGACCAGCGTTTGATAAAACCAAGTGCAGAGTTAGCTTTATTTATAATGCTGTCAATATGTGAGTCGAAATTCAATTCTCTGTCACAAATTATTCTTAGATCCCGTACTTGGGTAGTGGAAGGAATAGGCTCATCGCAGATGAAGTAGTTTCTTGGAGGGGGAGGTAAACGTTTGCGGGAATAGATTATCGCTTGGCATTTGCTGATATCAAGCTCCAAAAAGTTTTGCTTGCACCATACCGAAAACTTATTTAAGTCAACTTGCAGGCAATGGGAGTCAGAAGGCAATGAAATGACTTTGGAAATTCTCATGTCATCAGTGAAAATAGAAAGATTACAATTCGTTAAAATGAGATTTATGTCGTTAATCGTCAGGATAAAGATGATTGGCCTAAGGTGACTACCCTGAGGGACACCAGATGTTGCTTTAATGGGGTCGGATATTGAAGATCTGAAGATGACACTGTATTCTCGGTCTTCTCAATAGGATTTGGTCCATGCCACAAAATGAGGGGAAAAGCCAAGTTTTTTTAGTTTAAAAATGATAAGTTGGTGAGAAATTTTATCGAATGCCCTGCCGAAATCAGTGGAAATTGAATCGACTTCACCACCGTCTTCTAAAGCATGAAGCGTACTAGAGACGAACTCTGTTAGGTTAGTGGTCGTTGATTTACCTTTCATGAAACTATGCTGATTTGTACAGATAGTTGGCCTGCAGTACGGAAGCAGTTGTTGATAGACTATGCTATGCAAGAGAGTTTTGCTATGGGCCCATAATTATCGACTTCGGCCTTACTTCCTTTTTTATGAATTGGGATGATGTAAGATTCCTTCCATGGGAAAGGGAAAGTACCTGTTGAGACAGACAAGTTAAATAGGGCAGCAAGGGGAGGACCGAGATGGTTAATACACTCTTTTATTACAATAGCCGGAAGGCCATCAGGGCCGGACGAAAAATCATCTTTAAGTTTGGTAATGTTATCAGATACCAAAAATGTTATTATATTTAGCGAAACGGAAGATGTCTCAGGATAATTTCTCATATAGCTAAAGTAACTAGGATCGGGTTCAGCTGTTTTCTTAGAAAAGGATTTATTAAAATGACAGGCAAAGAAATTTGCAATAGTTTTCGGGTCGGCAGAAGATTCACTGAGAAATTTGAGAGTAAATGGGTAGCCGTCTGACTTTCTTTTGGTATTAACAAACTGGTAGAAGCGTTTAGGGTCTGAGACTAAGTTAAATTGTATGCGGTAAAGGTACTCAAGGTAAAGAGACTCACAAAGTTCAGAAAAACGATTATATACCAATGGATAATTACTGTAGTTGACGTTCAGTCAACGTGAAGTGCCTGCTCGCCCAATTATTGATGTATTGATGTGAATAGCCGGGAGTGGCCGAAAATCCAAGTCCCATCTGAGGAATTGCATATTACAATCAAACACACTATCGAAATTTGCATAGACACTTGAGTTATAAGATCTATAAGGTTCAATTCACGTAAGAACTTAAACCTGTCGAGTATAAGCAGCGTCGTAATTTTACCAATTAAGTGCACATTTCCATCTTCAAAGTTTCGTTAATAAGTAGAATTGAAACATTTGGCGCCTAGAAAACGGTCTTTTGAGATGACTATCAGACATTGATAGTCATATCGCTAACACCCTGGACTTGATTTCAACCTCTAGGCTCGTCGAACCATTGTGTCAATTCCTGGTAAACAAAGCACACAATTAAATAAAAGATTCCTAAAAGAACTGGCAATACGAGAAAGCCATTTTGTGCGGACTTAGCACATTCTTTAGGAATGTTAACAGGTCGTTATGTTGCTGATATGATCTCAGGCACTGTTCTCTTTGCAAGGAGATCCTTTATACCTCATCGGATGAAGAGTATCAAACCAAAAGAAAAGGCTTGGAACGACATAAAACCGAATCTACAGAAATAAACCGGAAAAAGTTCAGACGAACCAGGAACGACTGCAAGGCTTTTTGTTAGCGCGTGAAATTTCAATACGACTAAAAACTGAGGCAAGAAATACTATAATGTCCCAAAGGTAGTAACAATTTTTGGTCATCCGTTGAAGCTATTAGAAATCCTGCTTCATCTTCCATCTCATTTATAATGACATTCCGGCTTTCAGCTCTTTGAACAAGATCAATCTGCGTGCTGCACACTTTGCGCCCAGCTCAAAACTTCCAGATTGTGCTTTGTCCCCGCACTTAGTGCGTCGAACCTTCAATGAGACGAATCCACTTTCGCACTCGTGTAGTAGCAAGAGTACTTGAACATCTTAACATTCATAAATCCGGTGATTTTTTTTTTTTTTTTAAAGATCGTAATACTCAAGAGGGTATTACAACTTTTAAAATGCCGGAGAACGTGTTAAGTTTTTCGGAAAATTGGATAGAGAGAGAGAGAAAGATCTTTGGGTTCAGTGGTTATTTCGCTCCATCTGTGGCATCCAACATTTAATGGGGAGACTAAATTGCCAGTGTAAATTGGACTTGATGTTATATTTAGGCAACCATTCATCTCACAAGATTTTATGTAGTTGCCTGAAAAAAAGTCTTTCGGTCGCGGCTAGTATTGAACCCCGATTTGTCCGATTGGGAAGCCACTACCACTTGAGCCACGGCCACCCACGGTTTGTGGTTTAAATGAAGACAACAACATAGATTTGCTCTTGTGTGACCTGCACTATTTCCGGTTCTGAACCCTATAGAAACACTTAAAAATATGCTACAGCAAGAGTGGGGTGGTATATATCGTCGTAAGAGGGTCGCAAGCTAGTTAACTCTATACCAAAGAGGATCGCTGCTGTCATAAAGGCCAAAGGCAGTCCAACCAAATATCGGTTCTCTTTGATAAAACTAGTTATTTATCAAATCTGTTTGCTTTGATTTGATTTAACATTTTCTTTTTATCGAGTGAGCAGGTTTGCTGGTCACAATGTCGCGGTATTCAGGGCAGCATAGTGCACATATCGACAAGTTTGTTCGGCAATTGAGCGACACGCCAAGTATAAATTTAATTCGCTCGTGAATGCAAAGGTTTCGCAATACTTCTTCAGCTCTGTATACCCCTCACCTAGGGCCCAGCAGAACATCAAGGACCGCCGTAAACATTCGTGAAAATCCAAGAATCTCAGTGCGGAAAAGAACGGCTGCCTTACTATTGTTCATGAAATTCTATTTGTGCAAGATTTTAAATAAAATGACTTACATTTACCCAAAAACCTTTGTAAAACAATATTGGACGAATTACGCACTGTGAATTCCGTCTTCTGGAGCGACAAGGCCCACTCTCAGCTGAATGAAAGCAAAACTGTAGCAACCGGGCCATAAGAAAACGTAATTCGCGACTTAAATACCAACGGCCTTTACATTGCCAAGAATTGTGTGTGGTGCGACTGCGCGACTAGCGGGATAATCGGGCAGTTGTTTGTAACTTCCACAGAATGGGCGCATGATTACAGATTATTATTTACCTTATTTGCAAGCACATCCATCTTACTCGTCACAGACGTGGCTTCAATACGATTGGACGACCCCCCTTACCGAAAGAGCCTCCAGGAATTTGCTGCGGGAACACATGAAGCGAAATAACCACTGAGTCCCAAATCTTTCTTTCTCTCTCTCTATTCCATTATCCACAAAACTTAACACATGATGAGGCATTACAAGTGTATTCATACCCACTTGAGTGTTAAGTTCTTTAAAAAAAAAATCCACGAGAACTAAGCAGCCGTTTGAAGACGTCCCGTGAAATTTACATCAAGCCAATAATGATGCAGCACGTGACACAAAACATGGTGGTTCCAACAGTATGTGCGACTAAATGGACGGCATTTCATTTCATTTTCATCATGCTGTAAACAACGAGGAGCACACAACATCGACGCCTAGGACAAAAGTCACGATAGGCAACTACAACTTTGCGGTAGCAAGGAATATTATCTACCACGACTCCGACTAATTAACTCCGGCAACGATACTAGCGCAGAAGTCACGGACATAGTGCCCCAGCCGGAAAAGTTTTCGACTCCAACCTAGGGGTACAATACAGTAGAGGACGACTTCATCTTAGGTGGCGCAGACAAGTGGAAGGGGACCTGGAGGCAAATGGCACAACAACGCACTAGCTGGAGACTCATGTTAGCTGAGGCCCTGTTTCATCCCGGACCGTAGCACATACTCGTATACATATCGAGCTAAATTTTTTGACTTAATAAATTGAAATAATATTATTTCCAGAGGAATATAAAGGGGTCAAACGCGAGTACCTTTATAGCAACGGCCCCACCAACCCTAAAGGATGTAATGTAGGGTGACCAGATAGTAATGAAATTTTTCCAATTGTTATGTTTCAGCAGATGTCAAAACTACCAATGACATTCAGCTGTCAAAATATTCAGTAAGGTGGAAACCATTTCATTGTGCATCGAAATCCCGGTTCAGATGAAAATACGCAACGTGAATTTCGTCGTGAGGTCGATCGTCATCATGGCTTCAGTGTGAAGGCAATTCGTCACACCGTGGAAAAGTTTCAGCTTGAGTACACTCTTTTGGATCTTAAGCCACCAACCAGACAGAGACTATTGCGAAATGAAGAAAACATAGCCGCCATAGCGGCCAGTATCGAAGAAGACCCAGAAATGTCGATTCGACGCCGATCAGCTGAATTGGGCATCGCCAGAGAGTCAATCCGGCTTATTTATGTCACAAATATGCTCTGACGTCACGAATAAAAAGACACACATGAAGGGATTCAAATCTGTGTACAGATTATGTGCACTGCGAGTTAGCTGTGCATTCCGAACGGTATCCCACGACGCGGTGTTGGTACTATCCTCTATGGTACCAATCGATATCCTAGCTTTAGAAGCTAGACGACTGAATGAAAATCGCGTGCAAATCGGGCCATCCATAAACCAAGCGAAGAAATTCGAAAAAGACTGCAGTATAGAAGCTTGGCAACAACAATGGAACGAGTCCCAAAAAGGGAGATGAACGTACCGACTAATCCCAAGGATTGAAAGTTGGGTAAAACGAAAACACGACGAACTGAATTACTATCTTACAAAGTTCTTGACGGGTCACGGTTGTTTCCGGGAATATCTATTAAAGCGAAATCGTGATTCGAGTCCGTCCTGTCCTCGGTGCGTAAATGCGGTAGAGAACGTGTAGCACGTTTTCTTCGAATGTGCGCGGTATGCAAACGAAAGAGATATATTGTGTGAAGAATGTGGTGAACGGCCAACACCGGAACCATGCAGCGGTGAACCATGCAGCAGTACGAATAATGTGCGATCTAAGGCATTTAGAACAGCAACGGAACGCGAATTCGCTAAGCACCCCGTGACGAAGCAAGAAGCTCAAATCCGTCCTTCGCGAAGTAATACTTAGCGGTAGTTCCGCGGGGGAATAAACGGAAAAATTCCACGGGAGGTGGTTTTAGTCAGTAAGAATTTGACATCACCAATGGTGCCTATGCAAGGTTTCCACCTTCCCAGGCGAAAAAAAAAATTAAAAAATTAGTACGACGTTTTTAAAGCGCAGAAAAATATCCGTCTGGGCTGGTGGTTTTGCGAAGAAAGTCAGTTTTAGCCATTCGGCATATCTTCACCTCTACGTATGTTAATAAGCAGAATTGCTGTATGTGGGGAGGTGAGAATTCTCAAGTAATTTAGAATAGACCACTGCAAAAAGTTACTGTTTGGTGTAAACCAAAAATACAAGCGCTTCTTAATCTCGCCCACGTTATGGGAATGCCAATCGGCGACCACGACTGTGAGATTTAACCCCTGGACTTTTTAGTGTATGCCTACGTCAAACATCGTGTCTATGTCGAGGCATTTGTGAGTCGATTTTCGTCGAGTTACGAGTTGAAAAAAGGAAACCCTAATGCTGAAAAAGGACAGCTGATTACAATCAGCTTACTTTAAAAATACATGTCTGCATGTTATATGCACCAAATAATTGATATAAATGCTTTAAGTTTATTGAATACCAGAGTTACAAGACACATAACAGCTACCAAACGTATATATGTATGTAAATGCAGAGTAATGAATTTTTCGAAACAAAAATGGAGTACTTTACAGTGTTGCTTAACTACGCATTCTTCACTGAATACTGTGATGTCATTTAGCCCAATCCTCCAGTGACCTCAACGGAGGCTCCAGTAATGTACGACGATTTCTTTGAAGCTAAGAAAGCAACTACTTCGGCGACCTCTTCTGGTGTTCCCAATCTGCCCAAGGGGCATCTTTGAGTTATTTGCTGTTTAATATGTTCCGGAACAACTGCCACCATCGGAGTGTCAATATAACCAGGCAAAATGGAATTAACTCGAATATTGAATTTTGCAAATTCTTTAGCTGCTACTTCGGTGAATGAGAGAACACCAGCCTTGGAGGCTGCATAGTTCGATTGTCCAATATTGTTTAATTTTGCCACAATGCTGGATAAGTTAACGATGGAACCGGCAATTTTATATTGCACCATAGCCTTGGCAAACTGTTGGGTTACCAAGAATGTTCCCTTGAGGTTGACATTGTAAACGTCGTCATAATCGCGCTCGGCTAACTTCAATAAATATCCATCGCGAGTAATTCCAGCTGAGTTAACAACAATCGATGGCGGTTTCTTGTATTTCTCTATGCAAGTGCTGACGGCTTTAGAGACGCTTTCTAAAGATGAGACATCTACTTCGATGGCACTTGATTCTGAAAGAAAAAAAATTCATTATTACATTTCTTGGAAAAGGTAAGATAAGGACTGCATGCATACAATAAAAAAATGGAAAACAAGGGAAGTGTCTAAGCAAAATCAATATTCCACTAAAAGGTTAAAGACCAATCAAAAGAACTAAGCGAACTCTCAATGTAACGTGCTCGTATAATGTCTTTCAGAGAATAAGGACGAAGAGGCAATTGCAATTACTGCAAGCCTCCGGAATCTGCACGGAGTATGACATCAAACTCGACTCGAAGGGCTTAAATGTTAAAACGGATATGAAAGTACAGCCTCTATAACAGATATGTAAATGCTTCTTGGTAGCAATCCAAAGATTTACTAAAGAGGGTGATGAGAAGCACAAATTTCTTCATAACAAGATCCACTTAACTTACTTTAGATGATCGAATCCCCCATTAGCTAATAGGCGGGAGATAAAAATTTATCTTTTATTATGTACTTACAATATCATCTGCAAATGGAGGTTCTGACAATATTCTAGTCGTCCTTCGATTCAGATCCTAATTCTTGCATGAAATAGAGTTGCGACGTGAAAAAACTGAAAACTTTAATGCTTCAGCACGACGGAAAATGTCTCCGACGAGTACTCATGCTCCAAACAAAGCGTAACACGGATGTTTACGACATCAGAGATAGATCAAGCGATAACCTCATTTGACTATCTTCGACATACTCAGACCTCAGGTTGTGTGAGGATTTTTGAACCATCTAAAGAAATTGGACATCCACGACCACGTAAAACATCTATCCAGATCGCGGAAATGGAGATGGTCACCAAGGAGTTTCAAGCGAACAGCAGAGCATCGTCTCCCGGTGGAGACTACTGGGATTTTCCTCTAAATAATCAGGCCATCCTAGTTTGCCGTCGCGTTAAATGCCCGACCATGTAAAATACTCTACATTTTGAGGCGTTTCAAGGGTTGAAAAGAGTTTAGATCTCACATGCAATTCAAAAAGTGAAATGCGATGGGCCAGAGGATTAAAAACTGTGACAGCTATGTACTGTGGTAGTTTCTATAGTAACCAAAAGCTATGTTAATTGGTCATCAGAGAAATACTAAGGCAAGCAGTCCTGAGAAGTCCTTTCTCCAAAAATTGCTTCCTCCAGCTCCTCGAGCAGAAGCATAAACTGGCCTAAGTACAATGTTGATATCTGTCTTGGTGATTAGGTTAGGTTAGGTCAGGTTAGAAAAGGTGGCACATTTAGAAGGCATATCCTACACGAAACTAGCTCTGAAAATGGACACAGGCTTATCGTCTTCGCAGCAAGCAAAATACTACCTTGATAACCACCGTGTGGCGCTCCCATTATTCCAATTTGAGTTCTGTTTTTTTTTTGTTAAGTTGGTAAATCTGTTGTTGACATTCCCTCCAAATCTTAGCGTCATAGCTTAACATTTGCAAAAGTTACGTACCCAAGAGTACATCTATCTCTTTGTGTGTTGACGATTTTTTACAATTTCAGAAATGGATTTCAATTCGCAACAACGAACTTGTACGAGTAGTAAATTTTGCGTAAAAAACGGAAAATGTTGAAAAAGTGTTGCAGCAACGATTCTCTAAAGAAAACGGTCGTTTACCAGTACCACGAGCGGTTCAAAAGTGGTCGTGAGTCAATCGAAGAAGATGAACGCAGTGGCAGACCATCGACATCGAAAACCGACGAAAACATTGATGAAGTACTCGTAAAAGAAATGTTGGTCAATAATCGCAAATTAACCATCAGAGGGATAGCGGAGGACTTGAACATTGTTTATGGATCCGTCCATGACATTTTGGTTAATGATTTGGGTTTCCGTCGTGTAGCAGCAAAGTTGGTGCCAAAAGACCTCAATTTCATGCAAAAAAGAGACCATGTTCACGTCGCAAAGGAGATGATTTGCGAGGCTGAATGCGATCCCACATTCATCAAAAGGATCATTACTGGAGACGAGACGTGGGTTTATGAGTACGACACGCAATCCAGACATCAGGCAAGTGAATGGCGTTCACCAAATGAGCCGAGACCAAAAAAACCACGTCGTTTTCAGTCAAAAAAGAAGGCAATGCTCACGGTTTTCATAAATTACAACGGTGTAGTGCATCATGAATTTTTGCCAGAAGGCCAGAAAGTAAACAAAGAGTATTATTTGGGCGTTATGAGACGTTTGCGTGAAGTAATTCGCCGAAAGAGACCAGAATTGTGGGCAGAAAACTCGTGGATTTTGCACTATGATAACGCACCGTCGGTCGCCCAGTGCCATAATTATTCACCTGATTTGGCTCCCTGTGACTTCTTTCTGTTCAATCGAGTTAAAAAACCACTACGGAGAACGCGTTTCAGCAGCCGAGAGGAAGTAATGGAAAAATCGCAGGAAGACGTACCGGAAACCGAATATAAAAAATGTTTCGAGGATTGGATCAAGCGCTGGCATAAGTGTGTTGCAGTCGATGGGGATTACTTTGAAGGGGACAATAACATATAGATTTAGATGAATAAACTTGTAATTTTAATTTATTGATCAAGGTGGTATTGTCATAAGAGTCGCGCTGGCAAATGTTTCCCCAACCTCAGCAGTCCCAAAACGACCTGGTAGATATCTGATTGATAACCCGTCAACTCCAATATTCTGGATGCCCAAACGTTTTAAGGAGGCAACATCGACTCGAACCACTGCCTTATGGTAGCGAAGGTATGAACATGAATATCCCGGATACCGGAATACCAAATATACTCTTTTGATCAAGTTCTACACTGTCTGTATCAAGTGCGGAAGACCAATGTAAACATTGTCAGCAGGTCATTTGAGTCTCCGTTTCTGAAAACTCCTTACGAACTCTGTAAGCAAAGGAGTCGGGAGAACATCTGCTTCTCAGACAGAAAGATGTAGAAGCAAAGAAGGTTGACACCATGGAAAGCCACTGCAGAAACGATACTCGGGAGTAGCAATAATGGAAAACATTATACTAGAGTCAAGGTTCGTGCTAAAATCTTGCAAGCATTACTTCTGCTGACAGTGTTGACGTGGGTAAGTTCTCCGAATACCACCAAAGAGGGTCAGAGGTAATTGTAATGATAATGCATAGTCTGAACTCGGCTCCAGATACCTCATCAACCCTCCAACGTAACCAAACCTAGAAGCGACAGACTTGAAAATGTAAAAAATGTCAGCGGGCGTAACTCACATTAAGAAGCCGATATGGGACAAACTTCAGGCTAAGCAAATCATCTGGCTTTGCCATGTTTAACGAATGGCGTCGAAAAAATCTCGTTAAATTCTTGAATTCACTAATGAGGTGATCCGGAATATACCCCACGAGTGGCGGAGTAGCAACGTAGACATGTGGGAGAAATGCCTACGCAGTATTAAATGTAAAAATATCGGTTAAATATTGTTGCCGGCACTTGTTTGTCGAAATCTAGTCAGATACCTTGGGATTGGTGGCTCAGTGAAGGAGAGAAAACGTCCACGTCATTTCCTCCAAATTCGCGGTGACGTCATTAGGACGCAAAGTCGGTATGCTTAACTTTAAAGACATGGCCTGCTTACATAGTTTAAGGAGGTTAAGGTAGAGTTAAGATTAAAAAAAAAAGAGATGGATAACACAAAAAAGGATGTATTTAATTACTTAACGTAACTTAAGAAAATTTAAGTGAGGTAAGTAGTTTCTTAACTTTATATAATACGAGGGTAAAGATGGCGGCACTCGTCAATAAAAGCTAGTGAATGCTAGTTGTGCATCTTTTGACAGTTACTTACCGAAGTTTCAGTCATTTTGGACGCGCAGTTTTTAGTTGACAATCGTTTGAGTGAGTGTTTTTTGTGAAAATGGAAAAAATTGAGTATCGAGCTGTTATTAAATTCTTGTTTTTGAAAGGCAATACGTCAACGCAGATCAAAAATGAGTTGGACTCTGTGTATGGGAACTCTGCACCATCATTTACCACAGTGAAATTTTGGGCAGCTGAATTTAAACGTGGCCGTAAAAGCTTGGGAGATGATGAACGTTCGGGACGTCTAAAAACTGCAACCACTGACGATAACATTGCTAAAGTTCACCAAATGGTGTTAGACGACCGCCGAATTAAAGTGTGAGAGATGGTAGAGGTTATGAAAATATCCAAAGAACGTGTTTGTTACATATTAAGTCAAGATTTAGGCATGAGAAAGTTGTCCGCGCGTTGGGTGCCACGTTTGCTTACGTTAGACCAAAAACGTGTTCGAATGAACGTTTCCAACGCTCTGTTGGTGCAGTTTAGGCGCAATAAATCCGAGTTTTGTGCGCCGATTAATTACTGTAGATGAAACTTGAATACACCATACGCCCGAAACAAAAATTCAACCAAAACAGTGGACTGCAAACGGCGAGCCGGCTCCAAAAAAAGCAAAAACTGGTCTTTCGGCTGGGAAAGTGATGGCGACTGTTTTTTGGGATAATAAAGGAGATATCTTAATCGATTTTCTTCAAAAAGGAAAAACCATTACAGGAGCATACTAGGCATCATTACTTGCAAAGCTGAAGGCAGAAATTGCGGAAAAACGGCCACATTTGCAGAAAAAGAAAATCCTGTTTCACCAAGACGACGCGCCGTCTCACACCTCGGCGGTTGCCATGGCGAAAATCCATGAATTACGGTTGGAACTGCTTGACCATCCGCTTTATTCACCAGATCTAACCCCAAGCGACTTCTTTTCCTTCCCTCATCTAAAAACTGCGCTCGGAGGACAGAGATTTTCGTCAAATGAGCAGGCAATCACCTTCGTGAACAATTATTTTGCAGAGAAAAACGCCAAGTACTATTTGGACGGGTTAGAGAGACGGGAGCATCGCTGGGAGAAGTGTGTAGAGTTTCAAGGAGACTATGTAGAAAAATAAAAAAAAAATTGAGAAAAACTTTTCAGACAACCCTCGTAGTAGGCTTAGCTTAGAGAGACCTTATAGGGAGAGTAGGTAAAATTCAGATAAATTGAAGTTAATTAAAATAGTTTTTAAGGGTTTTTTTGTTTGGCTTGTAAGGATAAATAAATGAATTCCAATAAAAATGCGTATAATCCTGATGAATTTACAAAGAATCATAATCCGCCTCACCGTGCAGCTCTTGTGCACGGGACGTCAATTTAAAAACGTTTGAAAACGTAAAATAATATTTCTAGGTCATCAATTAATGTATTTATAGTGCAATGCCACTTTGTCGGGTAAATACTGAATATTTCCTTTAAAATATTGTAGATGTACATATACATGTCATTAATCTTCAATAAATTACATAATAAATTGATAAATTTAGAAGTTTGCCAGTGGAAAAAGCTGGGCGAATTAAAAATGCAGCCTTACAAATATGAAAATTGATTACGTTTACCAAAAAAGAAAACGTTCGAATATTTTTTATGTTTTTCTAATTGTTTCTATTGCCCATCGGCGCCTTCATACGCCAAACAAGTTTCACACTTATTTCCTAATAGTTTCAGATTGATGACTATCAGCAATGTAAGAAAATATTTCGAGAAACAAAAGTCTTACGTTCGAATCTTTATAGCAGGCTATAAAGGACGCAGTAGAGAAACTTTACAGCAAGTAATTCTTTCAAAAGCGTAATTAAAATTAACAAAATTTCTTCCCAGAAGACTTACATTCTTTCCTAATTGCTAAAAGGGTTAGTTAATAATACAAATTTGGAACCCAGTAGCCCTTTTGGCCTCCTCCGGCATTGTCGGGAAGAACACTGACGTAACTGTGATAACCGTAATTATGCAGGTGAGCAATAAAATAAGTAGTATATTTTGTCATGTGAAATGGTTACTATATGTATACACGGAGGCCTTTAGTAATTATTTAAAACTTTTAAGTTGACTGAGAATATACGCAGCTCTCGGCTCCATAAAACAGATCTGTACAGTTCTGAAGTTGTTCCTCCATCTTCCCATGATATTTATGATTTACGCACAAACAAAATTTTTCAGTTACGTCAATGTTTTTCCACAAAGCTGATATTAAAATGAACTGCAATCTATCAATATCTAGAAAGAAAAATACCTTATGCCATCCCTGATGTACAAATTAAAAGAAACAAAAAAACCGTTGCATACACCTGGGGTGCACGTTATCACTAAAAATAACACACACCTCTGAAATTTCTGTCTGATCTGTCAGTTCTCTCTCAAAAAAAAAGGTCAAATGCACTGCAAATCGATTAAACGCAGTGAAACCCACCTGAGCCCAATTCGCTGATTGTTTCCAGTGCAGTATCCAGGTTTTTGTCGGCCGCAATAATGCGAGCCCCATCGCGGGAGAGTACCTTGCAGACAGCTCGACCAATACCGGACCCAGCACCTGTAAGTAAAAGTGTGCTAATTACGACTACCACTCCAACAACCACTCTCCTTCAGCTCTACCTACCAGTAACGATGGCTAATTTGCCGAAAATCGGTCCTGGCATTATGATTTATTCAATCGAGGCACTGTAGTCACAAGGAAACCAATTTAAACAGACAATTCGCCCGAACCTCCAACACTGAACTGACTTCTCGCTGTCGCACCGGTTAGATAACCAACAACCACGAACTACAGTGAATTTATCGGTGAACTGATCCTCGCCACCACACGAACAAAAATACTCTGGAGATGGTGGAGATGGAGCAATGTACGACGTCTGTATGCGTGAGAATGTGCCTTGTGAGTCCAAGCAACACCCGCTTGCTAAAGCTCTCTCAGCTGATTTCTCGTGCTGAAATGCTCCAAAAAGAAGAAGAAGAAAAAATAAGAAACAGTTCAACTACAATACGAGTACAGTTGTCGTGCAGGTGCTCTGCCTTGGGTTGTCAATAAGTTGGCGATGAGTGCTTGACCTTGGTGGAGCGCTTTTATGGCTTTATGCCCAAAATACACACGCATCAGATGATGTTGTTTGTTGGAAGGCGAGTGCGAGAAGAATTGACGTTATTTGTTGGAAGGGAATGAGGAGGAAGTGTCCAACACTCGTGTGAGGAAAATGACTTACTGCTGAAGGTTTTTGTAAAGCATTCGGAGCTCCTAGGTGTTGACTTGCTCTATTCTCGGAAAGAGGCTGAGAGAAATGCAGCCATACTTTTGGGATGACATGAAAACGAGCAGTTAGAGGAGCAGCACTTATGTATATTGGACGCGCAAAGACGAGAATCGGTGTCCATTCATTTGATCCTTGTAGCTCTTTCGCGACTTCGTGTTTGAAAATATCTACGGACGCAAGGAAAGGTGGCTGACCTTAGTGCACTTTGGTTAACAAAATTGTGTACAGTAGGGCCCAAAAGTTTGAGCCTTCGACTAAGTAAAATGAATTCTTAAATAAGCACATGTTGACTAAGCTCGGTGATTTTACAAAAATAGTTTTTTATTGAATGCTCTATCAACGGCCTAGGGTCAGTCACTAGTATCCGGCCACTTTTCAATAAATGCTTTATATCAGGAAAATTAAGGGTCAATAAGTCCGTGACTTTTGGATTAAAACACAGATTTTTTGATAAAAAAATAATTTTATTTTTCAACATAGTCTCCCTTGAGCTCTATACACTTTGTCCAACGCTTCTCCAATTTTTTTATCCCTTCCAAAAAAAATGATTTGTCGAGGTCCTCAAAATAGGCCTTTGTTTGCGAGATGACTTCATCATTGGAGTCAAATCTTTTTCCACCAAGCCATTTCTTCAGGTTTGGGAACAAGAAGTAGTCGCTCGGAGCCAAATCTGGAGAATAGGGTGGATGAGGGAGCAATTCATAGCCCAATTCATGGATTTTTGCCATGGCAACTGCACATGTGTGCACCCTTGCATTGTCTTGGTGGAAAAGAACTTTTTTCTTGGCCAAATGAGGTCGTTTTTTTTTCAAATCGTCTTTGAATCGGTCCAATAAGTTGGCATAATATTCCCCATTGATTGTTCTTCCCTTTTGAAGGTAGTCAATGTGGATTATCCCGCTTGCATCCCAAAAAACAGTCGCCATAACTTTATTGGCTGACAAACCCACCTTGGCCTTCTTTGGCGCCGATTCACCCTTAGAAACCCACTGTTTTGACTGTTGTTTGTTCTCTGGTGTGTTGTGATGGATCCATGTTTCGTCCACGATTACAAAACGGCGCAAAAACTCCTCCATATTGCGATTAAACAACGCCAAACCTTCCTGTGAAGTTGTTACACGATTGCGTTTGTGGTCGACTGTGAGCAAACGCGGCACCCATCTTGCGGAAAGCTTTCTCATGCCCAAGTGATCATTCAAAATTGAAACCACTGAGCCATGCGAGTTCCCTACGGCTTCCACAATCTCTCGCACTTTCAATCTTCGGTCGGCCAACACCATATCGTGAATTTTTTCGATTGTTTCGGGTGTAGAGACCTCAACTGGGCGTCCAGGACGTTCGGCATCTTCAGTGCTTGTACGGCCACAACGAAATTCAGTAAACCACTTTTTTACCATTGAAATCGATGGTGCAGAGTCCCCATAGTATTTATCAAGCTTAGCCTTGGTCTCGGTAATGGTTTTTTTTCGCAAGAAATAATGCTTAATAAGCACACGAAATTCACTTTTTTCCATTTTCTCCTCAAATTAGTGAGTAGTCTGATAAAAATAGCTGTCAAACACAAACTAACTGACGCAGCAAGTTTAAATTTTGACAGGAGTCAACTGACAGATGCCTGTTGACAGGAGCAGTGTTGCTGTTTCAGTAAAGAGGTCAGGACTTATTGACCCGCCCTCGTAATTTGCGGTTTGCTAAGAGATGGCGTAACTTGTATTATTCCATTGGAACATGCGTTGGAAAGCTACTGTCATTGTACGTCATTTCAGTATATGTCATTCATTTCAAGCGTAAACAACAATAATTTTTTTCACTCAAATATGTCGAACTTTGTGCCTGAAAAAGTGTTTTTGCGGGGGGTTCTTCTTCATGAAGAAAA
Organism: Volucella zonaria; assembly: GCA_963966105.1. NCBI lineage: Eukaryota > Metazoa > Arthropoda > Insecta > Diptera > Syrphidae > Volucella > Volucella zonaria. The sequence continues at coordinate 198,537,357 of OZ014532.1, read as the reverse complement.
CTGCTGCCGAAAGTCATCGTATTTTGGTGGAAGTTTATGGTGAATATGCGCTAGCTGGGCGAACGTGCCAAAAGTGGTTTGCATGATTTAAAAGTGGTGATTTTGGCTTGGAAGACGATGAACGTCCTGGGCAGCCAAAAAAGTTTGAAGATGAAGAACTGGAAGCATTACTCTATGAAGATTGTTGTCAAACACAAGAAGAGCTCGCAGAATCTTTGGGTGTCACTCAAGCAGCCATTTCAAATTGGGTTCCACATGAACGCAAGCCGAGAGACGTCGAAAAGCGGTTTTGCTTGTCCGAAATTCTGCTGGAACGCCACAAAAGGAAGTCATTTTTGCATCGGATTGTTACTGGTGATGAAAAATGGATCTATTACGACAATCCCAAGTGCAAAAAATCATATGTGAAACCCGGCCAACCAGCCAAATCAACGGCAAAGACGAATATCCATGGCGCGAAGGTAATGCTCTGTATTTGGTGGGATCAGATGGATGTGCTATATTATGAGCTGCTAAAACCGGGTGAAACCATCAATGGACAACGCTGCCGAACACAATTAATCCGTTTGAAGAGAGCAGTGGCCGAAAAACGCCCGGAATATGCGACCAGACACGAGGCAATAATTTTCCATCATGACAACTCTCGGCCCCACGTTGCTATTCCGGTTAAGAACTATTTGGAAAACAGTGGATGGGAAGTCTTACCCCACCCGCCTTATAGCCCAGACCTTGCCCCTTCTGACTACCATTTGTTCCGGTCGATGCAGAACGCCCTCACTGAAATACGGTTCACATCAGAGCAGAATATCAAAAATTGGCTTAATCCATTCTTGGCTGCAAAGCCGGCGCAGTTCTTTTGGGATGGGATCCACAAATTGCCAGAAAGATGGGGAAATGTCATAGCTTCAGATGGGCAATACTTTGAATAATATAGGGTCCGCCATCTAACGTTTTTTTTTTCAACTAGTGCTTATTTCGTGAATGGTAACACTTAGCTCATGTCTGATTTGACAGATAATTAGTTTTATCCTTCCGCTGAACGAATATGGTTGTGTATACGCTTGAACAACGCTGGGAAATATTGCGACATTACTTTGAAAATCATGGTAATGTTGCAGAATGTGTGCGAAAATTGCGTACGGATTTTGGAAGAAGAGAAACACCGCCAGCTTCGTATGTTCGTTATCTTGTGAAAAAAGTGAAAGAAACTGGCATCCTCATCGATAAACCAAAGCGTGAAAAGCCAAAAACAGTACGTACACCCGAGAATATTGCTGCTGTGGCAGAAAGTGTGCGTGAAGCGCCATCAACATCAATTCACCGTCGTTCTCAACAATTGAACATTTCGGAGACATCATTGAGACGAATTTTGCAGAAAGACCTTGGTATGACGCCATACAAAGTCCAATTAGTTCAGGAGTTGAAGCCAACTGACCATCCCATGCGTTTTCGCTTCGCTAAGTGGGCCTGCGATCGACTTAGAGAAAATGCCGATTTTGCCAAAAAAAATCATCTTTTCAGATGAAGCTCATTTTGATCTTGGCGGGTATGTAAACAAGCAAAATTGTCGCATTTGGGGCACAGAAAACCCGTACGCAGTAATTGAAAAGCCGATACACCCAAAACGAGTCACTGTTTGGTGCGGATTTTGATCCAGAGGCATAATTGGGCCATATTTCTTCGAAAATGAGCAAGGAATGGCCGTTACAGTCAATGGCGATCGTTATCGGTCCATGTTGAACGAATTTTTGTTCACAAAAATTGAAGAGGAGGATATTGGCAACATTTGGTTTCAACAGGACGGCGCTACGTGCCACACAGCCGAAGGTACACTCGATGTTTTGCGCCCTGTTTTTGAAGATCGCATTAGCAGCCGCAGAGCTGATGTCGTTTGGCCACCCCGGAGCTGCGATTTGACACCGTTGGACTATTATTTGTGGGGTGCCGTAAAAGATAAGTGTTACGCCGACAAGCCAGAGACAATTGACGCTTTAAAGGACAATATTCGTGAAGCCATTGGTGAAATACAGCTGCACACAATCGATAATGTGCTTAAAAATTGGACCGATCGTGTAGGCTACTGCATGGCCAGACGAGGCAGCCATTTGAATGAAATTATTTTCTATTATTAACCGGAAGGATTGTACTTTCAAATAAAAAAAGAAATTTGAGAAAATATTCAGTAGTTCTTTTTTATAGCATTTTCAAAACAATTTACCGCAAGGCTGCTACTAAGTACAACATACCGAAAAGTACTTTGCAAGATAGACTGCATGGTAAAGTTGATGAAAAATGTGTCACGAAAGTCCGCAATTCATTTTATACCCTGAAGAGGAGAAGGCTATTACAGATTGGTGCATTGATGTGGCCAAATGTGGTTTCCCTCTTAAGACAACTGACCTCCTTAACAGCCCAAAAACTATTGGGTCTACAAGTAAGTTTCCAGCGTTTGTCAGAGATGGCGCTACCAGTGGATCCCGGGCAGAAATGTCAGACCCCATGTGTTTTATTTGTAGGTTTTGTATCTGTCAACAACTTTGCAGCGTTATATTTGAGCAGTTCTATCGGTGTCGTACATTTTATCGAGCAAAATCATGGCAAGTTTCCAGCCAAATAAACGTCATTTGAGGGAAGCGCAATGTATTGGTGAATCGACGTGCCGCGAGTGGTTCAAACGGTTCAAAAGTGGTGATTTTGGAGTTGAAGACAAAGATCGCCCCGGAAAGCCGAAAAGTTTTGAAGACGAGGAATTGGACGCTTTACTGGATGAGGATCCGTGTCAGATTCAAGAAGCACTGGGATTCATTCAAAAGGTTGGAAACTGGGTGCCGTACGAATTGAAGCCAAGAGACGTCGAACAGCGATTTTGCATGTCCGAAATGTTACTGCAGCGGTATAAAAATAAATCATTTTTGCATCGTATTGTCACTGGTGATGAGAAATGGATTTATTATGATAATCCTAAACGCAGAAAATCGTATACAAAGCCCGGCGAGCCCGCCCAATCGACGCCGAAACGAAATATTCACGTGAATAAGGTCATGCTCTGCATATGGTGGGATCAAAAGGGTGTCGTATACTACGAACTGCTTCCGAGTGGTGAAACCATCAAAGGATCATTATATCGAACCCAACTAATTCGTTTGAAGCGGGCATTAAAAGAAAAACGGCCAGAATATGAGACCAGGCATGAGTCCGTCATTTTTCATCACGACAACGCTCGGCCACATGTTGCGGTTTCGGTGGAAAACTATTTGGAAAATAGTGGATGGGAAATTCTGCCTCACCCGCCTTACAGTCCAGACTTGGCACCATCTGACTACCACTTGTTCCGTTCGATGCAGAACGCTCTTACGGGAATACGCTTCAGCTCAGTAGATTAAATCAAAAATTGGCTCGAAAGACGAGAAATTTTTTTGGTCCGGAATTCATAAATTGCCAGAAAGATGGGGGAAAGTTGTAGCTTCCGATGGACGATACTTTGAATAAAGCATTGTAACTATGTTTTCATAATAAAACTTAAAATTTTGGAAAAAAAACGCGGGAAACTTACTTGTAGACCCGAGTCTACAAATCGAGTTAACACTTTTAAAGACGATCGGCCAGGAAGAACATGGTTAAAACTCTTTTTCAAAAGAAATCCCGTCTTTAGCCTTAGAGAAGCGGAAACAATTTCTAACACAAAGAGCAGTGTACTAAAAATAGCATTAGGAAATGGTTTAGCGATCTTCATAGTTTCCTAACAGAAGGTGGTAATGAAGAAATCTTGTGGAAACCCAGAAGAATATTAAATGGAGGGGAAACAAGTTTCTCGCTTTGTCCTAAAACAAGAAAAGCTATAGCTCCTAAAAGTTACCGAAACGTTTACCAAATCCAAATGGCAAAAGAAAAGGACACTTTAACCGTCTTAGTAATTATGACAGCCAGCAGGGACCTTTTGCCACCTATGATAATTTTCCCGTACATTCGATCACCGGCGGATATAATCAGTTCCAAAAGATTGGCTTTTAGGAAAAAAACAGAATCAGGGTGGATGCGTAGTGAAACTTTCTATGAATACATAGCAAACTGGGTAAGTAAATGGATCGAAGACAGCAACGTTCCAAAGCCAGTGTTACTTTTTGTAGATGGGCATAAGTCTCATATGCCCATGCAGTTGATCCAGCTATTCAACATTATTCTTTACGCCCTTCCACCGAACACAACCCATATTGTGCAACCAGCAGATGTAAGTGTTTTTAAACCGCTTAAGGAAGACTGGAAGCAGACGGTTAGAGAATGACACATGAGCAACATAGAAAGTGTTTTAACTCGCAGATATTTCTGTCCACTTCTTGAAAGTGTTCTTAGTAAGAATAAAAACAGTGCCGGAAACTATAAAAAACGGTTTTCGGAAATGCGGACTCTTCCCGTTTGACTCAAATGCGGTCGATTAAGGAAAATGTGTCCAAGATGCACTTAAAAAGATATCTTTCAAAGGAACAGAAACAATGGCAATTCTTCTACCTCCTGAAAAAGATCGCTACTCCATAGTTGAGTCTGTAATACCAGAAAGTAGAAATGGATTAGAAATAAATGGTGCTAATGTCGAAGCCATGTTGAAGGTCTTACAGAACGTAAAATCGGCAAAGGATCAAACGACAGTAACAGAGGCAATAGAATTTTCGTCAATGCCTATAAATGTTTTCTTTGATTTAAAGAATGATAGAACTTTGCAGTGTGTTGAAGAGAATTGCACTCAAACATCATCACCATTGGACCATCCATCCACACCCACTTCCTCAAAAAAGATCTCATCTTGCTCCGATAAATCTAACAGACCAAAAATTTTTGGAAAGTCTAAGCTCCACATCTTGTTTAACCGATTCAAATAAAAACTTTTTTGCCACATCTTCTTCAAGAACAACCTCTCCGAAAGCACATGTTAAAACACATCCTGTACATAAAGGATTTAAAACAGTCATTTCTTCGAACGCAGGATCAACATCTTGTTCATCTTGCAGGTCTCGTCCACCACATATAACATTTTGTCAACTCATTTGTTCTATCCACATCCAATTAAAAGAAAAAATGTGTCGCTGCCCTGCAGGTCTCCCAGTGCAATTTCTTCACAAGTTTAGTCCCTCTAAAAAAAGAAAAGTTGAAAGCCTTAAAAAAGAACAAGAAAAAGAAGCTTTAAAACTGAAAAAAGGAAACCGTAAAGAACGCAAAAAAAACTGTTAATTGTCACAAAAGCAAAGAGATTCTTATAAGCGACACTGAAGAAGGCGATCTAAAAAATATTGGTTGTGACACATGCCCACTTTGGCATCATCTTAAATGTATTTCAATAAGCCTTTTGCCGTACAATGATGCCATAAATATGGATTATATTTGCGAGAAATATCTTAATTATAATTAATCTTTGAATCAATGTCTAACTAAATTTACCATAAGCTGGATATTTTTTTTTATTAATTGCTTCTATTTATTGTTTAACATTATAATCAAGTCAATAACATTAAATTAAAAAGGGGTTAGTGTACTATATTTTATCTATGAGTTTTTAAGTTCTTTTCAAGAAATCTTTTTTGTGATATTTTTTATAATTTACTTTATTCTTGTTTATGTTTATGATTGCTCAAAAAGTTTAGATTTAAGGTAATACGTGTTTTTTTTTGTACTCGTAAATGGAATAACTTTTATTTTGGTCGGCTTAGTATATAATTTGCATCAAGCTTAAATCGAAATATCTTTACACATAAATATAAATTTTAGATAAGAAACATGTAAATAGTTTTAAACTTAATAGAGGGATGAAAAAAACTTACTCAATGTTGTTAAACATCATCTATTAAATAAAATTAATTTAAAATAAATCTAAACTGGCCGGATTTTGGTTTTAATTGGCCGAAAACTGAATTTTGGTGGCCGGGTACTGGTACACATATCCTACACTGGCTGTTCAGCAAAAATTTACGTTGTTCTATCGCTTTTTTCACCACCAGTGCTCCACTTGAAAACTTTTAAGACCGACGTACATCGGTAACTCTCTTTTTTCCCTCCATAACTTTCATTCGCCCGCTGTGTCCAAGCCTCTTACTGACTTACTTACTTCGGTGACGCTATAGTTCGGGAGAGCCTGGGCCTCAACTAACAAGCCTCTCCAGTTATGCCGAATTTTAGCTCACTGCCTCCAGTTGCGCACTCCAGGTCGGTTGAGGTCCTCTTCTATAGTATAGGGTGACCAGATAAGAACGATAGGAAAAAAAATTTAAATAAAACAATAACGGTATCAGATAGAAAACTGATTCTGGCTTTATTTTGAAGCTCTGTTCATGCCATTATGTGGGGAATAGTACATCATTCCAATAGCCGCCTCGTGTTCGCTGGCACTGGTTCAAGCGATCGGTCCAATATGTGCGGCGTTATTCTGGCAATAGCGTGTCGAATGTTGGCCTCATACTCGTCCAATGTGGTTGGCTTGTTAGCGTAGACTAAAGACGACGGTTTCCAAGAGAGTGGTGTCACATTGCATGATTACGGCGGCCAATTGACGAACACTCGCCGTGAGATGACCCAGACGCCAAATTTCTCCTTAACAACTTCGAGCGTTGCGTCGCTTATATGGCTCCGTCTTTTTGGAACCACAGCTCGGATATATCGATGTTATCGAGTGCTGACCACAGAAAGTCCGTTAACATCGCTCTATACCTGAGATCATTGAAAGAAATAAGGTCCGATGATGACGCCATGCCATAAACCGCAACAAAACAGTCTTGGTGGATACATACGAGTAGATGCTTGGTCGAACCCTTGTGGATTATGTTCGCTCCAATAACGGCAATTTTGCCTGTTGACAAAGCCGCAGAGCCAAAAATGGTTCTCGTCCGAGAAGATGATTTTTTGGCCAAAATCTGGATTTCCGCCCATTATTTCCAGCGCCCAATCAGCGAACTCACTGCGTTGTCTATTTCTTTTTTTGTTTTTAAAGTAGCGCGCGCTCAAGGGGTTAAGGTACCCTTAAAATGTTTGCACACAGCGTGGGCGAAGGAAAATTAAAGAGGTAAGAAAGATAGGTACCGATGTACATTGGTTTTAAATGTTTGAATGTTATAATGACTGGGAAATAGAGAGCTCGGCAGGGCATTCCACAAGCGAATCACGATATTTCTGAGTATCATAGCGAGACGGGTATTACCGTTGAAGGTTTCAAGAGCCGAATGCTACTGGCGATTTCTGTGGAGCACTGATGATAGGAGACATTTCGTCGGTGATCGAGGACGCCCATTGACTGGGTGACATTAGCATTACGTATGAGTTTTATCGCACAGTTTTGAATACTATCTAGTAGGTGCACCTGATGTGTGTATTGCAATCCAATTTTGGGCGGATGAATGCCTTATACAGGGTGAGTTTTTTAACTTGAGACATCCAAATTACTCGAAAAATACGCGATATCGCGAAAAATGTTTCAGACAAGAGTCACAAGGTTCTGAAGGGGACATAAGATGGTGACACGACTTTGACCTTGAGACCCATTTTCAAGGTCAAACGAAGGTCACTTTTGATTTTTCAAATGATAATTCCTTTCATCGTCGAAACCGATAAACTTTCCTTTCTCGGTATGTGTATCAGTGACAACTTACGTTGGAATGACCACATATTCGATGTCGCCAAAAATGATGCGATATGTTTAGGTTTCCTCAAGCGATGTAAGAAATATTTTACCCCCTCTGATCTGGCCACAGTATATAAGGCGTTTATACGCCCAAAACTGGAGTACAATGCCCACATTTGGTCAGGTGGTCCTAAAACATCTCTGCACCTGCTAGATAGGATTCAAAACCGTGCGATAAAACTCATTGGTGATATTAATATCAGTCAATTAATTGACACCCTCGAACACCGACGTAATGGCTCTTGTCTCACTTTGTTTTATCGCCATTTCCACCACCAGTGCTCCATTGAAATCGCCAGTAGCATTCCGCCCATTCAGACTTTCAACCTTAACATCCGTCTTGCTATGAATGCTCAGCAAGCGCACTTTCGGACACACTCTAAAATATCGTGATTCGTTCCTAAGCCGTACAACTCGCTTATGGAATGCCCTGCCGACCTCTGTGTTTCCTGGTCGTTATAACTTGCAAACATTTAAGAACAATGTACGTCGGTACCTGTCTTTTCTTCCTCCCTAAATTTCCTTCGCCCTCACTGTGCACGAACATTTTAAGGGCACAAAAACCCCTTGAGCAGATGACACCTGCCGTAGCGCCTCGAATGGTCAAGGCTGACGAGAGATTTACTGTTGAAGTGATCTAAACTTCAAAAGGGGAAGCATGTCGTGTTAACAAATAGTGTTAAGGTAGGCATAAGTAATGTAGGTTAGGCGAATGCATTTACATTTGACGTAATGCCTCTACATCGTACTAAGTATTAAGCTAACCAACATTACGTCTTATGCCTACCTTGCTTAACCCTATTTGTCGAGACGACAATAAGTATTTAAGTTTTTTGGGTACGCTGTACAATGCAGATATTTGGTCTTAGTACAACTAATTCATAACCCTTCTTCTAACGCCTTTATGGTATTATTAGGAGTTGCTTCAAGGCTGCGCATTGACTGACATTGAGTTTGGTATTATTGCGTTGTCGGCTGCCTGGAACTATCTCATATATTTTCATATCTCGCATCATTGTCTTCACCTATTAGTAGTTGTTGCATTTGCAAATGACTGTAGGGCTAAATCCGGCTTAATCCTGAAAAAGGTTCGTTGATTTCGCTTTTGTGAAATTGAGTCTCTACTGAGCTTGCTCATTCCAAGCCCATTGCTTAACCTTTGTCACTAAGCGCGATTTTTTGATAAATACAAGGGCCAGCTCCAAGCAGCTCTAGAGCGCATTGGTCTTGTGGCTTTGGTTCAGATATTTCGAAATCTTTTCAAAATATCTTTTACATTATTGGCGGACTAAGGCCACAATTGACTGACGCGATGTAAGCCTTGCAACATGTAAATTGCATGTGATACGTAATTTATCCACAATAAGAGCTCAGTTGGTTGATTATGAGGACCAAAAAATCAGGCTACCTTTCTTACCGTATTGCCAATTGAAAACAGATTTTAAAAATAAGTTTGAAAAATGACGAAGTGCTCTTTTGGTATACACAAGTCTAGTCATGATGAACTGTCAAAAACGACAGAACTATTTGAAAGTTACACCCCTTTTCAAAAATTGCCCCATAATGCCCCTAAGCTATTTGAAGTCTTTTCTATTTGAATTCAAGATATCTTTCCACTCATTACCCTTCTTACGGGTATCATAGGAACTTCCCAAATAAAATTTCTTATTTATCCCTATTTAGAGATGCAACATTTTGTTTTGCTTGCCTATCTGGATATAATGGATGCCCCCACAGGGGCGTCTCAGCAAAGCATATAGTGTGACATATTTCTTAGAAAACGAAATGACCTTTAACTTCTTGTTAAGATCGATCGAATCGTATAAGTATTAAGCGAGGTATGCCTTTATATGATACAATATGTGCCTTTATGTGTGGACTGAGTTGATTGGGCTTATTTTGAATTTTTAAAAACATGGCTTCTTTTGTGCTAGCGGATATATTTCTCCAAAAATAAGGAGTATGTAAAATTCGATAATTCTTCAGGATTGATACCTTATACACAAACTTTTCGACCTGGGGTCTCCAGGGAGTGAGGTGCCATGGTCATGATTTCGAGAGATTTCCATCCATTTCTCCAAAAACCTTGAAACATTGAAAAATAATAATGAAAAACCATAGAACACTCCATAAGGAGTGTTTTCGTCTTTTCCTGCGCTTTTTTTGTTCCGAAAATTGTGTCCCACCATAAAACGAACGATTTGCAATTTTTTCCTAGGTTTCATGGTTTTGTTTTTAGAAGACTCGAAAAGACGATACACAAAGAAACGGGCGCAAGTATTTCAAAGATTGCTGCTCAAGGAGAGTAAAAAACTTGATCCTGTTTGAATCACTAAAATTTCCAGTGACATTGTTAGATGTATAAAGGCAAAGGCGACACGAAAAACTGTAACAACTATTGATGATAGAAGCTAATATAGTATGCAATGAAAATGTGCGATAATGATGGAGAAACATCGTCAATTTTACTATAAAGTTCCAGCTGATGTTTGAACTAGAGCCCGAATGTAAAATAAAGAGATCACGCAAGTCAAAAGTAGAAATTTTAATGTCATGTCATGATGTCTAGTAGAATGAATCAAAAATATCTGCTCAATCAATAGTGGGGCATTCACAATTTGTATGTCTTCTGTTAAGGAATGGTAAATAAGGAATGGTAATTAGGCAATGCCTAGACTGCTCTAATGCAGATTTCACCGCCGTTCTGTAAATAGAGTTAGATAGGTATAATACGGTGAATACGGTGACTGTTGCAGAGAACTGAGGCAGCATATGTTTGGGCGTGGATTTGTTGTAAGCGGCTGACTAAAGATGTCTTCGAAGTGCAACCGACTTCAGACTGCTATAATTTCCAAACCGTTCATGACATTGAGCTCAAATTTTGACACATGACAGATAATTTTATTATTTACAAGCTTTTTGAACGATTTGCGTCTCAGTTGTGTTGGAAAATTTTTATCCGCCATGGAATTCAAACGTGATAGTGTGATTGCTTTATATTTGGCTGGAAAACCACAAGTTGCTATCGTTAGAGCCCTCCAGCACCTCAACGTGAATAAATCATTTGTGTATCGAACCATAGCTCGTTACCGTGATACTGGCAGCACTGCAAAACGCTATGGAGGTGGTCATAAAAAAACAGCAACATCGGCAGAAATGGTTCGGAAAGTGAAGGCTCGAATTGAGCGAAATCCGCGTGGAAGTGGAAGAAAAATGGTTGGTGAGCTCAACATATCGTTGGAACGGATGCAACACACACTGAAAAATGAGCTTGGGCTCAAGCCATTGAAGTTCCAAAGAGCACACGATCCTACACCACAACAGAAAAAAGTTTGAGTCGAAAGAGCGAAGGAGTTGCTACGCTTGCACGAAAGTGGTGAGTTGCAGAATTTGGTTTTTTCCGATGAGTCGCCATTTGTTATCGAGCAATATGTCAACAGACAAAATGACCGTGTTTACTTGTCAGAGAGGTCCTTCGAAAATTTACACATTAGGACGGCCAGCAGAAAGCAGGCAGCACCGATGGTGATGGTTTGGGAGGCCATAACCGCCGACGGTCGCTCTCCGCTCGTATTTTTGGACCGTGACGTCAAAATTAATGCGATCGTATACCGCGAAACTGTCTTAGAGGCAGTATTGAAGCCTTGGACAAACAATCATTTCGGTCGGAGACCGTGGACATTTAACAAGATTGGTTAAAAAACAATGTTCCACACTTCATTTCTTCGACACAATGGATTGAAAATTCTCCGGATGCAAATCCGTTGGATTTCTCTGTCTGGGATATTTTGAAGGCGAAGGTTGGCACTAAAAAATACCAAAGTTTGGACCACCTCAAGCAAGCACTTCACCGAGAATGGGCCAAAATACCGCAGAGCCACTTGCGTGCAGCGTGCAATGCTTTCTTCGGTCGTCTCAAGGCCATTATTCTCGCCAAAGGCGGACATATTGAAAACAACTGATACAATTTGAAAATTGATGTATTTTTCTACATTTTTTGCTTTGGCACAATAACATTTATGAAAAAATAAAAAAATTATAGCATTTCAAAAAGTTGGAGTTCGAGTCATTCACCCTGTATATGCAAACAAACTACTTGGAGTTTTCAAACCGAGCGTTGCTTTTGCTTTTGCGGACGATACGGCAATTGTTGTTCGACACAGATGCCTAGAATCTGCCTTGATGATGATGCAGGAAGAGTTTAATGCTGCTGTGAGATGGTGACACGACAACGGTTTGGTGATCAACGCTGATAAAATAAAGATTATGCATATTCGAGGACCTAGTTTCAAAACTACACCAAACAGAATCTACTACGAAAACGATGCATGCCTTAGTATGCCGAGGAAAATTATAGATGTAGTAGATAGCTACAAGTATCTTGAAGTCATCATTGACTGTCGCCTTCTCTGGGACAAGCATGTTGAAAAGCTGCGTATGGACCTGAAGAAAGCCTTGTTTGCGGTAGTTCATCTTCGACACCATGCTACTGTGCCTGTTCTGAAACAAGTCTACTATGTTTTAGTGGAGTCAAAGCTGCGGTATGGTATACTGGCGTGGGGAAACGCTGCGAAAACACACATTCAGAAGTTACAGAGGCTGCAAAATTCTGTGCTGAAGCAAATTAACGTCAACACTCAACGGGGTCAAGAAAGGATTTTTAAGATGACACTGATAACCGTTTCATTCGCCTACTTGAACATGTGGTAAATACACAAAAACGTGCCCATGGTATGCTGCAAGTACCCAGATCCTACAACAACTATGGTAGACGACAACTGTCGAACAAAACAAATATTTATTTTTTACGCGGAGATAAAATTATGTGATTCGTAATCGTTGGAGCTTATAGAATCAGCAAAACTATATAAAATAGCCAGGTCACATCGGGATTTTGTGAGGAAACGCTTTTTTGAATTTAAGAATTTAACCAAAAATATTACCGATAAATGTTATTTCTTGTAAAATTTTGTTGGTTTTTTTGGAAGCATCTGCATTCCGTCTCGGAATCTCTCTTATAAGCGACCAGCAGTAATCTGCCAACATTTATGGCTCCCATTTTCCTTGGTACCGTTGCTCTATTGCAGCAATGTCTTGGTGGAATCTCTCGTCGTGCTCATCGGTTACATCACCCATATTTTCAAGAAAGAAATTGAGATGAGAATGCAAAAATTGAAGGTTTAGCGACATGTTGCATTCCATTTTCTTTACCAGAGTAGGAATGAAAGCTGGATCTTTTATAAGCTTTCTAATGTCTGGACTCACAAAAATACCTTCTTTAATTTTTGCTTCGCTTAGTGATGGGGACTTTTGTTTCAAAAAATTAAAACCAGCTTGGTCTTTCTTCATCGTCTTTACAAAGTTTTTATAAGACCCAATGTAATGGTGGTAGAATAACACGCTGTGGTTCGATCAATGAAGGATTCCTTATATATTTTTTCTCCACAAATAAAGTTTGTTCTTTTAGGCCAATCTACTCTCACAAAGTGCTCGGATCGTGCTTTACTATCCCACTCACATAAAAAACAACAAGTCCAAGAAGTAGAGCAACAACTTTTAAATCCAAACATATCGACCAAATATATTTTTTATATTCAATTTTTTTCCAATATAAATTTCATAAAATCGTAGGTTTCTTTTAAATTCACACCATGCGCTAGAGGTATTGAAGGAAACTTATTACCATTATGAAGCAATACAGCTTTCAAACTAGCCTTTGATGCGTCGATGAATAGCCGCCATTCTTCGGTTTTGTGCTCATAACCCAGTGACAGCATTAAGCTATTGGGTATATAACACAAACGTGTGGTTTTTTTTCCAAAATTTGAACGTTTATTTAAGAAAAACATGTACAATAGTATTATTCAAAGTATTGGTCATCTGAAGCTATGGCTTTTTCTCATCTTTCTGGCAATTTGTGGATCCCATCCCAAAAGAACTGCGCCGGCTTGGCAGCCAAGAATGGATTAAGCCAATTTTTGATATTCTGCTCTGATGTGAACCGTATTTTAGTTAGGGCGTTCTGCATCGACCGGAACAAATGGTAGTCAGAAGGGGCAAGGTCTGTGCTATAAGGAGGGTGGGGTAAGACTTCCCATCCACTGTTTTCCAAATAGTTCTTAACCGGAATAGCAACGTGGGGCCGAGAGTTGTCATGATGGAAAATTATTGCCTCGTGTCTGGTCGCATATTCCGGGCGTTTTTCGGCCACTGCTCTCTTCAAACGGATTAATTGTGTTCGGCAGCGTTGTCCATTGATGGTTTCACCCGGTTTTAGCAGCTCATAATATAGCACATCCATCTGATCCCACCAAATACAGAGCATTACCTTTATTTGGCTGGTTGGCCGGGTTTCACATATGATTTTTTGCGCTTGGGATTGTCGTAATGGATCCATTTTTCATCACCAGTAACAATCCGATGCAAAAATGACTTCCTTTTGTGGCGTTCCAGCAGCATTTCGGACATGCAAAACCGCCTTTCGACGTCTCTCGGCTTGAGTACATGTGGAACCCAATGTCCTTGCTTTTGAATATATCCAGCTGCTTTTGAACGTTTTGAAATGGCTGCTTGAGTGACACCCAAAGATTCTGCGAGCTCTTCTTGTGTTTGGCAACAATCTTCATAGAGTAATGCTTCCAGTTCTTCATCTTCAAACTTTTTTGGCTGCCCAGGACGTTCATCGTCTTCCGAGCCAAAATCACCACTTTTAAATCGCGCAAACCCCTTTTGGCACGTTAGCTCAGCTAGCGCATGTTCACCATAAACTTCCACCAAAATACGATGATTTTCGGCAGCAGTTTTCTTCATATTAAAGTAATGAAGAAGAACTCCCCGCAAAAACACTTTTTCAGGCACAAAGTTCGACATATTTGAGTGAAAAAAATTATTGTTGTTTACGCTTGAAATGAATGACATATACTGAAATGACGTACAATGACAGTAGCTTTCCAACGCATGTTCCAATGGAATAATACAAGTTACGCCATCTCTTAGCAAACCGCACGAAGTTATAGACCCAATATTAATATCATTACAATACACTAAGTTATCGGCTTTCGAAAAATAAGGAACAAATTCACTTTGTCGCGTACGGTACTCTGTTATTTTTACCTCAGGCTTGAGCAGATTTCACTGCTTTAACCTTGAGCTCAGTACTTCAGACTTTTGTTTTGACAAATCCAAGTCTCTGACGAGGTCATTAAGCTCAATCTGACTGATGAGATGTGGTGCATCAAAAGATGTAGGGAGCTCAAATTCGGGATCATCCATGATTTCTTCTGAACAATATGACGAACTTATTTCTGTGTCCGAAAGGCGTCCGGAAGGTGGATGTGGAACTGGCAGAATTTCTGTATGAGATGCTGGTCTTGTTACAGAAGAGACAGCTGCATATTTTATGGAATGCTTTGATCTTCGAGAAAATCCCTTCACATTGCTGCAACAAAAGTAACAATCTGTGTGACTACAAAATGCATTGCAGAAAATGACTCGTTAAACCAACCAGTTAGCTGTCGGTGACACCTAAGGCAGCAAATGTGTGGTGTCCATAAACTCTGGGCACTGATGGTTTATTTTAAATTTAAAATAAGAAAAGTAACACTTTTCAATAAATGGTGTTATTTTCTTTTTTTGGAGACTTGGTGTGAATTCTCCACAAATATAGCAGAATTAATCTGGACAATCAACACAAGATCGCGGCATTTTATCACTTTAATGCACTTCTAATATTCTTCTTACGCAAATTGGTTTATTTTTTTAAATTACGAACAGAAAAACCGATTTAAACGACGTGTGATTCTATTAGAACTGACCTGGTTCGATAAAGATGTAAAAGTGTGTGCGGTTAGGTTGCTGTACGTGACCTGAGCAAAATATTATTTTTCCCGGTATCTACAGGTCGAGTACTATTGGGTCTACAGGTAAGTTTCCAGCGTTTTTTTTCCAAAATTTGAAGTTTTATTATGAAAACATAGTTTCAATGCTTTATTCAAAGTATCGTCCATGGGAAGCTACAACTTTCCCCCATCTTTCTGGCAATTTATGAATTCCGGACCAAAAAAATTTCTCGTCTTTCGAGCCCAAGAACGTATCGAGCCAATTTTTGATTTAATCTACTGAGCTGAAGCGTATTCCCGTAAGAGCGTTCTGCATCGAACGAAACAAGTGGTAGTCAGATGGTGCCAAGTCTGGACTGTAAGACGGGTGAGGCAGAATTTCCCATCCACTATTTTCCAAATAGTTTTTCACCGAAACTGCAACATGTGGCCGAACGTTGTCGTGATGAAAAATGACGGACTCATGCCTGATCTCATATTCTGGCCGTTTTTCTTTTAATGCCCGCTTCAAACGAATTAGTTGGGTTCGACATAATGGTCCTTTGATGGTTTCACCACTCGGAAGCAGTTCGTAGTATACGACACCCTTTTGATCCCACCATATGCAGAGCATGACCTTATTCACGTGAATATCTCGTTTCGGTGTCGATTGGGCGGGCTCGCCGGGCTTCCATTTCTCATCACCACTGACAATACGATGCAAAAATGATTTATTTTTATAACGCTGCAGTAACATTTCGGACATGCAAAATCGCCGTTCGACGTCTCTTGGCTTCAATTCGTACGGCACCCAGTTTCCAACCTTTTGAATGAATCCCAGTGCTTTTAGGCGCAGGGAAACGGCTTGTTGCGTGACGCCCAATGATGCAGCAAGTTCTTCTTGAATCTGACACAGAAAAGCGTCCAATTCCTCGTCTTCAAAACTTTTCGGCTTTCCGGGGCGATCTTTGTCTTCAACTCCAAAATCACCACTTTTGAACCGTTTGAACCACTCGCGGCACGTCGATTCACCAATACATTCCGCCCCATAAGTTTCCGAAAGCAAACGATAGGCCTCAGCCGCACTTTTCTTCATATTAAAGAATAAATGACGTTTATTTGGCTGGAATCTTGCCATTTTTGCTCGATAAAATGTACGACACCGATAGAACTGCTCAAATATAACGCTGCAAAGTTGTTGACAGATACAAAACCTACAAATAAAACACATTGGGTCTGATATTTCTGCCCGGGATCCACTGGTGGCGCCATCTCTGACAAACGCTGGAAACTTACTTGTAGACCCAATATAAGAAACACTATTCAGTACTCCGCAGTAGTTTATAAGTATTTTTATCTAATTTCCAGCTGTTTATTGAATGTTTAAAAAAAGATATTAACAAAGAACCAGTTAATTGTCTTATTTTTTTTAAATATTTTAATACAGTCATTGGTTAACAAAATCAAACGATACATTTTTTATGTATGTGTATAGAAGATGTTTAGATATGCCACTTTTACCAAAAAATTATCAATACCGAGTTGCTCCTCCTGTGGCGGTTATAACCGCTTTTATTCTAGAAGGCATCGAGTTTACTAGAAGTTCGGTAATATCCCTTGAAATTTCAGTATTCCATACATGTTCCAGAACTTCATTTTTTTTGCTTTCTCGTTTCTGTTAAGCCACCTTACGTTTCATTACATGCCACAAGTGTTCGATTTGGTCTAAATACTGCGAATTAGCTGGCCATGCTAGTCTGGTAATTCCGAGGTCATCAAACGTTGTCTTGAGCTGAAAATTATTGAATGACTCTAGTTACTTGTCTGTTTATTATTTATAAAGTAGACATCTAGAAGTTGATTTATGACACTTTACTTACGGATTTGGCGCGGTGGCAAGGTACAGAATCATCTTGGAAAATGCACTTGTCAGTATACGAATGATGCTGTTCAATTGCTTGTACCAAAAACTCCCTTACTAGTTCTCCATACTTTTGAGTGTTCATAGTTCCATTAATAAAGTGCAAAGGGCCCAAAACGTAAAAAGAAAAACATCCCCAAACCATCTGGCTTAGAGGAAACTTCACTGTTTTGACTATGCACTAGACCTTGAACCTTTTACCTGCTGACCGTCGTACGTATGGCAAATTGTCGGCACACAACAAATTAAATTTACTTTCATCGGACCATATCACACATCAACAATCATTCTGCGTCCAATCTTCGTACTTTTTTGCCCACGTCAAGCGAGCTTTTTTCATTTTTGTGGTTAGGAGAGGTTTTTTCGCTGGTCGTCTTCCATATAAACCTATCTCCCGTAGCCGTCGGCGTATGGTTTCGGCGCTTAGATCAACTTGATGAAATTCACTCAGCTCTGCTCTTATACGGACAGCACTTTTAAAGCGATCGTTCATGCTAATTCGTTGTAATACATTGTCCGTCTTCTGGGTTGTTTTACGTTTTCGTCCCGAGCCTTTTTACCCTTCCAGTGGATCGAAATTTTCCTTTTTCTTCATCAGCCGTACGATAGTTGAATGACAGCATCCTATTTTAAGCGCAATCTCACGGTAGCCAAGCCCTTCTTCGACTAAAGTCAATATTTGAACTTTTTCGTCCCGTTGATGATATTTACCAGACATTTCACTTTTTTTTTACTTGTTACCGTCACAACTCAATTCAAACTGATTTTTTTTGCACTGAATACGAGGCCGAACTCCGCTATGGGGAATACCCTTACGATCTGATGTAATTAGGTATTTTTTGAGAACTCATTAGGTGGTGCGGTTTTTATGACCGCAAGTGTAGGTTACAAGATTGACCTCTTTCAGACGCCTTTCAATGGTTTTTCTGCTGACAGATATTTTATAGTCTCATTAATCAAAATTGATACAGCTTTAGGAGGAATCAACACATCTTCCTTAACTTTGCCCAAAATAATGCGGTCTTTTCTGGGAGTTGTTTTGCGTGGCCCTCCCGATCTAGCCAAATTATTTGTTGATTGAATTTTTTTATATTTATTAATTTGATAATAAATAGTTTGACGAGGCACTTTGTATAATTTTGCTTGCTTAGGTATGCTACCGAAATACCTGCATTATACTTCATAACCATCCAATTTCGTAAATCTTGGCTTAATTCACGTATTTTATCCATTATTTTAAGAAACCTGAGCTCAAAATTCAAATAAAAATAGAGATTATAAGCAAAAATAAATTTTCAATTGCGAAATGTTGTTTGTACCGCACGCGAAACAAAGAAAATGAACACGAAAGCAATACGAAAATACTTTTGTCCAGCCAAGTAAGCATAATCTCACATGCTGAATTGCACAGAAAAGAAACGCATGAAGTAATCGCCGTTATCTTTTGCGCTCTCAAAGCTAAAAATAGCTTCTTTCTTTTAAAAATCAATACAAAACCGTTACTTCTCTCAGTTAATAATGATAAGCGGTATTAGGATCCACGAAGCTTAAATAAAATACTTTTCGCCACCATAGTACGAGTATGTTATGTGAATGCCTGAAAGCATTAACCCCTATCAATGGGGTGTTAAGTAAGAATAGATACAGCTCTATAGAAACAGTTTATACAGATCCATGCCTAGTGTTGGCATTTCTGATTGTGCAGAATGACGGCGGACACCGCACTAGACAGAGACATCTGTCCCAAAGAGGGCCAAGAGGAAGAAAATCTTCGGCAATCCCTATGTCGATGGACCTCTCCGCCATGATATCCGGATGAAACCGGTGTTGCAATCTGTAAAGGCTGTAGTTTCAGTGGATGCAGGTCCGCTAATGCGGTGAAAACCCCACTGATGCGGTGGAGGTTTTCCCACTGTGCAAGATCCGACTGAAAGTTATGCCGCAATCAGCACGAGTTGCAGTACTGGTGGAGGGAACTTGGACGTCGTTGGAAAATCAACCTCCAAGAAGAGTCCGAGGCCGGCACACCTATAAGGATGCCGCTACCTCCTCTCTGGCACTTCTTTCCCCATCGCGGTCACGCCATTTATGTGCGTAGTGATGTAGCTTACCAAATTCCACCACAACCACATTGTGGTTCCAATCCGGAATTCAATTTCACGTGGTTAAAATTCCATCTCCGTAAGCAAATTATCCACTACTACTTTATTTACAGAAGCCCCAAACTGGACAGCAACTCGACCTTTCACGAGTTTGATGCGCTGTCTGACTCCATTCAAAGAATTGTATCAATGTGTGTCCTCATACTGAAATCGTGATTACGGGCGATTTCAATATACACAATTCTGGTTGGCTTCGACATTCTGGACAGACAACACTCGAAGGACGGTGTGTGGTGACGGTGGAGCGGACTTAACAACTTCTTTAGGAATTTTAACTGGTCGTTATATTTCCTCGATAACGACGTGTATACCGCTGCTGACATGATCATAGAAACTATTCTCTTTGGAATGAGATGCTTTATCCCACATCGGATGAAGAGTATCAAACCAAAAGAAAAGGAATGGTATGATTCGAGCTGTAAAGAGGCTGTCAGGGTTAGAGAACTGTTTTTTCGGTCCTACAAGACCAACCCCACAGAGGAAAATCGAAAAAAGTTTAACCGAGCCAGAAATGACTGCAACGTCTTTCTCAAGCGTGTGAAATTCCAATATGACCAAATCCTGAGGCAAAAAATACTGCAATGTCCCAAAGGCAGTAAAAATTGTTGGTCATTCGTCAAAAACATTAGAAATTCTGCCTCATCCTCCATCCCAACGCTCATTTACAATGACATTCCAGCTGTCAGCTCTTTGGAAAAGGCCAATCTGCTAGCTGCACACTTTGCGGCTAGCTCAACACTCCCAGATTGTGCTTTGTGACCGCCTACACTTGAGTGCGTCGAATCTACAATGGGACGAATCCACTTTCGCACTCGTGTAGTAGCAAGAGTACTTAAAGAACTCAACATGCATATATCCACTGGTCCAGATGGTATATCTCCTCTTCTTCTGAAGAGGTGTTCTTCCTCGCCGGCGAAACCACTGCGTAAGCTTTTTCATCAATCCTACTCTTTAGGACTCTTTCCGAGCAGATGGAAAACAGTATTTGTCCAGCCCGTCCCTAAAAAAGGCGATTCTTCTTCTCTCTCCTCCTACAGACCCATTGAACTTACGTCCCTTCTTTCCAAGGTCATGGAAACCCTGATAATCGTCAGCTCATGAAATGTCTCGGAACACGAAAACTTCTCAATGACTGGCAATATGGTTTTCGTAGCAACAGGTCCACTCGTGATTCGATGGCATGTTTCACCGAAAAGTGGAACCAAAGCGTACATCAATCTAGCGAAAGGAAGATAGTTGCACTTGATATTTCTAAGGCATTTGAAAGAGTTTGGCATCAGGCTTTTTTGTCGAAAATGCGTGCTTTTGGGATCGATGACTCTCTTCTTCAATGGATTAGAAATTACCTCTCGGAACGTTCAATTCAAGGTGTCTTGGACGGTTTCAAATCTGATATTCACAAAATGAATGCTGGTGTGCCCCAGGGATCCGTTCTGTCTACGACACTCTTTATAATTTTCATCAACGGCCTCTTGTCTGCTACCTCTAATCCAATATACGTCTTTGCTGACGACAGTACTCTCTGCTTTTCGTATTCGTTTCCAGACTCACGCCCCTGCTCTTCGGCTGTAGAACGGGAACGGCAGTGTATGTTAAGTCCATTAAATTCTGATATTAACAGCATAACTGTGTAATCGGAGAAGCACTAACAGAATAGAATTCAATGCTTCCAAAACACAATGCTGTCTGCTGTCTTTAAAGCGAAATTTGAACACCCATCCATTATCCAGGAATGGCACTTGCATCGTCGAAACCGATAAACTTTCCATTCTCGGTATGTGTGTCAATGTCAACTTACGTTGGAATGACCACATATTCGATGTCGCCAAAAATGCTGCGAAATGTCTATGTTTCCTCAAACAATGCAAGAAATATTTTACCCCCTCTGGTCTGGCCTCAATATGTAAGGCGTTTATCCGCCCAAAATTGGAGGACAATGCCCACATCTGGTCAGGTGCTCCCAAAACATCTCTTCACCTGCTAGATAGGATCCAAAACCGTGCGATAAGACTCATAGGTGATACTAATATCACTCAAGCAATGGACATCCTCGAACACCTACGTAATGTCTCGTGTCTCACTCTGTTTTATCGCTATTTCCACCAACAGTGCTCCATAAAAATCACCAGTAGCATTCCGCCCCTTCAAACTTTTAACCGTAGCACCCGTCTCGCTATGAATGCTCATCAGTATACCCTCAAGCCCACTTTCGGACGTACTCTAAAATATCGTGATTCGTTTCTAAGCCGTACAACTCGCTTATGGAATGCCCTACCTAGCTCCTTATTTCCTAGTCATTATAACCTTCAAACATTTAAAACCAACGTTCACCAGCACCTCTCTTTCTATCCTCCCTGAATTTCCTTCGCCCGCGCTGTGTGCAAACATTTTAAGGGTACTTAAATCCCTTAAAAGCGCGCAAATTAGCAAATTAAAAATAGTCTGCCACCGGCATATATACCGGTACCCCGTCGAATAGTGAGAGTAACCTTTATCCCGAAAATCGGAGAGGAGGACTACACCTTCGCCAAGAGTTTCAGACCTATAGGTCTGACTTCCTTCATGTTGAAAAGACGTATGCATAAAACGGCATTGCGAATACATCTTCTGTCTGCGATGTAGCATGCCTCCCAACGCGGAAGATCATGCGAGAGTATGCTTCAGAATCTGGTAGGCAGAATTGAAGGCGCGCTCGACAAGAACGGATACGGCTTGGGAATTTTCATCGACGTTGCGGGTGCTTGATCGATAGTTTTGTGGGTAAAAGCAATGCTCGTGAATATGACATTAATTGCGGATGCTGATTGTAGTCAAAATGTGATGGGGGGTTAAACAGGGGTTGCCCGCATGGCGGCGCTCTCTCGTCATTACTGTGGTGATGTTCACTGCTCAGCGCTGTATACCTGTACTGTCTGTTGGATCATGTCTAACGGCAGGCAGCCCTAGACATGATCGAAGATTGATGCACTAGAAATGGGCTTTCAAAACTCAGGTTGTTCATTTTACGAGAAGGAGGTCCGTCTGGTCAGACTCATCTAGTACTTAGAGACATCACCATCCAATTCAAAGAAGCTAAGTATTTAGCTGTCACCCTGGACTAAACATAAACATGTTACGTCGAAAGCCTCTAATGCGTTGTTGGCCTTCTAGCAGTGCAAAGGAGCTGTCGACAAGACATAGGGCCTGTCACTGAGAAGGTCCTCTGGACCTACCCGGCTATGATAAGGCCAATTATATCTTATTGGTTGTCTGGTGGAATAAATTCTAACGAAAATACGTCATTGCTGCTTTTTCCAGACTCCGAAGAACGGTATGTCTCGGCACCGTAACACGCCTGGCTCCGCTCTAGGCGCATTGATGAATTTTGCTCCCCTTGATATTCATATCATGGGCTGCACTTTAAAACCCATCCCCCGTTTAAAAAGAACTGGTCTTTGGTACAACACGCAATGAGCTAGCGCGCTGGTTGTGTTTTGACTCTGGTCTTATGGACATGCCATCTGACGCAATGACACCAGAACTTCTGTTGTAAAAAAAAACAAGCGAAATCGACTTTTCCTATGCCCAAGACTGGTTTCGGCCAGAATTTGAGCCAGAATAGGAATGTAATCTGGTCTTCACGGATGGCTCCAATACCAATATAGGATGCGGCGCTGGTGTCTTTCTGGAGGACGACAACGCTAGATTTCACTTCACGTTATGAAATCTCGCATCCGTCTTCCAAGCGGAGATTTACGTCTCAATGGGATCACGGGAATGAAATCGCCGATGAACTTGTCGGGCAAGGCTCAGAGGGGAGTTTCTCAGGACCCGAACCTACGTTCGACACTCTACCAGCGTCCCCGCTTAAGGCTTCCATTGCCAGTTCTGTTTCATATGAGCACAATTGCAGATGTCATGACTCCCAGGTTGCAATGGGAATTTTATTTGGGAAGAATGTCGATAATGTGGAAGTTGACGGACTCTGGAGATTTGCATACAGAGTTATCGTGTCCCTGTTTTCTTCGTATGTCCACTGTACACACAGAACTTGGATATCTTGAACGGTGTCAACTATGTTAAGTCCAACATAAGCATCTAAATAAAAGGTTTGCCCTTGATATCTGTATCCTGTCAATTATTAATGAACGCCACGATAAATATTTAAAATAAATTGCCTTACCAACTTACCCGTCTGTTTGTATGGTATATGCAAACAATCCAGATGTGGATACATCAGCAACTGGATGTATGTACATGTACACACGTACTCGTACGAGTATGTGTTATTTGTAGAAAATCGATACGCATTAAATAGGATTAAACAAAAACGGATATCATGTGAGGATTGAGACCATCATGCTTCCTTGTTATTGAATAAAAAAGGACGCTGAAGTGTGAGACGGTTGAGAGTTACCCGCAGAGCAATACGATGAAGGCACTGTAAATATTGTTGTTCCACCGGCTCCACATCCTTCATCACGGCTAGGCTGTTTATTCGTATGTCTATATAGCAACTTGCTCGTATTGTACAGATCCACCGCTTCAATTATCCAATTTAAATTTCTCATGATACACAGCTATGTTACAATAACGATAAAAGGAAGTGACGACGAAGACTGATGACGACATAGTTGTAGAAGCGGGGTAGATTTCAGAGTTCGACAACAAGAGACGACAGACAGGCTGGCGCTGAAATCTGAGCTAACTTTTCCCCGAACGAAAAAGAAAAATTATCCTCCCGTCGAGACCTGCCAGACGACCATAAAATGGGACGGAAATTATAATGACTATCATCACAGGGTGTCAGGATGTGCCCCAAATGTCATGTAAACCTGACAGCCAGAATCGGACGTAGTAACTAATGATTAGAGTCGCACTGGTGCGAGTGTTCCTACTGGTCTGCCTTTTATGCATGTACTTTTTGTCCAGGTAGACATATAGGCGCGTAATAGATGTCGATATATTTTTTTTTTCAGAGAAAAGTGGGTTTGCTGTAACCTACATACGAGTATTTCATCACATAGTGAATGTTGGCTGCTGTGAAGAACAATTCTCCGAAATACGAGCAAAGTGTTCTTCTCTATGAGCTAGTAGTTTGGCCTGAGGGGCAATTTGGCGAGCACTTCAGGGACCATTGTGCTTATTTCATGCAAGTGGAAACAATATACCCGTAATGAAGGTGTTGACGTCGAGTAACAACGAATCGAAACCCACGCTTAGCGGGAGCTTGTGATCAATTGGCCGCAGGCTAAAGGCTTTGGTTCATATAAGAAGCAGCCTTAATGTTTACATTTTCAATTGATTGTGTGCTTTGGAGAACATTGTGGGGTTCAATGCGCCTTACTACTTCGAACTTTTAACCAGACGAGTTGAGAATGCTGTCACTTACTGTGTTTCTTAGTTGCACACTGTGTTTCTTAGTATTGGGCTCTGCAATTGTTGTACGAGTAGGTATGTTTGTTTCGTGTGCCAATTGAAGAAAAAAATATCTTAAATCACTATTTCAGTTGAGCTACGATCGCTGACAAACCCAGATGGAGGAGGGTTACTTCTGTACTCCAGAGCACCGATAGATGAGATTCCATCTACGAGAGGCCTTGGATTTAGACAGATTTCAATACAACCTGTCTTCGACGACGAAGAAGGATTCAGTGAAGAGAATTCATTCTCCGCTCGAGGTATTCTAGAAGATGAACATGACGTTTATGATAACGCAGAAGAGGATCGGTCGAAAAAAGACTGGAGAAAAATCCGTCGCTATATAAAACGTCAGTTAAAAGTGCCGAAGCGTTTTATAAAGAAAATTAAGCGAAAACTGGGTGTGAAGGGTACTTTGCGGTCAGCAAATGCAGCAGTGGATAGAAATAGCAAATTGGTGTCATTAGTCGCTTTCATCGAGGCTGATTATCCTGATGATGGTTTCGGCAGTAAGAAACTGTTTCTTATAGATGAGCCAGCTGAGTATTTTTAACCTTGTGTAGACATTTGTAAGAGTGTATAAACATCAAAGTAAATGAACATTTGAATAATAAACAAAAAAATATTTTTTGGTATATGTGAATGGGAACGTACGAAAGTTGTCTGTTGGATAGATCTTTAAAGCGATTATTAGCCTTCGATGGATGTGGCTTAAGGCGCTATTGAGGAAGATTTTTCTGGGGCTTGCAATCCCATTATATCATACAAGTCGGACTATGAAACTCAAGACATACAATTACACCTCAGAAAATAGTCAACCACTTCCGACTGACCGATGATTGTGCAACAACTTGTAATAGGTTCGGTGTGCTACGAGGGTGAAACAAAAACAAGCGTCATGGTTTCTATCCAGCAGGAAGGCCTCCCTACCGACGTTACCAGTCTCAGGAAACTTTATATAAAGTATTACGAGATTTTCAACATGCCTCCCCAAAAAGTTGCAAACGATCTTGACGCTCTTCTCCACTATGTACACTCTAAAAGAGTCTCACACCTCTAACGCAGTGGACTTGACCACGATAAATTTTTTCGACCCTAAAAGGTCATGCAAAAACCTCCCTCTCACCTTCTATTACCAGAACGTAAGAGGACTGCGTTCTAAAACCCACGCCGTTTTCCGCCAATCTCATGCTTTCACATTTGATATCTACGCTCTGACCGAAAATAATCTTATCCCCAACGTAAAAAATCAGGAGTTATTGCCTCTTTCTTTTAATGTTTTTAGGGATGATGATCGCACACCTCCCTGTCGAGGTGTCCCTTCCGGCGCAACCTATCGAATCCTACCAACTTGCTATTGCAGCAATTGACAATTTGATCGACTTATCAGACTCGCTTGATGATATCATTATCTTCGGCGATTTTAATCTGCCGCAGCTGAAGTGGACTCCATCTGAAGACCAATCTTTTTTCATCGCTTCCAATCCCATTTCTACTAAGGAATGCCTTTTCTTAGATTGGCTAATAGACTCTAGTCTATGCCAAGTCAGTGGCGTTTCCAACTATGTATATGGAAAGGCAATTAGACCTTATCTTCACAACTGATCAGCTCCTCAGTATCGTGTTGTACCCTATCTCTTTCAACTATTGATAACTTTCATCCACCACTTCTTCTCTCATTTTCCCATAACTCTCCCCTCCAGTCGCCTCGACTCGCATTTCTATTTTCACAAAGCTAATTTCCGTAAAATCAAGCAGGGCTTCTTTCGAGTCTACCAATCTATTTCTGGTTGCTCTCCATCTCCCTTTATGTGTCATATTCCAGCCATAAAACTTCTTCTACATCCCCTCCTTGGTATAATCGTAGACTTCGCTCTCTACGAAACAAAACAAACAAGTCATGGGCGGTATTCCTTCGCACCCACTCTTCTTCCGACTACTCAAATTATCTAGGTACCTATCTTTATTTCATTGAACTCTATAACTCTCTCTATCAGCGCTACCTGAATAGTGCACAAACCAATCTCATAAATGACCCCAAGTCCTTTTTTCAATTTCTCAATTGCAGAAGTAAGACTGGTGGTTGTCCTTCCTCTCTCGCTTTCGAAACCAAATCTTCAAGTGATCCTCCTACCATCGCCAACTTTTTTGCTACATTTTTCAAATAATCATTTGCCAAGAACTCCTTCGTACCAGATCCCTCTTACTTCAATGATCTACCAAATTTCTCCATTGGTCCCTTTCTCACTCAAAATTTCGAACCTGCAGTTATTGAAGAAAAGTTACTAAATCTTAAAGATGCATTTGTACCTGGCGCAGACGGACTCCTCGCCGTGTTTCTTAAAAAATGCTCTTCCAACCCGTCTCTACCCCTTTCCTACCTTTTTCGTCTATCCCTTTAAGAGGGAGAATTTCCCCGGATTTGGAAGACCTCTTTTATAATCCCGATACATAAAAAGGGATCTAAACATGAAGTTATCAATCATCGTCGCATTGCTAAACTCTCTCATATACCCAAACTCTTTGACAGCATTTTATACGAAGCCTTAAGCTCCAAATGCAAGCCTTTTATTTCATCCCGACAACATAGTTTTCTAAAAGGTAGATCAACTATCACAAATCTAGTTGAATTCGTGTCTTTTGCTCTCTCAGCCTTAAAAAATGACAAAGAAATCGATGCTATCGCAACTGATTTCACTAAAGCGTTTGATAAGATATCCCATCAATTGATCCTTTTCAAATTGTCTGCTCTCGGCTTTGAGCCTCTCTTATTAAAATGGATTTCTTCTTACCTGGTAAACCGATATTATAGTGTTCGGTTTAGATCCGCCCTTTCTGTTCCATTCCTGGCTTCATCTGGAGTTCCACAAGGCAGTCATCTTGGCCCTCTTCTCTTCATTCTTACTATTAAAGACGTTGAGAGGGTCATTAAACACTCCTCCCTCTCCCTTTACGCTGACGACAAACAATTTTTAAAACTATTTTCTCTCCCCATAACTCTGCTCTTCTTCAAGAAGACCTTGAGCGGTTTTCAATCTGGTGCCTCGAAAACTGCCTAGAACTTAATATAACCAAATGTTAATCTATAACCTTCTCACATAAATGCAACTCGTCTCCTCCCCAACTTTATTTTCTCCATGGTCAACCAATTCCCCTGGTTCAGTCTTTTAAAGACCTTGGCATATTATTCGACTGTGAGCTTAATTTCCGTTCGCATATCGATAAGATGATCCTCAAAGCCAACTCATCACTTGGCTTTATTAAACGGTGGTCCAAAGAATTTTCCAACCCGTATGTAACCAGATCTCTCCATCTTACCTTTGTTCGCCCCTTACTTGAGTATGCCAGTCAAGCTTGGTCCCCCTTTCACCGAGTTCATGTTTCCCGAATCGGGGGTATTCAACGTCGATTCCTCCGATTTGCCCTCCATGGTCTACCGTGGAACGACCCTTTAATCTTACCTCCCTATCAGGACCGCCTCAAACTTCTAAATATGAATTCTTTAGAAGAACGTGGGAATACTACTGACGCTCTTTTCATTCATCGACTTCTCTCTGGTTCCATCGACTGTGCATCCATTTTGAACTCAATTTCCTTCAATACCAACCTCGGAAATCTACGTTGTCCTCGTCTCTTCTATCTACCGGTCCACCGCACCTCTTATGGCTCCAACGAACCAATCTCCCGAATGCTCCGAAAGGTCAACTTAAACCTCTCCCTTTTTCATTTCCACCTGAGCACTGCACGTCTCAAACAAGATCTCCTCCATCACTTACTTGGTCCCTAGCTATTAAGTCTTTCTGTTCCTATTTAGTCCTAATTTTTAGATTAGATTAAGCTTGTATTAAGCCAATAAATGGGGGCCTCAGCCCCCACCAAAATCAAATTTAAAATAACCTATATTCCGACTATATTGAGTCAGTATGTGCTCGTAACTCTTATGTTCATGTTCGTGCCTTACCTCCTTGTGGTCGTTACCGCCTGATGATAGATCACTCAGGTGAAAAAGTGGGTCTCCGGATGTAGCTGCAAACTAAGCAGTAGATTACATTGCACTTTATTGAGGCCATATTGCGATCGACACAAGACATGCTCTCCAGTATTTTTCTGTAGTACTATCTGGATAACCCAGACTTGATTTGACAGTTTAACGTCGGATGGCTCAACGATATCGGTTAACCTCTGGAGACATGTAATGCCGCCAGTATCAAGTAAAGAAGAACAGGGATACCACTGACGCTAGATTTTGGGAAACACTGCCTCGCATATAAAGTACCTTGTTCTGTTGAATGAAAATCTCAAAGTTTCAAAGCCCAAACAGAGACATGTAAGTGCCGATACGCCCAAAGAATTTTGTTTCTGTATTGCAGCTGATAATACAAATTCCAAAGAAACACACTCCTGGTTACTTAATGATGAAGATGTCCAGACTTCCGCTGTCAGGCAGGATAGTCCACTCAATAAAGACGATCAATTCCGTCCATCTGACCAATATGTGGTGAGGATAACTACATACATACCACCGGACACCAGCGTGTGGCGCTCCCATGCATTGTTCCGATTTGAGTTCTATTTTTTTTTTGTTAAGTTGGTAAATCTGTTGTTGACATTTGCTCCAAATCTTAGCGTCATAGCTTGACATTTGCTAAAGTTACGTACCCAAGAGTACATCTATCTCTGTGTGGGTGGGCGATTTTTTACAATTTTAGAAATGGATTTCAATTTGCAGCAACGAACTTGTACGAGTAGTAAATTTTGCGTAAAAAACGGAAAATGTTGAAAAAGTGTTGCAGCAACGATTCTCTAAAGAAAACGGTCGTTTACCAGTGGCACGAGCGGTTCAAAAGTGGTCGTGAGTCAATCGAAGATGATGAAAGCATTGGCAGCCCATCGACATCGAAAACCGACGAAAACATTGATGAAGTACGAGTAAAAGAAACGTTGGTCAATAATCGCAAATTAGCCATCAGAGAGATAGCGGAGAACTTGAACATTGCCTATGGATCCGTCCAAGATATTTTGGTTAATGATTTGGGTTTCCGTCGTGTAGCAGCAAAGTTGGTGCCAAAAGACCTCAATTTCATGCAAAAAAGAAACAGTGTTGGCGTCTCAAAAGAGATCATTTGCGAGGCTGAATCCGATCCCACATTCATCGAAAGGATCATTACTTGAGACGAGACGTGGGGTAGGTTTATGAGTACGACACGCAATCCAGACATCAGGCAAGTGAATGGCGTTCACCAAATGAGCCGAGACCAAAGAAACCACGTCGTTTTCAGTCAAAAAAGAAGGCAATGCTCACGGTTTTCATGGATTACAATGGTGTAGTGCAGCATGAATTTTTGTCAGAAGGTCAGCCAGTAAATAAAGAGTATTATTTGGGCGTTATGAGACGTTTGCGTGAAGCAATTCGCCGAAAGAGACCAGAATTGTGGGCAGAAAACTCTTGGATTTTGCACCATGATAACGCACCGTCGCACAGTGCCATCATTATTCGTAATTTTTTGACGAAAAATGCAACAAATACGAGTACCATCCAACAGCCACCGAATTCACCTGATTTGGCTCCCTGTGACTTCTTTCTGTTCAATCGAGTTAAAAAACCACTACGGGGAACGCGTTTCAGCAGCACTGATGGACATACCGAAAACCGAATATAAAAAATGATTCGAGGATTGGATCAAGTGTTGGCATAAGTGTGTAGCAGTCGATGCTGATTACTTTGAAGAGGACAATATACGAGAGCTGTCTGAAAAGTTTCCGACCGAACAATGATACAAGACATTTTTTCTCAATTTTTTTTTATATTTCTACATATTCCTCCCATCTCTCTAACCCGTCCAAATAGTACTTGGCGTTTTTCTCTGCAAAATAATTGTGAAGGTGATTGCCTCCTCATTTGATGAAAATCTCTGTCCTCCGAGCGCAGTTTTTAGATGAGGGAACAAAAAGAATTCGTTTGGAGCTAGATCTGGTGAATAAGGCGGATGGTCAAGCATTTCAAACCGTAATTCATGGATTTTCGCTATTAGAACCGAAGAGGTGTGAGACGGCGAGTTGTCTTGGTGATTCAAAATTGAATCCGTCGATAGCTTTAAATATTTAGAAGTTATAATTGACAAGACCCTAAATTGGAAGACATATGCAGCAGATTTAAAAAAATATATGATGTCGGTAACTTGAAACACGTTCTTATTAAAACCATACTACTCAAGAAATCTGTTGCTAATGATATATCATGGACTCGTACACTCGAAACTGCAATACGGCATATCGAGTTGGGAAGGAACATACGAGTATTTTAGCACCGTTGAGCCTATTGTGATAGCACAGAAGCATATTATTCGAATAATTTGCAACAAAGGAAGACTTGTCAGCAGCTGGCCTCTCTTTCAAGATCTCCATATCTTACCACTTAAACATATTTATGTGTATAAAGTTTTAAAAATTTTCTACATCCGTAGTGGTTTCACATCCACGATCAGAAGCTCTACTGAATACAATTAAGAGCTCTTGTTAATATGCCAACATCCAAAAAGACTCACTACTTTAATTTTTTTAATATCACAGCGCCTAAGCTTTTTAATAAATTGCCACACGACATAAGAGTAACAAATGTATGTACTCGTAACATATTTCTAAACAAATTAAAGAACTGGCTTTTCAAAATAGATAGCTCTGAAGTCAAAAACCTGCTTGTTAGTATTGTTTAGAAAAACTACAAACTATTGTATTATCGAATTTTTCGTAAAATTTGCTCTTTCGTTATTGACCTTAATTTTATTTAATTAGTTATTATTATATTAATCTTATATTATGAAATTTTTGCGTTTTACCCCACACTAGCAATTAGGTTATTTTTGTAACGATCATTCGCCACTAGTCTTAAATGGCTACAGATTGAAATCGCATTAATCTTTTTCCTTTACAAAACGCATTTTTTTAAAAAAAAAATTGTGATCTATTGAAATTTATATTGGGTCTACAAGTAAGTTTCCAGCGTTTGTCAGAGATGGCGCCACCAGTGGATCCCGGGCAGAAATGTCAGACCCCATGTGTTTTATTTGTAGGTTTTGTATCTGTCAACAACTTTGCAGCGTTATATTTGAGCAGTTCTATCGGTGTCGTAAATTTTATCGAGCAAAATCATGGTAAGTTTCCAGTCAAATAAACGTCATTTGCGGGAAGCGCTGCGTTTATTCTTTAATATGAAGAAAAGTGCGGCTGAGGCCTATCGTTTGCTTTCGGAAACTTATGGGGCGGAATGTATTGGTGAATCGACGTACCGCGAGTGGTTCAAACGGTTCAAAAGTGGTGATTTTGGAGTTGAAGACAAAGATCGCCCCGGAAAGCCGAAAAGTTTTGAAGACGAGGAATTGGACGCTTTACTGGGTGAGGATCCGTGTCAGATTCAAGAAGAACTTGCCGCATCATTGGGCCTCACGCAACAAGCCGTTTCCCTGCGCCTAAAAGCACTGGGATTCATTCAAAAGGTTGGAAACTGGGTGCCGTACGAATTGAAGCCAAAAGACGTCGAACGGCGATTTTGCATGTCCGAAATGTTACTGCAGCCTAATAAAAATAAATCATTTTTGCATCGTATTGTCACTGGTGATGAGAAATGGATTTATTATGATAATCGTATACAAAGCCCGGCGAGCCCGCCCAATCGACGCCGAAACGAAATATTCACGTGAATAAGGTCATGCTCTGCATATGGATCAAAAGGGTGTCGTATACTACGAACTGCTTCCAAGTGGTGAAACCATCAAAGGACCATTATATCGAACCCAACTAATTCGTTTGAAGCGGGCAGTAAAAGAAAAACGGCCAGAATATGAGATCAGGCATGAGTCCGTCATTTTTCATCACGACAACGCTCGGCCACATGTTGCGGTTTCGGTGAAAAACTATTTGGAAAATAATGGATGGGAAATTCTGCCTCACCCGCCTTACAGTCCAGACTTGGCACCATCTGACTACCACTTGTTTCGTTCGATGCAGAACGCTCTTACGGGAATACGCTTCAGCTCAGTAGATTAAATCAAAAATTGGCTCGATACGTTCTTGGGCTCGAAAGACGAGAAATTTTTTTGGTCCGGAATTCATAAATTGCCAGAAAGATGGGGGAAAGTTGTGGCTTCCGATGGACCATACTTTGAATAAAGCATTGAAACTATGTTTTCATAATAAAACTTCACATTTTGGAAAAAAAAACGCTGGAAACTTACTTGTAGACCCAATAATTATTTTGTAAAAGAATAAAGTAAAAAATTTAGTTAGTTGAAGTTTTTGTTTCGGGCGTATCGTGTATCCAAGTTTCATCTAAAGTACTTAATCGGCGCCAAAACTCGGACTTATTGCGTCTAAACTGCGCCAACAGAGCGTTGGAAATGTTCATTTGAACACGTTTTTGATCTAACGTAAGCGAACGCGGCACCCACGGACAGCTTTCTCATGCCTAAATCTTGATGTAATATGTAACAAACACGTTCTTTGGACATTTTCATAACCTCTACTATCTCTCTCACTTTAATTCTAACACCATTTGGTGAACTTTAGCAATGTTATCGTCAGCGGTTGCAGTTTTTGGACGTCCCGGACATTCATCATCTCCCTAGCTCTTACGGCCACGTTTAACAGAGTCCAACTCATTTTTGATTTACGTAGGCGTATTGCCTTTCAAAAACAAGAATTTTTTCCATTTTCCCAAGAAACACTCACATCAACTCACTCAAACGACTGTCAACTAAAAACTGCGCGTCCAAAATGACTGAAACTTCGGTAGGTAACTGTCAAAAGATGCACAACTAGCATTCACTAGCTTTTATTGACGAGTGTCGCTAACTTTATGTTGCATCGGAAACTTTTCAGACAACCCTGGTAGATTTAGATGAACAAACCAGTATTCCCAACTTTCTAAATACATCCCGGGAACATTTTGATCAAGGTGGTATTTACAACTTTTGTGCTATGTGTGAAGAAGCATATGTTTTGTTATGAATTTTTGAGAAATGAAATCTAATCTAATCTAATCTAAAAAATGTAAAAAAAGGGAGGTGATATGACAATATATTGTTTCTATCGGCATGTTGCTTATGTATAGCCGAGTAAGAGTGTCTTAATGCCTACCGTAGGAATATTCAGTTGTGTCGTCGGCAACAATTTACGAGTAAAAGGGTCAATCTCTTCTGTTAAGATTTGTATTTGTTTGTTGTTGGTTGTGTCCTCATTTACTATCATACCTGCTATTTGGGCCTTTTCTTCAAGCGCTTATTCCATCACTAAATTGAAGAAGTCACACGTTAACGCACCTCTGAAATCCAGCGCATGTATAAGTATTTTTCTCCCGAGAACAGGCGGTCGGCTCCAAACGAGGAACACCACCATATGCAACCTAAAGCAAGTGCTGCGTGTCAACTTTAATTTCAATTCCCAAATCTGTTTAGGTGTGAAGTCGATTTACGGGGTTTGCTGTAATTTTTCCTTGCCAGTGTTCCGCTTTTGGCATCCTTTTCGTTTGCGTTATTTCTGCCACTTCCTTGATATTTTAGCGGCGCTGTATTTGATCAATTCAACGTCTTCACCCAATTGGCTTTGCTGCCTATGAACTTCAATATTTTACAAAACAAGTGCATGAATATTTTGTCGAAGACTAACTGGTAACCTAAATCTTACCAATTTCCATGGTTCATTGCCAGAAACCCACTCACATCATAAACCAAATTATTGATGATAATTTGGAAAATGGAGCCAGCAAGACTGGGCCAGAAATTTGTGTCAACATGCAACTTAAGATGATGACGTTTTTATCGTTTTTACTAGAATGCCAGTACTATGTGTGATAGGAGTAAGTGAAAAATAAAATAAAGGCGAAAATACTTTTGTGCAACATTTCTATTTATTTGACGCCTAACGTTTTGTTTATCATTGCCGAAGTCAGCATTGAGTATCTGACTACTTTAATTTACTGCTGTGCAACAAGCCGACGTACTCCATTCTTGGAGCGTTTTCTCTTCACATTGCCATTGTTAGTCAGTTGAAGTTTTTGCACCTTGTAACCGCCATTGCTGTACTTAACTGGGTTGAGAACAACTGCGTTGGCGTTATTTTTCAAATAGCGCATATACTTTGGAGGCACTACAAAACTAATTGGCTGTTGCTTGCCTGTGCCCTGTTGCAATTTGACAACATTTTGTCGTTTGTTGCCGTTGGCCTTGCCATTTAAAGTTTGATCTTCATAAACATCCTCCTCACCAATCATGTATTCGCCAGCGGAATCTGCTGCAGACCTCTGTGGCTGTGTTGTAATAGTTCCAGTACCATCGATTGTTCCTGTTGAAGTTATAGTTTGCGTGGTGGCCGTGTTACCACCTCCAGTGCCAGGCACAATAATGATTGGGATAATTGGCTGGCTGCTTTGGCTACTGCCGCCGCCGAACGTATTTCCGAAAAGTAGAAGTTTCTTTAAGAACAGCCTGCCATTGGATGAATCAGGCTTCAGAGATTCTATTGGTATTCCTGTTACTCCCGAATCAGTTTCTTCGGCTTGTCTTAGTTCTCCAACAACAGGTTCAATTTCACCATCATCATAATCATCGTTTCGAAGACGTAAAAATTGCTCAGCTTCCTCTACCTTCACTTTGGTATTTGCTGGAAGGTTAAAAAGCGAAGCTCGTAGACCTAGAAAGTTGTTGATTAGTATGTTTTCATATCGAAATAACGCCAATTCTATCACGTACCTTTGATCTTCTCAACCGGGGAGCCTAGGGCAACAGCTGCCATAGCGAAGAAAATGAAGAATTTCATAGTGAGTGAGAACGCTACTCTATGTAATGCTCGCGTCAAGCAAATAATGTGTAATGCATTAATGTGAATGACCAAACTCCTTTTATACCAAATCAATAACGTGCGAGATCTGCCACTTGTTTTGGAGTCCCAGTTGCGGGCTACAAAAAAAAAACAAAACAAATCAAAAATGCTGAAAAAAAAAAAACAACAAAAATCAATCATTGTGTCTTGTTTGCGTTTTACCTAAACCTAAGTATGGCTGTGCCTCTTGAAGTGGTATTCTATGAAAATTGTGGAACCCGATCTGCCGCCCTCCCTGCGGGCATACTTGGATGAACGGCATGTAATTGCCAACGGGTGTAGAGAGATTTTTACTATATTTAATGAGATTAGCAAAGAGAATTATTCTTGTAACCTGGATGTGATGAAGACTTGAATGAAAGGTAGATTGAACCTTTGTTTTGTGTTGCTGGCTCGATATGTGGCTGTATTGCGCAGAAGCTTCAACGCTACGATGGCGGCTCATGTTTCGATAGACAGATTGAGTCGAATGTATTTAGATATTGACCACTTTCATGCTATGCCTACTAACGAACTTTCATAAAAGGGAAATCTTCAGAATCTGCCAATTAAGTCAAACAAGGGAACGCAGGTACTTATGTATGTATCATAGTCGTATCTGCGGTATAACATCAGAAATGAAATTTTGTTGGTTTTTTCGATAACTAGTCAAAATTTAAACAATGGCATATTATAGCCCTACATATGCAGAGAAGTAATGGGAGCACTCAAAAAGTCCGTACAATTCTCTCGGAGTTAAGGTAAAGATACAGGATACTTTCATGCAACACCTAATTATGTGATATGCCATGTGACAGTCTACAGATCAATTGTTGAAGACTTTTCAGCCTTTTCTACAATACAGACACCAGCTTCTAAAATATGAGCGCGTTCAAGACATTTGAGTACCATTAAAGTGGTTACACACAGCGCGGGCGAAGAAAATTAGGGAGAAAGAAAGAGAGGTACCTATCGATGAACGTTGGTTTTAAATGTTTGAAGGTTATAATGACTAAGGAAATAAAGAGTTCGGCAGGCCATTCCATATTCACGATATTTCATAGAGAGACGAGTGTCAGAGAGACACAAGGTAAGGCAAGTGTCATTACCTCGCTGTTCAAGGGGGTCAATTAATTGTTTTTGCACAGTTTTGAATCCTATTCAGCAGGTGCATAGAGGTTTCAGCACCTGACCAGATATTGTGGATATTGTACTCCAATTTTGGGCGGATGAATTGTTACAGTATTAACATATCTATGTATGTATCTTTATATTGTTCATGTCAGCCCATAATAAAGTCCGTAAATATAGTGATAAATATTGAGTGATCATGCAGAAATGGATTCCATAAAAGTGACAAAACAATTTAATTTCCAAACCCCAAATTTGTTTGAAGAGTGGTCATTTTGGGACCAGAAAATACAGCTATACATGCTGGCAATCGGTGTCACAGAGGAAGACAATGATGCCAGGAAAATTGCTATTCTTTTCAATAATATACGAGATGATGGGATTAAGCTATATCGTTTTTCGTTTTTAATGCATTTTTATTTAACTAATTAATTTACTCTTACCTGCTAGACAGAAAAATGCTTAAAATTTAGCTTAAATAACTTGAAAAATAATCTTACACTAACTTACCGGCCCCATGCGAGCATGAGAGTTTTTATAATTTTTTTTTTTTTAAATCTAACTTACTTCTACTTAAAATTATGTAAGCCGGCCATGGCTAAGAAAAAAATTAGATAACCCACTTTGCTTGACATGAAGCTTCCAAGTATTGGAGGAAGTCGACGACGACGCATCTTCCCCTTCAAAAAGCCACCAAAATTGTTGGTGATGTTGAGCAACATCGCTCATGTCACGACTCCCTACCGCTCTACTGAATCGGAGACGCTCCGCACTGCCGTGTGCGACGTCTCTGTCGTAGTTGAATCACCTGTCCGCAGCTGTTCGAGCGACATGGAAGATTAGCGGCACCGCAAATCTGTCCTGGATCAGACCTTTAGCATCTAGGTCGAGGAACGTTTCTGGAGGAATAAAGCCGTCAAAGCGAACTCTCTCGTGATACATATAATTTGGGTAGTAAACCCCGGAGATCAGGTTGTTCGACGATGTCATTGCTCTTGCCATGTGCCCTTGAGTTAACTTAATAACAAAATTGTCCACACTTATTAGGTTTGCCCTATTGTACGAGACCTCATTACGATAGAATTTTATGTACTCAGACTCTGGTGTTCTGTATAGCCGAAGACAAGCTCTAAGGCAAGCCCTCTCAAACACCCGAATCTTTTCCAATAAACTTGCTCTCATGTCGACCCACACAGTACATCCAAATACAAGCATAGGCCGGATAAGGGCCATGTAGCAGATCACCTTCACCCTCGCATTGAGTTGGCTGTTATAAAACAGTCTCTTTGTAAGGGCAAAAGCACCTCTGGCTCTGGCCAGAGCAACATCTATATGTTTGTTAAAATATAGATATTGATCTAGCCAGATCCCAAGGTATCTGACTACATTTCGACAAGCAAGTGGCTGTCCATGTTGTCCGACGATAGAGAACTTTCGCCAATTCTTTCTGGTATTCCTAGAGGCCCCAGACAAAGGCGTCCTAAACAGAATGGTTTCCGACTTCTGAAAGTTAATTTTCAACTTCCAGTGGTCTCAATATCACTTAATTTTGTCGAAGTCATGTTGCAAAAGTATATTAATGACCTCAATCTTTGGACCCGATCTGTATGCGATTAAGTCGTCTGCGTACGCTATGGCATGGTGAAGTGAACCTATCAGATCACTTGTGTAAATGTTGAATAGGATCGGCGAATTTACCGCACCTTGTTGCAGACCGTTTTTAATGTTAAATGTTCCAGCGGAAGTCACATCACCATTCTTCACGATGAACTGTCTACTGGAGAGCATATCAAAAAAATATAGAGCGGTGGTTTACTAATGCCCAACCTGTCTAACTTGAAGAAGAGTCCCTCTAACCATACGGTATCGAAGGCCTTTTCCATGTCAATCAGGCACTGTTTGCCTTTGTTCCATTGGATATCAGAAACCAGTTTAGAGGCAGCATGAATGATATCATGCCCCGCCTTGAAACCGAATTGATTATCAACCCACTTAGTCGGGACTCTATTGATCACCTTCTCGAAAACCTTACTGATGTTTGGAACAAGACTGATCGAGCGGAGATTCGCCGGATTGGAAGTATCTTTATTCCTTTTGGGAGTGGGATGTACCACCGCAGTTTTCCAATGCGCTGGATAATGTGCATTATTCATTGCATTATTAAACAGGGTGGTATAAATGTCCACCGCTTCTAGTGGGAGATGTCGAAGCACAATGTTCGGTATTTCATCGGTTCCCACTGATTTCTTACTTCTAAGTGATTCGAAGATCGTTTGGAGCTCTTCCTTCGAAATGAACGGTGGTAATACCCTTTCGTTGGTGATGACATTATTTGCCACATTCTCGTCACTGAACTGGGTGAAACCCGAGTTCTCGAATCGCCAATTCACAATTTCATTTCGAAGGCAGAAATTGTGCACAAGGACTCGACTCCCCAGGTCATGGTTCGGGCCAATGATGTCATTCGCCTTGTACACTTCCTGGAAAGTCGCTCCTATAGCCTCTACCTTCTCCTGCGGATCCTCGATCACAAAGAAGTTGTCATCATCAACGGCCTCATTTGGATCGATGCCTGCTGCTACAAGTATTTATTCGTTGTTCGTCGTTCGGGCGATTTTGAGACATGGAAGGTCGTTTTGATTATTTCTCCGAAATATTTTATTTGCGGGAACATATTCGGGTTGCTGGTGTTTACAGCCCGAATTTTGTTGTTCCAATACAAACTTACAGAGTTTCTGTAATTTTCCTTTATTAATGTTTGGAGGTTTTTAATCGACGACTTCAGTATCATGATCTCCAGGTTATGTCTGTCAGTAAACCGTCTGTACAAGGTTTTTAGTCTTGACAGCAGTCTACTTTTATGTCGGTGCAGTGCGTCAATAGTTGCGTTGCGGAATAAGTCTTCGTTGTCAGTATGTTGATACCGAGGTATCGTTTTGTACATTGTTCGTTTGATTGTCTCCTCCATTAGTCTAAGATACCTGTCAATCTCCTCGTTTGACAGATTTCTGTTGGACGGTGTGTGGAGCGAATTCGAAGGGACTGCCCTCGTCAGTGTTCTGGTGAAATGTGTCCAGCGCACCCTACTATAATTGTAGAAATGCCTTTGAACAAACTCGTCCAATTCCGCAATTTCGTTCGGAATGGTTATTTCGGTGCTGAGACCGCAATGGTCACTGTCATACACGAAAGTGCGTAGACAGTTTGTAGTTTGTTGGTTAATTCATGTCAGTTGGATTCGTGAGTTGAACAGCAGAAGATCCAAATAGGACCCGTGTCTGGGAAACGACGGACTATCCGTCGCCTTAAGCCCGAGTCGATACATCACACTGTGCTGACCCCACCAATTGAATAGTGGGCTCCCTCTAGTATTTGCTGTATTATTTTCCCAATCTCTATGCTTGGCGTTGAAATCTCCGCCGATAATAAAATAGTTGTCTTCCAATTCCAGCCTCAGGAATCGAAAAAGTGTCTCGAGCTCTGAGATGAATAAGGTGGATTGAGTAGCCTTAGGTGCATAGACAGACACCATGTACTGCCGCTTTCCACTACGGAGAGGGATGTACATGACGTATGCTTCCAGCAGATGAAACCTACGTACTACACGACTGTATACTCTTTTGAAACGCAGTCCCTTTCTTACAAAGATCGCAACACCTCCTCCCCTAATGGAGTTGGGTCGGTTTCCCCGTATTATTTTGTATCTTCTGTGCCTCATTTTGTGTCTTTTGGTTAGCGAAACTAACAAAAGCTCAACAGGGGCTTGGTCTTTAAGCAACTTACAGAGATCGGCTCTTCGTTCGAACCTAATCAGTGAATTAACATTGACTGCAAGAACATTCAGGGTTTGCTCCGCCACACACGTACCTATTACGACAAAAGGTGCGTTAGGCCCGGCAGCAGCGTGTATATTTGATCCACCTGCGCGGTCTGTTCAGTTAAATGACGTTGTATCTGAACCATTTGCCCCTGGATAGAGAGCAAGATGGCTAGCATGTCAAGTACTGGTTCAGGTGTTCTGCGCGCAGCGGCCTGAGAGGCAACCTTCGCTTGCTGTACCGTATTTCCCCTACCTGCCAGCATTTGGGCGTAGGTGACATGGGGAGTAACGGCTGGACTTTGTATATGCACGGACGTTTAACTTCCACTTTCTGCTGCCGAGCCAGATTTACTCTTTTGATGTACTGGAATTTAGGACAACCCCGATAATTTGCGGTGTGTTCCGTGTTCCTAAATAAGGCACAAGAGAGTTGGCTTTTTTCAGACGCTCCGTCCTTACCTATAGCGCATTCTTCAGATTTGTGGTTCTTTCTGCATTTCACGCATCGAGGCTGCATTTTGCAGTTCGACGCGGCATGCCCGAACCTTTGGCAGCGAACACATTGTAAAATGTTGTCGTTTCGCTTTACTCTTTCCCATGACACAATCTGGTAGTCCAGGACTTTGATGCTCCTTAGACCGTCCAGTTTGCTATTGGGAGTCAGCTGAATCAGGAAGAATGGTAGCTTCCGCTTCTCCCTTTTGGCTCTAGCTGTTACGAATTTGAGCTCGGAGCACTCCTTCTCTTTAAGCAGCATAGTTTGCAGCTTTTCATCCTTCGGTGTTAAGGAGAAGAACTCCGTTGTCGTGTCCTTTAATAATTGTTTGTTGCAGTGAATCGCATGCCTATCTATACTTAATCTCTTAATAAAAAAAATGATTGCTTATGGCCGACTTACATAACTGGATTGTGTCTTGCAGTTCCATCTTGAAGGTGTTGATTGGTGGCACCCTTTGTTTCTATATTTGTTGTTCTTGTTGCTGTGTTTGTTGCTGTTGTTTCTGCGGTTGTTGCTGCTTTTGTTGTAGGGGTTTCAGCTGTTGTTGTTGTCGAAATTGAGCTTTAGGTTGCTGTTTTTGTTTCGGCGGACTTTGTGGTTTAATTAGCTGTGGTTGTTGCTCTTTTGTTTGCTTTTTGGATTGCTCCATTTGCCTGTGTTGTTGTTGGTAGAGATTTTCTGCTGGCTTTCTCTCCTTGCTATTTGTTTGGCTTTTATGTCGAGTATTCGCTGTTGTAGCATTTTGATACTACTATTCCGAATCTGAGGCTGGCAATGTGACGAAATTGGTGCCTGACAAACTCTGTGTCTAGGTAAATGTAAATTTTATTCTACACTTTAATTTTGCTTTGTTGCTGAAGTACTTTCTATAGCGACGAAAGTCAGTGAACGACTGACTAATGCCATACCTGCTCATCTAAATGAACTCTATGAAGAGGCACAGAAGGATCTCTCGAAATCGCAATCGGAAGCCCTTAGGTCAGTTTTATTCGAATTTTGAGACATTTTCTCAACAGGTCCCGAGGACTTAGGGTGGACGAAACTGGCACACAATACAGTCAACGTCGGCTCTGCAAAGCCAATAAAATAACCGCCCCGGCGACTACCAATGACAAAGCATCGAGCCTTCGACTAGCCCCTGGGCATCCCCGACTGTCATGGCGAAAAAGAAAGATGGATCTACCCGATTCTGCGTGGATTATCGCAATCCACCAATTAAACCAATCCACGAAACATTTTTTATATTCGGTTTTCGGTATGTCCATCAGTGCTTCCTGCGGTTTTTCCATTACTTCCTCTCGGCTGCTGAAACGCGTTCCCCGTAGCAGTTTTCGAACTCGATTGAAAAAAAAGAGGTCACAGGGAGCCAAATCAGGTGAATTCGGTGACTGTTGGATGGTATTTGTTGCATTTTTCGTCAAAAAATTACGAATAATGATGGCACTGTGCGACGGTGCGTTATCATGGTGCAAAATCCACGAGTTTTCTGCCCACAATTCTGATCTCTTTCGGCGAATTGCTTCACGCAAACGTCTATAACGCCCAAATACTCGTAATACTCTTTGTTTACTGTCTGGCCTTCTGGCAAAAATTCATGATGCACTACACCCTTGTAATCCATGAAAACCTTCTTTTTGGACTGAAAACGACGTGGTTTTTTTGGTCTCGGCTCATTTGGTGAACGCCATTCACTTGTCTGATGTCTGGATTGCGTGTCGTACTCATAAGCCCACCCCACGTCTCGTCTCTAGTAATGATCCTTTTGACGAATGTGGGATCGGATTCAGCCTCGAAAATCATCTCTTTTGCGACGTCAACACGGTTTATTTTTTGCATGAAATTGAGGTCTTTTGGCACTAACCCAAATTATTAACCAAAATGTCTTGGACGGATCCATAGGCAATGTTCAAGTACTCCGCTTTTTTTTTTTTTTTTTTTTATAATTTACCCGCGCCTAAGGGGTTATGAATACCCTTACACTGTTGCCTGGTCGGGGCCGGAAAGGTAGAAGGAGGAGAAAGGAAAGTTTGTGATGTAGTGGTTTGAAACTCAGGTGTGTTTGGTTTCGATATTGACTCTCCAGAGGTGGGAGTCCGAATAGGACGGAGAGATTTCTCTCTGATGGTTAATTTGCGGTTATTGACCAACGTTTCTTTTACTTCATCAATGTTTTCGTCGGTTTTCGATGTCGATGGTCTTGGTCTGCCACTGCGTTCATCATCTTCGATTGACTCACGACCACTTTTGAACCGCTCGTGCCACTGGTAAACGACCGTTTTCTTTAGAGAATCGTTGCCGAAACACTTTTTCAACATTTCAAATGTTCGCGCAGCATTAAATCCGTTTTTTACGCAAAATTTAATACAAGTTCGTTGTTGCAAATTTAAATCCATTTCTAAAATTGTAAAACACAAATAGATAGATGTACGAGTACTCTTGGCTACGTAACTTTTGCAAATGTCAAGCTGTGATGCTAAGATTTAGAGGGAATGTCAACAACAGATTTACCAACTTAACAAAAAAACAGAGTTCAAATCGGAAGAATGGGAGCGCCACACGGTGAGTGTGGCCGGGAACTTTTTGATCAAGGTGGTATGACTTGCGGTTGCTGTTGCAAATAACACATGTACATTGATTATAGTTTTCTACCTGTTCGTGGTTGTCGCTCAAGAGGGTCTTACTGATGATTC
The DNA here is from genome assembly GCA_963966105.1 of Volucella zonaria. Classification (NCBI taxonomy): domain Eukaryota; kingdom Metazoa; phylum Arthropoda; class Insecta; order Diptera; family Syrphidae; genus Volucella; species Volucella zonaria. The sequence goes on along the minus strand of OZ014532.1, from coordinate 198,493,406 downwards.
TCTTTTCTTGTTTTGTGTCGGCGAGCCGAGTGCATGACATATTAGTGACTTCACATGAGGCTTGAGCTATTTTTTGAAGCCGCGAACTGAATGTTGACAGATTAACATCGTTTTTCTCCAATTTAAAAACTCCCCAATTTAATCGAATTTGACAAGGAAGGCGTTCAGTGAGCTCTTTCATTAGTGATGGATTATTAAGGTAGGAGTACAAGCCTATAACTTGCATGATGTCAACTATATTTTCCACCGAACTTGCAAATGTAACGAGAGAATCTAATCGGTCAGGCTTAGGTGGACGCTCAGCTTTTAATTGATCAATTAAGCTTTCAATTATGCTTTCTGGACGACCAAACATCATGCGTAAAGTAGAAATAATAATCGGCACCTGCTGTGAATACATAAGTTTGGACCTAACAGCGTCCAATGCTCTTCATTTTTCATCGTATGAAAATCCACATGAGCGAGTAGAATTCTCGTAACAAGATATGAAGAGAGGCCACTCCTCAGCGTAACCAGAAAAGCTCGGTAATTCTTTCGGAGTTATACGCCTCGTCTCTATTCGCATGCTACTCAACTTTGGTGTAGTATTTCACTCACCAGGTGAGAGTTGATTTGCATGTGCGAATCATTGCTTGTCATGAAAAATGGGAGCTTGGTCTGGCAGTTGTCGTGTAGGTTTCTGCACTGAGTCAGTTCTTTAAATTCGGCGGCTGCTCTAAGGTGTAGTGGGGTGTTTTAATTACCTCTTTTGGCTGTTGACTGCTCTGAGACCCAGTTGTTCAATCTATTGCTCCTACCTGTTGAATGTGTATCACTTTATTCTTCTGATGTTTGTTGTACCAAGAGGTCATACTTTGCATCAAGACACTCTCTGTCTCTCTTTTCTATTCTCCGCACCTTTCTTCTTTAAGGCGCTTTTCTTCGTTGAGCTTCCTAAGTCTTAGTTTGATTGATCTTGTAGAACTGGTTGACTTTTGATAACAAGCGCTCTCTGCTCAGGTAGGTTGACTTATATTTGGATTTAAAGAATACTCTGTTTGATTCAATGTTGACAATATTACGGTGTGTGTTTTTGATGCACCTCTGCGAACCTTGGGGCAATTCACGCGTCGGTTGTTGATCTACGTCAGTTGGGTTCGATGTGCATTTTGCGCAGCACCAATCCATGTCCTTTATGTCGGATGTCACGTTTACGCAGTCGAAATGGTGCCATTGATCGCAAAGGTCATATTGAACCATTTCGTCGGAATCAGGTCTAGAACATGACTTGCAGTTGAAATTGTTTCCTGGCTGCAGGGTTTTTTTGTGTTTGTCGAAGAAGAGTCTTGCTTTTGGACTTGAATCGATGGATTCGATTGTTGCTGATTTGAAGGTAGTGGCGGAGGAGAATGCGCGACGGCGTAAAGTGGTGTCGGGTGATGTTCTTAGGTGATGATGGTGAACCGTCTGATGTGGCCAATGGTGGCGATGCGGTTGATCACTTAAGGTATGTACTGGTTTTTCCTCGCATGAACTGTATGTCAGTTTAGGAGCAATTTGATGTCTTGTTGGTGGTCTTCTTGCTGCAGGTAGAGCAGCCTTTTATCGACAATCCAATTATCCAAATAAGCTTAGTTCGCACACGAAAATTTAGTACAAAAAAGCGAAAATTTTAGTAATGTTGCCGTCAAATAAAAACACTACTTTTGAAAGTTTAGTTACAAAATTTATTTAAAAAACAATTTATATACAGGGTGCCTGACACGAACTCCAACTTTTTAAAATGCTATAATTTTTTTATTTTTTGATAAATTTTATTGTGCCAAAGCAAAAACTGTTGGAAAATACATCAATTTTTAAATTGTATCAGTAGTTTTCAATATGTCCACCTTTGGCGCGAATAATGGCCTTGAGACGGAAGAAGAAAGCATCGCACGCTGCATGCAAGTGGCTCTGCAGTATTTTGGCCTATTCCCAGCGAAGTATTGTACTTGTTTGAGGTGGTCCAAACTTTTGTATTTTGTAGTGCCAACCTTCGCCTTCAAAATACTCCAGACAGAGAAATCCAACGGATTTGGATCCGGAGAATTTGCAATCCATTGTGTCGAAGAAATGAAGTGTGGAACATTGTTTTTTAACCAATCTTGGTTGATGCGCGCTTTATGACACGGTGCTGAGTTTTGTTGAAATGTCCGACTGAAATGATTGTTTGCCCAAGGATTCAATACTGCCCCTAAGACAGTTTCACGGTATACGATCGCATTAATTTTGTAGCCACGGTCCAAAAATACGAGCGGAGAGCGACCATCGGCGGTTATGGCGGCTCAAACCATCACCATCGGTGCTGCCTGCTTTCTGCTGGTCGTCCGAAGGTGTACATTTTCAAAGGACCTCTCTGACAAGTAAACTCGGTCATTTTGTCCGTTGACATATTGCTCGATAACAAATGGCGACTCATCGGGTAAAACCAAATTCGGCAACTCACCACTTTCGTGCAAGCGTAGCAACTCCTTCGCTATTTCGACTCTAACTTTTTTCTGTTGCGATGTAGGATCGTGTGCTTTTTGGAACTGCAATGGCTTGAGTCCAAGCTCATTTTTCAGGATGTGTTGCATCCGTTCCAACGATAAGTTGAGCTCACAATGGCGACGCGGATTTCGCTCAATTCGAGCCATCACTTTCCGAACCATTTCTGCCGATGTTGCAGTCCATTATGACCACCTCCATGGCGTTTTGCAACGCTGCCAGTATCACGGTAAACGAGCTATGGTTCGAGACACAAATGATTTATTCACGTTGAGGCGCTGGAGGGCTCTAACGATAGCTACTTGTGGTTTTCCTGCCAAATATAAAGCAATCACGTTTGAATTCTATCGCGGATAAAAATTTCTCAACACAACTGAGACGCAAATCATTTAAGAGGCTTGTAAATAATAAAATTATCTGTCATGTGTCAAAATTTGAGCTCACTGTCGTGAACGGTTTGAAAATTATAGCAGTCTGAAGTTGGTTGCAGTTCGAGTCATTCAGGGTGTAAATTACTGAATTATAAGATATATTTTTTTTTCTTTACTAAAGTTAACTTGGCGGTGAATAGACCCCACACCTGAATAATAATTTTCCACAAAAGATGTTCCCGATTATATACGATTTTAAAAGATCCCAAAGAAGAACGTGTAGCTCACTCAACTCTCTGATTCGTCATCTTTTATTTTACAAAAAAAAAACTAACAACTGTCAAAAATCATTATGGACGTCTGAACACAGTCGTTCAGGCTACGAAGGAACATGGTCGTTCAGTCAACCCAAGCGCTAGTTTCACGATCATTTAATAAAGAATTTTGGCCAGATTTTTGATGCATCCTATGTGTGATGTGTTTATTCATGGTAAAAGCTTTGAAATAATTTTATCTGTGTGTCTATTCAGAGGAGCTGTTCTGTTTAGGCATTCAAGGAATAACCCCTAAAATTGTAATAATATATTTCATTTCCTAAATAAATTAGTTTTGTATTTCTCATATAAATCTGACAGATACTTTATAGAAATTATTTGCTAGTTGGGTGGTGTACGGACAAATTTTTGAGTAAAGTTCAATGTTATCTTGAGTGAAAAAAAATTAACAAAAATTATTTAACAAAGAAAAAAGCAAAGAAACACTGAACGGTACAGGACAATAATTACGTACCCAAGGGTATTGTATTTTAAACAACTAATACGTAGCAGGCAGGTGTAATACATAATACAAAGAAACACGAAAGCAGAAAGAAGAAGACGTAGACGTAGACGAAAAAGAAGGAGCAGCTGTCGAACGGCAAGCAACTTTATTTTTATCCTTGTTTACTGTACTCGTATATTGTTTTGATTGCTGTTCCTTTGGAAATCCTTTGTTTGTATTAATTATTTACTTAAATTATCAATGTAGGTACAGGATGGAAGTATGGCATGGATACGGATGAATTGAAAAGTTTAACCGTTGAAGAACTGAAAAACAAATTAAAAGACCTTAAAGAGAAACAAAACTGACTTACAGGATAGACTTTAAGAATACCAGGGATATTTTGAGGACAGCGGCAAAGTGAACGACTTTTAATGAAGATTGGCAAAACAAATATTTTTTCTGGAGACGAATGTCTCTTTATTGCGTTCAACTTAATTCTAGTTACAATTTTAAGTTATGGTTTTATTTATTACCAACAATTACATGTTTAGCAAAACTTTATGCAGCAGAAGGCTGGGCATGGGAAAACACAAAGATAAAACAAGAAACCATCGTCCGGTGGATTTATCCAAATGCTAGCGCATATTATGCAACCCAACACATTCGCGGGATGTACTGAATGCAACGCAGAAAAGAATAGAATGTCACCAAGCACGTTTCAATTCGGAGATATTGAAGAGAGTAAAACACCATTTTCGGGAGAATCGTAACAAAGTAGCTGGGTAGATGAATTTGATGGAATTTATCGCATGCTAGGACGGAATACGTTGCAAAGGTGCATATTCGGCCGTAGATTGATAACAAGGACAGGGTCATCCACCTTCACGTGGTGAAAGAGCTTAATTAATCGCCAACGAACCGAACCTGCTGAGGTCCGCCTGGCTGAGACAGAGCTTAGCAGCTCGCGTGAAACTCTAGACACCTAGGGACCTCTAGTTTTAATTTACTTTCCTTTCCTGTATACAGGGGGAGAGTATCTACTCGTGGACCAAAGCATTAAAAATATAAACCCAAAAACAAGAACAACAACAAGAATGACAACGACAACATTGACGGGTGCAAATGAGTCGGTCACCCCTAACGTTACTCTAAGCGACTTAAACCAAGACTAGGTGGCCGACGAGAATAGCCCCCTAGTCGGGAATCCGTCACCAAAAAAAGTTATTTCGGATGAGGGAAGTGTGGGAACAATCGAAATCGATATGCATATGCTATTTCTCAGATATGGCAACAAAACCTGCATCGCATACATCGCCTGCTACATCGTTTGCTACATCGCCTGCTACATCGCCTGCTACATCACCAGCTCGTCCAAACTCTTCACATCGTCGATTGTATCCCCATTCGGAATAAGATAGCGGATAGCAAGTTGGCGATAAAAAGGTTTTGCAAGAAAAAACTGCTCAGAGAACGTCTGCAGCGCCCCTGCGACTTCTAGAAATCGTGATTGAGAGAGACCCTCCTCGAACTTCGCAAGCTCCACTAAGGTAGGTGTATGGCACAACAACTCAACGATTGGGCAATACGAGGCGCACTCGACATCAGACAGTGTCTCTAAAAGAGATCCTGTCGACGAGGACAGAGTAAGCAACGAACCCGAGTCAAATCCTCTCAAACAACGTGCCAAAGCGAGGAGACTACTCAGGCGTTTTTGAAATTGCGATCGTAGCTCCTTAACGGAAAAAGAAGCGACTATGCTAGGTATGGCTGTTGTAATTGTTAAAGAAACTGCCGCGGCTAAGTGAGATCAAAGAAGGAAGACTAGGCTACAACTGCTGAGTGGAGGGAAGGCCAAAAACCCCCTACATTGGCGATAATTACTGCCACGCAACAGCAAAGGCTGCTCCAAACCTGGCCCAGTTGCTGATTACTCAAAAAGAGAACGGTTAAACGGCACAACCTCCCCCTTGGTAGGCAGGGATGACAAAAGGCAGGAAAAGAACTCAGCCGAGGCCAACGACAGCTGGCGGCTGCTAGAGCTAATATGTAGCTCTAGACAGTATCAACGCCGCTATCATGACAGGGGCTGGGAATATCCCGCTCTTTTGACAGCTGAGCACTCTAAAAGGATTCAAGGTCATAAAGTGTGACAGCAAGAAAGCTCCATGACCAGAAGCCGAAATTCATATTGTCGAAACGAAGGAACTCGTGGATCTCATCAGACCTACATTACATTTAAAGAGTACACACTGGTTGCTTTCGTGAACATGGAGGGTGCCTTTAACAACGTCAACACATCAATCAATCAACTCTGCATGTAGACGACTCTCTTGGGGTATTGATCAGTCTTATGCTAAATAGCAGGATAATCAACTCCAAACTGGGTGGGGCTTCTGCTAAAAGATGTGTCAGCAGAGGTGCGCCGCAAAGCGGTGTCCTGTCTCCCCTTCTCTGGAACTTAGTGGTTAATGAACTGCTGATATACCTGTAAACGGGTGGTAGCAGGGTGATTGCCTATGAGGATGACTTTTAATTTAATTTTTTTTGGTGGGGGCTGAGGCCACCATTTATTGTCTTAATACAAGCTTAATCTAACTTAAAAACTAACAGAAAGACTTAAGAGCTAGGGACCAAGGAAGTGACGGAGGAGATCTTGTTTGAGACGAGGAGTGCTCAGGTGGAAATGAAAAAGGGAGAGGTTTGAGTTGTCCTTTCGGAGTATTCGGGAGATTGGTTCGTTGGAGCCATAAGAGGTGCGGTGGACCGGTAGATAGAAGAGACGAGAACAACGTAGATTGCCGGGATTGGTATTGAAGGAAATGGAGTTCGAAATGGATGCACAGTCGATGGAACCTGGGAGAAGTCGATGAATGAAAAGAATGTCAACAGTAATCCTATGTTCTTCCAATGAATTCATATTTAGAAGTTTGAGGCGGTCCTGATAGGGAGGTAAGATTATAGGGTCGTTTCATGGCACGCCACGGAGAGGAAATCGGAGGAATCGACGATGAATACTCTGGATTCGGGAAACATGAACTCTGTGAAAGGGGGACCAAGCTTGACTGGCATACTCAAGCAATTGGCGAACAAAGGTAAGATAGAGAGATCTGGTTACATACGGGTTCGAAAATTCCTTGGACCATCGTTTAATAAAGCCAAGTGATGAGTTGGCTTTGAGGATCATCTTATCGATATGCGAACGGAAATTAAGCTCACAGTCGAATAATATGCCAAGGCCTTTAAAAGACTGAACCAGGGGAATTGGTTGACCATGGAGAAAATAAAGTTGGGGAGGAGACGAGTTGCATTTATGTGAGAAGGTTATAGATTAACATTTGGTTATATTAAGTTCTAGGCAGTTTTCGAGGCACCAGATTGAAAACCGATTCTTGAAGAAGAGCAGAGTCATGGGGAGAGGAAATAGTTTTAAAAATTTTGTGTCGTCAGCGTAAAGGGAGAGGGAGGAGTGTTTAATGACCCTCTCAACATCTTTAATAGTAAGAATGAAGAGAAGAGGGCCAAGATGACTGCCTTGTGGAACTCCAGATGAAGCCAGGAATGGAACAGAAAGGGCGGATCTGAACCGAACACTATAATATCGGTTTACCAGGTAAGAAGAAATCCATTTTAATAAGAGAGGCTCAAAGTCGAGAGCAGACAATTTGAAAAGGTTCAATTGATGGGATATCTTATCAAACGCTTTAGTGAAATCTGTTGCGATAGCATCTAGTTCTTTGTCATTTTCTATGGCTGAGAGAGCAAAAGGCACGAATTCAACTAGATTTGTGATAGTTGATCTACCTTTTAGAAAACTATGTTGTCGGGATGAAATAAAAGGCTTGCATTTGGAGCTTAAGGCTTCGTATAAAATGCTGTCAAAGAGTTTGTGTATATGAGAGAGTTTAGCAATGCGACGATGATTGGTAACTTCATGCTTAGATCCCTTTTTATGTATCGGGATTATAAAAGAGGTCTTCCAAAGGGGTAGAGACGGGTTGGAAGAGCATTTTTTAAGAAACACGGCGAGGAGTCCGTCTGCGCCAGGTACAAATGCATCTTTAAGATTTAGTAACTTTTCTTCAATAACTGCAGGATCGAAATTTTGAGTGAGAAAGGGACCGATGGAGAAATTTGAAAGAAATTTGAAGTAAGAGGGATCTGGTACGAAGGAGTTGTTGACAAATGATTGTTTGAAAAATGTAGCAAAAAAATTGGCGATGGTAGGAGGATCACTTGAAGATTTGGTTTCGAAAGCGAGGGAGGAAGGACAACCACCAGTCTTACTTTTGCAATTGACAAATTGAAGAAACGACTTGGGGTAATTTATGAGATTGGTTTGCGCACTATTCAGGTAGCGTGGATAGAGAGAGTTATAGAGTCCAATGAAATTAAGATATTTACCTAGATAATTTGAATAGTCGGAAGAAGAGTGGGTGCGAAGGAATACCGCCCATAACTTGTTTCTTTTGTTTCGTAGAGGGCGAAGTCTACGATTATGGCACATAAAGGGAAATGGATTTCAATTACTCTGAAAAAAATGGAGCAACCAGAAATAGATTGGTAGCTTTGTGAAAATTGTAGAGCAAAACAAAGGCACGCCGAAAAGTATCTCGTATTACGAGTATAAAGAGAGCTTTACTCTTTCGTAGGTAGAGTATGATTGAGTGAAATCGTTTTCGAGTCGAGCTACTAATTGGTTGAGTGGCTAAGGGAGGATCTAAAGGAGGTTGAAGCGATAGGAGTGCTGGTCGATACACCACAGATTCGGGTTTTGAGAAAAAAAATAGCAAAAGGAATAGGGAACTAATTATCATGTATGTGAAAATAAGTTGATTCCGAATTCACCTGTTGACTGTAAGAATGAAGTCCTTTCGCAAAATACAGCACTAAGTAGCTGGTATGTGTTTGGTAAGGTAGAGGTCACAAATACACTTCGTTACCGTCCGAGTAACAGCGATTGTACAAAGGGCAAATTTATGGTATTTTGTTTTGAATATAATTTTTTTCTTGTAAAACGGCGCATACATGTAGGGGAGAACGCTTACCCGTTGCCGCACCTATATTTTCCGATAAGGGGAAAAGAAAAAAAACAGCACAACGTATTTTCTCACTGGTTCCTTTATTTTTTCAAAAAAAAAAAGAAGATAAATGGGGAATGAAGAGAAACTGGGAGTTACGAAAGAAAAAAAACGACCGTACCGCTCGGGTTGATCACGGCGACTGCTGTTTTATGGTGAGGTTCTATGTTTTCATTTGCCGGTAACAGCGTTGCCAACATCTCGACCATCCAGCGGAACGCCTGCCTAAGGCAGTTTTTCGTTCTCGTCTTCATCTTCATTTTCATCGCTATCGCTGCTGTGGCTCACCCACGGTTTCATTTGATCAGCCGATGACGAGGTAACATTCGGTCCTCGTACCGATCATTCCGCTTGATTTTGGACACCTCATACGGCCCTAAGAACTTGGGGTACAGTTTAAGCCCGGCACCGAACTGCGCAAGTGAAGTCGCAACTAGGTCGTGGACTCGGTATAGTTGTGCTGCCTTCCGTTTCCGATTGAACCCCTTCCGGTTCTCTTCCTGCACTCTCGATATCTCTTCCTTGGTTTCCTTCCTCAGGTCATTTCGATGGTCCTCAAAATCGTCGAAGATGGCTTCCTCTATCATTTCGGCTAGTTTTGTATCCTCTGGACTCCTCATTGGAATACCGTACATCAGGTGGAACGGGCTTCTCTTTGTACTTCTGGAGGCTGAAGAGTTTAGCGCCTTCTGGAGGTTTGGAACGAACTTAAACCACTTCATCGGTTCGTCGAGAGATAATTTGGAAAGGACGTCGGTTATGGTCCGGTTGATCCTCTCAACATGACCATTTCCCCTTGGTACACCCGTAGTAGTTAATTGCAACGTGCGCGTTGTTCCGCTGCTTGCAGTATCCCGTGAACGCACCCCCCGTAAAAGCCGTTCCTCTATCGGTGATGACGCGTGCTGGATCCCCAAAAGTTTGACTCTTCCTTACCACCTCGTCCGACGCAGTGCTCTTCACTGGGTATATCCAACAAAACTTGGAAAAAGCATCGACGATTACTAATGTGATCCAGGTGAAGGGTAATCAGCGGCTCGTCTCCCTTCCTAGACGCCAGAATGCAGGCAACGCAGTTCCGTACCATTGCGTCTGCCTTCGCTGCTAACCCGGGAATGAAGTAGTCCTGGCGCGCCACTGCCATAACTCATTTTGCACAACCACGGCCTGTTTCGTGAACGGTTCTCAGAATCTCCATTTGAAGAGATCGCGGAACCACCAGCAACATCTGCCCGTCGACCACTTTGTACAAATGGTCTCTTCGCATAGTGAACCCTTCATACCCATCATTTTCCTCCAAGAGCCCCATTATCAGCTTGCAGTACTCATCCTTCTACTGCGCGCTTCGTATCCTATGTAAGAGGCCGTACTCAATCCTTAGCACCGGAGTATACCGACTTAAACAGTCGACGTGTAGCATTGCTGAAGCCGATCGGTGGACGACGCTGCAGTCAAATTCTTGTATGAGGAGTGCCCACCAAGCTACCCGAAATGCTTGACAGTCCGTGAACACGCGGATTTTTAACCCCAAAATGTAGACACGTAACTTTTTCAGACATTGTACAACTGCTAACAACTCCTGTTCGTAACTAGTGTAATTACCCTCTGCTGGAGTGGCTTTGAAACTTAAGTAAAACGTGGGGTGAAATTTTTCGCCTTCGTGCTTTTGCAGCAGGACGCCACTATAACCCACCTTGCTGGTGTCCGTGTGTAGCTCCGTTTCTAAATCCGGATTGAACAATTTCAGTACTGGCTCGCTACAGAGGTATTCCCTGAGAGTTTCGAAAGCTAGGATCTCGTCGTGACCGAACTGAAACTTGCTAGCCTTCTTTAGTAGATCTGATAGGGGCTTTGCGATCGATGAATAAGATGGAAAGAACTTACGAAAAAACCCGGTCAAACCAAGATAACTCTGGACATCCTTGGTACATTTAGGTTTTGCAAAATTCTGAGTTGCGATGATTTTTTCTCGTGGCGGTCTAATGAAGCCCCCCTCGAGAACATGTCTTAAAAATTCGATCGACCTACTAACAAACTGGCTTTTTTTCCAATTGATCATCAAGCCGTTTTCTTTAGCGACCTCCAACACCTGCCTTAACTTTTCCATATTCTCTTCCTCGTCCATAGATGCAATCACCAAATCGTCCATGTAGAATTGTACCAAACCCCTGCGAGTCAAATTCGAGAAAACCACGTCAATGAAGCGCATAAACACGGCAGGAGAGTTGCACAGCCCAAAAGGCGCCTTGAGAAATTCCCATTGTCCATCGGGAGTTATGAACGCTGTGTACTTTCGGCTATCCTCGTCGATGTCCACGTGAAAAAACCTGTTCTTCAGGTCAAGAGTAGTAAACACCCGTGCTTTGTGCAAGCCTTCCAAAACTTCCTGTAGTTTCCTGTAGTCTACGCATAGTCGATAGGATCTATCTTTCTTCTTCACCAGGACGACCGGACTAGCATAGCTGGAGTTACTCTGCTGAATTATACTATCGCGAAACCACTCCTCTACCTGTCCTCGAACGACTTTCCTCTCTTTCGGCGCAAGCCTACGAGCTTTCTGATAAACTGGAACCGAGTGTTCTAATGTAATCGTCATTTGAATGCAGGACACCTTTGGCCTCTCGGGCTTGTAGTTCCTCACTAACCCCTCAATCTCTCGTCACACACTGGCTCCCTCTTCCGGACAACTGTCACACACCCATCAATGGTGACTGCTGCGTCATCCAAAAAATCTTATCTGGAAGCAATCTATCTGGGACAACCCGAACCATAATTGCGAAGGCTTCATACCAGGCATGACCCCAATGACGATACGGGCATATCGGATCCAAGTCCACGTAGCGACATGCCGGGATGGGTTAGCCTATGAATCCCACAATCTCGGAGAACAGATTTTTTTATGAGGGTAGCACAGCTTCCGGTATCTATCAGGGCAGTATATGTTTGGTTTCTGTGTGGACACTGGTTGGCAAAATGGCCGTACCCGTTACAGACGAAACACCTCACTTCCCCACCAGGTTGGCTGTTTTGTGGACAGCGCTTTGCAATATGCCCATATCCGCTACATATGAAACATCTTGTTACTCGTTCACAGACCACGGTAGTGTACAGACGCGTTTCGGGTTTTCCTTAGTGACTTATTCGGTTTTCCATAGACACAGTTGGCGTAGTGCGATAATGCGCGGACGCAAATTTGTATCATTTCGCCCCGTCCCGCTATAGCCATTGTGGGATTAGCGGACGGCACAAAAACAACAGCGGTGACCTTGACCAATGAAAAAATTACAAGTGTTAAACGGAGGAAAAAACTAAGCCGAACATCAAGCTTAGCCAAACGCCCCTCACTTTGCACCTCTAAGGAAATGCTACTGAGTATTGAATTGGGGAGTGCGTCATCGTCTGCGGCAGCAATAGCAGCGCAACAACAAATACGCTATGAGTCAGATGGCGGATCCTCATACGTCTTTGATAGAGTGGCAGATTATAAAGGGGGTAAGAATAGCTTTGCCTCGTTGGTAACCTTTGAGTCGGAAGACGAAGTGAGATGAATTGAATGCTATTAATAGCAGCATCCTGCAACTCCAAAAAAAGGTGTTTGCTATTAAAGCTAAGCAAATCGCCCGATGACAAAGGGAACAAGAAGCTGTGGCGAGCGTCCAACAGCAACAGCAACAACAACTGCAGGAAAAAAGTGTGCAGAAACAACAGCATAAACAACAGCAGCAGCAGCAGCAACAACAACAGCAACAGCAGAAGAAGAAGAAGGAGAAGGTGCCTCCTATCAACTCCTACAAATTGGAGGTAAATGCTACCAAGGACCTGTGTAAGCTGGTCATTGGTAATAATTTTGATATTAAGAGATTGGGGAACGATCGCCATGTCATCCACTGCAATACAGTGCAGGGCTACGCAAATATGAAAGAGCTCCTAAAAGAAACGACGACGGAGCACTGCTCATTCACGCCGAAGTGTGAAAAGCGGCAATCAATGCTTCTGAAGTTGTTAGAACCGTCTTCTGGTCCTGAGGAGATCCTGGCAATGCTCAAGGAGAAGGAGTGCGAAGGACTCAAGTTTGTGGGGTAAAGCCATTTACCACAGCTAGAGCAAGGCGGGAGAAACTGAGTCTGCCGTTCTTCCTGGTGCAGCTCAGTCCCGAAAGCCGTCTGAATAGTCTAAGGAGTATCAATGTCCTAGACTACCAGGTGGTTCACTGGGAAAAATGAAAAAGGAGCGAAGGCGTTATACAATGCGTTCGCTGCCAGAGGTTCGGACACGCCGCGTCGAACTGTCAAATGCAGCCTCGATGCGTGAAGTGCGCAAAGAACCACAGTTCCGAGGAGTGTGCTCTGGGTAGGGACGGATCATCCGATAGGACGCAGCGCTCGTGCGTATTATGTGGGAACGTGGGACACACCGCAAACTATCGGGGTTGTCCTAAGTTCGCTGATATTAAGAAATCAAAACTGGCTCGGCAGCAGAAGGTGGAAGTCAAACGATCACCTGTGAGGCTTCAAACACCAGCCGTCACGCCCCAAATTTCCTACGTCCAAATGGCGTCAAGTAGGGGGGCTATGGTACAGCAAGCGACTGTTGCTTCTCCGGCGCCAATGCCGAGAGCAGCGGAAGCTGCACCTAACATGCTGGCCATCTTGCTCACAATGCAAGGGCAGATGGCTCGGCTGCAAAAGCAGGTACAAGAACAGGCCAAGCGGGTGGACCAGATCTACGCGCTGCTGCCGGGCCTAACGCAACACATGTCGTGAAGATCCTTGCGGTGAATGTTAATTCACTGATTAGGATCGAACGAAGAGCCGCGATGTTTAAATTGCTACAAGACCAAACTCCTGATGTGCTTTTCGCTAGCGAAACCAAGCTAACCGATAAGCACAAATTGGAGTACAATAATTATATTGTTAGAAGAAGAAACCGGCCCCGATCCAAACGTGGAGGCGGTGTCGCGATCTTCATTAAACAAGGTATAAAATTTCACAGAGTGTACAAGGGAGTGTTGCGCAGATTCCGGGTGTTGGAGGCAGTCGTCATTTACATCCCGCTCCGCAGTGGAAAGCGGCTGTACTTGGCCTCTGTTTATGCACCTGAGGCTCCAAAATCCACTTTATTTATTACTGAGCTCGACACGCTTTTTCGACTTCTGAGGCTGGAATCGAGGGAGAATTATTTTACAATCGGTGGGGATTTCAACGCTAAACACAGAGATTGGGGAAATAATTTGCCAAATACTAGAGGGAACCTATTACTCGATTGGTGGGGTCAGCACGATGTCATGTACAGACTCGGCCTTAAAGCGACGGATAACCCGTCGTTTCCCAGAGGCGGGTCTTATTTGGATCTACTGCTGTACGACGAACGTATACGACTGACAGGTACGAATTTACAAACGCTAAACTGTCTGCGCACATTCCTGTATGACAGCGACCATTGCGGTTTTAGCACCGAATTTACAGTTCCCAACGAAATTGCGGAATTGGAGGAGTTTGTCCAAAGATATTCCTACAACTACAGCAGGACTCGATGGACACGCTTCTCCGCAACCTTGACAAGAGCACTCTCCTCGAACACGCTCTACCCACCGTCCAATAGGAATTTGTCAAACGTGGAGATCGACAATTACCTAAAACAAATGGACGAGACAATTAAACAGACTATGGACACTACAATACCGCGGTATCGACGTACAATTAACGAAGACCTGTTCCGCAATCCTACTATTGACGCACTGAACCGACAGAAAAGTAGACTGCTGTCAAGACTCAAAAACTTGTACAGACAGTTAACTGACAGACAAGACCCGGAGATTAGGACACTGAAGTCGTCGATTAAAAATATTCAAACGTTAATAAAAGAGAATTACAGAATTTCTGTAAGTTTGTATTGGAACAACAGGGTTCGGGCTGTAAACACCAGCAACCCGAATATGTTCCCTCAAATAAACAAACTATTTCGGAGAAAAAATCAAAACGACCTTCAGTGTCTTAAAATAGCCCGGACAACAGACAACGAACGGTTACTGACAATAGCAGATATTAATCCAAATGAGGCCGCTGATGATGACGACTTCTTTGTGATCGAGGATCCACAGGAGAAGGTTGAGGCCATAGGAGCGACTTTCCAGGAAATATACAAGGCCACTGATACCATTGGACCTAATTATGACCTGGTGCACGACTTCTACATTCGAAATGAAGTAGAGAACTGGCGATCCGAGGGTTCTGGTTTCACCCGGTTCAGCGACGAAAATATGGCAAATAATGTCATTACCAGAGAGGGTGACCTACCCCCGTTCATTTCGAAGGAAGAGCTCCATGAGATCTTCGACACAATCAGGGCTAAGAAATCAGTGGGGACCGATGGTATTCCGAACATCGTGCTTCGACATCTTCCTCTAGAAGCGGTGGACATTTACACCACCCTGTTTAATAATGCAATGAATAATGCACATTATCCAGCGCATTGGAAAACGGCGGTGGTGCAACTTATCCCCAAAAAGGGAAAGGATATATCCAATCCAGCGAATCTCCGGTCGATAAGTCTCCTTCCGAATATCAGCAAGGTGTTTGAAAAAGTAATCAATAGAGCGCTATCTAGATGGGCTGAGGACAAACATATAGTTCCGGATAATCTATTCGGTTTTAAGGCGGGACATGATATCTCACATGCCGCGTCTAAACTGGTGTCCGATATCCAATGGAATAAAGGCAAAAACCAATGTACTGGTGCCTGCCTTGTTGACTTGGAGAAGGCCTTCGACACCGTATGGTTAGAGGGTCTTTTCTATAGGCTGACTAGGCTGGGAATCAGTAAACCACTCTTGTACATTCTTTATAATATGCTAATCAACAGAACGTACCTGGATTTTTAACGTAAACCACCTGTCATTAAGACCGTATGTTTACGAGGTGCCCATATACCCATAGGGAGCAAGGATACGCCTTGCCGTCGCTAAGAATATTCGCTTTATATTTATTAATACTACGCTTATATTTTATACCAAAGCAGAACTTCTGTTGGAGGCACAAGTTCCACCCTTGGTATGAATCGAGGCCGACCTAAAACCTCTTACTGCTCTTAGGGTCACAGCACCCAGTACTTCATTTGCAACTCTACAATGGGCAAAACCAAGGAATACCCGTACCCGCGATTTGTGTTTAAACCACAGCAACCATGACGCTCCCACAAGGGGGCCTACCTCTAACAAGTCAGGCCCGGACCGAAATCCGGGGGGCTCCTGACTCCCATGGTACCGTGATTTAAGTCCTGATATGGACTACCGGTGGTCAAGCCGATAACAAAACCTAGACAAGACTGTAATCTGAAGATGTTTACGATAAGACCAGTAAGAATAATCTGCCCCCGCTTTTTATTAGACAACGTCATTGATGGGCGAAGCCTTGATAATTGGACGGAAGCCCATGCTAACCAACAGACAGTTCATCGTGAAAAATGGTGATGTGACTTCTGTTGGAATATTTCAAATTAAAAGTGGTCTTCAGCAGGGCGCGGTCAATTCGCCGATCCTATTCAACATTTATACAAGCGCCTGATAGGTTCACTTCCCCACACAGAACAGGTCCAAAAATCGAGGTCATTAATACTCTCTTGCAGCGTGACTTCGATAAGATAAGACGATTTTGTGATGACTGGAAGTTGAAAATCAACTTTCAGAAGTCGGAAACCATTCTCTTTAGGACGCCGTTGTCTGGAGCCTCTAGGGATACCAGGAAAAATTGGCGAAAGTTCTCGATCATTGGACAACATGGACAGCCTCTTGCCTGTCGAAATATAGTCAGATACCTTGGGATCTGGCTAGATCAATATCTGTATTTTAACAAACATATAGATGTTGCTCTGGCCAGAGCCAAAGGCGCTTTTGCCCTTACAAAGAGACTGTTTTATAGCAGCCAACTCGATGCGAGGGTAAAGGTAATCTGCTACATGGCCCTTATCAGGCCCATGCTGGTATTCGGATGTCCCGTGTGGTTCAATGTACGATAAAGTTTAATGGAAAATATTCGGGTGTTTGAGAGGGCTTGCCTTCGCTTATACAGAACACCAGAGTCGGAGTACAAAAAATTTTATCCTAATCAGGTCCTTTACAACAGGGCGAACCTAATACGAGTGGACAACTTCGTAATTAAGCTGACTCGAAGGCACATTGCAAGAGCAATGACCTCGAAGAATAACACTGATATCTGGGGCTTACTACTCCAATTACCTTTACCACGAGAGTGTGCGCTCTGACGGCTTCGTTCCACCGGAAGCATTCCTCTACCTAGATCAGATAGGGTTGATCCAGGATAGATCAGCGGTCCCGTTAATCTTTCATGTCGCTCGGAGAGCTGGGGACAGGCGACTCAACTACAACAGAGACGTCGCACACGGCAGTGTGCATCGTCTCAGGTTCAGTAGGGTGGTGGGGAATCGCGATAAGAGGGATGTCGTTCGGCAGCATCAGCAGTTCTGGTGGTTGAATGATGGAGAAGATGCTTCGTCGTCGTTTCCGTCAATTACGCACCAGCCTCACTAATGAGGTAGAGCTGACCAGTAGCGATGTTCGACTTTTCCTGCTCTTTAATGTGTTCATAAATTTTTAGTTTATCCTTCAGTTGACTAATTGAAATAGCCTCGTACAAGATTGTTTTATTTCTCGCGTCATCCGGGATTCCCTGGATGATATCCGTGAGTACCAGTTTGTAATAAAAACACAAATGAATTGTTGCTCAAATATCTTTATTTCATTATCCTTTACAAATCGCAATTCCTAACCTTTGACACGAATTACTCTCCTTCTACGTCCTCCTCCACGTCTACGTAGACGGTTAATCCTTCGATTGTTCTGAAGACGTTTTCTCATTAAGTACTGATTGTAACGCTTGCGTCGATTACGCCTTCTGCGGCGCCTCAGCCTCCGAAGCTTATTTGCCCTACGACGACGTAGCTGCAAACGTCGCCTTCGTTGAGCCAGTTGAATTCTCCTCCTCCTTGCCTGTTGCCTAATACGGCGAATCCGATTTTGACGCCTTCGAATAGCATTCAATCGCTGTCTCCTTAAAATCTGTCGTCTTCGATTATTTCTGCGTATAGCATTATTTCTACGAATAATTCTGTTAAGACGTCTAAGACGCTCCCTATCGTAATTTCTACGATTAGCTGCACGTCCAATTTCTTGGCGCTCGAAAGCACTTTGTTCATATTCGGTTAAGAAATCTCGAAAGGTGCCTCTTCTGGTCTTGGCTATGGACGGGACTCTTGTAAATGTATTGATCGGAGTAAAGGCGACACGGTTTTGATTTTTTGGAGGGTCCTCATCATCGTCGTTGTAATTTTCGTTGTCATCTTCATCTTCATCTTCATCATCATCGTCATTTTCATATTCATCGTCATCATTTTGATCTGGGTAGTCGTCATCTGTATTATCATCCAAGGAATTGCGTCTTAAACCTTTGTAGTCTTCGTCGTCGTCAAGAGGTTCGTCGTCATCAAGAGGTTCGTCTTCGTCTTCGTCTTCTTCTTCATCTAGCTCTTCGTCCTCTAGGTCTTCATCATGGTATTTATAATAGAACTGATCCCTTTCATGAGACCTACGAATTGGATCGACGGGTGGTTCGACGGGTGGTTCGACGGGTGGTTCGACGGGTGGTTCGACGGGTGGTTCGACGGGTGGTTCGACAGGTGGTTCGACTGGAACGGTGGGGTCGACTGGAACTGTTGGATCGACTGGAACGGTGGGATCGACTGGAACGGTTGGACTAGTTGGAACGGTTGGAACGGTTGGAACGGTTGGAACGGTTGGAACGGTTGGATCGATTGTGGTTGGCACGGTTGTGGTTGGGCCGGTTGTGGTTGGGTCGACTGGTACGGTTGGTGGTTCGGTGACAGTTGTTGTTGTAGTTCCAGGTGCGGCTGTCGTTGTTGTCGTTGTTTGTTTACCCCATAGCGATAAAATTTGCTCCTTAATGGCTCCAGTTATCCTTGGATTTGGACGGACGTTTTCATACTTACCAACTGGAGCACGTTTTTTATAAAGCCGATATCTCGATGGAATTCTTTCGAACTCATTATATCCTGCGTAAATAAAATAAAATTTATTCAAGTAAATTTAGCGTCTTATTTTATGTTCAATGTCAACCTCTAGCTTCAATTGCTGCTACTGCAAACAGTAGCAATATCAGGCAAATATTAAGGACTCTCATGTTAAAAAATTCCTTTCATATTAGCTCAAGATCGAACGTTGAAGTACACTGATTTCCAAAACTTGTCTGAGTCTATTTTATAGTGTGAATTCTGGCAGGAACATTCAAATTGAATTTACATTTTTGCGACAAATCTCAGAGATTCCGATAACCCTTTACATAATTAATTAATCGCCCCAAGACTTAATATCTGTGATAGCCTGATAAAAGTCGGTGACACACCTGAAATGATTTGCGTTATAAATGCTAATTCGAAAAACTGTCCCTCTTCTGGTTCTTATTCTTTGACCAGTGATGAACTCTTGAACTGCGAATGACATATGACAATAATGCAAATGATTCTCGCATATATTGTAGTAGTGAGTGAGAAAGAGCTTGCGGTGACAAAATGTTGGTGATTTATTATGCGTCCATAACTAGCTAAGCAAACGAACAATTGTTTTGGCCAGCACAATTTCAATCAAAGTAACTTTCTAAACATGCAATACATTAGAGTCGGTGGCATTCTAGATATTTGGATGGACGAGTACATATGTAGCTGTTTAAATTTTATATTGTAAGGACTTTAGACTTGATGTTCTGAATGTCCTATATGCTTGGATAGTTAAACATGATATTTACATCTTATTTGAGATATGTTCCTGAGTTTTGTCGGCCAGAAACGCTTAAAATGTTTGTACACAGCACGGGCGATGGAAACTTAGGTAGGAAGAAAAGAGAGGTGCCGGTGTACATTGGTCTTAAATGTTTGTAGATAATAGAAGAAATCTTCGACAGTGGCTTTCTTATCCTTTATGATGAGCATGTGCGTATAAGATTGATGTCTCCAGACCCTTTGTCTTCAACTCTTTTAAAAATAAATCCACGTAAATGTTGTTGCTATTCGTTCCAAGAGATGGATGTTGGACGGGCTGATGGGCGGACTTTTAGGGATCTTGCTTAAAATTACAAGTAAGTTTCTACATATTCGTAAAACTGACGGCTAAGCGAGTGATAGTTCGCAAGTTACTACCGTAGATACGCATGAAGAAATTACATCAAATCCTAGAATGACTTCATACCATAAAGGATCCAAAGTTTGTGCTGACTATAACAATGTGTTGAATCTGACTGTACAGGTGGAGTATATACGAAAATAGATGATGCATCAGTTCTTCACTTGACTGACATAAATAAATTTAAGAAGAGATCGTCGGAGGAAGGATGCTATTCGTCAGAGTTGTCATAAGATGCGAATTCAATATGGGAGTTCGGCTAATATCAGGATTTATAGACTTCTGTGAATGTGTAAGTAGCATAAAGTATCCATTACGTGGCCTGTCTAACTCTGGACAGTCGATACCATACGGCTTCAGTATACTAGATCTTCGGTTTCTTAAAAATGCAAATGTCACCGTTTTGCACCAATGCTAACAAATATTTGATCCAGAAGGTGAATAGAAAGAATCACCCCAGCATCGAATAAAGTGTACTAAGGAAGGAAGAATTCGCTTTTCGAGAGCCTTGTCACCAACCAATAGGAAATTGTAATAGCATTTAACCAGTTTTCCTAGCAGTTGAACATGAGAGGGTGAGATTCGGTCAACAAAAGTATAGCACAGAAATTAAGAAACTCTGGCGGACTACCTTTGAATAATTCCAATGCTTAAGGCTATGCTTAAGGGTACAGCATGCATGTTTAGTGTCCTAGCGGGGCAGTGTAGTATAGAGATTCTTATATAGCATTCTCTCTATGAATAGAACAGATTCTGGGCCAAATCCTTAACCAAAACTTCGAAACTTTATTTGAAAAATGTCAATGGCCATGAAAGCGCTTAATGCATAAATTGATTCAGCCATCCTACTCTTCCAAGTAAATGCAATTTGTCCAGCCCGTTCTTAAAATAGGTGAATCTTTTTCTCTCTTCTCATATAGACCCACTGCACATAGGAGCCTTCTTTCCATGGTTATGGAAACGCTAATAAACACACTGTTTGAAGCGGATTTAATAACTTCCTTAGGAATTTTAACTGGTCGTTATGTTTCCTCGATAACGACGTGGATGCCGCTGCTGATATGTCACAGACTAATTCTCTTTGGAATGAGATCATTTATCCCCCAAACGACTTGAGCTGTAAAGAGGCTGTCAGGTTTAGAGAAATGTTTTTTTCGGTCCTACCAGACCAACCCGACAGAGGAAAACCGAAAAAAGTTTAAACGAGATAGACATGACAGCAACGCCTTTCTGAGGCTACCAAAAACTGAGGCGAAAAGTACTGCAATGTCCCAAAGGCAGTAAAAATGTTTGGTCATTCATCAAAAACATTAGAAATTCTGCCTCATCGTCCGTCCCAACTCTCATTTACAATGACATTCCGGGCAGCTGTCAGCTCTTTGGAAAAGGGCAATCTGCTTGCTGCACACTTTGCCGCTAGCTCAACAGTCCCAGATTGTGCTTTGTCACCGCTTACACTTGAGTGCATCGAATCTACAATGGGACGAATTCACTTTCGCCCTCGTGTAGTAGCAAGAGTACTTAAAGATCTTCTGAAGAGCTGTTCTTCCTCGCTGGCAAAACCACTGTGTAAGCTTTTTCATCAATCCTACACTTTAGGACTCTTTCCGAGTAGATGGAAAACAGTATTTGTCCAGCTCGTCCCTAAAAAAGGCGAATCTTCTTCTCTCTCCTCCTACAGACCCATTGCACTGACGTCCCTTCTCTGCAAGGTCATGGAAACGCATCAGCTCATGAAATATCTCGAAACACGAAAACTTCTCAATGACGGGCAATATGGTTTTCGTTATTTGGCGGATGGACTCTTAATGGGTCATGCCAGCTCCTTGTTTCCGAACGGGTTACTGGCAGCGAAATATCCAGTCGCTTTTGCCCAAGGTATTCCCAAAAACTACCTGATATTCCGAGTTAGTGTGTAAGGGGCTAACTACACGGGCAAGTAAAATCCAAACTGTTCTGAGGCCACCAATGTTTGTTCGTTGTGCGAATGTTTGGACCATAGGCCACTCTCAAGTAAACAATAAGCGAAAGCCCGATGTAAATAAAACAAATATCATCGTCGTACAAAAGGAGTAGAAAAACTGTAACATGGACCTGTACTTCAAGAGAAAACAAATGCAGCGCCAATTTGGGTGCGGACTTGTTATAAGTGATAGATCATTGCCAGGTGTCTTAAAATGTTGCGGCGTGAGTGAACACATTGTAGCAATCCTCATCAATACTAAGCTCTTCAACATTACCCTGGTATCGTGTCTACGAGCTCCTCAACAAAACTTATAAGCACTGCTTAGATATGACGTTAAAGCATATTAGTTTTGAACCACTTCCTAGTTGCAGTCACAACAGATGACTAATGTCAGTAGATTTGACGATGAAAGGCTGCAATCACAACAAACCGCCTGAAACTTGGCTGATCGCTGGATCGCTGGACCGCTGGATCGCTGGACCGCTGGATCGCTGGACCGCTGGATCGCTGGATCGCTTTATTGTTGAAATTCTGAGAAATGATAAAAAATGCCGTAATTAGTGTGCTTGCTTTCACATGGCCGTTCCCTCACAACTCACTTATGAAATGGCAGCTCGTGCGCTCAAAGACTCTTCGACTCCTACTCCTACGACTGCGAAGGAAGACCGGAATGGACAGTGAAGGAAGAACTCATTTTAGGTGACCCGTATATATGGGAGGTGACTTCAAAAATTTTGGACTGCAAAACTTGAACCATTCTGCTAAAAACTGGGCCAACTGAACAGGTTTATTGGTTGAGGACCTGGTTCACACCAGACTGCATCAAATAGGTAAGTAAGATAGAAGTTTTTAGGAAAATCGTGTTTCGCTCTAGCTATGTATAGCTATGTAGAAAAAGCTAACAATTTTTTTCTAATAATAATCGCATTTCGTGTCGTATTTATGTTCTGTAACAACCTTCAACAGTCCTAATGAATTATTTATCACCAAAGATACAATCAGACTGAAGTAAGCAACATTTATTGTTGAAAGTACCTTTGATAGTCTCCAATCGGTGGTCCACTAAAAGTTGTTTTCTATTTTCTGAACTCGAAAACATCATGTCACACTTTTACTTTCATGATAAAAAGTGTCAAACGCTTTCATTAATTAAAATACAAATGTGGTTGTCGAGAAAAGGCGGAACTTTCTTGTCAGAATTTTCGTAATGAGAATTCCGATTTCATCGGGGGGTTTTGTTTTGACAGATGTCAAAATCAGACTTGGATGCGTGTTTTCTGAACTTGTCTTAGATACTTCAATTAGTTTAGACAGCTTTTTATGATCGATGTGTGCAGTTTGCCGTGCCTTACTGACTGTTCTCTAAACGGAAATCTCATTACATTTTTGGACCAAAATTCAAAAACAAAAAGTCAAAAATTTAAAAGCTATTTCAGCTGACGAAAGCACCTTCTCGTCTAGGAATTTTTAAATTGGTTCAAAAGTTTGAGCTAGGGCAAGTCAGTTATGTGTACGCTTCGGCCAAGAATACGGCCAGCTCAATACGCGACATGTTTGTCAATTTCAAGCTTATTTCAAGAATTGGCATATAATAAGCAATAGTCCACTGAATTTTGTATAAAGACTTGGGCCATACGTATTAGGTTCAAATTAACTATGAAAGAAGTTAAGCCTGCTGACCATTAGCAGCGTCGTAACTTTATTAACTGGGTCTTGGAAATGCATCATGTGACATACACAGGGTTAGTGCTCCGCGGCGTCGTCATCACTTTCACAGCAAGCATCGCAGGATGTTATGTTACTAATGCCCAGCCCATTTTAGTGCTTTGCAAAGTGTAGTGCCCTGTGACGACACCAGTAATCAACCTGCAGTCTTTCTTGCTGAGGGGCAGTAGAAAGGCCGTTAACTTCACAGAGATGTCGGGAAGCCTGCATCCCGGAGAGCTATGCCATCTGCAGATATGCTCATACGAGAACCAACTGTCAATGGAAGCCTTAACAGAACCAACGTAGGTTCGGGTCCTGAAAAACTCTCCGCTGAACCTTGTCTGGCAAGTTCATCGGCGATTTCATTCCCTTGATCCCATTGAGACCTGGGACCCGGTCAAGAGTCACTGAATTTAGCCTTTCGTGATCTCTTGCATTCTTAAATTAGCTCGGAGGTAAAAGGGTTCAGCAAGGCTCTAAGCGAAGCTTGGCTATCGCTACAGATGTAAATGCTTCGCCTTTCTACTAGTTCTCCGCAACATAGTTTGCTGCCATCAGGATTGCGTAAATCTCCGCTTGGAAGACGGATGCGAGATTTCATAACGTGAAGTGAAATCTAGCGTTGTCGTCCTCTAGAAAGACACCAGCGCCACATCCTATATTGGCTTTGGAGCCGTCCACGAAGACCCGACTACATTCCATTCTTAACTCAGATTCTGGTCGAAACCGGTCAAGGGCACAGGGAAAGCCGATTTCGTATTTCTGATGTCATTACATCGGACGGCATGTCCATAAGACCAAAATCGTGAGAAAGCCGACTCGTAAGTTTATCAAAGCTGCAGTGCGTGTTTGAGTGCAGCGCATGATGTGAATATAAAGGGAAGGGAGATTCATTATTCCGTCTAGAGCGGAGTCGAGACTGCTGAGGAAAGCTCCCATGCATCCGAGACAAACCGTTGGAGTCTGGTAAAAGCAGCAATCATGTATTTTCGCGAGAGCTTATTCCACCAGACAACCGACGCATATAATTGGCCTTATCATAGCCGTGTAGATCCAAGGGACCTTTCTCGGTGACAGGCCTCATGTCTTGCTGATCGTTCCTCTGCACTGCCAGAAGACCGACAGCGCCTTAGATGTTTTCGACGTAACATGCTTAGCCCAGAGGAATTTGTTATCCGGGATGACACCCAAAGCTTTGTTAAAAAGCATAATTGTCACATCTGAGACTTAAAGTTTCCTGACCACTGTTCCAGTCAACAACATTGGCCACAAAAATCATGCGATTTAACGCTGTGCGACTTCTCGTTTGGGGTCGAGTGAGAGAAAGGCTTATACCAACGCTCACCACCAGCCAACTAAAGCATTTTTCGTGCACTGCTTATCGTTGGGTGGTCTCTGGACTTGCTCAAAGCTATGAATCAGAATCAGGATAGCAGTTTTTCCAAAAAGGTTAGTGAAATACGTGTTAATAGGACTAGAGACCCTGCTTATTTGCATATAACTAAAGAAGCTTTTGTTCCCAACTCACAAGGGGCTCTCGCTTATGACTTTTAGAATAGACTCTAGAACCACAGGCTACCCCTAGGTATGGAAATAGCAAGGCAACGACTGCTTAGCCAGGGCTGCAGTATCCGCTTTTAGTAATGTCGCAATAGCCATCACGGCTTTCAATGTCAAATATTCTGAAGATGGTTTACTTTGTTCTATCGTTAGTGCTGTAGGATCTGTTGTTGGAAAGTTATTTAAGTTTGGAGCTAAGTTTTTGAAAGAAACTTCATTTCTGATGATGTGAACCGTAGTTCGGCTTTATGCAAGAATTTTTTTGAAATATATTTTCAACTTTAAGGCACTAAAGCTGTCAGGTAAACAAGATCTAAAATGGAAGGTTCGAACGTGATCTGAATTACACGGTCATCGGTGAAGGACAAGAGACCAAAAAGACTGTCAAATTTGATACACTAATAAGTCGAATTTGGATTGTCTATGACATCAGGAATTCGATCGAAATATCTCGTTTCGCAGAAATTAAGAACTCTCAACTGACGTCTTTCTGGATGTCAGCATATTAAAAATTGCAAGCTAGGATATATATATATAGAGTCTTCCAATAGGGACTTCCAGACTTTGACAGTTGATAGTGGCCATATTGTTGAAGCTACATTTGTCAAATTGGCTGTCATTTATTCTGTCTGTTTTGCCAATTACAATGGATGGACATGACGTTCAACAACTCGGCCGAATGATAAAATTGTTTTATCAAAATGGGTGTGTTTTATTGCGACAAAGTCGACTTTAGAGGATGCAGAGATGGTAATGGGAGAAGAGTTAAGGCTGTTGTGGATCGCCAGTAGGACGCCTCGACAGGGCGCGTCTAGCTGTAGATATAATGTAGCATAGTACAAAAATCGTGCCTTGCGGAACGCCATTGCAAAGTTTCGGCATAATAGAAACGACTACGTCAAACGAAATTTATTGATATCTGTCGTGAAGTTATTTTGAGATTAATTTACGACACTCTTATCCAATTTGAATCTGGAATGAAGCTTACGGCAATATTTGCCACGATTTACCAAATCAAATGTCGACGAATTGGCATTCTTCTGCAGAGTTTCTCTCTACAGAAACTAAAGAGGTTCTTATTTTATAAATTTGGATCAACAGCCATATTACCGGAATGAAACTATTTACGGGTTAGACTAAATGTTCTTTAGTGTTAACATTTGTATTTAGTTTGGAAGAATATTAAAGCTGCTTACGTCTACGAATTTCCAACTTTGCGAGTTGTATTCACCGGTGAAGGATTAATTTTTGGTTTGTGAGAGGCTTTGTCATGTCATTAACTTCTTTGCACCTAAAGTGCAAATGGGATCTTTAACAACGAATTTACGAAATAGCTCAGTAACCACCGATTCGAATAGAACCACTTTATAGGTTCAAAGGAAACTTGGTTTGTTGCTTTGAGCGGATACAAACTTTTTCGAGGAGTTGCGATTTATGTTAAAAATGGTGTGTTTTGTAAACAGAAATGTCACTCGCCAAATGGGTCACTTGTTCAGTATTTTTTTTGCACAAATTATACGCGGCGAAAGAAGTATTTGCTTAGGTGTTGTGTATAGGCCAAATCGAAATATTGACTTGACAACCATTTATGAAGTAGTTGAAGAGGTGTCGACATGCTCAACCAATATGATTATTTGCGGTGATTTTAATAGTAACTTGTCGTGTGAAAGTCTCTTAATCGAGAACATGCAATCATTTGATCTACAGCCGGTAAATAATGATGTTCCTACTCATTTCACTAGCTTCTCCAGCACCCTATTAGATTTGTTTTTCGTAAACAATACCGACAAGGTATTACTTTACAATCAGGTTGCTGCACCAGCATTTTCTAAACACGACTTATTGTTTCTTACATACGATTTTGATATTGGTGATTGCGTAGAAACATCAAATTATATGTATAGGTATTTTAAAAATTTTGGTAGGCCTTCTCTTGAACAGCATGTTAATTCTATTCCATGGAACCTCATTTATTGTATGCCCTCACCAGATGAACAAATGGATTTCATCAATAAAAACATCAACCTTCTTTTTGATATATGCATTCCAATCAGAAGAGGGATTGTAAGAGATAGAATAAAAGCGTGGTTCATGAATGAAATTCGAGAGTTGATGTTGCAAGGTGATCAGGCGTATCGACGGTGGAAACGTTTTCGGGAGGAAGAGCTTCATCAAATCTATAAAAACTTGCGTAATAGTGTTATCCGTGAAATAAGAACTGCTAAGATGCAATTTTATTCCAACCGCTTCAGTTCTACATCCGACGGTCGTAAAATATGGAACAATATTCGTGAACCAGGAGTCGGTAAACAAAAGTTAAGTTGTCCTACTAATATCGATCTTAATGACCTAAACCGCAAGTTCTTATCAAGTTCAAATTCAAGTGCCTCTGTTGATAATTGTGTGTTTGATGGTACTGTTCTATCAACTGCAACGTCTTTTGCTTTCAAAAGGGTGGATGATGCGGACATAATAGAAAGTTTCCTGTCTGTTAAATCAAATGCTATACGAGTTGATGAGATTCATCCGATTTTTGTTAAAGCAATTTTACCATCATTGCTACCATTTATCACGGACGTTATTAATACAGTTTTTATGACTGGCATTTTTCCTTACCAATGGAAATTAGCAAAAATAATTCATATTCCTCTAAACCCTATAGGTGATGAATTCAGGTCAATATCAATTCTGCCTTTTCTCTCAAGAATATGTGAACGGATTATGCATAAACAACTTAATAAGTTTCTTATGAACAATAATTTGCTGCTTCCGGTTCAGTCAGGTTTCCGTGCAAAGCATAGTTGTACTACAGCTTTGGTCAATGTAGTTGAAGACATAAGAGATAGACTGGATAATGACAATGTTACGTTCTTATTACTACTGGATTTTTCTAAGGCTTTTGACATGGTAGATCACTCTATTCTGATCAATAAATTAAGGCACTACTTTTCCATTTCGCCTTCTTCAATTAATTTAATCTCGTCATATCTTAGTGAAAGAAAACAGGCTGTGCCAATAGATGGTGTCCTATCTGATTCTTTTCCCTTAACTAAAGGTGTTCCCCAAGGATCGATCTTAGGGCCTCTCTTATTTTCAGTCTATATTAATGATATAGCTTCTGTAATATTGAATTCATCGAAACACATTTACGCTGATGACGTTCAAATTTATCAAAGCTGTCCCTTAGGCCTCATTGAGAATTGCGCTAGTGATTGAAATGAAGAGCTTCAACGAATTTCAAATTGGTCGCCAAAAAGTTGTTTAGTACTAAATCCAGGAAAATGTAAACGTTTAGTTATCTCTAAAACTATTCTTGATTTAATTTCCCACATTTAATGCTAAACGCCTCAAAAATTGAATTCGTTGACTCTTCGAAAAATCTAGGCGTTGTCTTCAATAGAACACTAACGTGGAACAACCATATAAATTTTATAGTGGGAAAAACATATGGCGTTCTTCGAACACTATGGACTGCCTAAAAGTGTACACCTACACGACAAATCGGACTCGGTCTGCTTCGAAGGGAAGACCAAAACCAGCGTCATGGTATCCATCCAGCAGGAAGGCCTCCCTACCGACCCTATCAGTCTCAGGAACCTTTATGTCAGGCACCACGAGATTTTTAGCATATCCCCTCAGAAAGTAGCAGACGACCTTGCTGCATTCGGCCACTACGTTCACTCTAAACGGGTCTTACACGATAAATTTTTTCATCCATAACGTGCCATCCATCCCGCCCTACATCTCTACCCCAGAACATCCCTCTTACATTTTACTACCAGATTGTAAGAGGTCTTCGCTCTAAAACCAATGCTGTCCTACGTCAATCTCATCCTCTTCCCTTTGATATTTACGCCTTGACTGAAACCAAAACTGAAACCCCCTACTTTTAATGTTTTTCGCGACGACGATCCTACCCGCCCACATGATGATTCCCCCTGTCGAGGCGTCCTACTGGCGATCCACAACAGCCTTAACTCTTCTCCCATTAGCATCTCTTCATTCTCTAAAGTCGACTTTGTCGCTATAAAAATATCATTCCCCTTCAAGTCTCTTTACGTTTTATGTTGTTACATCCTGACAGCTCAACCTACCGATTCTTACCAACTTGTTATCGATGCGATCGACTATTTAATTGACCTGTCTGACTCTACTGACGATATCTTTGTTTTCGGCGACTTTAATCTTCCTCCGCTACAGTGGATTCCATCAGACGATCAATCGTTCTTTTTGCTTCAAATGCCAACTCAGCTAAGGAATGTCTCTTCTTAGATCGCTTAACAGACTCAAGTCTATGCCAAGTCAGTGGTGTAACCAACTATATGGGCAGGCAATTGGACCTTATTTTCACAACTGATTCAATTAACTCCTCAGTCTCACTTTGTCCCCTATCTATCTCTACAATCGACAACTACCACCCCCCCCCTTCTACTTTCATTTTTTCATAACTCTTCTTTCCAGTCCACTCCTCCCACAACTCTCTCATCCTACGACTTTCATAAAGCAAACTTTCACAAAATCAGTAGCTATCTTAGCAGATCCCCCTTTAACTTTCACAACCTAAGCGTAAATGATGCCTTATCCATTTTTTATAAAGAAATATTTAATTCTTTTAGCCTTTAAGTTTCGTTTTCTTGCCTTAAAACATAATCTACTAGTCCTCCCTGGTATAATCGCAAGCTTCGTTCCTTACGAAATAAGAGAAACAAGTTATGGGCTGTTTTCCTGCGTACCAGATCCTTTTCCGACTATTCCAACTATCTTGGTGTTTATTTTCATTTCACCGAACTTTACGATTCCCTTTACCAGCGTTACCTTAACAATGCGCAAGTCAACCTTATAAATGACCCTAAGTCCTTTTTCCAATTTGTTAACTACAAAAGAAAGTCCGATGGTTACCCTCCTTCCCTCTCTTTCAACAACAAGTCATCAACCGATCCACTCACCATTACCAACCTATTTGCCACCTTTTCTAAACAATCCTTCACCAACGACTCCTTTGTACCAGATCCATCCTATTTTCGTTACCTACTGAACTTCTCCAACGGCCCACTTCTATCTCACATCTTGGACCCCTCCTATATCGAATATAAATTACACCAACTCAATGACGAATTTACACCCGGTCCAGATGGCCTCCCTGCCATATTTCTTAAAAAATGTTCTTCGTCTCTTTCCCTTGCCCTTTCTGATCTCTTTCGTCTATCCCTGTCACAAGGAGAATCTCCTCAGGTTTGGAAAACCTCCTTTATAACCCCGATCCACAAAATGGGATCAAAGAACGAAATAACAAACTATCGTCCAATCGCTAAACTCTCCCATATACCCAAACTCCTCGAAAGTATTTTGTATGAAGCTCTAAGCTTCCAATCACTTATTTCCCCTGGACAACATGGCTTCCTAAAGGGTAGGTCAACCACCACAAATCTCGTTGAATTCATATCCTTTGCCATCTCTGCCCTAGAGAACGGCAACGAAGTCGATGTAGTTGCAACCGATTTTAGCAAAGCCTTCAATAAAATCTCTCATCGATTAATACTCTTCAAATTGTCTGCCATCGGCTTTGAATTCATACTGTTAAAATTGATATCCTCTTACCTCGAAAACCGTTTTTACATTGTTCACTTTAGGTCAGCCCACTCGGCTCCATTTTTGGCCACCTCTGGAGTTCCTCAAGGCAGCCATCTCGGTCCTCTTCTTTTTGTATTAACCATAAATGATCTCGATAGGATCATCAAACACTCGTCCGTTTCCCTTTATGCCGACGATACCAAATTTTTCAAAATCATTTCCTCTCCCCATGACTCCTTCCTCCTTCAACAAGACCTTGATAGTTTTTCGATCAGATGCCTCAAAAATTGTTTGGAAGTTAATATCGCCTAATGCCAATCCATCACCTTTTCACATAAGCGGCTCAAATCTCCTCCCCGACTCTACCTTCTCCACAAGCAACCTATCTCCTCCGTTGAATCTCTTCGCGACCTCGGCATTTTGTGTGATAGGGAGCTCAACTTCCGTTTGCATATGGATGGGATAATCCTTAAAGAAAATTCTGCACTAGGTTTTGTAAAACGATGGTCCGAAGAATTCACCAACCCATACGTGACCAGGTCCCTCTATATTACCTTCGAAAGCATCCAGCGCCGTTTTCTTCGATTCGCTCTTCGAGGTTTGCCCCCCCTATCAAAACCGTCTCAACCTTATTAACCTAAACACCCTTGAGGAACGCAGAGATGCAGCCGACTTTCTCTTCATTCATCGACTTCTTTCAGGTCAGGTTGAATGCACGTCCCTTCACAATTCTATTTTCCTCAACACTAACCCTCGTAATCTACGTACCCCTCGTCTCTTCTATCTCCCAACCCACCACACCACCTATGGCGCGAACGAACAAATCTCCCGCATGCTACGAAAAATTAATTCAAACCCTAGCGTCTTTGACTTCCACCGCACCACTTCCTACTTCAAATCGGTTCTCCTTCACCACAATAACCAAACTTAGTTTTAAGTTTTAGTTTAAGTTTAATTTTAAGTTATAGCTTGTATTAAGCCGAATAAATGGGGTATAGTTGGATTCAAGACTCCTAGCTCTTAAGGCCATGGCTATTCTCCCAAACGGCGTGATCCTGCTGGTTTTGTTCTACCCCATTGAGTTTTGACCGGAGCTAATATTGAGTTCCTTCTAGAAAAACAAAAACATTTCTTCGCATACTAGGCCTCCTGACCGAGCAGCCCGATTCGGGAAGAAGGCACAACAATGAGCTTCATGAGCTGTACAAAGGCATGTGGTACTAAGAATGCTTTGACTTGGTCAACATATTTTTTTTGATGACATATACGAGTGAGCAAAGGCATTAAATGGCGGACAGCCTTACAATATATTTTCAGGAGTCGTCCTGGGGAAACTAGCGTAACCTAGACTTTGGCTTCAGGATAATGAAATTGCAGAACCATAATTGTGATGTAGTCTCTGAAAATTTCCTGTTAATACCACATGTGGAATATACGAACCAACCGATGGCGAGCACTTGGCTCTTTATACCACCTGGTGTACCTTTCCGTCAGTTTAAACAAATATAGAATTTAAGAAAATTTTATTTGTATTAGTGAAGTCTTTATTTTTACTCTTTTGTTTATTGAACATTTAAATAGTGGTGGACTTGTTTTTTCATTCGGTTATTAATAGTCTCCTCTACGTTTAGAGTTTTTCCTTTTGCTTTTCTTTGGCTTAGTCCTAGTGGATCGCCGTTTACTGTTTTGGTGACGGTTATGCGTTTTCCTGTTTGAATTATACTTTCTGCGATTTTGTAGTTTGCTCCTATTGGTGTTTCTATGATGGTGAGACTTCCTCAAATGAGATTTTAAGTTACGCTTGCGGAAACGCTTACGACGCCGGATAGCACGTTCTTCTTCGAGGTCATCGTATGCATCATCATCGTCGTCGTCATCATCGTCGACGACATACTGTGACGATCGAAGGTTTTGGTATTCTTGCTCCTGGTTGAAACGGAGAGCCTCACGAAGTACGTAGGTAGGAACAAATCCAATTAGTTGTTTGGCTTCTCGATTCTAAAAAAAAAAAAACAGAAACGGATCATATTACAATAGCTTCAATGTTAGGCGTTTTGTTTCATTTGTTTTACAGTGCCTGAAGTGTTTTTCGCGGTAATGTTAATGGGTTCAGTTTGAACTTCTGCTCCTTCATCTTGAAGAGGTTTCTCAGCAGCAGCCCGAATTTTCGAAAGAATTTCTTGGATTTCCGTGGAGGCCACATTATCCGGCTTCTCTGCGATAGCTTCAATTGATGAATCGTCCTCGGAGTTACTTACGAATACACTTTGATCTACAGAAAAAAAAAAGGATTTCTTTAGATAGAACTATAATTTCAATGGCTCTTTATACTTACCGCTTTCGGTGACATTAGCATATGAAAGCACTAAAAAAGTGCAGCTTATCACCACAACTATTAGCTGAAGCTTCATTTCAACCTCTTGACCTTTACTTGACCAGTTGTTAAGTCAAAATGCCGATGCTGCGTCTGGGTGAAGGGCTTTTATCAGTTATTTTGTCACCAGGTTAAAGAACGTAGAAAACGTCTTTTCGGTTGACATAATTTATGGTAATCAAATCGCCTGGAGCTTCGAATAAATTCTTTTAATCAATTCTGTTGACCTGTTGCCAACGATGCTCTCTCTGTAGGAATGTTGTTTTGACAAACTAAGGAGTTGGAAATTGGCTTGAAAATTTCACAAGGAGAGTTTTTTAATTAGTTCGTTTCCATACACTCCCACCTTCGGAAGTTATGCAAAGCAAGTGGTAATTAATTTTGTTTTCTGCAATCAAAGGAACTTCGAGAAGAAGCCCAAATAATGTACATAGATTGGAGAAGGCTAGTGATGTTTGTTAGTATTTGCGTTTCATAAAAGAAAATATTGGAAATTGATTACTCCTTACTTATGTGAGTCTGGCATCAAATTATCATCGATGTGGTTAGATTGCTTCGCGGGTCCTTAGTAGCACACCTCTGGATTACGATTCATTTCAACCAGACACTTAAACATCTGTTTACACTTACCACTGAGTTGACATACGAGTATAAGGGCGTGCAACGTAGTGGTTTCTATTGTAGTCATGTATGATGTGTGATCAGGAAGTCCGACATAAAGAAAGGCGAAGTCTTGTTAGACTATAAAGGCTTCTTCCAGTAAAGACTTTGTCTAATAAAAAGCGGGGCAGAGCAAATTGCTGATCTTATCCTAACGATTTTCTGAAATTAACGCCTCTGAAGATTGCTTTGATTTCACCAGTTGTAAGGAGTCAGTAGGCCACGGAGGCATCCATGACGCGGTTTGTTGGTCATATGTATAATCATCGACCGTATGTCGGCGTTTTTTTTTTTTTTTTTTTCAGTTTATATATGCATTTTTATTTTAATTAATTAATTAATTCTTATATGCTAGACAAAAAAACGCTTAAAAATTGCTTAATTAACTTAAAATTATGTTATTCTAACTTACTGGCCCCATGCGGGCACTCTAAGTTAAACCTATCACTTAAACTATGTCTTTCGACGAATCTTACATTACATGTTTATAATATCTTTATTCATTATTAAAACTGAGAAAACATTTTTTAACAAAAACTTAGTAACCTGACTTTTTTTACTTTATTATAAAACTTAAAACTAACACTTACAAACTACCAAAGAATAAATCTTAATCTATTTAACCTACTTACATCTAATACATAACATACACATACAAATATATATATATATACATAATATATATATACTTAATATATAAATATATGCACATATATATACTTTTTTTTTTTTTTTAAATCTAAATTAATCTTACCTAAAACTATGTAAGCCGGCCATGGCTAAAAAAAAAAAAAACCAATTAGGCTGACCTTTGCTTCACATGAAGCTACCTATTGCTAGAGGAATACGACGACGACGCATCCTCTCCTTCAACAAGCCACCGAAATTGCTGGTGCTCCTGAGCAACATCCCTCCTGTCACGACTCCCTACCGCCCTACTGAACCGGAGACGCTCTGCACTGCCGTGTGCGACGTCTCTCTCGTAGTTGAGTCGCCTGTCAGCAGCTGTTCGAGCGACGTGGAAGATTAGCGGCGCCGCCAATCTGTCCTGGATCAGACGTTTGCTATCCAGATAGAGGAACGCTTCTGGAGGAATAAAGCCGTCAAAGCGAACTCTCTCATGATTCATATAATTGGGGTAGTAAGCCCCGGAGATCAGGTTGTTCGGCGATGTCATTGCTCTTGCAGTGTGCCTTCGAGTCAACTTAATAACAAAATTGTCCACTCTTATTAGGTTCGCCCTATTGTACAAGACCTCATTGCGATAGAATTTTATGTACTCAGACTCTGGTGTTCTGTATAAGCGAAGAAAAGCCCTAAGGCAAGCCCTCTCAAACACCCGAATCTTTTCCAATAAGCTTGCTCTCACGTTGAACCACATGGGACATCCAAATACAAGCATGGGCCTGATAAGGGCCATGTAGCAGATCACCTTCACCCTCGCATCGAGTTGGCTGTTATAAAACAGTCTCTTTGTAAGGGCAAAAGCACCTTTGGCTCTGTCCAGAGCAACATCTATATGTTTGTTAAAATACAGATATTGATCTAGCCAGATCCCAAGGTATCTGACTACATTTCGACAAGCAAGTGGCTGTCCATGTTGTCCGACGATAGAGAACTTTCGCCAATTCTTTCTGGTATCCCTAGAGGCCCCAGACAACGGCGTCCTAAACAGAATGGTTTCCGACTTCTGAAAGTTAATTCTCAACTTCCAGTCGTCGCAATATCGCTTAATTTTGTCGAAGTCACGTTGCAAAAGTATATTAATGACCTCAATCTTTGGGCCTGATCTGTACGCGATTAAGTCGTCTGCGCACGCTATGGCATGGTGAAGTGAACTTATCAGATCACTTGTGTAAATGTTGAATAGGATCGGCGAACTTACCGCACCTTGTTGCAGACCGTTTTTAATGTTAAATGTTCCAGCGGAAGTCACATCGCCATTCTTCACGATGAACTGTCTACTGGAGAGCATATCAAAAAGAATATACAGCAGTGGTTTACTAATTCCCAACCTGTTCAACTTGAAGAAAAGTCCCTCTAACCATACGGTGTCAAAGGCCTTTTCCAAGTCAATCAGGCACTGTTTCTTGCCTTTGCTCCATTGGATATCAGAAACCAGTTTAGACGCAGCATGAATGATTTGGAGCTCTTCCTTCGAAATGAACGAGGGTAGTACCCTATCGTCGGGGATGACATTATTTGCCATATTCTCGTCACTGTAATGGGTCAAACCCGAGCTCTCGAATCCCCAGTTCACTATTTCATTTCGAAAGTAGAAATTGTGCACAAGGACTCGATTTTAAAGGTCGTGGTTCGAGCCAATGATGTCATCCGCCTTGTACACTTCCTAGAAAGTCGCTCCTATAGCGTCTACCTTCTCCTGCGGATCCTCGACCACATAGAAGTTGTCATCATCAACGGCCTCATTTGGATCAATGCCTGCTGCTACAAGTATTTGTTCGTTGTTCGTCGTTCGGGCGATTCTAAGACATGGAAGGTCGTTCTGATTATTTCTCCGAAATATTTTATTTATTTGCGGGAACATATTCGGGTTGCTGGTGTTTACAGGCCGAATTTTGTTGTTCCAATAACAAACTTACAGAGTTTCTGTAATTTTCCTTTATTAATGTTTGGAGGTTTTTAATCGACGGCTTCAATGTCATGATCTCCGGGTTATGTCTGTCAGTAAACTGTCTGTACAAGGTTTCTAATCTTAACAGCAGCCTACTTTTGTGTCGGTGCAGTGTGTCAATAGTTGCGTTGCGGAATAAATCTTCGTCGTCAGAGTGTTGATACCGAGGTATCGTTTTGTCGTTTGATTGTCTCGTCCATTAGTTTTAGATATCTGTCAATCTCCTCGTTTGACAGATTTCTGTTGGACGGTGGGTAGAACGAATTCGAGGAGAGTGCTCTAGGCAGTGTTCTGGTGAAGTGTGTCCAGCGCACCCTACTATAATTGTAGGAACGCCTTTGAACAAACTCGTCCAATTCCGCAATTTCGTTGGGAACAGTTATTTCGGTGCTGAGACCGCAATGGTCACTGTCATCCACGAAAGTGCGTAGATAGTTTGTAGTTTGTTGGTTAGTGCACGTCAGTTGTATTCGTGAGTCGAGCAGAAGGAGATCCAAATAGGACCCGTGTCTGGGAAACGACGGACTATCCGTCGTATTTTGTATCTTCTGTGCCTCATTTTGTGTCTTTTGGTAAGCTTAGTTTCGCTAACCAAAAGCACATCAGGGGCTTGGTCTTTAAGCAACTTAAATAGTGCGGCTCGTCGTTCGAGCCTAATCAATGAATTAACATTCACTGCAAGGACCTTCAGGGTTTGCCCCACCACGTACGTACCCATTACGATATGCGATGCGTTAGGCCAGGCAACAGCGCGTATATTTGATCCACCCGCGCGGTCTGTTCAGTTAAATGACGTTGGAGCTGAGCCATCTGTCCCTGTATAGAGAGCAAGATAGCTAGCATGTCAGGTACTGGTTCCGGTGCTCTAGGCGCTGGGGCCTGAGAGGTAAACTTCGCTTGCTGTACCGTATTTCCCCTACCTGCTGCCATTTGGGCGTAGGTAACATGGGGATTAACGGCTGGTGTTTGTATATGCACGGGTGGACATTTAACTTCCACTTTCTGCTGCCGAGCCAGATTTACTCTTTTGATGTACTGGAACTTGGGACAACCCCGATAATTTGCGGTGTGTCCCGTGTTCCTACATAAGGAACAAGAGAGTTGGCTTTTTTCAGACGCTCCGTCCTTACCTAGAACGCATTCCTCAGACTTGTGGTTCTTTCAACACTTCACGCATTGAGGCTGCATTTCGCAGTTCGACGCGGCGTGCCCGAACCTTTGGCAGCGAGCACATTGTAAAATGTTCTCGCTCCTCTTTAATTTTTCCCAGTGTACAACCTGGTAGTCCTGGACTTTTATACTCCTTAGACCGCCCAGTTTGCTGTTGGGACTTAGCTGAACCAGGAAGAACGGTAGTTTCCGCTTCTCCCTTTTAGCTCTAGCCGTGACAAACGGCTTAACCCCTACGAATTTGAGCCCTTCGCACTCCTTCTCTTTCAGCAGTGCAAGGAGCTCCTCCGGATCAGTCGACGGTTCTAATCCCCTCAGCAGCATTGTTTGCAGCTTTTCACCCTTAGGGGTGTAGGAGAAGAACTCCGTCGTAGAATCCTTCAATAAACTTTTGATTTTGTGGTAGCGCTCTACTGTGTTACAGTGGATCGCGTGCCTATCTGCACTTAGTCTTTTAATAAAAAAAATTACAGCCTATGGCCGACTTACAGAGTTCGATAGTGTCCTTTAACTCCAATTTAAAGGTGTTAACCGTATGTCGGGGTAAAAGTCGTCGAATGTCTCATGAGGCAACTGTTTCATATCCATGAATGTTCTTTTGGAACGTTGCCATCATTGCGCTCATTTTATCATCGAACTTCGACATTAAGTTGTCTTCGCTTCTCTCTGTCTTCCTTAGGTATGCGTCTTGTGGATTGTATTTACTTTGCCTGTCCTCTTTCTGTCTCTGTCCACGTATGTTGTAGTCTTCGTCTTCGTCCACTGTTCTGCGCCTCCCTCCTGATCGTCTCTCGCTTGGTTCGTACACTTCGACAATAATCGGTTCGATGCCGATGCGCAAAGTTCTCATCTTCGGAGGGATGGGATTCGGATTCTTCCCCGAAAATTTCAGGAATCCCTATCAGTACGGAAATCGCCTTGTGGGTTGTTGGCTTTGCGGCTTCGGACTGTTGGTTTTACTTTTGCTGATTTGGACTAATCGCAGAAAATCGTGCAAGTGCGTCGTGAGGTCCAGGACATCAGCTTCTAGTTCGGCATTTGCTTTGGGCCGCGTGCGCAGGTGGTTCCCCATTCTCCACCTGTCATTTTTCCACGGAGAGTGGGTTGCTACTCCTAGGTGGCTGGTGTCTGAGCTGTTCCTTGGAGCTCTCCGCTCATCCTCACAATCGGAACCTCCATTAGCTACATTGCCCGCAAAAGTGTCCCTAGGGACTGCCCCTGTCTCGTTATTCATAAAGAAGAAAAAAAAGTTACTACGACTTACCTCCTTTTTTCAAAAAAAGAAATAAAATGAATGCACTGTCGGGGTCTTGCACAGTGGTGATGGCACACAGATGTGAGCTTGATCTTTCTTTTCCTCTCTATTCTATCGTTTTTCTCTCATCCTGTCTGTTAAGTCCGTATCGTAACGTAGCTTTTTCGTAACTATCCTTGTTCTTTTTCGATTTTTTTCTGATATTTCGGCACGAAACAAAAAGGTAAATTGAGTTGCGATGCACGGGCTAGTGGCAAGAACCAACCCAATCCGACGAGCTAGAGCCGAGCAATCGCGAGCATGCCACTGCCATCTACTTCTGCATCATGGATGCCTCCGTGGCCAACTGACTCCTTACACAGTTACAAGCTGTTGACCGCAAGACCACCGGTATTCCATGCCAGGACTTAAATCACGGTTCGTGCTTGACTTGTTGAGGTATGTCCCCTTGTTGGAGTGTAATGGTGGCTGTGGTTTAAACCTAAAAAATCGCAGGAAGGGCCTTCCAGTTGGTTTAGACTCAATGTAGTAGTGGGTGCTGTGACCCTTAGATCAACAAGAAGTTATAGATCGGCCTCGACTCATACCAAGGGTGGAACTTGTGCCTCCGACATAGTGCCAATTTGATATCTCAGGAAGGCAAGGCGTATCCTTACTCTCATGGATGTATTGGCATCCTGTAAAATTACGTCTTCACAGACAGTTTTACACTAGAAACTTCCATACCCCGAGGTGGGCCTCGCCCAACTATCGAGGCTTCTTCCATTAATGAATTTGTCCAATATAAAGCGAGGAAAGAGCAAATACTGTCTTATCGTAAAGATTTTCAGATGACGCCACGGAAGGTTGCGACGATTTGGCTTTTTACAAGCTGCCAGTCATAGGTCCTATTCAGTGCTAGGACCACCGATAGTCTCTACCAGACTTAAATAACGGTACCATGGCAGTCAGGAGCCCCCGGATTTCGGTCCGGGCCTGACTTGTTGAGGTAGGTCCCCTTATGGGAGCGTCATGGTGGCTGTGGTTTAAACCCAAATCGCGGGTTGACCAATAATAGAGTAGCAAATATGTACTGGGTGCTGTGACCATAAGAGCAGCAAAAGGTTTTTGGTTCTCCTTGACCCATACCAAGGGTGGAACTTGTATTGGAGGCACAAGTTTTGGTATTATACTATTAATGTAGGTGAGCGATGGGAAGGCGTATCCTTGCTCTCATGGATGTATGGGCATCCCATAAACGTTAGCCTACACGACAGGTGGTTTACGTTAAAAACCAGAAACCAGGTCTTTTCATCTCTCTCTGTCTGCAGCTCGATACTTCAGCTGTGTCCACGGTCGCATATTTTGGGACTGAGCTTCCATCATAACAGCTGACCTTCATGTTGTTCTTGGCCTACCAACTCGCCTTACACCTTGAGGGTTCCATTGGAAGCACTGCTTCGCTATGTTGTCAACTGGTTTCCTCAATGGTCCAGCACCATTTTCTCCGTTTGATGTCAACATCCACATTTGTTTGTCCAGACCTAAGGCACATTTATTGTTGGAAATCGTTTTTGGTTACCGGATGGATGTAACGCAGACAAAGGCTTGTAACCTGCCCGAGATGTTTCCGGAACATTTCCACGTTTCACATGCATATAGCAGTACAGATTTTACATCGGATTCAAACAGTTTTAACTTAGTGCGAGGCGATATTTTGCAAGAATTCCACACTGGAGAAAGAATTGCATGCACTTCGAGCTTTATTTAGTCTATTTCTGACGTCCAAGTCCATTCCACTATCGAGTGGCACATGACTACCCAGATAGTTGAACTGCGTGACCACCTCTATGGTCTCCCGTCTTAAGATAACCTGCTGTTGTTGGTCTCGGCTAGTGTGCATAATTTTTGACTTTTCTCTTGCAGTGAATGACACATTTGGTTAAGGACACCAATGTTGTTTGCCAGGAAGCAGATATCATCAGCGTAGTCCGAATGGCTTAACTTATCGAACGGCTTCCATTGGATACCAAGTCTCTCGTTTGTACCCACCGTGGCAGTCATTACATCATCAATCACAAGTAAAAACAAAATCGGTGACAGTACACCGTCAGGCAAGGAGGCGGTTCTGTTATG
The DNA here is from genome assembly GCA_963966105.1 of Volucella zonaria. Classification (NCBI taxonomy): domain Eukaryota; kingdom Metazoa; phylum Arthropoda; class Insecta; order Diptera; family Syrphidae; genus Volucella; species Volucella zonaria. The sequence continues at coordinate 198,452,471 of OZ014532.1, read as the reverse complement.
GTCTCTTCAAATGGAATAGGAGATCTGGTTCAAGTGATTGGAGAAATTAATAAGGAGGCATATGAAACAATATTGGAAGTAAACGCTGTGACCTCGGGACTAAGATTCATTGGCCAAGGACTAGTAATTCGGCAGGACAACGACTTTAAACACATGTAAAGACATTGTCAAGACTACCTGGAACAGAGGCAAGTTGAAGAACTCTTACAAATCATGATATGGCCACTGCAATCACCAGACTTAAACCATATAGACCTATTGTAGTAGGAGCTGGCTAGAAGGGTCTGGGATCAATGCCTATCATCAGAATGTGTTGTGGAATATCTAGTAAAAACTCTGGGTTTAGTAATAGAATAGAATATCTTTGCCTACAAATAGCCATTCTTAGAAGCTTAGAGGCATAGGAATCTCGTTGCACAGAGATTACCCGATAGCGGCGCGCGAAAGAAAAAGACATGCTTTGAAACTTAAAGAACAGATAATCACAAAACACCCGAAAATTAGCACACAATTGCGAGGAGACAAGCTGAAAATTGAAAACCACACATTTTACTTCGATGTAAACAAGAACTTGGCATGTGACGAAGCAGGCGGAATGACATTTCTCGACAGCTTACTACGCGGTGGTGAAATGTCAAATGCTCCAGATGTTGCGACAGCCGGTGGCTCTCAAACTGTAATAAATGTGCGAAACTATAGGCCTCTCCTTACTTAATGGACGAACCAATAGTGATCAACAAGGAAATTTAACTTTCTTAAGAGGCACCGCGTGCTCAACAATTGATTACTGTCTGTTGCAGGGGAACTGGGTTAAGTATGCAACAGACCTAGAAGTTTCCGAATCAACATACTCAGACCACCTACCCAATATCCGTTAAAGTAGAGTTAAATTTGCGACAAACCAATATCGAAGTTCAGCAAAATTGCCTTCTTCCAAAACTACGCTGGAAAGACGGAATCTTAGAAAGGTACAAAGCGAATCTTAGTCTGGAAATTAAGAATATAGAAAAAAACGAACTTCTATCTGCTAGAGGTACGGAAATCCTCACGCACCTAAACCCTTACAAACAGAAACAAAAAGACCAGGAAGGCAGCCCTGGTATGATTGGGAATGTGAAAAGCCAGAAAAAAAATCATTCGCCTACCTGCGTCTGCTAAGACGCATCGGCACCGACCACATAAAACGTATGTACCAGCAAGCAAACAGAAGCTTTAAAATCTACATAAATAATTTGTCGCTAAAACTTGCGCACACCAAAGACAGCAAGTTCTTTTGGAAATTGGCTAAAGCATTGAACTATCCGTTATTTTCCCAAGGAATCAAGGTTGAAGCGACTACTCTGGCGGAATACTTCGAAAAATTGCTTAATCCACCAGTGGACAGGAATGAAATACAATTTGCCCTGCCGCAGTAAACTCCTTAGACCCCCCCATAACCCTACAGGAAGTTGAAAAAGTTATAGATAGGTGCCGCCTGAATAAGGCTCCAGGGGAAGATCGTATTGCTTATGAGTTCTTCAAAAATGCAACTGACCACTTCCTGTGGAAGCTCACGGAGACATACAATTATATATTTACAACTGGCGAAGTTCCAGAAGCTTTCAAAAAAAGCTTTCAAAAAAAGCTTTCCGATTCTCAAGAAGGCAGATCCAAATGATCCATCCAACTATAGAGGGATTTCGTTTCTAAGTGCTGTTACCAAAATTTTTACAGGAGTCATCTTGGAGCGCTTAACAACCTGGATATGTGAAAACGACCTGCTAAAGAGTTTAGAGTAATTTGAGGAATATTTTTATTTAAACTTTTGCGTAAAATCCATAGAATCTAAACGTGCGATTAATTGCAACTGGAAAGGAATTCTGGGGAAAAGGAATGTTGCACCAAGTGTGAAGTACAAGATTTTCGAGGCGGTAATGAGGTCAATAATGTGCTATGCAGCACAAGTGCGGGGGGCTTGGCATTTTGAAGAGGTAGAAAAACTCCAAAGATACTTCCTTAAGAAACTGTTTAGGCTGCCTGCAAATACATCAACTTACATGTTACATCTGTAAACTGGACTACAAACGCTACATATCCTCACGCTTAGACGGCACTTGCTACTCGTATGTATCTTAAAAACCGAAACCTTAATTTCTTTGCGGAATGGTCAAGGCCAAGAACACAATGTGCCGTTACACTACTCGACACGGGAGCTTTTCGAGACGCAAAGTCAACAAAGCCAATCAAGGTCCACGTACAGAATACTACAGCAAGAACTTGGGGAAAACAGCTACTTTAATGACCGGAACAGCGTACAGTCCATCTCAACAATATTCAAAGCCAGAGGCGAACTTTTGCACCTGAACAACTATATATGCCACACAGAAACAACGGAGGAGACGAATGTACACTGTGCAATCTGGGAACGAAGAATGATGTCCGGCATTTTATTGGAACGTGCCCCATATTAAATTCAATCAGAAGATCCTTTTGGGGAAAAAATGCCCTATCACTAAATGAGATCACAAACATCCTAAACGGCGCAAATTGGAACACTTTACATAATTTTCTAAAATGTGCATTGAAAAATGGGGTGTGGAGAAATGGTGGACGAGGGAGATGTTAAGGAAGTGGCATATTGAGTAGTGCTTTTTTCATTTCGTGTTTGCTGCTATTTAAGTCAAAGACTTCGGCGTAGTTGTTCGTTATACGCAACATTCTAGACTTTTTACTTTACTTTTAAATTCATTTTTATTGATTCTTTCATTATTACTTACATTCTAGACAAAAATGCTTAAATTTAATTTAACAATGATAGTCACTTATTCTAGCTTACTGGCTCCTACCGAGCACTCTAAACTTCACAATCTCATTCGAAGTTTACCTTTCGGCCTTAAAAACTATCTTACGATTAATCTTATCTATCAGTATTACAATCTATGAAATTTCTAAGAAAAGGTTTTCGAAAAACTTAGATACCGTATCTTTTAAATTTTTTGTAAAACTTAAAACTATGGCCCTATTCTACTTAACCTACCTAAGCTACTTAACCTACCTAAGCTACTTAACCTATCTTAACTATAATCGGTGTGGTGAGCAATCGTAGCCTCTCGCATCGAGTGGTCACCATACCAATTGCGATTTCGGGCGCCTGGCATTCGTCAACATCGTGCACAAGCATCCCCGAGATCCAACCAATGCCATAAAGCATCTGTTACTTCTCAGCGGCGCCGCCTTATGTTGACGAACGCGGTCTCTCCACGAAATCCCCCTAACTATCCTTATTCTAACTTACAACTAAGAGGAGTGTGTTACCTTAGTAACGTACCGACCTAGGAAAGCGAGCCCACCCTCTCCCCTTCTAGAAGCCACCAGAATTCGGTGTACTGTTTCTCGGCATCGATCCGATCCCTGTCCGCAATCGCGGGACTAAAACGGAAGAGCTCCTGAGCATTGGCGACATACCCGTCGTAGATGAGCCGCTTGTCCCTCGCACCGCGATGGCGGTGGTATATTACCCGGATACCATCCCTGCTTTGCATTAACCCTTTAGCATCAATATGGAGAAAAGCCTCTGGCGGGATAAAACCCGATAGAAGCGTGCTCTCGTGGTACATTTCATTGGGGTAATAAGCCCCAAAGATCAGGCTATTATCGTTAGTCATTGCTCGTGCAACGTGTCTTCGGATCACCTTAATCAGGAAATTGTCAATCCTATTCAGATTAGCCCCATCGTAAAGGACTTTGTTGGGATAATATTTTTTGTACTCTGATTCTGGTGTTCTGTATAAGCCAAGACAGGTCCTAAAACACTGCCTTTCAAACACCCGAATCCTTTCCATCTGATACGGCGCTACATTGAACCACACGGGACAACCATAGGCGATGACTGGCCTGATTAGGGCCACATAGCATATGACCTTCACCCTGGAGACAAGTTGACTGCTGTGAAATAGTCTTCTTGTCAGGGCCAAAGCCTTCTTGGCCCCAGCAAGACAAGCATCTACTCGTATATGTTTGTCAAAATACAAATACTTATCGAGCCAGATACCAAGGAATCTCACTACGCTTCTCACCGGTAATGGCAGTCCGTGCTGTCCAATGATGGCCAAATTTCGCCAGTTATATTTGGTATCCCTAGAAGCCCATCTCAATGGAGTTCTAAACAAGATTGTTTCCGACTTTTGAAAATTATTTTCAACTTCCAATCGTCGCAATACGCCTTAATATGATCGAAGTCACGTTGCAGAAGGGTGTTAATGACTTCGATTTTTGGACCTGATCTGTACGCCACTAAATCGTCTGCGTACGCTATGGAATGATTGAGGGAACCTACTAGATCACTTGTGTAAATGTTAAACAGTATCGGAGAAATCACAGCCCCCTGTTGTAAGCCGTTTTTAATGTCAAAGATCTTGCTCGAAATGACGTTGTTACATTTAACAACGAACTTCTTTCCCATAAGCATGTCGTAAATCATATATAGCAGGGGTTTCGGCATGCCCATTTATTCCATTGTATGTCGGAGACCAGCTTTGACGCAGCATGAATAGTGTCATGCCTCGCCTTAAAACCAAACTGATTTTCCGGAATTATATTATTTGCCTCAACCCACCTTAACAGCGCTCTATTAACCACCTTCTCAAATACCTTGCTAATATTCGGAAGCAAACTAATTGACCGAAGATTAGCAGGGTTAGTTCTAACTTTATCCCTTTTCGGGATTGGGTGTACCACAGCTGTCTTCCAATGCGTCGGATAATATGCATTATTCAGCGCATTGTTAAACAGCGTAGTAAATACATCCACTGCTTCCAAGGGCAGGTGTCTTAATACGACGTTTGGAATACCGTCCACTCCCGACGACTTTTTGTTTTTCAGAGATTCAAAGATGCACAGGAGTTCATCTTTTCGCACGAACAGATGAGAGGTAGCTCGTTCATCGGCGACGATGACGTTTGCCGCGTTTTCTTCATTGAATACGGTGAAACCGTGATTCTCGGATTGCCAATTTTGAAGTTCGTTGCGCAGATAATAGTGACTTACGTAGGCCCTGTTGTCAATGTCGTGATTACAGTGAACAGGATTGTTCACTGTATACACGGCCTCGAAAAAAGCTCCCAGCAAATTCACTTTCTCCTGTGGGTCTTCGACCACGAAATGACCGTCGCCTGAGTCGGCACTCTCTGGACTTATGCCGACGGTCAGTAGTGTCTGTCTGTTTTCTGTTCTTTGTGGAATTCGGACACCCTGAATGTCATTGTGATCTTTCCGCCTGAATAGTTTATTTATCTCCGAATATGTACTACTAGATTTTATAGCCCGAATCTTATTTCCCCAGTACAGACTTACAGACTTACTGTAATTTTCTTTGATTAATTGCTTCAGGTTTTTGATCATTGACTTCAGTGTTCTTATTTCCGTGTCATTTCTGTCAGTAAACTGTCTGTACAGCTGCTTAAGCCTCGAGAGTAGTCTACTTTTGTGTGCGTACAATGCGTTGATTGTTGGAGTTCTGTACTTTTCGATCTGGCTTTCGTCGGAGTATTCTATCCGAGGGATAGTCTGCTCCATAGTTCGTTTGACAACGTCTTGCATCGTCAGTAAATTACGGTCGATTTCCTCGTTAGTTAAGTTTCTGTTAGTCGGGGGATCAATTCCACTCAAACGTAAATTACGCTGTAAGATTCTGGAGAAGCGCGACCACCGTACTCTACGGTAGTCGTATGAGTACGCTTGATCATACTGCTCCAGCTGTGTTTGCTCGTTTGGGATCCGTATTGTGGCGGCAAGTCCGTAGTGATCACTATCGTACTCGAACGCTCGCAAACAGTTCCTTGTGTTTCGATCCGTGTTAGTCAGTTCTAGTCTACTGTCTGTTAATGCTAAGTCCAGGAAAGAACCCGCTGACGGGAAGGATGGGATATTCGTCGCGTACAGTTGCAACATTCTAGATATGGGTTCAAAGTGACCGTAGTTGGTGCGGTGAGTTCGGATCAGGAAGATTGGGACAGGTCTTAGATTACGGGGATTGGGAGTGAATGCAATATTTTGCGTTATTCTCGAGCACTAGATGTTTCCAGTCAGTACATCATCGACTTCACAACGTTTTTTTGGGGTATGCATGCTAATCAGTTTTAGCCTATTTTCTTAGGGGGGTAATCCATATGGGTCGGCCCAGGGTAGACCACGAAGTGCGAAACGGATAAACCTGCGTTGGACTGCTTCTATTCTTTGAATGTGGGTTAGTTTATAGGATGACCAAACTTGGCTGCAATATTCGAGAAGAGGCCTTACAAAAGTAACATACAGGGACTTTGTAACGTAAGGGTTGGAAAATTCTTTCGACCAGCGTTTGATAAAACCAAGTGCAGAGTTAGCTTTATTTATAATGCTGTCAATATGTGATTCGAAATTCAATTCTCTGTCACAAATTATTCCTAGATCCCGTACTTGGGTAGTGAAAGGAATAGGCTCATCGCAGATGAAGTAGTTTCTTGGAGGGGGAGGTAAACGTTTGCGGGAATAGGTTATCGCTTGGCATTTGCTGACATTAAGCTCCAAAAAGTTTTGCTTTCACCACAACGAAAACTTATTTCCGTCATCTTGCAGGCAATGGGAGTCAGAAGGCAATGATGACATGACTTTGGAAATTCTCATGTCATCAGCGAAAATAGAAAGATTACAATTCGTTAAAATGAGATTTATGTCGTTAATCGTTAGGATAAAGATGATTGGTCCAAGGTGACTACCCTGAGGGACACCAGAGGACCACAAAATGAGGGGAAAGGTCAAGTTTTTTTTAGTTTAAAAATGATAAGGTGGTGAGAAATTTTATCGAATGCCTTGCTGGAATCAGTGGAAATTGAATCGACTTCATCACCGTCTTCTAAAGCATGAAGCGTCCTAGAGACGAACTCTGTTAGGTTAGTGGTCGTTGATTTACCTTTCATGACACCGTGCTGATTTTTACAGATATAGTAGTTGGCCTGCAGTACGGAAGCAGTTGTTGATAGACTATGCTTTCAAAAAGTTTGGGTATGTAAGGTATAAATAATTATCGACTTCGGCCTTACTTCCTTTTTTATGAATAGGGATGATGTAAGATTCCTTCCATAGGAAAGGGAAAGTACCTGTTGAGACAGACAAGTTAAATACGGCAGCAAGGGGAGGACCGAGATGGTTAACACATTCTTTTATTACAATTGCCGGAAGACCATCACGGCCGGACGAAAAATCATCTTTAAGTTTGGTGATGTTTTCAGATACCAAAGATGTTGCTATATGTATTTAGCGAAATGGATGATGTCTCAGGAGAGTTTCTCATACAGCTAAAGTAACTAGGATCGGGTTCAGCTGTTTTCTTAGAAAAGGGTTTATTAAAATGACAGCCAAAGAAATTTGCAATGGTTTTTGGGTCGGCAGAAGATTCACTAAGAAATTTGAGAGTAGATTGGTAGCCGTCTGACTTTCTTTTGGTATTAACGAACTGGTAGAAACGTTTAGGGTCCGAGACTAAGTTAAATTGCATGCGGTAGAGGTACTCAAGGTAAAGAGACTCGCAAAGTTCAGAAAAACGGATGTATATCAATCGATAATTACTGTAGTCGGAATCAGATCGAGTCCTTAAGAATTCTGTTTCTGTAATTACGGAGAGAGCGCAACTCCTTGTTGTATCAGGGAGGAGCTGACATGCAGTCCTTTCGGAAGGTATATGGAACCGATTGGCCAAAGCAGGAGAAAATTAACGAATAGAACGTTGATAGGGCAAGATCAATGTTAGTTGTCTCAGCAATAAGGTCAAAGTTAATGTTGCTGACGAGGTTTTTAAGTTTGTAAAAGTCGGTTATTCGGAAGTTAAATGAAAATGTATTTTCCGAATCGACACTTGTGTTGCCATTTTCATGTGACAAGGCGGTCTAGGGTAGAAAGAAGATGATCCCTCTTATCTGAATCGGATGAGAAGACAAGGTCGAGTTGTCTGTTCATTGTGTTAGGTATTCCACTAATCTGATATAGACTTGAGTTGGTTAGGCAGTCCACCATCAATATTTCTATTTCTGAGGACGAATTAAGAGAGACGAAATCAGACGAATCGTCGGAAGGCCCCCATTTAAGTTGAGAGAGGTTGAAATCCCCTGCTAGAATAATACAATCTTCAGGTTGTGCATTATCAGTCAAAAAATCCACTGCATGAACTACAGGTCGATAAGACTCAATTGGTTGGGATGGGTGAATGTAACAACAAAGTGCGTAAAGACAGCGTTTGGGCAGCGTAATGTTGACACATACTAACTCAAAGATGTTAGTGTGGGGAATATCAACACAAGTTGCGTGAAAAAAGTTCCAGATTGCTGGTAAAATACCTCGGCCATAGGGATTATCAGCTCTTTCGAATCCATCTTTTCGAAAAACGTTGACATTTGGAGGAAACAGCACAAGGTTATTAATGTCCGGAATTAGATTTGTTACAGTAAGAACAATTAGGTCTTGGGGTAACTTTTGGGAATTGAGGTATACGACGGAGATTTTAGAGCGCAAACCTCTTACATTTTGGTAGTAGATGGACAGGCATTGTGGACTGGAGGATCCAGGATTTAGTTTTTTAGGAATTGTAATAGTTTTTAAAATTTGAACGAGTTCTTTGCAAGTGGGAGATACGTTTAGAGGAGACAGTGTAGAAAGATCATTATGAACTTCATCGGAAGAGATGTCGAAACTCTCATGGTAGCGAACGAAAATTTGGATCAATTCCACAGGCTTAATAGGAAGACCTTCTCGTTGAATCGAAACCATAATGTTGGTTTTGGTTGTGCCATCAAAAGCAAACGGAGTTGGGTTTGTCGTGCAAGTAGGCAAGGTAGAGCCCCACATTTTCATAAATGCGACGGTCTCTCAAACGAGATACTACGTAACGACTGTCATCATTCATATCAGAAAATTTTTTAGTGAGTTTGGCAGTAGGTGGAAGGAGTGGGTCAAGGTATTTCGGGTAAGAATCGAGCGCATGAAGAAGCGACAGGTCGTTCAAGCACCCCGGAACTAGAATCTTGACTAGTGAGGGTGGTTGGATCAGGGGGATTGGTAGATGAAGATGAGGAAGGGTTGGTTGGGTTTAGTATATGGGAGCTGATAAAATTAGGATATTTGACTGATGGGGCAACGTTAGTTGGAACTTGGGTAAAAGGCGCAGGAGCAAGGTTAAATGAAACTCTGTTTTGAGGCGGCTTTAAAGGTTTGGTGAGGGGAGCGAGAGGATTTGGTGTCGCGACTCTGGTGTTCTTTTTGGATGGTGCAAAGGGGGGAAGCAGTGAGGAGAATCTTGGAAAGATTTGGCCCTTAAATGACCAGTTTGAGTCGGGGTGGGTGGGTGCTATTTTTTCTTTTATTATCAAACTTATTATATGCCATATATTTGCGTTTCGTGATGACCATCTTTTCCGAGGTTGGTATGCCATCCGAAGATTTGAACATCCAATCGTATTTGGTGGGTATACGTATTTCAAAACACCTGCCGTTTTTGCTCTTCACTTTGCCAACTTGTTTACACTTGATGTCTTGTAAGTATACCAAATTTCTTCCTAAAAAGGTCTTTGATGCAGGACAGGCTTGCGTGACGTGGGGCACCTTGGAGAAAGAAAGTAGAAAGCTCGGGGTTTTTTAGTGGCTTCAAGATTCATTTCATTTAATTTGTGAATTCTGTTGGTCCATTCAGGGAGAGTCCAGGATGTCCTAAGCCCTAATTATTTGCAATGGTCTTGGGACGGGATTAGTGATCGAAGTTGCATTTATCGTAGTGGGTTGAACGGGGGCTACGGTGGTAATGGTTATTGAATGAGTTGGTGCTGAAGTGGTTGAGGGTGATGTATAAAGCTCGTCGTGTAAGGATTTGTTACACGGGCTTACTGCAGATGGAGGTGCATTCGGCTTACTAGAGATGTGCTTTAATTCCTCCAATATCTGCATTGTGGTTGATCTAGTGGATGCAGCTTCCTCACTTAGAAAATTGAGGTCATGTTGGATGGATCCGATGTTTTCGGTATGTTCAGCATGCTTGAGATGTAGAAGTGTGGGTTGGTCAGCCAACGTTGACATAATTTTTCCCAACTGAATTGAAGTTGACTGAATCGCTGGTAACGTGTTTGAGCAGTGAGACTTATCAGAATCTGGTAATTTATGGATTTTAGAGTGCAGGCGTTGAACAGCTGATTTTAGGGAATTAGTTTGGTTTTATTTTTACCACTGAATTGAACTTCGCATTTCGCCTCAGCAATCGAGTCTGCAAGCCCAATTAGTTGCTGGTTATTAGATTTTATAGCCAGCATATTTGTTAAACTTGTAAATATTGTAACAGAATAAACAAATATTACTATTACTATTACTATAGTCATTCTTCTGGTGAAATTTTCCATCCCGTTCTGATATTTTCTTTCGTTGACGGATCAATAGCGTAGACTTTATCTTGAACTTAGCTTCAAAGGAAAAGGTCTAGTGGTGTTAAATCACGCTATCTCGGGGGCCAATTGAAGTTCCCATTTCGATAGATCACACCTCCAGGAATTTTATCATGCAATAAGGATATTGTTTCACCGGCTGTGTGGCGTGTGGCACCGCTCTGCTTGAAATAAACATCGCCCACGTCCATAGGCCATTTCAGCCAAGAAAACGTCAGCCAACATCGTTCGGTAATGCAATCGCATTCTCGAAACAAACCAATTAAAAAAATCGCACCGCACTGTCACTTGTTGTGGATGGAGAGGTTATCCCATTATTTTTCTTGGGTTTTTGGATGCCCAGATGCGACAGTTTTGTTTGTTTACGGACCCAGATAAATTGAAAGGAGCCTCATCACTAAGAATGATTTTGTGTAAAAAATGATGATCGTATTCATTCATTTCCAGCCCCAGTCAGAGTAAGTACAGTGTTGCACGTGACCTACTGGCTTCAAATCTTCCGTCAGCTGGACCTTATAAGCATGTAGGTTAAGATCTTTATGCAAAATGCGGCACAAAGTGGTTGCGGATAGGCCCAATTCCCGTGATCGTTTCGAAATGGGTACACCTGGGCTTCCAGTCACAGCTGTGTGTTACATTCCCAGATTATGAAGTAGATTTTTGACAAACTGTTTTGACGAAATGCTCACAGAACTTCCTTCGTTGCTTATTTCCATTCCCAGGAAATGTTCCGCAGGACCTTTATCCACAACATCGAATTGTAGGATTATTTTGTGCTTAATTCGAACACGCTAGCAAAATGTCATCAACATATACGGCTACAATATTTATTTCTCTTCCGCTTTTCATGGTATAAACGCACGAATCTCCATTACACCTTAAGAACCCAATTTTCATCAAAGCGCTATCTATCTCTTGGTTCTACTCTCGTCCAGACTGTTTTAAACCGTAGATGGTCTTTTTTAGCTTGCAGACAAGATCAGGATTGTTTTTATCAATGAAGTACTCCGGCTGTTGCATATACACTTCTTCTTGGAGTATGCCGCTAAGGTAGGCCGACGTTACTTCCAACTGATGTACAGACAAGTTTAACTCTGCCGACAATGCTAGAATAAGCTGTATCGAGGAGTAGCGGACAACTGGGGAAAACGTATCTTTATAATCCACGCCCAGTTTCTGACTGCAGCCCTTGGCGACAAATCTTGCTTTGTATCGCTCCACCTTCCCACGTTTGTTCCGTTTGAGATTAAAAACCTATTTGCAATTAATCCCTCTACGGGTTCTAGGTATGGAAACAAGCTCCCAGGTACCATTGGATATCAGCGTGTTGTATTCCATCTTCATAGATTATAGCCACTTATCACCGTCAGATCTGTTTAGGGTGTCCAGATCTTAGCAGCATCCTCCAAAAACTGAACATCTCAGCTTTTGAAAATTTTTCTTGACTTTGACTCGCACAGACGATATGCTTTGGATTCGGCCGAATATCCTACCATTATGCATTCTGTAGACTTTGAACTGAACTTAGATTTTAAAGGGCGCTTATCAAGCATAAACGACTTGCACCCAAAGGTCCTAAAGTGGGAAACAGCTGGCTTTTTGCCACATCAGGCTTCATAGGGCGTTGCATTATTTAAAATTGCTGTAGGATATCTGTTTCGTATATAAACTGCGGTGTTGACTGCTTCTGCCCAAAGGAATTCCGGAACATTTGCATGCAATTCGCTACCCCATTCTGCTGTGGTGTTTACTGCACTGTCAGCTGACGTTGAATTCCTTCTTCATCCAGAAAACTAGAGAATTCCTTACCTGAGCAACCCATTATCTGTCCTCAATGTTTTTATTTTACTTGATGACTCCAATTCGTCCGCAGATTTAAAGCTCTTAAAGGCATCAAAAACCTCACTTTTACTTTTTAAAAAATAAACAAACATCTTTCTGCTAAAGTCGTCTATAAACAAAGCAAAATATCGTGCCCCATCAATTGAATATGTTCGCATCGGACAGCAAATGTCGCTGTGGATTAACTCTATGATATGTTGAGCATTTAGGAAGTGGTAAAGAACTCAATTTTCCTTTAAGGCACGTCTCACATTCCATTGTCCCGTATGCACTTGTTTCTAATTTCATACCCCTAACCATGTTCTTTTTTACTAGGAAGTTAAGGCTCTTTGCATTTAAGTGGCCGAACCTTTCATGCCACTTAGTAAGCAACCTATCCTTGGTGTTAACATTGAGGAGCTTCTCTTTTACCATTTGCAACACAAACAAGCTACCAAACGTTTTTGCATGCATTATTTCATTTCCTTGAACGTTTTTTTATAACCGCACTGTTGTTATTAAATTCAAACTGTAACACTATGGCGGCGATATTTTCGGCTGGCCTTGGCGGGGGAATCCAAGTTGGAGACTTCACAGCGCCTACCTGTTCGATACGTTCAAATTCATCGACTAAATTTACTATAACTGCGCGGGAAGGCGCTTGATGATGACCAAAAGTAGTATGGACTTTACGAAACGTTTTCGTGATGTTGCAGTCGTTTTTATAGTGAATTTTCAGTATCTCAACAGGTCGTGTTTTAACTATCAACAGTCATGGCAACGATAGTTGAAAGCTGACAGTTCAACAATGGCCCTAGATTTATGTAAAATGATGTCTCTTGTTGGATGACCAATTGATGATGAACAATTAAAAAACTAAAAGTGCCAAGAATTGCAAAAAAAAGGGCTCGAATCTAATGGTGGCGTTTTCTCAAAATCGGTTTGAGTCATTTTTTTTAATATTTATTATTTTTTTATTTATTAATTGTTATTCATTCATTCATACATTAAATCATTTAAAGGTATCCCACGTACATAAATATTTATAATTTAACTTTAAATTGGAAGAAGATTAACATAAAACAGTTTCAAAATCATCTAGACTTGATTTATTAGTTTTAAGTATTTTCCATGACTCATGAGAGAATGAATAAGTGTGGCAGACACATTCCATAGCGAGAAGCACTAGTGTCGAATGTATCTAGTTATGTGGCAAGTTACTGCTTAAATTTAATATGCTATACGGTGAAATTTTTGCCATTAATTAATTAACTTTGACAAATCTCCGATCTCTCTAAAGTCCTAACTAAACGCCCACTTTTTGACCTTATTTTGAATATACGAGTGCTAGTGGGAGGTGGTATAATGAATGCCAGATCACTGCGGCCACATATGAGGTTATTGTGATGTCCTCAATTTAGAGAACATCAATGATGCCGCATTTTGTGAGGAAGCCGGCAACGGTTTTAGGTTAGCAGGCAGCTTCAAGGTAGAATTTACTCAGGTAACGTTGACGTGTTTTGGTTATACCGTTACAGTCACATAGTACCATATGTGTTCTGCTGTTTCCACGTCCTCCCATGATCATGAGGTGTTTTTTCACATGGCAGCGCCCCTGAGAAAACCTGTGATCACTCAATTCTGACTCCAACTAGTTCTACTAGTTGTTTTGTTTTTTTATGGCAACAGCTTGGCATAAAGTTTTTGGCTTTGTTTTTGTCTTATAACTTGCGCGCGCTTAAGGGATTTAAACACCCTTAAGATGTTTGCACACAGCGCGGTCGAACGAAAATCATTGAGGATAGAAAGAGTGGTACCAGTGAACGTTGGTCTTAAATGGTTGAAGGTTATAATGACTAGGAAATAAAGAGCTAGGCACAGCATTCCATAAACGAGTTGTATGGCTTAGGAACGACTCACGATATTTCAGAGTACGTCCGAAAGTGCGCTAGAAAGTTTGAAGGAGCGGAATGCTACTGGTGATTTCTATGGACAACTGGTGGTGAAAATAGCGATAAAATAGAATGAGACAGGAGGCATTACTTCGGAGTTCGAGGGTGTCCATTGTTTGAGTGATATTAGTGTCACCTAACAATTTTATCGCACGATTTTGAATCCTATCTAGCAGGTGCAGAGATGTTTTGGGCGCACCCGACCAGATGTGTGCATTGTACTCTAATTTCGGGCGGATAAACGCCTTATATATTGAGGCCCGAGCAGAGGGGATGAAGTATTTCTTACATTGCTTGAGGAAACCTATATATTTCGCAGCATTTTTGACGACACCGAATATGTCATTCATTCCGAGAATGGAAAGTTTTTGGGTTCAACTATGGAAGGCCCATTCATGGATTATGGATTGATTTTTGAAACATTAAACTCCATACTGTTGGTGGTTTCCCATTTAGTATATCGTTTATATCGAAATTTAATGAGCTTAACATACGGCTGCCGTTTCCGAAGTGCAGGGATGTGAGTCCGGGAACGAATATGAAAAGCAGAGAGTGCTGTCGTCAGCAAAGGAATAAATTGGATTAGAAATAACAGACAAGAGATGATTAATGAAAACTAAAAAGAGTGTCGGATACAGAACGGAGCCCTAGGGCACACCAGCATTTACAATATTTTGTGAATACCACACTTGAAACCACACAAGATAACTTAAATTGAACGTTCCGAACAGTGATCTCCAATGCCTTCGAAAGGGTATGTAGGAGGAGAGAGAAGACAATTTGCACGCTGGACAAATGCTGTTTTCTATCTGCTTGGAAAGAGTTCTAAAAAGTAGAATTGATGAGAAAGCTTAGGAAGTGGTTTTGCCTACGGGGAGATATACGGAGATATACGGAGTACCTTCTGGACCAGCGGATTTGTGTATGTTCATATGTTTAAGTACTCTTGCTACTACACGAGTATGAAAGTGGATTCGTTCCATTGTAGATTCGACGCACTGAAGTGTAGACGTGGAACACAATCTGCGAGTGTTTCTAATGTTTTTGACAAAGATCAAAAATGTTTACTACCTTTGTAACATTGTAGTATTTTTGGCCGTATTGAAATTTCACACGCTTGAGAAAGAGGTTTAAGTTATGTTTGCTCTTTGATTTTCGGTTTTCCTCTGTCGGGTTGGCCTTGTTGGACCGAAAAACATTTCTCCAACCCTGACAGCCTCTTTACAGCTCAAGTTTGAGGGATAAATGATCTCATTCCAAAGAGAAGTTGTCTGTGATCATATCAGCAGCTGCATCCACGTCGTTATCGAGGATACATAACGACCAGTTACAATTCCGAAAGAAGTTGTATAGTCCACTCCAATTTGATTTCTCGTATTGCCATACGGTTCTTTAAGGAATCTTTTCTCTAACTGTGTGGTGGGTGTACGAGAAATTAGCTGTTATGACACAATGGTCTGACGAGCTTAGAGCCTAAGGACTGAAACGAATAAAATTTGGAAACTTCAAAGTAAAAAAAAAAAAAATTTCATAATTCATGTAAATTTGTTTTATTCGCTTTAAAACTCTGTTTTTATTAAATTCATTCATAATTAAAAAAAATAAAAAAAAATGTTTGGGTTCCCATTCTTTCCTCAACTTTTTTCAAATGTCCTTTATAAGGTTGGTGACAGTTACATCCGTGATTGTTTTGGACACTCTTTTCCATTTAGCACTAAAATCTTTTACGTCCTTTGCACACCACTCACTTTTCCTCAATTTAGCTTTGACCAAAGCCCAATACCTTTCAATGGGACGGCAATGTGGAACATTGGGTGGATTCATGTCTTTTGGGACAAAGTCGACATTTTTAGCAACAAGAAATCTCAACGTCGCATGAGCATAGTCAGCTGAAGCTAAATCTGGCCAAAATAATGTTGAAGAAAGAAATCAACCATTTTTTTAGGCACGTTGTAATAAACGATGTGCTACTGTGTCCACATTGGCAAATGGTCTGCCAAACGAGATATTTTGACCCGAATTTCTCCATGCCAATCGATGTTGTTGATTGCGGAAGAATCTCAGCTTCAAACGAGTTGTAAAACTGCGCACTTGGAAGAGTAGTTAAGTCGGCTTTGACATAAGTTTCGTCATCCAAAACCAAGCACGCTTTCTTGTTGCCGATCAACTCGTATAGCTTTCGGGCTCGTGTTTTTATGACTTTTTTTGCTTTTCAGTAACTTTTGGTATTTTTTGTTTTTTTTCTTGTTTTTAGGCCGTTACGTTTTTTAGATCTTTATACCATTGTTTGGTTGGTATTACATTTCCGAGCAACATCTCTGGATGACATAGCCCGGTTTTTTACGATGGTACCCACTATTTTCCTGTCCAAATTTGTATCATGTGCTCCACTTTTCTGTTTTCGCTTAACTGTCAACGTCTCCAAATATCGTTTAATAACAGAATCCACTGTGCTGCGTGCTATGTTTAAATTCGTTGCGATGAAATGGTTTGGACACGAAGTATTTTCGAGCCATTTGTCGGTGATCTTTTTACGGCGTTCCTCTTGACTCATATTTTATAAAAATTTTAAACCGCACCGAACTAAAATCAAGAACAAACTGAAACTAGAGAATATACAGGCTAATTTGGGTACAAAATGGGATTACAATTTTTACGCATTGGAAGTATAGTCCGTATTAAAATTTACAGATTTTATTCGTTTCAGTCCTTAGAGGGGAGAACACATCATAATTCGTCAAAGAAGATGTTTGTTTTACGACCATTCACAGTGCGAGACTACGGATCGCAGGAGTACGTATCAAGGTGTGAAGTTAACAACAAGTCCAGGATATTGCCGGTATGACTATCAACGTCTGGTAATCGTGTGGGTTCATTTACCAGCTGGTTCAAGTTAATTTCCGCCGCGATGATCTCAACACATCGTCCTTTGGGTGTTGTCTGTATGAATATTGTATCACATTACGATGACCAATTTTTTCCATGTTGGCTGAGAAATAAATACAAAACAACATGCCGTCGTCAAACTTCAAATGTAAACTTTAAAAGGTTGGTACTTCCTACAATTGTCATTCTTTTTAACATTCATCCTCAAAAAAATTACGTTCTCTACCCTCGTTTGTAGATTTCTACACATATGGGATTTTAATGTATTTTCTAAATTCTTTTTTAAATTAAACCGAAAAATTGCTTTTATAATTTCTAAAATAACAAGAAAAGGTAGGTAGGTTCAAATTAATTTTTCTTGAATGCATTTTACACATACATTTCGATTATGTTGATTTTTACATGCAGCTTTTGTGCTAAAACAACAAATCATCTCATAGACATTATTTTTTTGGCGGATTTTTCTTCATAATATACGTGACATCTTGCTCTGCCTATAATTTGTGGTGGAACTCTTCTTGACCGTTTTGGTGGATTTGTTGAAGTTGATGCAGAAACATCCTCTAAAGGTGACGATGGTGAACTTTCTTCCAAAACAGTTGCAAGCAATAAAACAGACGATGCTGATCTTGGCTTCGCAATTCTAGCTTCCATAAGTGGTTTTGCAAGGGATATTCCAAGTTCATGTAGAAAATTCCTTCTTACTGTTGTTTTCTGTGTTGCTTGCCAATTCGGATTCACTTCTTTGAAAATAATTAATGCATTCAAAGCAGAAATGTCAATCATGTTTGCAAATACATCCATTTTCCATCTGTTAGACTTTCTTTTACAGCTGTAACAAGTGAGCATTTTGTCAACCGTATCCACACCGCCTATATTGAATGAAAAAAAAACATTAGAGGATCTTGAAATTTCAAAAAAGTAGTATATGAACAAACCTTTTGTTTTATTGTACAATAATAGGCTATAATCGTTGGTAACTTTTTTTCAGACGATTCGATTTCAATTGAGTTATGCAAAGTACTATGCAACACGGTACACTTATTTTTCCATCCAATGTACGAAACAAGTGCTGTGTTTTCGGTAAATGCAAAAGTAGATTTATACAACGGTCTATTTTTGCATTCAAGAAGATTTGGTGGGATGCTTCTTTTATTTATTCTCATCGTGCAACCATTGTAATGCCCTTTGACAACAATTTTTGCCCAAGCTCATATGAGGAAAAGAAGTGACTTTTCAAGCCATCAACAAGATCCAAAACTACTCGTTCGCCTTGTCTTTTTTCACTCAAACTGGCTCGAATCGCCTTCCCCAAATATGGCTAGATTTTCCAAACAGAGCAGGTATAAGAACAAACCAGCAACCAGAATTTTAGTCCGTGTTTTACTGGTTTTGATGGCATATATTGACGAAATTTACATCTTCCACGAAAACCAAGTAATTGCTCGTCAACTGTCACACGTTCATGTGAACTGTAGTAGTCACTCAATAAATTGGACCATTTATCAAATATATCCCGAATCGGTGCAAATTTATCTGTAGATCGTTGCTGTCTTCTGCTAATGACATCATCAAATCGAATAACTCGATTCGACATAATTGCCCTAAACACCGGACGACCGTTAATATCATCAAACAATTCAATTGTAGTTTCGTTTTTCGATCTAAAAGTAAAAAAGTCAAGAATCAGTTGAAATAAGAAAGAAAGCAACTACGACTTACCTATAAACACCAGCTAAAATCAAAACACCAATATACGCTTGCAACATATTCGAATCGATTTGTTTGAAATCCTTACCATATGTTGCTTGTGTATACGCATTTGAATGCTTCAAAATGGTATTTTCAATTTGTGGTGGGAAGAAAAGCAAAAAAGCAGCTTTGATGCCATTAACACGAGCTTTGGCGTATCTTGTTGTTCCAGGATGAAGAGAAATTATATTTTCATTCCGCAATCTACCACTTTTAGTTTATTAGTTCAAAAAAACACTGTACAGCAAGGTAAACTTATAATTAGTACAGGATATAAAATAACATAATATAACATTTAAAGAAAAGAATGCTTATTTAAAATTAAAGAGAACAATAAGAAAATACATGTAATAAATAAAAGAAAACGAAATTTTGAGTTAAAGAAAAATTAAGCGCAACCAAGAACAAGAGAAAGGAAAAAGGACTTATAAAAACAAGAAGTTAAATCAGTTCAAACTGGAGAGGTATTCGAAACAAGCTGTTAGGAATTTACGGCGTTCGATTAAGGACTTCACACGAATGGGTAGACCATTCCAGAGCTTAACAGCATAAATGAAAAATTGCCTGCGTGATGTTGAGCAGGTGAATGTGGCAGGACGTAAGACTATGTAGCGATTTGATGAACATAAATGAATTTTGTTAAACAGGTAGATAGGTTCCTTCACGTGAATAGTTTTGAAGAGCAAAGCACAACAACGATATTTTAAAAAAGTCTCTAAGTCACATCCAAGGAGTTGACGAGCTTCAGAAGAAATGTGATCAAATCTACGAACATTGAAAACATACCGCGCAATTGAGTTGAAAGCAACTTTTAGTTTTTGAAACGAGTACGAGTCAGAATCCGCAAACAGTTCACAGCCGTATGATATTATGGGTATTATTAGTGCCTTTACCAATTTGAGTTTGACTTGAGTAGGTAAAATTGTTTTTGTAATGGATAATCCACGTAAAGACGCATATATTTTATTGATTATAGAATTTATGTGAACATCCCAAGTTAACTTATTGTTAAAGGTTATTCCAAGGTTTTTTACCTGGTTAACGTACTCAACTTGCGAGGAATTTAAAAGGATTGGGGGGAAATCAGGAAGATACTGTTGATGTTTGGAAATTGGTATGGCTTTAGTTTTGTCAGGATTCAGCTTTAGACCATTACGTGTTGACCACTCGAGAATAGAACATAGATCGTCGTTTATTTTTGCAACTGCATCTTCAATCATGCCAATAGGGAAACTAAAGTACAATTGAACATCGTCAGCATATATATGATATTGACAATGCAATAGAATGGAGGGTAGATCATTTACAAAAAGGGAGAACAATAAAGGACCAAGAATAGATCCTTGGGGAACACCAAGATTAACAGGAAGAAACGAAGACAGTTTACTATTACACGAAACAGCTTGCAAACGATCAGTTATATATGAATAAATTAATTTGTTAGATGTGTCAGAGAAGTTAAAATATGTCGTAATTTTATCACAGAGAATAATCGGATTTACACAGTCAAATGCTTTAGAAAAGTCAAGTAGCGTTATCACAGTTGTATAATCAGCGTCTATTGCTTGTCTTACATCGTCAGAAACTTTAAGTAAAGCTGATGTACAGCTATGTCCGCACCGGAACCCTGACTGCAGAGGATTAAGAAGCTGTTTGTCTTTAATAAACTCTTTTATTTGGTGGCTTATAATCGATTCAAAAGCTTTGGATAAAAAGGAGAGGATAGCTATAGGTCGGTATTCAGAGTTTGTACCTTTTTTAGGAATCGGTATGATTTTAGACTTTTTCCAGGCTAACGGGTAGGTAGATGTCATAATAATGGTGTTAAAAATATGGGTGATGTAAGGAAGTATAAGTGGAAGGAGAATTTTTATGAGGTCAGGATGAATATTATCTAGTCCGACGGACATGCTTTTGATAGAGAAGATTGCTTTTCGCACATTATGTATGTTAACTGCAGTCAAGGAAAATTCATTTTCTCTATCATCCTGTGATGACGTTAGGTTAGTGTCAGGCGGTGTGCTTGGGGTAGAGAACTTTTGATTCAACTCTTCTAAATCAATATTGTCATCCGAGACTATGGAGTGTTGCTTATTCACACCAATATTCCGAATTTCACTCAAATCTATTATTGTAGTACCTCAGCTTAGCGGATTTAATAAGGTTAGTTACAATGTTACGATTAAATTTAAAACATCTAAGCATTTCGGTACAGCCGAAACGTTTCCAACGGCGATGTGATACATCTCTCTTTTTGATTGCCCTAAGAATATCATACGAAAGCCAAGGGCAGCTGTGCGGCTTTATAACATGGGTCTTAATTGGAACATGTTTGTTAAAGAGGTAGTCAATAGCGTTGGTTAGGAATTCGATTTGTTTATTGACGTCAGGTGTCAAGTAGATTGAGTACCAATCAAGGGACGAACAATCGATAAAAAGACTTTCAACGTTGACATTGCGAAAATCACGATACTGGATGGACTGAGACACGTATTTAGGAAAGTGTAAGTCAAAGGTTGCAAAGACGAGATCATGATACGAAAAAACGGGGACTGATAATTGGCCAGAACATTTAACAAGCCTCACATCACTTATAAGAAATACATCTAACAGAGACGGCACGCAATTTGGTTTAAAGTGCGTTGATTCAGTAACGTTTACAAAAGAAAGGCCAAGAGAGTTCATAGAAGTTCTCAAGCTACGAGATGAAGAGTGGAGAAGATTTATATTTAAATCACCACAAAGAATGAATTTAGGTGCTAGGTGGCATATTTCTTCAACAATTGGGGATATAACGCTCGAGTTTGCAATGTGCGGTGGCATATAAAATGTTCCGATAATGCATTTATTTTCGCCATTGAGGATATCGATGAAATAATAGTCACAAGACTGGGTGCCGTCAGAGCACTTGATAAGGCTAGAGCTAGACCTCCTCCAGTGGAGTGAGTTCGATCAGCTCGGTAAGGCTTTTTAAATCCTCTTAGGGAAAATGGGTTACTTGATAAATTGGGGTGAAACCAAGTCTCAGATACGCAAACAATGTCACTTTCTCCAGAAACATCAATCGCCATCGCCTTCATTCAAAAATGCTTCCGTTTCAGATATCTTGCTTTTGACATTGTTATCTTTTATTATTTTTATAAATTTCACTAAATATACCAACGATATTCACTTGCTAAAACACTTAACGCAAATGACTTTTTATATGACATGCACTTACTGTCCATATGTGTAGAAATCTACACATGAGGGTAGACAATGTAATTAGTGCATTATTAACCGCCATAAACATTTTTATTATGGGGAGGTACGTTTTATTTTCGGTAATCAAGGATATAAACAAAGTCTGAAAATTCCGGAAGCTTGCAATTAGTGGTTTTTGAGAAATTCAGAAACCAAAAATTTTTTGTGTAGTTTTCTACACAAGGATGAGATGAAGGTTAAACAGCAACCGCCATCTAGACGTTAGGTCCTGTACTCTGGGTCTTCCCTCGTAAGTACATGAAACCATTTTGTTATAAACATAAATTAATTTGTTAAAAAGGGTTCCGTGGTGACGGTTGAAATGTTTTCTTTGTGCTTTACAATAGTGAATAGCGAATTGTTCAACTGAGCAATAATGCCTTGTAAATGTGGACTAAGAGTTGACCGGCTCAGAACAAAAATCCGATGCGAAAAATCTATTTTCATTCGAAGTGTATGAATATTGAAGCAAGTAGCTTGGCCTACATGAAGAAGAACAGCTTGCCATATCGATGTGATTCATATGTCAAACACAGATGTCAACGATCCAAAAGTCACTGTTAATGCCCTCCAGCAGCAACAGCTGAACAAGCGTGTTAACTTAATTGGTATACTGAATGTCGATAGCGCAAATGCATTAAGCGCCACCATTACCTCAATTCAAAAACGTCTAGGTGTAAACATTACGCATGACGACATTATTCCATGCTATGTGGAAACTATAAAAAGTTTATCAGCTGGGAGAAATAGCAAATGAAGCCATTGATGTTTGTGTGAAGCTAAAACCACTGGAGCTGAAGCGGATCATTTTAATTAAAACGAGGAACACAAACTTAACATCACGTAGATACATACGAGTTTGTATATGTTGCGATGCTAGTGGTGACAAGCCGATTGTTATTAATGAGAGTATAACTCATTTCAATGGAGCGTTATTTAAAATACCAACTCGAATTCAAAAACAACATAATTTTGCCCATTCATGGGTTAGTAATGAAGTTGTTTGTATGAAAAAAAAACAAGATACTTACAAAAAAATTCAAAAAATTTGTTCATTTGAAGATTTATGTGTCTCCATTATATTTTTCTTTCGCTCTCTTTCCAGTTCTTTGTTTTTATCCATCAAGTTTGATCCAAATAATCATGTTGATGATACTTATAATAATGAATAGTTACTCTCGTTTGCCAATTTGATAGTAAAGTCTGTAAAGACAATCAAGTCAATGGCATTTTTATAAAATGGCGGACGTAGCCAATATACGCGGGCTAAAGAGGAATCACTTTTCTGCGTACTTCCACGTCTGTAAGTACAGACCAGCTGTTTTGGCAATTAGGGAAACACAGGTAAGTCCCCGCCCACACCTCTCAGATCACCTGGCTACAACTAGCGCCACTATTCTTTTCTCATCGCGGTCTCGCCATTTACGTGCGTAGTGATGTAGCTTACCAAACTCCACCACAATGAAGTCCCTGTTGCAATCCCGAATTCAATTTCATGTGGTTAAAACTCCATCTCCTTAAGCAAATTATCCACTACTGCTTTATTTACAGAAGCCCCAAACTGGACAGCAACTCGACCTTTCACGAGTTTGATGCGCTGTATGACACTCGTATCTCTGTATCCTCATACTGAAATCGTGATTACGAGCAATTTCAATATACGCAATTCTGGTTAGCTTCGACATTCTGGACAGACAATACCCGAAGGACTGTGTGTTGAGATCTTCGCTGCGGAAAATAACTTAACCCAGCTTGTAAATGGGCCCACACGACTACCAGACGTGGGCAGTCATACCCCCAACACCCTGGACTTGTTTTTAACTTCTCAACCTGACAAATAGAAAGTCAATATGCTCGTCGGACCAGAATGGAGAGCACCACACAGTTAGAGAAAAGATTTCTAAAAGAACAGTATGGCAATACGAGAAAGGCAATTGGAACGGTCTTAACAGCTTCTTTAGGAATTTTAACTGGTCGTTATGTTTCCTCGATAACTACGTGGATGCTGCTGCTGGCATGATCACAGAAACTATTCTCTTTAGAATGAGATGCTTTATCCCTCATCGGATGAAGAGTATTAAACCAAAAGAAAAGGCATGGTACGACTCCAGCTGTAAAGAGTCTGTCAGGGTTAGAGAAGTGCTTTTTCGGTCCTTCAAGACCAATCCGACAGAGGAAAGCCGAAAAAAGTTTAAACGAGCCAGAAATGACTGCAACGTCTTTCTCAAGCGTGTGAAATTCCAATACGACCAAAACCTGAGGCAAAAAATACTGCAATGTCCCAAAGGCAGTAAAAATTTTTGGTCATTCGTCAAAAACATTAGAAATTCTGCCTCATCCTGCATCCCAACGCTCATTTAGAATGACATTCCAGCTGTCAGCTCTTTGGAAAAGGCCAATCTGCTTGCTGCAAACTTTGAGAAAAGCTCAACACTCCCAATGTGACGAATCCATTTTCGCACTCGTGTAGTAGCAAGAGTTCTTAAAGATCTCCCCTTCTTCTGAAGAGGTGTTTTTCCTCCCTGGCAAAACCACTGTGTAAGCTTTTTCATCAATACTACACTTTAGGACTCTTTCCGAGAAAATGGAAAACAGCATTTGTCCAGCCCGTCCCTAAAAAAGGCGAATCTTCTTCTCTCTCCTCCTACAGACCCATTGCACTTACATCCCTTCTCACCAAGATCATGGAAACGCTGATAAACCGTCAGCTCATGAAATATCTCGAAACACGAAAACTTCTCAATGACCGGCAATATGGTTTTCGTAGCAACAGGTCCACATCTCTCACTCAAAAGTGGAACCAAAGTCTAAACCAATCTGGCGAAAACACGATAATTGCACTTGATATTTCTAAGGCCTTTGACAGAGTTTGGCCTCAGGCTCTTTTGTTGAACTTGCGTGCTCTTGGGATCGATGACTCTCTTTTCCATTGGATTAAAAATTACCCTTCGGAACGTTCAATTCAAGTTGTCTTGGACGGTTTCAAGCCTGATATTCACAAAATAAATGCTGGTGTGCCCCAGGGCTCCGTTTTGTCTCCGACACTCTTTTTAATTTTCATTAATGATCTCGTGTCTGCTACTTCTAATCCAATTTATTCCTTTGCTGATGACAGCACTCCCTGCTTCTCAAATTCGTTCCCGGACTCACGCCCCTGCTCTTCGGCTGTAGAAAGGGAACGGCAGCGTATGCTACGCTCATTAAATTCTGATATAAACAGCATAACTGTCTGCTGTCGTTGAAGCGAAATTTAAACACCCAGCCATTATCCATGAATGGCACTTGCATCGTCGAAACCGATAAACTTTCCATTCTCGGTATGTGTATCAGTGACAACTTACGTTGGAATGACCACATATTCGATGTCGCCAAAAATGCTGCGAAATGTCTACGTTTCCTCAGGCGATGTAAGAAATATTTTACCCCCTCTGATCTGGCTACAATATATGAGGCATTAATCCGCCCAAAACTGGAGTACAATGCCCACATCTGGACAGGTGCTCCTAAAACATCTCTGCACCTGCTAGATAGGATCCAAAACAAAACTCATTGGTGATACTAAAATCAGTCAATCAATTGACACTCTCGAACACCGAAGTAATGTCTCGTGTCTCACTCTGTTTTATCGCGATTTCTACCACCAGTGCTCCATTGAAATCGCCAGTAGCATTCCGCCCATTCAAACTTTCAACCGTAACACCCGTCTCGCTATGAATGCTCATCAGTATACCCTCAATCCCACTTTCGGACGTACTCTAAAATATCGTGATTCTGTCCTAAGCCGTACAACTCACTTATGGAATGCCCTGCCGATCTCTGTGTTTCGTGGTCGTTATAACTTGCAAACATTTAAAAACAATGTACATCGGTACCTGTCTTTTCTTCCTCCCTAAATTTCCTTCGCCCTCGCTGTGTACGAAAATTTTAAGGGTACAAAATTGAGCGCGCGCCGATTATAAAAAAAAACAAAAAAAAAACTAGACAGAGATTGGTGCGAAGTAAAGAAAACATAGCTGCCGTGGCGGCCGTATCGAAGAAGACCCTGAAATGTCGATTCGGCGCTGGAGAGTCAACCTGGCTTATTCTACGGTTGGATTTGAGCCTACATCCGTATACTATTGTGCTGACGCAAGTATTGACGTCGGACGACCATAGGCACCTCAAAATGTTGGCCGGAGGTCCGGATTTTGGCCTAAAAATCATCTTTTTGGACAAGTACCAGTTTTGGGTCAGCGGCTATGTCAACAAGAAAACTGCAGTAATTGGAGCGAAAGGGATCCACAAGTATTCGGCCAAGCATTAGTGCATCCACAAAAATTGACTGTTTGGTGCGGTTTATGGCATGGCGGCATCATCGGACCGTATTTCCTTCGAAATCAGGAAGGGGACAGCGTTACAGTCAATGGTCTCAGGTATGGAGCGATGTTAACCGAATTTCTGTGGTCGTGGGTCAACAACATCGATATATCCGAACTGTAGTTCCAACAAGACGGCGCTACATACCATACAAGCGAAGCAACGTGCGAAGTTGTGAAGGAAGAAATTTGGCGGTCATCTCACAGCAAGCGTTCATCAATTGGCCGCTGCGATCATGCGATTTGACTCCACTCAATTATTTTCTCTGGGGCTACGTCAAGTTCTTAGTCTACGCTAACAAGTCAACAACTTTGGACGAGCCTGAGGCCAACATTCGACACGTTGTTGCCGGAATAGCGCAGCACATATTGGATCGACTCATAAAAAATTAATACGACCACTTGAAGTACTGCCAGCTAAGCCGAGACGGCCATTTCAGTGATGTGCTATTCCACATAAAATGGCATGAACATAGATTGTTGTATTATATCAGACTTGAAACAATCCAAGACAACTTAAATTGAACGTCCCGAACGGTGATCGCCAATCCATTGAAAATGAGACTCGTTGATCCCAAATGCACACATTTTCGTCAAAAGGGCCTGATGCCTACCTCTGTCAAAGGCCTTAGAAATATCAAGTGCAATTATCGTGTTTTCGGCAGATTGGTTTATACTTTGGTTCCACTTTTGGGTGAGAGATTCATTAAATCACCAGTGGGCCGTTGTTATGAAAGCCATGCTGCCGGCCATTGCCAAGTTTCTATGTTTCGAGATCTTTTATGAGCTGACGGTTTATCAGCGTTTCCATGATAGTGGAAAGAGCAGACGTTAGTGCAAGGGTTTGTAGCAGAAGGGAGAAGAAGAATTTCCCTTTTCAGGGACAGACTGGACAAAGCTGTTTTCCATGTTCTAAAGTGTAGGACTGATGAAATAGTTTACAAGGTCGTTTTGCCTGCGTGGAAGGACAGCTCTTCAGAATAAGGGAAGCGGATTTGTGTATGTTCATATATTTAAGTACTCTTGCTACTACATGAGTGTGAAAGTGGATTCGTTCCATTGAAGATTCGTCGCACTCAAGTGTAGTCTTGGACCTAAATTTGCGAGTGTTTTTAACGTTTTTGACAACGATCAAAAATTTTTACTACCTATGGGACACTGTAGTATTTTTTGCCTCAGGTCGTATTGAAATTTCACACGTTTAAGTAAGACGTTTCAGCCATTCTTGGCTCTTTCGATTTTTTTTCGGTTTTTCTATGTCGGGTTGGCCTTGTAGGACCGAAAAACATTTCTCCAACCCTCACAGAATCTTTA
Source organism: Volucella zonaria (assembly GCA_963966105.1). Classification (NCBI taxonomy): domain Eukaryota; kingdom Metazoa; phylum Arthropoda; class Insecta; order Diptera; family Syrphidae; genus Volucella; species Volucella zonaria. The sequence goes on along the minus strand of OZ014532.1, from coordinate 198,424,715 downwards.
TAGCTCAAGTCGTTTGAGGAATAAATGATCTCATTCCAAAGAGAAGTTGTCTGTGATCATATCAGAAGCGGAATCCACGTCGTTATCGAGGAAACATAACGACCAGTTAAAATTCGTAATGAAGCTGTTAAGCTCGCTCCAATTAACTTTCTCGTATTGCCATACGGTTCTGCGTGGTCGGTGTATGAGAAATTAGCTAACATGACACAGTGGTCCGACGAGCCGAGAGGAGAAAGCACATTAACAGTGTACTTATCAGTGTGAGAAGTTAAAAACCAGTTCAGGGTGTTGGTATGGTATTCGTATGGGCCGGGGCATGTACGTGTATTTACAGCACAAGGTGCGTTCAAAGGCGAACAGGACTTTTTAAAAATAAGAACGACAAAGAGTTTTGTTTTGGCAAAACCAATTGTTCTATTCAAAATAGTCCCCTTCTGAATTAATACAGCGATTTGCATGCTCTAAACGCATGTGGAATGCGCGGTTTAGATCGTTGGCAGAGATATCCTTCAGGGTGTCGGCTTCTACGTCTGCAAAACGCTTTCTTTTCATCGTAAACGTCACATGGTGCCAAATCAGGCAAACACGGGGAGTGGTTGACAGTTTAAATGCGATTATCAGCCATCAAAATTCGGTCACAAGTGTCGACCGATGCAATGGCGCATTATCGTGCAACATAGGCCAACTTCTTCCTGCTCGAAATCCTGGCGGATTTCGGTGTCAGGCTCCAAAGTAGCAGTAAGCGGACCTCCAATTAAAAAATGACCTGGCGTTGGAACATCAAGGTCAGATGGATCAACTGAAATTGGACTTAAAGGGCGAAAGTTAATAATAGCTTCAATTTGACAGACTAGTGTATGCAATTCTTCATAGGACCAAAGTTGCATAACCGACAATAAGACGCAAATGGTTTTTAGCTATTGTTGCGCCATTACTTGGCAGCACTGTATATTGTAATACACTCGTGTCGTCTCTGCACAATGGTTGCTGTTATCTCTTTCTCTTAAAGAATTTTTCTCCCAGTAACTTTAAACGTCAAATATTCTCGTTCTTTTCTGATTGACCATTGGGCGGACACGGCACGAATGTAAGTAAATGGATTTTATTATATTGAATTATACTAATTTAAAATAAAGATTTTAGCATTCGCTTCAAAATATTATATACATATGAGTACGTCCGCCGAAGAGTCAATACTCTAAAATATTCTCGCCATTCGAAAAGAATTGTGGCCATTCTGTGTGCACACTTCGACTGGTAAGACATCGTCGCAAGGAGTACCACAAATCCAAAAAAATCGAAGCAATCGAAAATCCTTTTCGACTAAAAGCAACGATGGAACATTCTTTGGTTGCCGCTGCCGACGACCTAGCGCGCCGATACAATCTTAGCGCTGGAACAGACCTACGTGCAAATGCGAACCGACACAACGTGACCGGCACAGCTGAAAGCGTTCATTGCGCACAAGCAACTGCTGAGAATACGCCGTCCGGAGTGCTCAGTCCAATAGCACATACCACCACTGCTCCAGCTACATCGATTTCAGCCGCAATCGTCAACACGCCCCCGGCAAGTAGCTGCCTAACCTCCTCAGGCACGGGTACACAAGTCACCAATGACCAGTCATCGTTGGATAACATGCTTCGTTCTACTTATGTCAACAACACTGCACCAGCAATTTTCAGTGGGGCACTTTCGTCGACACAAGAATTATTTTCCGATCCACGGGCCGCCAACAGGAGTGTGTTCTACCCCCCACCAGCAACATACGGTATTCCCGGTTGTAATACAATTCCAGTTTGGACGAAGCCATTGGCATTCCCTAATGTGCGACCATCGCCCGAAAACACTTATCCGCTTGTCGCCAATAACACCTATGTGAATTCCGCTGTTAGCACAACACCATCACCCGGCTCAAGCAACTGGTTCTACAGTTTGCCACCATCTGTCATGTCTGTGCCATCGCCAATTACAGCTCCAATAACATCAAACAACTTTAGCAACTGTGGACCTGTACCTCAAAATCATCTCACCTTTTCACACCTGCCCAACATGACGTCAGAATGTACCTTGTCGTCATCACAGATCGCTGCAAGACAGGTCATCGTGAAGGACTTACCAACATTTTCTGGAATACCGGAGGAATGGCCGATCTTCATCACCAATTTCGTCCAGTCGACTGAAAGATGTGGGTTTTCTGACCAGGAAAACCTTCTACGTCTCCAAAAGAGCCTCAAGGGACAAGCTTTGCAAGCCGTTCGGGGGAAATTAATGATGCCCAGTACTGTTCCAGCTGCTATCGATACCCTGAAAATGCTGTTTGGCCGAGCAGACGTTATCCATCAGACAATGCAGCGCAAATTGCGGCAGGAACCTCCAATACGATCAGATAAGTTGGAAAATCTTGTAAAATTTGCTCTTTCCGTTCAGAATTACTGTTGTACAATTGAAGCCGTAGGTCTTGGGGACTATTTAAATGATCCAGTGCTGTTGAACGACCTAGTGGGGAAGTTGCCTACTGACCTAAAGCTCGACTGGTGCCGACATCAGATGTTTTTTCCGAAAGCCAATATCAAGACGTTCGACGGTTGGTTATTTAATCTCGCCACATGTGTTAGCCACGTAACAACCATCAGTCAGCCACTACCCAACAGTGAGGAGAAGAGCCCTTGTAGACAACTAAAGCACCGAATACTTGTGCACGATGTCTCTGACGGGAGGTGCAATTCAACCTCTCAGCAAGTTTCCTGTGCAAAGTGCAGCGGCAGCCACCGCCTCAACCAATGCAATGCATTCATCTCGCTAAGCATCACCGAACGATGGAACTTTATACGCCAAAAGGGAATTTGTCTACGTTGTCTTAAGAAACACGCAGTGAGGCGCTGCAACTTGCGAAAACAGTGTGGTGTTGATGGCTGCAGGATGCCCCACCATCCTCTCCTTCATTCCCTGCGGCAAGAGCCAACCGGCATACGAACTGAAGAAAATCGAGTTGTTTCCTTCCACACCGTGGACAGTAAGAGGGCAGTTTTCCGATACGTTCCCGTTAGGCTTCATGGGAAAAACAAATACCTGGACACATTTGCTCTAATTGATGAAGGATCGGCGTGCACACTTCTGGAGAGCAGCATCGCGACTGAGCTCGGACTGGAAGGACCCGCAGAAGAATTGTGCTTGAAGTGGACTGGGGACATCAGTCAAAAGGAAGCAGAATCCAAGATAGTGAATTTGGCCATATCATCTCGTGACGTATGCGCTCGAAAGTTCAATTTGCAAAATGTTCGTACTGTATCGAGTTTGGATTTACCGATCCAGTCTTTGGATAGCGCAGAGATACAACAAAGCAAACATCTACGAAAATTGCCAATTCTTCCATATCAAGATGCACAAGCGCGTGTTCTCATCGGCTTGGACAATGTTAAGATTGGCTTGCCATTAAAAACTCGAGAAGCTTCTGGCGATGAGCTAATTGCTGCGAAGTGTAGATTGGGTTGGACAGTATATGGACGCAACGGATCGAATAATCAAGCTACAAAAAGAGTACTGCACATTTGTACCGGCGCTGTGGAAGAGAAAATGGATGAGATGCTTAAGTTCTGGTTCTCTTTGGACGCAGTGGGGGTTGTGGCCAAAAATTCCACTCTTCAATCCAAGGAAAACGAACGAGCCTTACGTATCATGGAGTCGACAACCAAGTATATTCCTTCGGAGAAAAGATGGGAGACTGGACTCTTGTGGAAACATGACATCATTGACTTACCCGACTCTCTTCCGATGGCAAGACGGAGACTTCAGTGCCTGGAGTCCAGAATGAATCGCAATCCAGCTTTGAAGAAGTTTCTGGTGGATACTATCAAGGGCTACGAGGAACGAGGTTACGTCAGAAAGGTGGAGAAGGATGAGATCTATTCCGGCGGAAGGTCTTGGTACTTACCGATGTTCACAGTGACTAATCCTAACAAAAAGAAGATGCGGCTCGTGTGGGACGCTGCCGCTAAAGTCGACGACATCGCATTAAACACTTACCTGGTGAAGGGACCAGACTTCTTAACATCTCTCGTTGGTGTGTTAATTCGCTTTCGGGAAAGGCCAATAGCCCTCTGTGGCGACATAAGGGAAATGTTCCACCAAGTTCTAGTTCGAAAGGAAGATCAGTCGGCGCAGAAGTTCTTGTGGCGTGAGGGTGATTGCTCGAAGCATCCCATTGTATATGCGATGAGTGTCATGACCTTTGGTGCATCTTGCTCTCCATCTTTGGCCAATTTTATTAGAGACAAGAATGCGGATAGATGGAGACAAGAATACCCGGAAGCTGTCAATGCCATCGTTAACAACACTTATGTAGACGACTGGCTGCAGAGCGTAGAGACCGAAGATGAAATGATCCAGCTGGCGAAGAGGGTGCGATTGATTCACAGCGATGGTGGCTTCGAGATGCGCAACTGGTCATCTAATTCCAAACGCGTCCTAGCAGCTCTAACGAATTCCGACGTGCAGTTCGATAGGTCCATCGAAGAGTTTAACTCTATCAGTGAAAAGGTCTTGGGTCTCTGGTGGCGACCGGCTATAGATGAATTCTCATTCTTCAACAATCTCGGCGATTCAGCTTTCGACGAAAACGCTGTCCAAACGAAACGGAAAATTTTGCGGACCGTGATGACAATTTTCGACCCACTTGGTCTTCTGGGATTCTTCGTCGTCCGCGCAAAAATTATACTTCAGGACATTTGGCGCTCTGGAGTCAGCTGGGATGAGCCTATTCGAGACGCTGAGCGAGAGACATGGTCGCAATGGGTGAGTAAAATCCCGCTCATTCGCACAATTAGTATTCCTCGATGTTTTCCTTTGGTGAGTGGCGGTGGCAACATCGAACTCCACACATTCGTCGACGCAAGCACATGGGCTTATGCGGCAGTATGCTACGTAAGAGCTGAAAGAGATGGAGTAGTCTGTTGTTCGCTGATAGCATCTAAGACGCGTGTTACCCCACTTAAGCCAGTATCGATTCCGAGACTAGAGTTGATGGCTGCGGTCCTCGGTCTGCGATTGTCAAAATTTGTGGAGGCTGAATCTTCAATCAAAATAAATCGGCGTTTCCTCTGGACCGATTCCAGAAACGTGCTATGCTGGATCAAATCCGACGCAAGGAAGTTTCATCAGTTCGTCGCTCTACGTATTGGCGAGATACTGGAAGACTCCAAAGTCACCGAGTGGAGGTGGGTGCCGACAGCACTAAATGTAGCAGATGACGGGACAAGATGGAAGATAGACTCAGACATTGGGGTACATTCTCGCTGGTTTCGCGGTCCCGACTTCCTCTACGCTTCAGAAGAGAAGTGGCCCTCAGCACGAATGGGAGGCGAGACAGTTCCAGAGACTGAAACAGTTTGTCATATTACAGTACATACCACGGTAGCAAGTTTGGCCGTCATTGCTCCAGACCCGAAAAGATTCAGCAAATGGGAAAAGTTACGAAAATCTCAGCTGTATGTACTACAATTCCTTCGGAAGACAGCTAGACATTTCTCACCATCTAAGCAGCTTTCAACACTTCTCAATATGGATGCTATGGCTGGCGCCGAGTGTGCTATTATCCGCACTTGCCAGGAAGAGGCGTTTTTAGAAGATCTGGAGTCTTTGTTATCGCCGCCGAACAAGGTAGGTCGAAAAAGTTCGATTTTTAAACTCTCTCCTTATCTAGACGACTTTGGTCTGCTGCGAGCCCGGGGACGAGTGGATGCTGTTCAGGGAGTGCCAATAAGCGTCAAGCGCCCTGTTATACTTTCCCGAAGTCATCGAGTTACGTGGCTAATAATTGACTCCTATCACCGGAGGTTTCATCACCACCACAACGAGATTATCATCAACGAGGTGCGTCAGCGATTCTATGTGAGCGGTCTCCGAGTTTTAGTTCGAGCTGTCGCACGAAGCTGTCAAGCGTGCAAGAACCGACGTGCAATTCCTGTCCCTCCGAGCATGGGTGACTTACCACCGGAGCGCTTAGCTCCATTCACGCTACCCTTCACGTATACGGGCGTGGATTACTTTGGACCCCTTAGCATCGTTGTTGGTCGACGAACGGAGAAGCGATGGGGTGTGATTTTCACTTGTCTCACCACGAGGGCAGTTCACCTCGAAATCTCCCCTTCGCTGTCGACGGGATCCTTCATGCTAGTACTGAAGCAGTTCATTAGCCGACGAGGTGTACCGAGACGAATTGTGTCGGATAACGCGACAAATTTTCGGGGTGCAAGTCGTCTGCTAGCGGAGGAGATTGAGAGGGTTTCATCAAGCGAATTAGCGGAGGCCTATCCAGAAATTGAATGGCGTTTCATACCACCGGCGGCGCCCCACATGGGTGGTGCATGGGAGCGAATGATTCGCTCGGTCAAATCGATTCTGATGGACATCCTGCCGGACAATGGGCTTAGAGAAGAGGTGTTGAGAGCCGCTCTGGCTGATGTGGAGAACATCCTGAACTCCAGACCCTTAACATACGTCCCTCTAGACTCACCAATGAGCGAAGCGATCACTCCAAATCACTTCCTGGTCGGAAGCTCAAGTGGCATAAGGGAGCGGAGCAGTGAGGACAACAGCGGACCTACGCTGAGTAAAAATTTTGCTCTATCAAACCAATTGGCAAATCAGTTTTGGAAGCGCTGGTTGCGGGAATACCTCCCGTACTTAACCCGGCGCCATAAATGGTTTCAACCAGCCCCAGATCCGATAGTTCTAGGAGACGTAGTTATAATCGTTGACGAGAGCAGTAAAAGGAATGACTGGAAAAAGGGCGTAGTCATGGACTTACAATACGCAAAAGACGGTGAGGCTCGCAGTGCAGTGGTGCGGACGGCGAACGGGCTGATGACTCGTCCAATCGTGAAGTTGGCGAAACTCGACTTGAAGAAGGAGCAGTAAAAATCACGCTTAGACGCGCGACATTTACGAAGGGGGGAATGTTGCGCCATTACTTGGCAGCACTGTATATTGTAATACACTCGTGTCGTCTCTGCACAATGGTTGCTGTTATCTCTTTCTCTTAAAGAATTTTTCTCCCAGTAACTTTAAACGTCAAATATTCTCGTTCTTTTCTGATTGACCATTGGGCGGACACGGCACGAATGTAAGTAAATGGATTTTATTATATTGAATTATACTAATTTAAAATAAAGATTTTAGCATTCGCTTCAAAATATTATATACATATGAGTACGTCCGCCGAAGAGTCAATAGCTATCTTTATTGGGGACTCCCAAAGTCCTCCGAAGTGAGAGTCAGCTAGTTCGATGTCTGAAGGTAAGTACGAAAGTAAATCAATATTTTTTAGGGATTTTTCTGGCTGGTTACAGGTAATTGATGGTAGAATGTGTGCCTCAATATCCGTCGTATAGTTATTTAAACGAGATCACAAATCAAGATTTGTTTTATATTTCGATATTGTGCTTGTTTCTCCAATACCGCCTATGGGATGAGTATATCTTAGACGTTTGACACCAAGTTGCTGAATAAGACGAACAGTAGCAAAACGAATTTGGGACCCTGAGTCCAGCAGGGCCCTGCACGTAACGTAGGAACCATTGCAAGCTCGCACTAATCAAGGCTGTTGCAAGAAATGTGAATGATTTCTGTTCCTTTCCTTTGATAGGAAATTGATTAATTGAATTTGATTTGGAAAGGAGAGATGTGTTTGAATTAATGCTCGATAAAAGATTTGGTTTAGAATGTCCCTCAGGTATGATTGATGTTTCATTGAAAACAGGACTCATGTGAAGCAACGTATTATGCCGTTGGGAGCAATGTTTGCAGGGATGCGAACTACAATTACGAACTTGGTGGCCAGTTTGAAGGCAATTTATGCATAATTTCCTAATTTTGGCTTCTTGATAACGTTTTCCAGGTGACAGATTAGCGAAAGCCTTACATACGTAAATGTTATGATCGTTTGTCTCACAAAAGAAGCAGGTGGTATTAAGGGGTTTCGATGTAATAAAAGTCTTATGTGCTAGAGGTTTGAAAGACTTACGTGCGTTGCTTGATGTTGGTTGTTGATGCCTGGTGCTAGTACTTGACGCATTTTCCATAGTTTCAAGAAGTTGACATCGTTTTTCGATGAATTCCGCAAGTTGATTCCATTTGGGCAAGGCGTTGATAGTTGCTTCTTCTTCTCACTTTGTACGATTCCTTGAATCAAGTTTGCTGACGACAAGATGAACTAATAATCCGTCCAGAATTTCTTCCTTACTTCCGAAAGTGTTTAGTGTTCTGAGATGGGAGTTAATGCTGTCACTCAAATCACGTAGTTTAGATACCGATCCTCCATCCACGCTTGGTAACTTGAAAATGTCTGAAATATTAATGCGTGAAATATTAAACGTTTATTATTGAATCGAGACTTTAAAAGATCAATAGCCTTGGTGTAGTTTTCACTGGTAACTTCGAGGGATTGGATGGTCTTGCAGGCGAAATCCGACAAACCTGAACGTAAGTGTTGGAACTTTTCAATAGCCGAAAGTACTAATGTCTCAAAAATAGATAGGAAATCTGGCCAGTCGGTGTATTTTCCAGAGAACTTCGGTAGTTCCAATTTAGGCAATCGAGCACTTTTAGGCTTCATACTCAGGAAACTTGAATCATGTGTAATATTAGCTCCAAATTGTAGACTTTCTTTTACCATCCTTAATTGATGATCGCAGAGATAGCGGCTCAAAGATGAAATTACAGAATTGGTATTTCAAATGGCATGATCAATGTTATATATGTACAAATACATTCTTATGACAATTCAATTTTAGTTAATTAGCATGTACAATAATAATATGGAGATAATGAAATAAAAGCAGTTGTTATGTTAATGAAGCTAGATTACAGTGGTGTACAACATTATAAGTGCTAGTTTACATTGATAGTGTCTTAGGTAAGGTTATTCCGAACAACGTCAATAAGCAAAATCTTCGTTTCTGGGGCACTTAAAATACGCATGTGATGCATGAAGAGCCATTACATCCACTGAAAGCCACTGTATGATGCGGCGTTCACGCAGGAGGAGTGATTGGGTCGTATTTTTTTGAGGACGCCATCGGCAATACGGTCATTGTTACTGGCGAACGCTACAATGCCATGATAAATGACTTCTTACTACCGGAATTGGATGAGCGGGACTTGGTAAACATGTGGTTTCAAGAAGACGGTGCAATCGCACACACAGCGCGCGCCACAATGAATATTGTGAAGGAAGCGTTTCCTGGTCGTGTAATCTCCCGTTTTGGCAATTTGGCATGGCCAGTAAGATTGCCCGATTTAACCATTCCAGACTTCTTTCCCTGGGGCTACCTGGCGTCGCGGGCTTATACCAACAAGCCTCAGACAATCGCAGGCCTTAAGGAAATATTCGACAGGAATGCGAACGGTTTTTAGGTTTCGGGATTCTTCACCGAACACACGGGCGCCTATATGCTGAAGTATTTTTCTATCAAAGGAACCCAATCCTGTTTCTAACTTCTGCAATTCCTGCTTGTTGGTCAACGCACCACAGTACCGGATTAGCTAAACTAAGGCCGAACAGCAATTGTGGAATTGTGAAATTAGCTGTTTCAGAAAACAAGGATTGAAGCAGTTTTTTATAGTCAAACTTCGCAGAATATTCAATAAGGTCTCACCTATTCAGAGTTACGTGAACTTTTTAACTGGATTGAATTCATAGCTCTTTGGCCCCAAAGGGTGACCAGTTAAGTCTTTGATGAAAGAATGTTCTTCGTCTTCGGACATGTTCAAGATCCTCCTCATCCTTAACAGCCTCCTGAAACACTAGCAATTCATCAATAAATTTAAAAAGTCACACGATATGAAATATTTCCGACGAAAAGCTTCCAGATCAACAGCATGGCGACTTTCTGGCAGCATTACAGGGCGTAACTGGAAATCAGCAATCGCCTTTTAGGGCTTGAGATGAAGAGTGTTATAATGCGCTGCCTTGAAGTCGATTAAAATATTGATTGTGTACCAATTTGGATTTCATTTTTCAAGAATTGTCCAAAGCTGCTTTGCTGTAGCGGAAGCCACACTACCGGCCATGAATGTGATTCACACAATAAAATGTACAGGAGTATGTGACAAGTGACATAAGTGACATTTAACAGGGAAATGCTTCGGTAGATCCTACAACATAACGAATAATCTATCTTGTTTATGCGACATATAGAGCTAATACTTCGGTTATTAGATTCATTCTCTCATGCGTGATTGATGATTTGGAGCATTTCCCATAACAAATCCTCACCTCATGGTTTGAATAGCTGCTTAAATGGCCTGTCGAATGTGCCGGAATTGCTGTATTCAGCTTTGTGAACATTTCTTCCATCTGAAAGACGAGAGTACACCATTGTTGCGTAGTGTGGGTTTTTCTGTGATCCCTCTCACTTCCTTTACATCATATTCATTATGCAGGTGCTGTCAAGATTTCTTTGACAAATTTTGGATGTTGTTCAAAATCCTTAAAGTGCGGGATTTTGTTTTCTTCTTTTCTCTTGCTTTTTCATTATTTTTTCGTGCTTTCTTGGAGAGTTATTAGCTCAGGGTGATATCTGTAATTGAGATTGTGTGTCGCTGATTTTTAGACTTAATGTTTACGGAATGCATTGGCATGTCGGAGAGTTTTATGCTCAGACTTTCACTAAATCTTCTAGTCACTGTATAAATGCTGAGTCGTCCAATGACCAGAAAAGAATACACCCGATGTTGGCATTTATTGGAGTGCATACATTGTGTATGTTGCGAACATCTCTTCTATAGAACATCACGTCGTTCATTTGTTTGCCGGTTCAACCATCTGGACTTAGTAAGGTTGCTTTTGTTGTTGAAGTGTTTGGCTGCTTATCAATGTGTTTTCGTGCCCAATTCAATGAAAGAATCTTCAACAAAATTTTTGATAATAGGACGGTTTTACATTACACTAAAACCGATATTATTTACTGACCGAAAACACACAGCGTCGCTGTTGAAGAAGCTAAGTTCCAGCATTCACTCTCCACCGAAGTTCCTTTTCACGTATAGGTGGAGCTGTACTCAGCCGTCAAACACCGCAAGCACCAGGAAGTAACTTACTGCGACGCTGTGTGTTTTCTGTCGGCAAATAATATCGGTTTTAGTGTAATGTAAAACCGTCCTATTCCATCCAACATAATGAAGCCACAGCTACTCGAACGCTGCCTGGGGTAGTTTATATTCCAGTCTCACCAAGGATACTACGCACCCAGCCTCCAATTAATGTTCTAGATGCAGGTTTAGCTTCTCCCTTTACAGTTATGAATAAGCTCTCTAATTTATCCGCCTGAAATCTTCTTGCCTGAGAGAGTTTGATTAAACATCTTACCCAAGTAACTGGACAAACATTTTTATTTGGGTTTTCGCGCAGATGCCAACTTGACTGTCTATGAGAAGCTGAATCAGTCTTTGAACCGAAAGCTGGATGTAAAATTATCTCATGTTCGCCATCCTCAAAACTGTCCGTGGAGACTCTAAGCAGCGTCAGGTCATGAATTCTTCTTTCCGATGCCAGCAGTAAGATGACTGCTTCCTTCTTGAAGCTTCAAATAGTGTCTCCCTTCCAGCTTGTGTAGCAAGCCAAACAAACACAGTTCTTGGATCCCATATTGGTGGTTTTGTGGTAGCTGGTCTCGATGTAGAAATGACTTTAAGGACTTGACGGACTAAAAAGTTGGATGATATATTTTCTGTCGCATTCGAACCGCAAAATGTAGAAATCGCCGATTTATGCACAAGAATCGTGCTGGGTAAGAAATTTTCTTTCAAAAACAAATTAGCTAGATATCTAGCTACATATATTCGATCCTTCTGCATTCTGAGAACTGAGGTTGATGTCCTCCATCCCTTTCTTAATGAATCCTTCTCGTCTCTGGACCAGCTTTCTATTTGATGACTTCACCTCCAACCTTCCATACTCTCAGGATCAATTGTTCTACCTGTGGAGGTGGTTGACTTGTTGTGACATCTATCAGTAGCTTCTCTAGGTGGTTGCAGGGCGCGAGCCCTCAGGTCTGTCATCCAAAATGTCTGATTCCATTCCGGGGCTACAATGAGGTACGTCCCCTGAGACTTGTTCAAGTGAGTGAGAACTTTTGGCCAGCTTAGGCGATAATTAGATTCTCGGCTGAAGGCATCTGAAAATGTAGGCGACCTTTGTAATCTATTGAAACATATCTGCTGACTACGGCAGTTTCTTTTGATGCAAAAAGATCGATCTCTGATGTGCCCAGTTTTTCGAAAATTTTTCTTGTTGCACTTGGAAGGAGATGTCATTCTGGTATCGATCTGCCCTTCGATAATCTGTCTGCTATGCCGTTGTATCTTCCCGGAGGATAAAATGCCGACAGAGTGATTTTGTGCTGATCGGCTAGGGTAAGCAACCGATATGTGAGTTTCAGCAAGCTTATGGATCTTGTTCTCCCCTCTTTTCGAATATAGGCAACTAATCTTCTGTTGTCCGACTAAAGCAGAATATGTGCGTCTTTCAGAACGTGTGCTTGCTTGCTTATGGCCATGTAAACGGCATACATCGGCCATTTTGATTGTTCCTTCGTCCGTCGACCGGACATCGCTATGTTGTCTAACTGTACACCTCAACCCGTATTCGCTGCATCGGTCACTAGGAAGTTTGATGTGTGTTTTGTTCTTAGCCACCAGAGTATCTCCTCCAAAGCTCCTGGTAGAATTGTAAGTACTTTCTCAAGAACATCTGAAGATGTCGGCAGTGTAGTCTGCCTCTGGGGACAACGAAATTGGCGAGATTTAGCTGTCCCAGAAGTGTTTGTAACTGCCGAAGAGAGCAAAATTTCTTTTCGTACATTTTCCTGAGTGAGAACCGAACGTTCTCCAACTGCACTTCCGGGAGTGACATGATGTTGTCTTGTGCATCCCACCTTATGCCCAGATATTCTATTTGTTGACACGGCAATAGGATAGACTTTTTGCTGTTGATAGTCCAGTCTAATGTTTCCAAGAATTTCACGATCTCCGCCACCTGAATTTTTAATTTGGACTGATCCTGACTGACTAAAAGGTAATCGTCTAGAGAGACTAGAACTCGAATATCTCTGCCCCGCAGAATCTCCGCGATCCAGCAAGTTAGGGCTGAGAACATCCTGGGTGCAGATGACAGGCCGAATGGAAGGCATGTTAGTTGAAGTAGTTCTCCTCTGTAGGATATTCTCAGAAATGGACGATGGCTTTCTGATATTGGGACATGGAAATATGCCTGTCATTCATCTTCTGGTTGTAAAAAGTCTGCTATAGAAGCGTGAGAAATGAGTTTGAATGACTTTGTTGATACATTACCTATTTAGTTCCCTTAAATCGAAGATTGGACGGGCCCCCATCGTTTTTTTCACAAGAAATATTTTTGATAAGAAACTGGAACTGGTCTGCAGCACAGGCTCCAATATCTTTTGCTTTTTCATTTCCGAAATTTGTGTATTCATCATTGGAGATTCTTTTGTTGCAAATTTTCTTAGAACCTCTAGTGAAGAGTGTGTAAGTCGAGGCTTCGAAATGAATGGTATTCTTGCAACTTTTTCTGAAGTCCGCCAACTGACCCGCTTTGAATATTGACTTTGTGTTATTTGTTGTCTCTCGGATCTTCTCTGGCACGAAAGGAAGAACTAAATTTCTTAACTTGTTTTTTACCTCCCTGCTTCTCCTTGTAATTACTCTTATACGGTTGTCGTCCGAAGTTGTTTTTAGTGTCATTAGCAGACTTTCAACTGTGGTAATATGATCTTTGAGTACGCGGTGATTTCTTATCTACGTTGGGAGTAAGCCAAGATTGCGGTCCACCCAATGACTGTATTAGCGCTGACAATGCTTCCTTCTCAAAGAGATTATCCACGATGGGATTAATATTTCTTAGTGCAGCCTGTATATTTTTATTCGATACCTCGGCTATTATTCTTTCCCGCCTTACTTCAATACATTCGGCTCTTTTACCACAAACAACGTGTAGCATAAGCTCCGAATTTTTGTAAGAAGCTGACCTTGGTCCGAAGATGGCAGCACATCTCTCAAAGAGTGCATTAGGAGTAAAGTCATCCGGTGACCTAAACGCCCAATCAATGGTGGACTGTAAACCAACTTTTAAAAGCAATTTTTACTCTAAAAATCCGTTTGATAGAGCCGCCATCACCTGCTCAGTGGAGGCTAAGGAGGACTCTTCCTAAGAGTACAAAGCTCATTATAAACTTTCAGTTCCACGAAACCTGGTGTGGTTTCTAAAGCTTTCATTGCTTTTGAATATCGGACCTTCTTCCAAGTCGGTAGTCCAAAATGTTGCAACCTGATGAGAGCATCAAGGTGGTCTTTATCTGCAAGATTTATGCTTTTTGAGTCACATTCCGTGTGCAAATGGCCCAGATCCAATGTTTTGCTGGAGACATCTGGGTTTTGTAAGAAACTTTCTGCGCTTGTAGTGGACCGTGGAACAGGACTCATACAACTCGATAAGCAACTAACCTGGTTCGTTAAATCATTAGAACGCTGTTCTAGTGGTACAGTCTTCAATCGTTTATCACGTTTCTTTCGCTTGTGTTGCGGTAAAATTTACCACAACAAGCTGGACTCGTTTTCCTTGAAACCTTCGCTTCTCTCCTTCGAAACTTTCCCTTTGTAACAGTTGTTCGTCCAAAATTCTGAGAGAGTGATGGGCAGCCATGGGTGCATCAGCCAATGGTGCACTTTCTCAGCATCTCGGAAGGACAACATAAATAGGTACGAGGGACGGTCAGAAAAAATAAAACTCGAGGAAGAACCCAGCAGAGCAGGCGGACAGTTGTTGTGCAAGGGTCCAACACGAAATAGCCGACCCTTGTCCCAAATGTTGTTTTGTCTCCCCAATGGCTAGTTTCTAGCCTTAAATAGAGCTAAGGCATCCGCTCCATCCTTCTAGCTATTAACCCCTCCACCTTTTGACCCGCCTTGTCTGTTATGTCCGTTGTCGCTTTGGAAGAACGTATTTGCGAAAGGTACCTGTGGATTCTTCCAATCCCGGACTTCTGCCTATACGCTCTTCGGAAGTGACAACCAGTAGGTCCACCCGGGAAAGACAGAGCCAGGCGGACGGCCTGGAATACTCTGAACATACGGCGGATGGCCATATTATTTGGACTACGCACCTAGAGCCAGATAGGCGGTCTAGAACTCTCTGTTTAAATGAAACATCTACAACCCGCACATGCTGCCTAGAGCCAGGCGGACTGCCTGCAATTCTCTGCAACACACACCATACAACACACCCAAAAAAAAAAACAAAACAGCAAACGAAACGGAAACAAAAAAAAAACAAACAACAAATTGTACAATGAAAAATAAAACATACGAGTAATTAATGTAAAGAGTGGGACGCTATCTGATATTCCCTTTTCGCCCCCACCCCCAAATCTGCACGAAAGCCCACCGGGTCCACCTTTCATAAGGAAATTTAATTCGAGAAAAGTTTCCTTCTTCCTCCGTTACTTTTCAAAAGTTTAACCTAAGATCCCTAGATCCTAACTTAGTTCTCCGCTTTCGTAATCGCAAACGAATAGAAAAGGAACTTTCTTTGTCACTTCGACTAACTTCAGGGATCAAATTCGGGGAAAGAAGGGGTTATTTGAACCCAAGACAACTCAGGGGAAATGTTCACTCAGGCCAAAGGAAATTCCCAGAATTCGGAAATTTCCCCCAGGATCTGGGTAGTCAAAGTGGCACACTTGAGTGTATGAAAGAGCGGTCTAGCGGTGCTCCAAGCCATGGTTACACGCTCCAGCTAGGTAGGGCAGCGCTGTAGACTTATACCAGACATTGGGCTAACCGAGTAGATATAATGCACGAATGTGTGGGTGAGTGACCAATGGCCTGAGTGGACTTAAGTCGGATCAGAGCAGCCACTTGACCACAGCGGAGTATAGAGGTTTTTAAAAAAGAAAAAACAAACAGATCTACGTCCAAGTGACAGCGAGGCGGCGACTTCGCTGGCCGATGATGACGAAGACCCTGAATTTGATGAACATGTAAAACTCCTCCTTTTCTCTCTGTTTTCCGCATCCTTATCTCCTTTGCCACTCTTACTTGAAGCTGAACTCATTATTAAATATAATATTTTAATTTTGATTGTAAAAATTATTTCTGAAATAATTGCTGAAACTTATTCTGACGAAATACACAACGCTATGACAGGATAAACGGTGTGTTGCGCCCTGGCGGTGTTTGACGTCTGAGTACAGCTCCACCTATACGTGAAAAGGGACTATGGAGGAGAGTGAATGCTGGAACTTAAGGTGAATATGCAATAGCTTCTTCAACAGCAACGCTGTGTGTTTTCGCCAGGCAAATAATAATGGATTACCGAGTATAGTCCCTGTTAAGCACTGCACAGGACCTACAAATTATTCGAATGCCATGAACAATGTGATCAAGGACATACGACGAATAATAATTTTAATGAAAAGAGTGCGAGAGTACTGGTATCATAATAGGGTTCACATATTTAACCTTCGGGTTAAGGGTTAGAATATACCCGAGGTAAGGCATGCCTGTCATAATAGGCGACTAAAATCCACTGGGCCGGATTAAGGTGTTAAGCGGCCCGTGCCAGAATCGACCAGGTTGGGGGCCCAGTATAAAAATAGCTCAATCTATAACGGAGCATCCGGATACTTGGCGACCTCCGGATCAGCCAGCCTTATCTGTCTAATGCGGATCTCTGGACAGACGGACTACCCTTTCTCCGCTACTCGTGGGAACTAAAAAGAGTTCAAATATAAACCAGTACCCCTTTAAAAAATGCTCAAGAGTCACGAGATCTCCAGCACGCGGATCGCTAGGAAAATCATGCGAAAGCAAAGACCAAGCACAGTCGGTAGCTCAGGGCAATAGCATTACACCGATTAAGCTACAAAATCTCGAACGCGAAAATTCTGATCTCCGCGCCAGACTCCAAAATATGGAATTGCTCTGTGCCAAACTAAAAAAGCAACTAGATGCCATTAAGCTGCAATCTAAATCTGAGTCTGAGTCTGTTTCGCTACTTGACCGCCCCGAAAACTCGAATTTTCACACGGACGAAGAAGAACTAGTCCGCGAAACGGACTGGATACTTAAAAAATAGCCAGGTAAGAAGCGCAAAGCTACTTCCCCGCCTGATATCGAACAAACAAAGAAGCAAGCCAGCTTTAACACTGCTGAGGTCGATAAGGCAACAAAGCAACCCAAACAAAGACCGCCGCCAATATACGTTTTTGGAATCTCGGACAACAACAAGTTGCACATAATCCTGAAATCACTGTGCTCAACCGATTATAAAGTAAGATCTCGTAATAATGATACATGGACTATTAATGTCCTTAATCCAGACAACTACCGTTGGCTTTCGCAAAAATTAAATGCCGAGAAGGTTCAATGGCATACGTACGAAAATAAAACGGAAAGACCCATACGCGTCATAGCTAGAGGGTTGCATCCCTCTTGCCTTAAAGAAAACATCGTAAATGACCTTAAAAATAAAGACAGAATCGCGCGTGGAACTAAAAGGTTACCGCGACTACCATGCTCATCATCCATCGGGAAACGCAAGAAGCGAGTCATCTCTATTCATAAAAGACTGCATTGAACATACTCTGGAAGCAATAATTGAACTTGACAAATTTCAAATGACCTTGGTGCGCGCTAAAAATAAAAATTACTCTTTTAATATATCCTCAATCTATTGCCAATCGCGCTGAAAATGGCGACTTTAACGCGAAGCACATCTTTTGGGGCTCAAGATGTATCTCTCAAAATGGCAAAACTCTTTACAGGGCTGGTATGGAATATGGTTGCTATTTTTACTCAACAGGCAAGTCGACATACAAGCCGGATGTCGCCAAAACACCCGATCTAATAGACTTCTTTATCGGAAAAGGAGTAAACGCTAGTTACATCAAAGTTGAAGAGGGCTTCAATCTTTCCTCCGATCATTCTCCAGTTATCCTCTCACTGTGCGAATCCTTGGTTAAGAAACAAAGACCACCCAGATTAACTAACAGCAAAACTCACTGGGAAGATTTCCGAATAGACGTTATAGACAATACTGAGTTGAAAGTAGCACTTAGAACGCCGTATCAACTTGAAAAAGAAGTTGAAAGTTTTGTTGAAGTCATACAGCAAGCGGCCTGGAAGAACACTCCCCGCGAATCAAACAAAGTTCCCAGAGTCGGCAGAAGATACCCACCGGAAATCAAAGAAATGATAAGGAAGAAACGAGGAGCGCGGAAAAAGTGGCATGAAACCCGGGCACCACAAGATAAAACGTCCTTCAATAGGCTCTGCAACTTGTTGAAAAAATCAATCAAGGACTTCAATAATCAAGGTATTAATAATTACCTCGAAAGACTCACAGTGACAAAGGATACGAACTACTCCATATGGAGAGCCGTTAAAAGTGTTCGAAAGCCCGAAATACATGTGGCGCCAATAAGAAGAAACCAGGATGACTGGGCGAAGGAGGATAAGGAAAAAGCTAATGTTTTCGCCGACTATCTTGCAGAAACGTTTAAACCATTCGACGGGGAAGTGCTTCCAGAGAATGTCAATACGCTAGACGTGACGACAAACTTTCCAGTAGAAAAGGCTATACTTAGAGAACTTAGACAAGTTATAGACACGCTTAAGCCCAATAAAGCCCCGGGATATGACTTAATAACGGGAGAGATACTCAAAGCGTTGCCGAAAAAAGGTTTGCTAAAGCTGCTCTATCTTATAAATGCCAGCATTAGACTAGAGTATGTACCACACCAGTGGAAAGTAGCCGAAGTTATTATGGTTCCGAAACCCGGTAAACCGTTGACTGAAGTCAAGTCATATAGACCAATATCGCTTCTCCCGATTACATCGAAGGTCTTCGAGCAAATCCTTCCTAATCGTCTTAAACCAATTACCGACACGAATTCACTCATCAATTTGGCTTTAGAAGCCAACACTCTACAGTTGATCAAGTGCATCGAATAACCGCTGTAATTGAACGAGCAATCGAGTGTAAGTTAGTCTGTTCAAGCGCATTCCTTGACGTTTCGCAAGCCTTTGATAAGGTATGGCACGAAGGCTTAAAATACTTCGACAAGCTCTACCCCAGCAATTGTCTTGTATTTTAGGTTCATACCTGGCAGACCGACTCTTCCGTGTGAGACACGGAAACGAATATTCCACTTTTAAGACAATAAAGGCGGGGGTGCCGCAAGGAAGTGTACTTGGCCCTCTGCTATATTTGCTTTTTACCCGCGATATACCGCAAACGGACGACACTATCCTAGCCACATTTGCTGGTGACACTGCCATTTTGGCAACGGCGAAAACAGTCGAAGAAGCAACTGCCAAGTTGCAGCGCGCCCTTTCACTGATTAACAATTGGACAAAGACTTGGCGAATCGCGCTTAATGAAAGCAAGTCTGTCCACGTGAACTTCACTCTCAAGAAAATTGAGAATCCACCGGTGTTTATCAACGCAGTCCGAATTCCTTACGCGAACGAGGCCAAATATCTCGGTAGAGCACACGTCAAGAAAAAACGTGAAGAGCTTGAAATCAAATTTAGAGATATTTACTGGCTTATTGGAAAGTATTCCAAGCTTAGCTTAGAGAACAAACTGCTGTTTTACAAGCAAGTGCTAAAACCGATCTGGACATATGGTGTACAACTTTGGGGTTGTACTAAAAATAGTAACATTAATGTAATACAGACATTCCAAAACAAAGTTCTTCGAGGAATTGTTAATGCGCCGCGGTACATTAGAAACGATGATATCCACAGAGACCTAGGAGTCGAAAACGTTCAGAACGAAATTAAAATGTTTGCGCGAAAACACAAAAATCGACTACAAGGACATGCAAATATTTCTGTTCAACAGATCCTCGACGAGACAAATTTACTGCGCCGTCTGAAAAGGACTAAGCCTTTCGATCTAGCGCGGTGATTAGCAGCGCGTAATTTTTCTAAAGTACACAGGAATTTTCAATGGAAAATCGCCTGCAGGATATCTTATAAAAACAAAATAAAATGCGATAGAAGAACTGCTTGTTGAGTGTGAACTCAGTCGTGGTTTGCATCAGGGAGGTGTTTTTTTAGTGAGTAAGAATCTCACACTACTATAGGCTCCGGGCCTATAGTGTCTATGAAGATTTCTCACCTTCCCACGATATTTAAAAGCGGATTCGTTCAAAGCTCATAGACCAAAAGACGGGTTATGACTGTTGGAAGCTCCTAGGGACAAACATACTCGTATGTAGTTGTAAATAGAAATAATAGATACGTAAAGAGAACGCAATACACTGAGACTAATAAGTCGGCTAGGAAGATCTTTGGCTGTGGTCTACGTATGCAACCGAAAATTCCATTTAAGACGATGGTAAATAAGATAGATTGTTGGACAAACAGAACGAAGACCGAAATTCAATTTAGCTTAATGAAAATTTTCTCAAGTTCACCCTTATAAATTTGTATAAACGTGAAGATACAAAGTTTAAATAAAAGAACAGTCTTAGTTATAAATTCTGATCGTTTTTTATTGTCATTGCCATTGTTGAGAATCTAAACCCTTATAGGACGACGTCTGCGATTACCGCTTCGTGTGGGAACTCGAATCACACGAACTCTGTTGGGTCTCCTTCCGCCACGGCGACGGTTACCTCGCCTTTTGTTACCACGACGTGGACCTCTGCGCCTTCTGCGGACATATATCTTATTAGCTTTGCCGGTCTCACCATCTTCAACTACAGCGACAACACCACCATCCGGAATTTTGGCTAATGTTTCACGTGGCAGCAGGAGAGCTGTTTCACCCGTTTCTTCATCAATGGCAGTGCGTCCTCCAAGTTCGATAATACCATTGGGCACCAAAAAAGTACCAGCATTGCGACCTTTGCCCACAGGTACAGATCGCCAATAGTTTCTTGACAATGAACTACCTCCAGCAAATGGAACAAGTCCAACAATGTTGTTACTAAAATCAGGTTCCTCTTCATAATCGTCATTAACAAGGTTTCCTTCGTCGGAATCATCGTTAAAGGAATTTTCATCATCTTCGTCCTCGCTTAGCAATGTTAGACGTTCATCCTGATCATCGTCATCTTCGCTGTCATCTAAAAAGTCAGCTGCAGAAACTGGTATTTGAACAGCATGAACAGCATTGGATCTAGCTCGTTGTCCACCGAGGAACCAATAGGGTTGATTGCCACCCACAGCCCTTCCTATATAATTTCGTTGAAGGATGTTCCGCTCTAGAATTGCAAAAGGATTTGTTTAATACAAGATGTTCATATGATGTCCATGATTTTAATAAATTCGGGTACCTGCGCATGCAGCTGCCACCCACATTAATACTACTACTGCGACTACAGTCCTCATTGTAAGGCTTCTAGAGAGTTTGATTTATGCTTAGTTTAAGCAATTAACATGGTATTGTGAAAGACCAAATTGTATGCTCAGTCCCGTAAAACTGTATGCCTTGGATGGAATCTCCGTCGTTTTTATGCAAAAATTCAGAATCACAGTTCAGTGACCGAAACGATGTACGAGTACTACAGGCTCGTCAATGTTCAATGGCTTCCACTCAAGACGCGTATTGCCAGAGGGGTATATATGTATGTACATCTGAGGGTTCTTATTCTACGTATCTCTAATCCATGTCAGCGAATAGAATATCTTTGTACAAGAGGCCAAACGATGAGTATTTCCAAATTTTCGGACTACCCAGTGCGTAACCAGAAAACAAAAAAACCAAAAAACAAGTGGACAAAGCACGCACAGGAGTTCAATCATCGAGTTGGATTTGCCTTGTCTCTTTTGATTGGATTGATGTCTTGATTGATGATTAATGGTAAAACTGACAAAATGTTTTACCAGAGCCCTGAAGGTACAGGATTGAGTTATAAGAACTCTAAATGGGCTTAAATGTGACTCTGACCAGCTGACATGTCGGCTATTTTGGGCAGGGAATCATTGAGTGGGCTGGAAAAAAATCAGCGCACAATGCCGTTCTGTATAAGTTGGAGTTTGAGCTGCCATTTCCTGTAGTTTAGCAATCCGTTAGGTAACCTATATTCTCGACATTTTAGTTAGAGAAATTAACTTGCAAAGTGTGTGCCCGGTCGCTTTCGAAAACTGACTAAACGGGCTTTGTTGCTCCTACTATCTGCTAAGCCCAGATGATTATCTTTTAGTCATAGTGGATGAGATTGTAGATAGAACTACAAAAAAAAAAAAAAAAAAAAAAAAACACCATACTGCGACATTCTATGGTATATGTCACTTCGGGTCAAGATACAAGCCAAAAAGAAAGAGGTCAACAGATTGGCCGCAGGCAATTCACAGCGAAATTCCCAAATTTGATTTTTTGTATCTTTTCTCGACAGAAGATATTCACCACTTCTCATTTTTATTTATTTTTATTTTTCCTGAAACAATCTAAACTGAGAAATTGATATGCTGTGACGGTATGATCTTAACTGATCGTTCACCCGAAGTGTTTATGCTTTTGGCCAATAACCCTTGAACGATAAACGCCGCCGGGCAGAATGATGAGCGGCTTTTATTTTCCGGTCATTCATATGCGACCCTCGGGTCTTGTACACATGTAACATATTTACATACCTAAAACCTGAATGAATTATTGAAGACTTGATGATTGAGAACCGTTGGGCATGTGTTGCCTCGGGGTGGATAAAAGTGGCCCGGACATGAGCTTGGGTATGTTTTCTTCTTAGAAATTAAGGTGTTGGATTGTTGTTTCTGATTGCGAAAGTACTCTTCTAGGGTTAGTCATTTTGTGATCTTAGATGGTTATCGCAGGAGAATCAAGATAAATGTGGCTTTTGATGTTTGTAAATGTTTAGCGTCGTGGACTTTAGATTTTAAAACTCATCCGTAGGAATGAGCTTGAATGATTAGGATTTAACCCCTGGCAATATGTACGGTAACATACCTGCTTGAGGCTGCGGTACCGTATACATTCGTAGGTCCAAACAGTTGCTACTAGCATAATGGGATCTACCCGAACCACTGGAATATAATATTTCTAATCAAAAATAACTTGTCGGAAGACAGCCCATAAACTAAGGTTCGCTACCAGGATCGCCTAGCCATTAATTTTAAAATATTGCGACCTGTTTATGTGTATATCCACACTATACAATATCGCAAATTCGAAAGTGTGTCTCTCTATCCGTTTGTTACCCTTTCCCGCTAAGCCACGCGACTCAACATGATAAACATTTAGTCTACTTTTTTTTTCAACTCTTAAGTAGGTAAATGGGGACGACAAGTTTGTATGGAAGAAAGTAAAAGATTTATTAGACTTATGGATCAGCAGGCCACGTTGAACTGGGCAAGTCAGTAGAAATTTAATATGAAAATTAACGACTCGTCTGAATCCAGGACAAGAAACCGTTTTCGGTAATATGGTATTGGAAGTGGTGAAACTGGTGCTGGGAATACCTTTCTTTTAAACCTGCGTTTATCCCAATTTCGAGAAGACAAAGGAGGTGTTGTTGCAATAGCTTTCTCTAGAATAGCTACTCTGCTAGACTGTTTTCAATTGGTGCATTCAATATTTAAACTTTAATTGAACTTAGCTCAAGATGAAACATCAGTATGCAGCTTAAATAATGTTGGTTTGAGACCAAGGTACAATTTTTCTTTTTTTAAAAAAACTTAACACTCAAGTGAGAATGACTCCTCTAAAAGTGCCTGAGCACGTGTTAGGTTCTTAGTAAAATGGGACAGAGAGAGAAAGAAAGATTTTGGACTATAGAAGATATATTATATTATAGTAGGTAGTAACCAACGAGCGTATACGGACTCGACCTGTAACACATAAGGGTAATCCGGAAGATGAAATATATAAATGCATGTTTAAAGGTGTATTAACTAGGAGGCATGTTAGAAATTGTTGCCTAACTACCAACCTCCGTGGTGCTAGAATGGAGAACTCCAAGTTTCCTGTAACTTGGATTGGGCCAGCGGCGTAACATTCAGTGGTTTTCCCCGGAGTAGACCCTTACTCATGGAGGCTAAAATGGCAAAGCCATACCCGGCCAGTAGCGTTATACTGCACAACGCTCACAACCCTATACGGAAGAAATTAAAAAAATGTGACGAACCAGCTAATAGCCTCGGATAGAAATGGACTCAAATGGCCCTAGCAAACGTTTAAAGGACAACAAATTTCTGATATTTACGTAGAATATTCGGACCCTTAAAAGGCGACGTGCAGACCAGTAATTAGCAAAGACCCCCGACTGCTATTATGCAGATGTCACCGCCATCCAGGAAGTCCGAACGGATTGGCCGGACACAAGGAGGATGTAAAACTATGACATACTCGTATACTATGATGATTGCAAGAAACAGTGCTTATTCGGATGCGGATTTGCCATAAGCGGCATACTTAGGCACGAAGTTTTGGGCTTCCGACAGGTGAGGGAGCGTCTTATGACAATCCGAATCAAGGCTAAATTCGCTAACTTAAGCCTAATATGCGCGCACGCCGCTACGCAACACAAGGACGATGCCACCAAAGAATGTTCCCACGAGCCTCTCGACAAGACATAAGAGTAATATCCGATATACGACCCTAAAATCGCAATGAGGATGACATCTTTGGTAGGACAGTCGGAAATATCACTATAGCAAGTACGCGGACATAGTCTCTGGTTTTTAACGTAAACCACCTGTCGTGTAGACTTATGTTTACGGGATGCCTGGAGCAAGGATACGCCTTGCCATCGCTTACCTACATTAATAGTATAATACCAAAGCAGACCCTTGGTATGGGTCGAGGCCGATCTAAAACCTCTTGCTGCTTTTAGGGTCACAACACTCAGTACTTATTTGCTACTCTACAATGGGTCACACCAACAGGAAGACCCCACCCGCGATTTGGGTTTAAACCACAGCCACTCTGACGCTCCCACAAGGGGGCCTACCTCAACAAGTCAGGCCCGGACCGAAATCCGGAGGGCTCCTGAATCCCATGGTACAGTGATTTAAGTTCCGGTAGAGACTACCGGTGGTCTTGCCGCCAACAAGACCTATGACTGGCAACTTGTAACTGGTCAAATCGTAGCAACCTTCGGTGGCATCATCTGAAAATGTTTACTATAAGACCAGTGATGTGCTCTGCCCCCGCTTTTAATTAGAAACGCTAAATCAAATTAATCAAGTTGAGATAGACGTAAGCATACCTCCAGTATTCCGGGCAGGCAACATTGACTCGGATCATCACCTTGTTGCAGCCAAGGTGTGAATGCGGATTTCCCAAGCTGTGAGAAGATATTACGTAAAAACGCTGAAATCGCAAGAGACTGCCAGAATAATCGCCAAACGCATATCCGCAAATTCCTCAACAACTCCTATGTCGTCAGCATAGACCAGTGGCAATGCTGCCAACGTGCTATCAGAGATACTGCAACTCATGTGCTGAGTTTCACCCGACAACAGCCAAGAATCCTTGGTTTGATGAAGAATGCCGACAAGCACATGAAACCAATCAAGAAGCGTACAAAGCGGCGCTGCTACGAAGAACGAGAGCTGCTCTTGAGCTCTGCGAGCAAAAGCAACGGTAAGAACATTGGCGTCTCCAGAAGAAGAAAAACGAGCACGATATTGAGAGGTTATACTCCAGGAGTAGCGTACGGAAATTTTACCAACGTGTAAAAGCAAAAAGATCCGTACGCCTGTAGATATGAAGAAGGAAACGTTGTAGTAGAGTTACAGTCGGTGTTGAGAATATGGAAACACTTTTTCTGCAGAGTGTATAATGGCGAAGAAGCCCAACATCCCGCCGTCAGGTAGAAAAGACCATTCAACTTAGCCGATGGTAGCCAAAACCTCCGTCCGTCTAAGCCAAAATCCAGCAACTCATTTCTCGGATTTGGTCAGAAGAGTGTATGCCAGCTGAATGGAATCGCAGCACCGATCCACAAAAAAAGACTCTTCAACATAGGATTCGAGATCTTATCTGCCATACTATGTGAACGTTTGAAACCCTTCGCCAAGAATCGACCACAAACTCCGGCAGATCCTGGAAAAAAAATCAAGAAGTCCAAATCGATACCACCTATCTTTTCACCGATTTTAACGCCGCATATTTGTGGCTCCCAAACTCGTCCGCTCGTTGCACCATCAGGGTCGGTAACGACTTAACCGAGACCTTTGATGTCCAAAAAAGTTTTAGGCAATGTCACGCGCTGTCATGTCTGCAGAACTCACAAGTGAACACTGGAGGCACAACCTTTCAAAAGTCTGTGCAACTACTATGGTACGGCGATGACATCGACATAATTGTGAGAACTAAGCGGGCTGTCGACTGTGCGTTCGTTAGTATTGGGATGGAAGCAGCCACAATGGGTTTAGCGATAAATGAGGTAAAACCAAGTATACGCTATCAACAGGAAGGGACACAGAACATCGACGAATTGGACAGTCAATAATAGCTATACTCGTAATTTCGAGGTACGAGTAGTAAGGGGTTTTGACTACCTTCGCTCTGCGGAAAATTCAGCAGAAATACGTAAAACGAAGAATAACTCTTGCCAATCGCTGTTTCTTTGGGCTAAGAAGCCAGTTGAGTACAATAGTTGGTCCCTACCCTGAAAAACTTGATCGAGAACGAATGGAAATGTCCTCAATCGTTTCGAGAGAAAAATCCTTTGAAAAATATTCGATACCATTTACGTTGCCAGGCCTTGTAGAAGAAGATTCGTGTCGAACTATAAGAGCTGTACCGTGACATAGACCTAGAATGGACACTAATTCTCCGGCCCGCAACGTCTTTTAATATGGAGAAAACACCGTAGAGGAAAACTTCACTTTAGGTGGAGCACCTCAACCTCACTCGAGTGCATAACTGGAGACAGTTAGCAAAAGACCAGGCTAACTGGAGAGGCTTGTTAGCTGAGCCTCAGATTCACCCCGAACTGTAGCGC
The DNA here is from genome assembly GCA_963966105.1 of Volucella zonaria. Lineage (NCBI taxonomy): Eukaryota > Metazoa > Arthropoda > Insecta > Diptera > Syrphidae > Volucella > Volucella zonaria. Next base: position 198,397,716 of record OZ014532.1, on the reverse strand, counting down.
CATAAACGAATGAACGAACTATCAATATGCAAATGCAATAACACAGTAGAGGATTATACAAGAGATTATGGCAATATGCGATAGATACTTACGGCGTAATTACATTACATCGCCAGCTCTGCAGTACTATTTATAGCACATGTCAATATTGCCACGCCAAGATACGGGCACAAATCTGATTATATTGTATTAGATGTAGCAGACAGGAGAGCATGTGTGCAAATTAAAAAGAGTATACGAGGCAGAACGGAACCCTGGGGCACACCAGCATTTTGTTTGTGTATATGAGCCTGAAACTTATATTGAATATTCCGAAGAGTAATTTCTACTCCATTGAAGAAGATATTCGTTGATCCCAAGTGTACGCATTTTCAACTAAAAGAGCCTGATGCCAAACCTTGTCAAATGCCTTTAAAATGTCAGATGCCATCATCTTGTTTTCGCCAGATTGGTGCAGGCTTTGGTTCCACTTTTCGGTGCGACTTTCCATCAAACCGCTAGTGGACATGTTAATTCGATAACCGTAATGCCGGTCATTGTGAAGTCGCTTCATGAGCTGACGGTAGGCCGTTTTTTAGCTATTCGGAAAGAGCTCTAAAGATTAGGATTGGTGAAGAAGGTTACGCAGTGGTTTTGACAGCGTGAATTTGTGGATATTGAGATCTTTGAGTTCTCTTGCTATTACATGAGTGCGAAAGTGGATTCGTCCCATCGAGTATTCGGCGCGCTTACGTGCAGGTGGAGACGTGACACAATCTGCAAAGGTTAAGTTGACTTTGAATTCCGCAGCGAGTAGATGGGGCTTGTCCAAGGCTATCTTTAAGAGTTTGCTTTATTTTGATGGCACTTCATCAATGGAATGGAATGCAAGGTTTCAAAATGGTTAGAATGCCGCATTTCTGCATAAGGGGAAATGTGAGATACTCTTGTTCATACGCGTGGGGTGCGCGTGTTCAATGCGGATCATGCGGGATGCGCGCGTTCAAAATTGAACATGTGAGATTGGCTTATTGCGGTCTGTATGGGTAGTTCCGTGTGCGACGGTTACCGTCGTTATTTGAACTATTTTCGATTTCCCTGTGTCGGATTGGTGTTATAAGATCGAGATAATCGTTCTCTAGCCCGATTGATGCTACACTTTTTCTTTTGGTTTGATTCTCTTCCTCCGAAAAGGCATATGGGATAAAATAGAATTTCGTTCCAAAGAGAATAGCATTTGAAATCGTATTAGTAGGAGGATACAAAGAATTTCCGCGTTGGTAGGTTGCGTCTTAGACAGAGTTTACATTCAGAAAGCAATATTGCGCATAAAAGCAGCGGACTGATAAGTCTGAAGCTTTTGGCAAATGTAAAGTCATCTTTTCCGATTTTCAGAATTAAGGCTGTTCCCCAGGATCTTGGTATGTATGTCTGTGCCACGCAAGCAGTGGAGATTCTCCTCATAACTAAATACTCGTATAAGCCATCGATATCAGGCGATTTGAAAACGTCAAAATAAGCAGTAGCTTGATAGATACCAGTTACGGCGTATTGCGTTATCTAACTCACTTCAAGCTTTGTCAATAGGAGCAATTGTGTTTGCTTTCGACTCAGTGCAATCAGGTTTTTTGAGTGATTCCAGTCTGGCTGATTTTCCCTTTGTGAGCATTTTAGTTAACCTGTTGGTTCCACCGAGCGTTTCGATCGGGTAGCAGCCAGTTTTACATGTTTTTTATAGCATAAATAATGTATTGTGTCATAGATATGTCTTCGGGCACATAGAAATTTACAAATTCCTAACCTCTGATGACTCAGATATTTTCACTTCATGAACATTGCAGCCATGCTTACTATACTGACTAACATGTTGAACAGACCGCTCATGTTGAAACTGGCGCAGGCTTGGACCTTAATTTGAACTCATTTTCCAGCCAGCGCCGATCAACTGTTGTAGCACGTATATGAGGACAATGCAGAAATTCCAGAATTTCCACAAGTATACTCGTTCTAAGTACTATTGATGGTTACATTTATGGAGATGGCTGGTAACACCATCCACTTTACTGACCATCGCAATCTAGATATTAAAACGAAGAAAATACCTCCGAACAGATACCCACATTTTGTCCCTTTTCGTACCTGCTAAGTTTGAAGCCTTCAATCTTCCGATCTACCCATTATTTTTCAAAAATAATCTTGCAACTCACGGATTCATTGAAATCTTAAATTTTATTTTATGAGTCTTATAGATACATTTAATGTTAAATATAAATTAGGCAATTGGTTTTCTACCGCGTCAGTAGTTTACGGGTTGTCGAGGTGTCGTCAGAATCCAAGGATAACGTCATTTTTGAGGCATTACCACCAGTTAGCGCGGAAGGATCTGTGGTAACATCGCGTGCTAGTATTTCATCACTTCCAACAAGAAGTGTGCGCTCTGGATTTATTGCTGTGACCTTAGTCTCTGGTCTGTCGTCGGTGTCCATACGTAGTTGTCTGCCAGATTTGATGTAAAACCTACCCTTGTTCAAAACATCGATGTAGGGCTTCATTCCCCCAATTTGTAGCAAATGCGTTGATATTCCATGCCTGGGCAAGGCTTCGTCAGTACTATTATCATCACCTACCACAATGAAAGGCTCTGGTTCATCTGAAGTTTCTTCTTCGTCATCATCCCCGTCGGTTTCAGGTTTTATACTAACTTCCGGTTTGGAAGTTGTAACTTCAATTGTCTGCATGTCATTCGTTCCAAGTGGATGTTTCCGATTGTTTAGAACAGAAGCTGATGATATTTCTTCTGGTGGCGTTCTAGATGGTGGGATTTCTGGCACCCTGAAAATGTCTCGAAGGTTTTCGTCAGTTAATACAGAAATCGTTTGTCCATTGTGGGTGCGGAATTTAATCGGTTGACCAAGTCTTTTTCTTGCAGGTGCTGACACAACCTGAGTTGGCCTCTGGATAGGGCGTCTTCGTCGTTTTAGATTCTGTTGGGGAATATTCACGAAAATGGGTGCAGCTGCTTGGATATTTTGGTTGGATCCTTCTTGGGGATTGGAGATTCCAAGCTGTGACCATGGTATGGTGATGTATTGGCCGGGTCTTTTCTGTCCGTTTTGTGATGCGAAGGAAGGATTTTGTGGAAGCGGTATGACGAATTGATTTGCTGGATTAGGTTTGGCAACTCTTCTTCGGTTAGGTCTTTGATTTGCACCTTGCAGCTGGTTGTTGTTGATTGGGATTAGTTGGAATGTATTTTGATTTGCAGCTGGTCTCCTTCGACGATTCGCTTGTTGTTTGTTTGGACCATTCTGTACCAGTTGAACGATTTGACCATTTTGTAGAATTCTTACCGGCCGATAATTAGGCTTATTTGTTGGAGTTACACGGTTTGGTTTCCTATTTCCCGAACCGTACGAATTTTGGGCCAATTGTCGAATGCGATTAAGGAAGCTTTGCTGTTGTTGTTGGCGTCCTGAGTGACTGTGTGGCAGGTCGTAGTCATAGTCCTCATCATCATTGTAATATTCATCGGCTTCGTCTTCGTATTCATAGCGCTGCCTGTTGTTCACTGGTTTAGGTCGGTTTGGTTTCCTTCGTTTATTTTTGCGGTTCCTTGTTGGTTGAACGCTATCCTCGTCTTCATCTTCTTCTTCAATTGGGCCATTGTTTTCATCATCACTATTGCTATCGTCATCTTCGTCTTCTTCTTGTACATTGTTGCTGGGGTAACGAATTTTATTAGAGTTTTGGGCACTTACTTCCTCTTCATCGTTGTCATCATATTCATCCTCATTTTCGGTATCCTCGTCTTCATTTTCCGGATCATCGTCATCTTCGTTATTTTGCTGCGCATTTATCCGGTTGGGTTGGGTTTTTTTCTTTTGATCAATTTCTATCAGTGGGCGTCTATTGCCTTTGTTGCTTTGTAATCTGACAATTACTTCTGGCGGTTTTGTGGTCGTACTAGTGGTTTGTGGAACTAATCTGCTATTAAGCCAACCAGTCAGTGAGTTGGCTGCAGATCCAAGACTTTGGCCAGCATTAAACCAGAGATTCGAAAATGGTGGAGTTGGTGTTGATTCATTCTCCGCTTTACCTAATTCTACGCTTACCAATTCTTCACCCTCGACGGTAACTTTCTTTATAAGTGGGGACTCTGTTGTTGTTGATAATTCCTCCGGCGATTCTATAATTTGAAAAAGACTACAATGTAAACATGGTTAAGAGAAATGTATAAATATCAAGCATACCACTGGTGGTCACATTTAACTTGGTAAGAGTGCCTTTAGCTTCACCTACTGCCACAGCAATCATCCCAGTTAGAATTATGGTAAGGCATAATAATTTGCCGGTTTGCCGGCAGCCTGTAAGACGTTGGCTCACACGCACCATCGGTTCTGTATTGATGATGTGACTTCTGACATTCAAAACTGTTTACCAACTGGATGGATAGTTGAGGCATCAAGAGCTTTTATCACTCGACGGACGAAGTTGAGTCGGGTCAACGGATGGTTAATTATGTTGCTTTTTTTTTTTTTTTTTCTTGAGGGTACAAAGAGTCACCATGAATGAATTGTTTGAGGTGCGGAATATTAACATTTCTTTTCGAAGAATTTTGATTTTTTTATTAAGATTTTGGATTGATTGTATCTGAATTGGGTTGCGATTTGAGTTCTGAGTTGAATTTTATTCTTTGATTGGCTTACCTTTGCTGATGGAAGGAGAATAACAAAGTGAGGTTTCACCGGAAGGCTGACACAATTAAAAGGCCGAATATTTGTTGACCCGAGGTGGCTGAATCTGTGATGCCAGTTTAATAGAAATTAATGTATCTATTACTTTTATTATGATAGTTCGCATGTGTACATGTGTGGGTATGTTTGTGTATGAAAGTAATGTGTGTTTGCCAATGAAGGAGGTCACGAAAGGATTGGTGTCGTGATGTACATATTCGTAAATGATAAATTGCCCAAGCTGTGAAGAAATTATGATTGTGTTGCTGTAGAAATAAATAAAATTTGACGCCTACATTGCGAAAAATTTACTTTCACCTGATACCATACGAGTAGTCCATCTAAGGTAGAGGCAAAATAGAGCATTCTGTATATTAAATTTCGAAATATGAATATGGTAAGCTTTGTTATTTATTTTTATGTGTATACATTCGCCGTGTAATTGTATTATTTATACACGGGTACATCTGTGCATGTATTAATCCAATGCAGTGTAGATATGTGATCATAACCTGCCTGCTTGAGACTGGAAAATCTACGGAGACGGGCAATTTCCAATAAATTAACGTTAAACAAAATCTGCTTAATTTAAAAAAAAGAAGATAAAACAAGGACCGATGATGCCACCAAGGTGTAAGCCGCGCTAAACTATTTACAGTGGCTATACTTTTTTCGAGGCGGACAGTACGAGGTCTAACTGGATGGGTACTAACGATTCTTATTCGACGAATAGTCTGCTAAAGCGGACAATTCTGTGGCCATAAGCGAAAACCGCTTAAGTCGACTTAAGACAAAAACTGATTTTTTGTACATCGTTATCTACACGCTTTGTTTTATTAGACAAAAAACTCCTGGGGCTGAATTACCGCAATCGATATCGAGTGAGTGAGTAGGACTCGTGATCGAATGATCGATTAACCTTATTGGGATGATGGCACGCGAAAGCTCACGTATCGAACAAAATAAAATTCTACTACAGAAATTCAACTACAACTCACAAAGTGAGTTTGGTTACTTTTTGTGGTGAAATGGGTAAAAGCTGTCAAAATTCAAAGATGGCAGAAAATTCGCTCAGAGAGAGAGAGAGAAACTTGCAAGAAACAAACGCAGTAAACCACATTTGTGTATAAAATGTCAAAAGTCAAGTCAAAACACCAATCACAAGAAATAACAACAAATCAAATAAATCCTTTTGATGAGCGGTCCGCTATGCCTATAGCGGGACCTGCTGAAATGATGTCAGGTGAGGCTTCGAGTGGTTCGAGCCATACGCCAAAAACAAAGAGAAGGAGGAAGCTTAGTTCAACTTCCAACTTGATAAAACGTCCCACCCTACCAACGACCAACAACTTCGCTTCATTGGCAGCAAGCGAATCTGATGATGAAGAGGAAGAAATGGAGGCCATAAGTAGCAGCATTAAAATGCTGCAACAAAGAGTGCTGGCCATAAAAGAAAAACAAATAGTAAGAAGGAAGAGAGAGCAAGAGCAATCCCAGCAACAGCAGCTTGCTCAAAAGCAAACACAACAACACAACAACAAGAAACAGCAGCAGCAACAACAAGAGCAGTCACAACAACAGCTAAAACAGCAGCAGCAACAACAACAACAACAACAGCAGCAGCAGCAACAACAACAACAACAGCGGCAGCAGCATCAGCAGAAGAAGAAGGAGAAGGTGCCTCCTATCAACACCTACAAATTGGAGGTAAATGCTACCAAAGACCTGTGTAGGCTGGTCATTGGTAATAATTTTAATATTAAAAGATTGGGGAAATGATCGCCATACCATCCACTGTAATACAGTGGAGGGCTACGCGAAAGTGAAAGAGTTCCTAAAGGAAACGACGACGGAGCACTACTCATTCACACCGCAGTGTGAAAAGCGGCAATCAATGCTGCTGAAGGGGTTGGAACCTGAGGAGATCCTGGCACTGCTCAAAGAGAAGGAGTGCGAAGGACTCAAGTTCGTGGGGGTAAAGCCATTTACCACAGCTAGAGCCAGGCGGGAGAAACGGAGTCTGCCGTTCTTCCTGGTGCAGCTCAGTCCCGAAAGCCGTCTGGATAGTCTAAGGAGTATCAATGTCCTAGACTACCAGATGGTTCACTGGGAAAAATTAAAAAGGAGCGAAGGTGTTATACAATGCGTTCGCTGCCAGAGATTTGGACACGCCGCGTCGAACTACCAAATACAGCCTCGATTTGTGAAGTGCGCAAAGAACCACAGTTCCGAGGAGTGTGCTCTGGGTAGGGACGGAGCATCCGATAGGACGCAGCTCTCGTGCGAATTATGTGGGAACGTGGGACACACCGCAAACTATCGGGGTTGTCCTAAGTTCGTTGATATTAAGAAAGCAAAACTGGCTCAGCAGCAGAAGGTGGAGGTCAAACGTTCACCTGTTAGGTTTCAAACACCAGCCGTCACGCCCCAAATTTCCTACGCCCAAATGGCGGCAGGTAGGGGGGCTACGGTACAGCAAGCGACTGTTGCTTCTCCGGCGCCAATGCCGAGAACAACGGAAGCTGCACCTAACATGCTGGCCATCTTGCTCGCAATCCAAGGGCAGATGGCTCAGCTGCAAAAGCAGGTGCAAGAACAGGCCAAGCGGGTGGACAAGATCTACGCGCTGCTGCCGGGCCTAACGCAACACATGTCGTGAAGGTCCTTGCGGTGAATGTTAATTCACTGATTAGGATCGAACGAAGAGCCGCGATGTTTAAATTGCTACAAGACCAAACTCCTGATGTGCTTTTCGCTAGCGAAACCAAGCTAACCGATAAGCACAAACTGGAGTACAATAATTATATTGTTAGAAGGAGAAACCGGCCCGGATCCGAACGTGGAGGCGGTGTCGCGATCTTCATTAAACAGAGTATACAAGGGAGCGTTGCGTAGGTTCCGGGTGTTGGAGGCAGTCGTCATTTATATCCCGCTCCGCAGTGGAAAGCGGCTGTACTTGGCCTCTGTTTATGCACCTGAGGCTCCACACTCCACTTTATTCATTACAGAGCTCGACACGCTTTTTCGACTTCTGAGGCTGGAATCGGGGGAGAATTATTTTGTAATCGGCGGGGATTTCAACGCTAAACACCGAGATTGGGGAAATAATTTGCCAAATACTAGAGGGAACCTACTACTCAATTGGTGGGGTCAGCACGATGTCATGTACAGACTCGGTCTTAAAGCGACGGATAACCCGTCGTTTCCAAGAGGCGGATCCTATTTGGATCTCCTGCTGTTAGACTCAGGAATACAACTGACGTGCACTAACCAACAAACTACAAACTGTCTACGCACTTTCGTGTATGACAGTGACCATTGCGGTTTTAGCACCGAAATTACAGTTCCCAACGAAATTGCGGAATTGGAGGAGTTTGTCCAAAGATATTTTTACAACTACAGTAAGACTCGATGGACACGCTTCTCTGCAACCTTGACAAGAGCACTCGCTTCGGACACGCTCCATCCACCGGCCAATAGGAATTTGTTAAAAGAGGAGATCGACAATTACCTAAAACGAATGGACGAGACAATTAAACAGACTATGGACACTACAATACCGCGGTATCGACATACGATTAACGAAGACCTGTTCCGCAATCCTACTATTGACGCACTGCACCGACAGAAAAGTAGACTGCTGTCAAGACTCAGAAACTTGTACAGACAGTTAACTGACAGACAAGACCCGGATATTAGGACACTGAAGTCGTCGATTAAAAATCTTCAAATGTTAATAAAAGAGATTTACAGAATTTCTGTAAGTTTGTATTGGAACAACAGGGTTCGGCTGTAAACAGAAGCAAATCGAATATGTTCCCGCAAATAAACAAACTATTTCGGAGAAAAAATCAAAACGACCTTCAGTGTCTTAAAATAGCCCGGACAACAGACAACGAACGGTTACTGACAATAGCAGGTATTGATCCAAATGAGGCCGCTGATGATGACGACTTCTTTGTGATCGAGGATCCACAGGAGAAAGTTGAAGCCATAGGGGCGACTTTCCAGGAAATATACAAGGCCACTGATACCATTGGCCGTAATTGCGTCTTGGTGCACATTCGAAATGAAATAGAGAATTGGCGATCCGAGGGCTCTGGTTTTACCCGGTTCAGCGAAGAAAATATGGCAAATAATGTCATTGCCAGAGAGGGTGACCTACCCCCATTCATTTCGAATGAAGAGCTCCATGAGATCTTCGACACAATCAAGGCTAAGAAATCAGTGGGGACCGATGGTATTCCGAATATCGTGCTTCGACATCTTCCTCTAGAAACGGTGGACATTTACACTACCCTGTTTAATAATGCAATGAATAATGCACATTATCCAGCGCATTGGAAAACGGTGGTGGTTCAACCCAACATCCCCAAAAAGGGAAAGGATATATCCAACCCGGCGAATCTCCGGTCGATAAGTCTCCTTCCGAATATCAGTAAGGTGTTTGAAAAAGTAATCAATAGAGCGCTATCTAGATGGGCTGAGGACAAACATATAGTTCCGGATAATCAATTCGGTTTTAAGGCGGGACATGATATCTCACATGCCGCGTCTAAACTGGTGTCCGATATCCAATGGAATAAAGGCAAAAACCAATGTACTGGTGCCTGCCTTGTTGACTTGGAGAAGGCCTTCGACACCGTATGGTTAGAGGGTCTTTTCTATAGGCCGACTAGGCTGGGGATCACCCTTGTACATTCTTTATAATATGCTAACCAACAGAGGTGCCCATATACCCATAGGGAGCAAGGATACGCCTTGCCGTCGCTAAGAATATTCGCTTTATATTTATTAATACTACGCTTATATTTTATACCAAAGCAGAACTTGTGTTGGAGGCACAAGTTCCACCCTTGGTATGAATCGAGGCCGACCTAAAACCTCTTGCTGTTCTTAGGGTCACAGCACCCAGTACTTCATTTGCAACTCTATAATGGACAAAACCAAGGAATACCCGTACCCGCGATTTGTGTTTAAACCACAGCCACCATGACGCTCCCACAAGGGGGCCTACCTCTAACAAGTCAGGCCCGGACCGAAATCCGGGGGGCTCCTGACTCCCATGGTACCGTGATTTAAGTCCTGGTATGGACTACCGGTGGTCAAGCCGCCAACAAGACCTATGACCGGCAACTTGTAACTGGTCAAATCGTAGCAACCATTCAGAGGCTGTAATCTGAAGATGTTTACGATAAGACCAGTAAGAATAATCTGCCCCCGCTTTTTATTAGACAACGTCATTGATGGGCGAAGCCTTGATAATTGGGCGGGGGCCCATGCTAACCAACAGACAGTTCATCGTGAAAAAAGGTGATGTGACTTCTGTTGGAATATTTCAAATTAAAAATGGTCTTCAGCAAGGCGCGGTCAATTCGCCGATCTTATTCAACATTTATACAAGCGACTTGATAGGTTCACTTCCCCATACTATTGCGTACGCAGACGATTTGATAGCGTACAGAACAGGTCCAAAAATCGAGGTCATTAATACTCTCCTGTAGCGTGACTTCGATAAGATAAGACGATTTTGCGATGACTGGAAGTTGAAAATCAACTTTCAGAAGTCGGAAACCATTCTCTTTAGGACGCCGTTGTCTCTAGGGATACCAGGAAAAATTGGCGAAAGTTCTCGATCATTGGACAACACGGACAGCCTCTTGCCTGTCGAAATGTAGTCAGATACCTTGGGATCTGGCTAGATCAATATCTGTATTTTAACAAACATATAGATGTTGCTCTGGCCAGAGCCAGAGGTGCTTTTGCCCTTACAAAGAGACTGTTTTATAGCAGCCAACTCGATGCGAGGGTAAAGGTAATCTGCTACATGGCCCTTATCAGGCTCATGCTGGTATTCGGATGTCCCGTGTGGTTCGAAAGACATAGATATAAGAATTTAGAGTAGTTTAGAGTGCCTGTGTGGGGGCAGTAAGTTAATATAAGACTGTTAAGTAATTTTATGCTAGCATTTAAGCATTTTTTGTTAGTATGTAAGAGTTAATGAATAATATAATAAAATGCATTTAAAACTAAACTAAGGCAAATCGTCTCTTTCGTGATCGAACAGCCATTCGTATCGTAATTAATTACGATGCGAACGATCGTATCGAATGGAACGTAATGTAATAAATCTATATTACAATATCTGGTACAATTATGTTATTTGAAGTGTCATTCATATTTATTTGGAATTATGTTAAAGTAGAAAGTGAGTTTGGAAAACTACATAAATATTTAAAGAAAAAATATGGATTCATTGGCATTATTTGTTTTATTGAGTGAAAGTGAAGATGAATATCAATATGATGAGAAAATCATAAGAAGGCATTTACAGGACGAAAGTAATCCTCTATCCCTATCTGAAAATGCGTAGGTAAAAAGAAAATAATTGTCTTCAATTAAAACACAATTTATTTTAGTTTTGCAGATTTATCAAGAGATTTCGATTAAGAAGCTTTTAACTTTGTTTTGTCAAATTTGAATTTTCAGTGCCAGTTATCTACCGCAGTTCTGCCAGTACTTCAATTAGCCTCAACACTCCTACTTTTAGGAAGTGGTGGATTCCAAAACACCGTTGGAAATGATTATTTAATCGGAATGTGCCAAAGTACGGCTTCGAAAATAACAACAAATGTTTAGTAGGAAATGGAGTCCAAGTTGTGCTCGCAGCGCATAGTTTTCAACCCCAGGAATTCAGCCAACTTTAAAGAATGGTTTATGCTCAAATACAATATTCCGGGAGGTAAATATTCCCAATTTTTCATAAAATTAAACTAATGAACTTTCATTAGTAATTGGATGTGTTGACGGCACTCATATTGGCATGCGGAGAACCAGCGCGAATGAATATATGTTTTTTAATAGAAAAGGTTTCCACAGTCTGAATGCCCTGATTGTAAGTTAATTTTAATTTATTAAAGATATAAATAACATTTGTACTTTACTGTTAAAGATTTGTGATCACAAGTATCGGATGATTGCAATTAATTGTAAATATGGAGGAGCAGAACACGATTCATTTGTGTGGCAGTTCCGAGTCTATGGCAATGAAAGTTCTTGGCTCCTTAGTATGTTACAAACCATATTTATGATCAAATAAGAAACCTTTGCAGGAGACTCTGGGTATCCACTTGAACCGTGGTGTATAACGCCGTATAGGAATGCGGTAGCGGGTTCAAATGAGTGTTTATTTAATGAAATACATTCTAAAGCAAGAAGTTTAATTGAGCGCACCATTGGAATTTTGAAGGAGCGATGGAAAATTTTACAATACCATCAGAGAGGACGGTATAGCCCAGAAAAAGTCGCTTCATTCGCAAATGTGTGTACAGCTTTGCATAATATCTGCATTGACTTTCAAATCCCATTTCCATACCAAGCTTCATCAGTCAGTACAACTCTGGGAGACTTATCAATTGAACAAGCAACAAACTTAACAAGAATTGAACAATGCACAAATAACATTAAGCAATCATTATTCAATTAAAATAGATTTACACAAAACCAACTGTTTTCATGACCTTTATAAGCTTTTATTTTTTTTTATAAAACTGCAAAAATATAACATTTGTTTTGCCAACTAAAAAAAGATGTTACTCGTATTTACATTAAAGAAAAAAGTAAAAAATTGAATTCAGTCTTTCAACTTGTAAAAAAAATACCAAAAAAAAATCCTTCATTATTTCACTCTTATTACAAAAAAAAGGAAAAAATAAATAAATAAGGAAGTGTGATTAATATAAATATATAAAATACTTAAAAATTTTTGGAAGATTTTAAAAGTTCAAGTTTTAACGTCTTTATTTCTAATTCGATTTAATTTCTAATTTCTTTTTCGTGGCCGTATTCATGGCATGTTTTTCTTCTTTAATTTTTAAGACCTTTTCCTCAATCGCTATTAGCTTGTCTAATTTTTGGCTTATTTCTTTTTTAAATTTAATGCCTGTATTTATATTTTCTTTAAGGCGAACAAGTTTGGGGTCACTTATGTTATATTTAAATTACGAATTTTATTTTGCACATTGTTGCTATCCTTTCTTGGACTCTTTTCGCTGCATGATGGTATATCTGTAGGGTCATCGCGGTTTTCTTTGTCTTCACTTTTATTCCCAAATGCAGGCATTTCATTTGAGTCTTCGGATGACCAAATCCGGGGTGAATGCCCGCGAGAAGGTGATAGGAACGATGTTGCTTTAATATTTTGTGGCACTCCAAATGTATTTACAGCTACCTCCAGACCACTTGCCTCAACTATTTGTTCCTCAGCTTGGCTAAGGAATCTTTGTTCATAAGGTCCACCCCCAGTTTTACGTTTAGCAACTTTGTTAAACGATAATTTTTTTTTAGCCTGGTACTTTTGATCAGCATAAACCTGAAAAAAAAAATTATTTAATTAAAAAAATCTTTTTATACATATTTATCCACATACCTTTCTCCACAATTTCTTCCAAAGCCTTAGTGCTGTAATTTTTCCCAGCTGACTATTCGGTATTATATTTTTCGCTAAGTCCGGATGCTCCTGCATAAAATCAACCATCATATTTTTCTTGTACAGCATTTATTTTATTTATATTTGCCCTTAAGAATAACAAAATTAATAAATCTTCAATTTAAAGCAAATAACACTTACATTCTCTCCATTTTACTGCTGACATTTAAATAATTCCGTCACCAAATTGACTATCGAATGACGTATCGAAATAATGAGTACGTTCACGTAAACAAAAGTGCTCGTTCACGGATGACATAATCCGGAATGTGTGTTTTTACGTGACGAGTCATACGTTCACGGAAGAGACGATTTGGCCGCCCCAGCTTACCCACAGAAATTTATGAGGCAGAAAATTGCAACTATTTCAATGGAGGGGAAATGTTTATCTCTCTCATCGGCTGTCTTTGTTGCGACTTTTTGGAGTAAACAAACAGGAATTTGTAAAAAGTTGTACGAATTTGTACAAATTTGTACGATATTTCAAGTTAACAAACAGTCCTATTATTTGCGGTGAAATTGAAGTAAATAATATCTATTTTTTTATTTGTCCTCGGACTCCGACGGAGAATATCGCGAAGGCGTTGTGCCTCGACGCTTAAGGGATAGGAGCAGTCTGTTCTTATTACCATATGCTACGTAAGTACTCATATACCTAAGCCTACGCGAATTAAAACACAAATAACATTTTTATTTTGCAGATTTATCAAAAGATTTAGGGTTAATAAAGATGCATTCAACCACAATTCGCAAAGCCTTGAATTCAAGGGACATAATGTACGTCAAGTGCAAAATATTCTTTGCCAAATCGAGGTGTTTGTCCATTTTTTATGAAAAATTAATTTATCTGAGACTGAGACCTTAATTAAAAAAAAACAGACATTGCGTTAGTAAATTATTAACCCAGATATGTCTAAAACTTTCTGAAATGTAAAAAATTATTTTTTTATACATTTCCTACCTTTTTCGTCTATCCCTTACACAGGGTGAATTTCCCCAGATTTGGAAGACCTCTTTTATAATCCCGATACACAAAAAGGGATCTAAGCATGAAGTTACCAATTATCGTCCCATTGCTAAACTCTCTCATATACCCAAACTCTTTGAAAGCATTTTATACGAAGCGTTAAGATTCAAATGCAAGCCTTTTATTTCACCCCGACAACATGGTTTTCTAAAAGGTAGGTCAACTACCACAAATCTAGTTGAATTCGTGTCTTTTGCCCTCTCAGCTTTAGAAAATGGCAAAGAAATCGATGTTATCGCAACAGATTTCACTAAAGCATTTGATAAGATATCTCATAAATTGAACCTTTTCAAATTGTCTGCTCTCGGCTTTGAGCCTCTCTTTTTAAAATGGATTTCTTCTTACCTGGTAAACAGATATTATAGTGTTCGGTTTAGATCCGCCCTTTCTGTTCCATTCCTGGCCTCATCTGGAGTTCCACAAGGCAGTCATCTTGGCCCTCTTCTCTTCATTCTTACTATCAACGATTTTGAGAGTGTCATTAAGCACTCCTCCCTCTCCCTTTACGCTGACGACACAAAATTTTTTAAATCTATTAGGTCTACAAGTAAGTTTCCAGCGTTTGTCAGAAATGGCGCCACCAGTGGATCCCGGGCAGAAATGTCAGACCCCATGTGTTTTATTTGTAGGTTTTGTATCTGTCACCAACTTTGCAGCGTTATATTTGAGCAGTTCTATCGGTGTCGTACATTTTATCGAGCAAAATCATGGCAAGTTTCCAGCCAAATAAACGTCATTTGCGGGAAGCGCTGCTTTTATTCTTTAATATGAAGAAAAGTGCGGCTGAGGCCTATCGTTTGCTTTCGGAAACTTATGGGGCGGAATGTATTGGTGAATCGACGTGCCACGAGTGGTTCAAACGGTTCAAAAGTGGTGATTTTTGAGTTGAAGACAAAGATCGCCCCGGAAAGCCGAAAAGTTTTGAAGACGAGGAATTGGACGCTTTACTGGATGAGGATCCATGTCAGATTTAAGAAGAACTTGCTGCATCATTGGGCGTCACGCAACAAGCCGTTTCCCTGCGCGTAAAAACACTGGGATTCATTCAAAAGGTTGGAAACTGGGTGCCGTATGAATTGAAGCCAAGAGACGTCGAACGGCGATTTTGCACGTCCGAAATGTTACTGCAGCGGTATAAAAATAAATCATTTTTGCATCGTATTGTCACTGGTGATGAGAAATGGATTTATTATGATAATCGTATACAAAGCCCGGCGAGCCCGCCCAATCGACGCCGAAACGAAATATTCACGTGAATAAGGTCATGCTCTGCATATGGTGGGATCAAAAGGGTGTCGTATACTACGAACTGCTTCCGAGTGGTGAAACCATCAAAGGACCAAAGGCCAGAATATGAGACCAGGCATGAGTCCGTCATTTTTCATCACGACAACGCTCGGCCACGTGTTGCGGTTTCGGTGAAAAACTATTTGGAAGATAGTGGATGGGAAATTCTGCCTCACCCGCCTTACAGTCCAGACTTGGCACCATCTGACTACCACTTGTTTCGTTCGATGCGGAACTCTCTTACGGGAATACGCTTCAGTTCAGTAGAGGAAATCAAAAATCGGCTCAATACGTTCTTGGGCTCGAAAGACGAGAAATTTTTTTGGTCCGGAATTCATAAATTGCCAGAAAGATGAGGGAAAGTTGTAGCTTCCCATGGACGATACTTTGAATAAAGCATTGTAACTATGTTTTCATAATAAAACTTTAAATTTTGGAAAAAAAACGCTGGAAACTTACTTGTAGGCCCAATATTTCCTCTCCCTTCTTCAAGAAGACCTTGATCGATTTTCAATCTGGTGCCTCAAAAACTGCCTAGAACTCAATATCGCCAAATGTCAATCTATAACCTTCTCACGTAAATGCAACCCGCCTGCTCCCCGACTTTATTTTCTCCATGGTCAACCAATTCCCCTGGTTCAGTCTTTTCAAGACATTGGCATATTATTCTACTGTGAGCTTAATTTTCGTTCGCATATCGATAAGATGATCCTCAAAGCCAACTCATCACTTGGCTTTATTAAATGGTGGTCCAAGGAATCTTCTGTAACCAGATCTCTCTATATTACCTTTGTTCGCCCCCTGCTCTAGTATGCCAGTCAAGCTTGGTCCTCCTTTCACCGGGTTCATGTTTCCCGAATCGAGGGTATTCAACGTCGATTCCTCCGATTTGCCCTCCGTGGCCTGCCATGGAACGACCCTTTAATCCTATCTCCCTATCAGGACCGCCTCAAACTTCTAAATATGAATTCGTTAGAAGAACGTAGGAATATTGCTGACATTCTTTTCATTCATCGTCTTCTCTCAGGTTCCATCGACTGTGCATCCATTTTGAACTCCATACCAACCCCCGCAATCTACGTTGTCCTCGTCTCTTCTATCTACCGGTCCACCGCACCTCTTATGGCTCCAACGAACCTATCTCCCGAATGCTCCGAAAGTTCAACTCAAACCTCTCCCTTTTTCATTTCCACCTGAGCACTCCTCGTCTCAAACAAGATCTCCTCCATCACTTCCTTGGTCACTAGCTCTTAAGTCTTTCTGTTAGATTAAGCTTGTATTAAGCCAATAAACGGGGGCCTCATCCCCCACCAAAATTAAAAAAAAATTTAAAAAAACAATTGTTGTACCAACCCACAATTTGTAGCCATACCTAATGGGCTTGCCCATTAAATCGCTTACAGTCATGACCCCCGAAATAAGGTACCATTGCTTCGTCAAGAGAATGGTTTTCCTCAATTGAGGCATTATCCAGAAACTTTTTGTTCAAGTGTCTGAATAAAGGAATAACTTTGGAAAATTTGTCAGCTTGGTCCAGGTTTTCGTTGTCTGCTAGATGAAGATTTGAAAAGATGCATTCAAACTTATCCCTTGTAATTTTTTTTTTTTTTTTAAAAAGAACTTAACACTCAAGAGGGTATTACTACTCTTAAAATGCCGGAGCACGTGTTAAGTTTTTTGGAAAATTGGATAAAGAGAGAGTGAAAGATTTTTGGGCTCAGTGGTTATTTCGCTCCATGGGTGGCATCCAACATTTAATGGGGAGACTAAATTACTAGTGTAAATTGGACTTGATGTTATATTTAGGCAACCATTCATCTCACAAGATTTTAGTTGCCTGAAAAAAAGTCTTTCGGTCACGGCTGGTATTGAACCCCGAACCGTCCGATTGGGATGCCAACACACTACCACTTGAGCCACGGCCTCTGCAACCAAGGCCTTATGGCCATCCTTTTCTCGTTTCCAGTAAATTCTTCTGCGTGGCACCTGAATGTAACCGCTAAAAACTAAAACTCCAACGAAAGCTTTGAGTTCATTCAATTCGATGATTCGTAGCCTGTTTTTTTGTAAAATATATCTGTTGCTTTCAGTTAGTATAAGTTCAAATAGCTCTCCATCAAAAAATCTATAAAATAAATCCAAAGGAGTTTGTAAGGGGTTGAACTCTTCTGGATTTTCAAAGTCGGTATTGTTGGAAGCCAGTGCCGGTAAATCCTCTTTTACCCAATGGTAAATCTCTTTCTTCTTCTTTAGTTGGTTCTTAGAAGATTGCGCTGAAGTACCTGGCGTCACCGGCTTTAAAAATTCGGACAAGGGAATGTCATCATCAGACGAATATTCATCATGAATACCACGCCTGCATGTTATTTCAGCTGAAGCTAATACCTGAGAACCTGGTAAATTGCTGATAGAAATAAATTCTACGCCACCAGAATCTTCATCTGTCAATTCCGCAAAAGCATTTTTCGGTGGAAATATTGTTATTTTATCCACGTTCGCCGTAAGATCCTCATCATCTTCGAGATAAAAAAGTGCTTCATTCAAAGAAAATCCCCTGAAAAATAAGATGTGTATTTTCCTGACGTCCTACATATAGTACACCAAATTTTATACACAAACAACATGGTGAAACGAAATTCTAGAAACTGATTTGATTATTTCTATCGAAAGATAGAACATACCACAATCGGTCTAATTTGTAAAACCTAAAATTAGAAAAAAACAAATACATACCTTGCGAACCGAATACCATATTCCGACATGTTGCGATTTCTTTATAACAGACCACTCAAAAATCACACTTTTTTTTATTGAACGCACTAAAAACACGTCTTTTCGTGAAGAATGACTATTTCTCTATGCAATCAGCTAATAAACAAATGGCAAACGGTTTTTTCCTGTTGGTACTTGTTCTGACCGACCTACGAGTACATGTAGGACGTCAGGCATATCTGGGTTCAAAAATATTAAACCAAAAATAATCACATCTATGTTGTTTCGCTCGACGACTCGACAGCACAATACTATTCGAATGAAATGACGCTGTCATCTCAAATTTCGATAGTGAATGCTCGATCACGACAACAGTAATATCAAATCCTCACATTTCGATGACGAGTTACTCGTTATCGATTGCTGTAATTCGGTCTCTGGAGCCGAATCGAGTCCTACGTGAACGGATCGGCAATCGTACGAACAACAATTACGTGATTCTTCATACGAACGAACGTATTGAGATTGTGTCATACGAATGCTCACGGAACGTAATTTTTAATTTGACGTGGTAGTTGTACTAGAATAAAATTAAAAAGCTAATAGTCTAAACTTCAAATACTCGTAAATGTCATTGGAAAGTAAAATTCAGCAAACATAAGTTTAAAGAAATAATTTTACAAGCTGTAATGGACCCGGTATTGTTTTTTTACCTAAGTAACACATGGGCTGAAAAGCCGTTTCTAAGAGAGGGCACCACTTGAATTAAATCCATACCACTTTCAGTTAGTACCTACCTTCAAAAGATACGTGTATAAATTTGACAATTGTCGAGATATAGCGTTATGAGTGAAGCAACTTTTGTTATTGTGAAAAAAAATGGATTCAAAGCAATTTCGCGTGTTGATTTATCATTGCTTTTTGATGGGAAAAAATGCAGCCGATGCAAAGAAATGGCTTGATAAGTGTTACCCGGACTCTGCACCTTGCGAACGAACCATTCGCAAGTGGATTGAAAAATTTTAAAGTGGTCATACAAGCACCGAAGATGATGCATGCAGTGGACGTCCAAAAGAGGCTGTTTCAGATGAAAACATCAGAAAAGGCCACAAAATGATTACGAATGACCGTAAAGTGAAGATGAACGAGATAGTTTAACTGTTTCAGTTTTTTATGCATTTTTATTTATATTACTTAATTTACTCTTAAATGCTATACAAAAAAACGCTTAAAAATTAGCTTAATTAACTTAAAATTATGTTATTCTAACTTACTGGCCCCATTCGGGCACTCTAAGTTAAACCTAGCATTTAAACTATGTCTTTCGACGTATCTTACAGTCTATATTTATTTTTACATTCATTGAAACTAAAACTAAGAAAATAAATTTTATGCAAAAATTTGGTGGGGGCTGAGGCCCCCATTTATTGGCTTAATACAAGCTTAATCTAACTTAAAAACTAACAGAAAGACTTAAGAGCTAGTGACCAAGGAAGTGATGGAGGAGATCTTGTTTGAGACGAGGAGTGCTCAGGTGGAAATGAAAAAGGGAGAGGTTCGAGTTGACCTTTCGGAGTATTCGGGAGATAGGTTCGTTGGAGCCATAAGAGGTGCGGTGGACCGGTAGATAGAAGAGACGAGGACAACGTAGATTGCGGGGGTTGGTATTGAAGGAAATGGAGTTCAAAATGGATGCACAGTCGATGGAACCTGAGAGAAGACGATGAATGAAAAGAACATCAGCAATATTCCTACGTTCTTCTAACGAATTCATATTTAGAAGTTTGAGGCGGTCTTGATAGGGAGGTAAGATTAAAGGGTCGTTCCATGGCAGGCCACGAAGGGAAAATCGGAGGAATCGACGTTGAATACCCTCGATTCGGGAAACATGAACCCGGTGAAAGGGGGACCAAGCTTGACTGGCATACTCAAGCAGGGGGCGAACAAAGGTAATATAGATAGATCTGGTTACATACGGGTTGGAAAATTCCTTGGACCACCGTTTAATAAAGCCAAGTGATGAGTTGGCTTTGAGGATCATCTTATCGATATGCGAACGGAAATTAAGCTCACTGTCGAATAATATGCCAAGGTCTTGGAAAGACTGAACCAGGGGAATTGTTTGACCATGGAGAAAATAAAGTCGGGGGGGAGACGGGTTGTATTTACGTGAGAAGGTTATAAATTGACATTTGGCTATATTAAGTTCTAGGCAGTTTTCGAGGCACCAGATTGAAAACCGATCAAGGTCTTCTTGAAGAAGGGAGAGGAAATAGATTTAAAAAATGTTGTGTCGTCAGCGTAAAGGGAGAGGGAGGAGTGTTTAATGACACTTTCAACATCGTTAATAGTAAGAATGAAGAGAAGAGGGATAAGATGACTGCCTTGTGGAACTCCAGATGAGGCCAGGAATGGGACAGAAAGGGCGGATCTAAACCGAACACTATAATATCGGTTTACCAGGTAAGAAGAAATCCATTTTAAAAAGAAGGGCTCAAAGCCGAGAGCAGACAATTTGAAAAGGTACAATTGATGGGATATCTTATCAAACACTTTAGTGAAATCAGTTGCGGTAACATCGATTTCTTTGCCATTTTCTAAGGCTGAGAGTGCAAAAGACACGAATTCAACTAGATTTGTGGTAGTTGATCTACCTTTTAGAAAACCATGTTGTCGGGGTGAAATAAAAGGCTTGCATTTGAAGCTTAACGCTTCGTATAAAATGCTTTCAAAGAGTTTGGGTATATGAGAGAGTTTAGCAATGGGACGATAATTGGTAACTTCATGCTTAGATCCCTTTTTGTGTATCGGGATTATAAAAGAGGTCTTCCAAATCTGGGGAAATTCACCCTGTGTGAGCGATAGACGAAAAAGGTAGGAAAGGGGTAGAGACAGGTTGGAAGAGCATTTCTTAAGAAACATGGCGGGGAGTCCGTCTGGGCCAGGTATAAATTCATCCTTAAGATTTTGTAACTTTTCTTCAATAACTGCAGGATCGAAATTTTGAGTGAGAAAGGGACCAATAGAGAAATTTGGTAGATCATTGAAGTAAGAGGGATCTGGTACGAAGGAGTTGTTGGCAAATGATTGCTTGAAAAATGTAGCAAAAAAGTTAGCGATGGTAGGAGGATCACATGAAGTTTTGGTTTCGAAAGCGAGGGAGGAAGGATAACCATCAGAGAGTTATAGAGTTCAATGAAATGAAGATATGTACCTGGATAATTTGAATAGTCGGAAGCAGAGTGGGTGCGAAGGAATACCACTCATAACTTGTTTTTTTTGTTTCGTAGAGAGCGAAGTTTACGATTATACCAAAGAGGGGATGTAGAAGAAGTTTTATGGCGGGAGTAAGGCACATAAAGGGAGATGGATTTGAATATTTCTCTGTAAAAAATGGAGAGGGCATCAACTAGAGATAGATTGGTAAACTCAAAAGAAGCACTGCTTAGATAGGTATTAATTTTACGGAAATTAACTTTGTGAAAATTGTAAGAAAATAGAACTGCGGGGGGAGGCGACTGAAGGGGAGAGTTGTGGAACAATGAGAGAAGAAGCGGAGGATGAAAGTTATCAATAGTTGAAAGAGATAGGGGACAACACGATACTGAGGAGTTGATGGGATCAGTTGTGAAGATAAGGTCTAATTGCCTTTCCATATAGTTGGAAACGCCACTGACTTGGCATAGACTAGAGTCTGTTAGCCGATCTAAGAATAGGCATTCCTTAGTAGAAATGGGATTGGAAGCGATGAAAAAAGATAGGTCTTCAGATAGAACTTAGTATATGGACAGTTTTTCTTAATACTAATATAAAAACTTAAAACTAAAAACTTACAGACTACCTAAAAATAAATCTTAATCTACTTAACCTACTTACATCTAATACATTATATATACATACATGATATATATATACCTAATATATAGATATATGCATGTATATATATGTTTTTTTTTTTATTAATTTTTTTGTCTTAAATCTAACTCACTCCTACTTAAAACTATGTAAGTTGGCCATGGCTAAAAAAAAAAAAATTAGCCGACCCAATTTGCTTCACATGAAGCTACCAAGTATTGGAGGAATTCGACGACGAAGCATCCTCTCCTTCAAAAAGCCACCAAAATTATTGGTGCTGCTGAGCAACATCCCTCATGTCGCTACTCCCTACCGCTCTACTGAACCGGAGACGCTCCGCACTGCCGTGTGCGACGTCTCTGTCGTAGTTGAGTAGCCTGTCCGCAGCTGTTCGAGCAACGTGGAAGATTAGCGGCACAGCCAATCTGTCCTGGATCAGACTTTTACTATCTAGGTAGAGGAACGCTTCTGGAGGAATAAAGCCGTCAAAGCGAACTCTCTCGTGATACATATAATTAGGGTAGTAAGCCCCAGCGATCAGGTTGTTCGATGAGGTCATTGCTCTTGCAATGTGCCTTCGAGTCAACTAAATGACGAAATTGTCTACTCTTATTAGGTTCGCCCTATTGTACAAGACCTCATTACGATAGAATTTTATGTACTCAGACTCTGGTGTTCTGTATAAGCGAAGACAAGTCCTAAGACAAGCCCTCTCAAACACCCGAATCTTTTCCAATAAACTTGCTCTAACGTTGAACCACACAAGACATCCAAATACAAGCATGGGCCTGATTAGGGCCATGTAGCAGATCACCTTCACCCTCGCATCGAGTTGGCTGTTATAAAACAGTCTCTTTGTAAGGGCAAAAGCACCTCTGGCTCTGGCCAGAGCAACATCTATACGTTTGTTAAAATACAGATCCCAAGGTATTTGACTACATTTCGACAAGCAAGTGGCTGTCCATGTTGTCCGACGATAGAGAACTTCCGCCAATTCTTTCTGGTATCCCTAGAGGCCCCAGACAAAGGCGTCCTAAACAGAATGGTTTTCGACTTCTTAAAGTTGATTTTCAACTTCCAGTCATCGCAATATTGTTTAATTTTGTCGAAGTCACGTTGCAAAAGTGTATTAATGACCTCAATCTTTGGGCCTGATCTGTACGCGATTAAATCGTCTGCGTACGCTTTGGCATAGTGAAGTGAACCTATAGATCACTTGTGTAAATGTTGAATAGGATCGGCGAATTTACAGCACCTTGTTGCAGACCGTTTTTAATGTTAAATGTTCCAGCGGAAGTCACATCACCATTCTTCACGATGAACTGTCTACTGGAGAGCATATCAAAAAAATATAGAGCGGTGGTTTACTAATGCCCAACCTGTCTAACTTGAAGAAGAGTCCCTCTAACCATACGGTGTCGAAGGCTTTTTCCATGTCAATCAGGCAGGCACCAGTGCACTGTTTCTTGCCTTTGTTCCATTGGATATCAGAAACCAGTTTAGAGGCAGCATGAATGATATCATGCCCCGCCTTGAAACCGAATTGATTATCAACCCACTTAGTCAGGACTCTATTGATCACCTTCTCGAAAACCTTACTGATGTTTGGAAGAAGACTGATCGAGCGGAGATTCGCCGGATTGGAAGTATCTTTATCCCTTTTAGGGATGGGATGTACCACCGCAGGTTTCCAATGCGCTGGATAATGTGCATTATTCATTGCATTATTAAACAGGGTGGTATAAATGTGCACCGCTTCTAGTGGGAGATGTCGAAGCACAATGTTCGGTATTTCATCGGTTCCCACTGATTTCTTACTTCTAAGCGATTCGAAGATCGTTTGGAGCTCTTCCTTCGAAATGAACGGTGGTAATACCCTTTCGTTGGTGATGACATTATTTGCCATGTTCTCGTCACTGAACTGGGTGAAACCCGAGTTCTCGAATCGCCAATTCACAATTTCATTTCGAAGGCAGAAATTGTGCACAAGGACTCGACTCTCCAGGTCGTGGTTCGGGCCAATGATGTCATTCGCCTTGCACACTTCCTGGAAAGTCGCTCCTATAGCCTCTGCCTTCTCCTGCGGATCCTCGACCACAAAGAAGTTGTCATCATCAACTGCCTCACTTGGGTCTATACCTGCTGCTACAAGTATTTGTTCGTTGTTCGTCGTTCTTGCGATTTTAAGACACGAAAGGTCGTTTTGATCTTTTCTCCGAAATATTTTATTTATTTGTGGGAACATATTCGGGTTGCTGGTGTTTACAGCCCGAATTTTATTGTTCCAATGCAAACTTACAAAATTTCTGTAATTTTCTTTTAGTAGGTTTGGAGGCTTTTGATTGACGACTTCAATGTCATGATCTCCAGGTTATGTCTGTCAGTAAACTGTCTGTACAAGGTCTCTAATCCTGACAGCAGTCTAC
The DNA here is from genome assembly GCA_963966105.1 of Volucella zonaria. Taxonomy (NCBI): domain Eukaryota; kingdom Metazoa; phylum Arthropoda; class Insecta; order Diptera; family Syrphidae; genus Volucella; species Volucella zonaria. The sequence continues at coordinate 198,373,209 of OZ014532.1, read as the reverse complement.
TTTTATGTCGGTGCAGTGCGTCAATAGATGCGTTGCGAAATAAGTCTTCGTTGTCAGTGTGTTGATACCGTGGTATCGTTTTGTCCATTGTTCGTTTAATTGTCTTGTCCATTAGTCTAAGATATCTGTCAATCTCCTCTTTTGACAGATTTCTGTTGGACGGTGGGTAGAGCGAATTCGAGGAGAGTGCTCATATCATACACGAATATTTGGACATGCGAAAGCTCTGTTCAAAGTCGGTGCCGCGTTTGCTCACAGACGACCAAAAACAACAACGTGTTGATGATTCAGAGAGGAGTGGTTAAAGCTGTTCAACCGCAATAAAGTCGAATTTTTGCATCGGTATATGACAATGGATGAAACTTGGCTCCATCACTTCACACCAGAGTTAAGTCGACAGTCACCTGAGTGGCGAGCAGGCGACGAACCTCGTCCAAAACGACCAAAAACTCAACAGTCGGCTGGCAAGGTTATGGCATCCGTATTTTGGGATGCACATGGAATAATTTTCATCCACTATCTCCAAAAGTGGCAGATTATCAACAGCGACTATTACATTGCGTTGTTGGAGCGTTTGAAGGACGAAATCACAGAAAAACGGCCGCATTTGAAGAAAAAGAAAGTGCTGTTTCATCAAGACAATGCACCGTGTCATAAGTCGATGAAAACGATGGCAAAATTGAAAGAATTCGGCTACGAATTGCTTCCCCACCCACCGTATTCTCCAGATTTGGCCCCCAGCGACTATTTCCTGTTCGCAAACCTCAAAAGAATGCTCGCCGGAAAGAGATTTAAGACCGATGAAGAAGTAATCGCCGAAACAGAGGCCTATTTTGAGGCTAGACCGAAATCGTACTACAAAACTGGTATCGAAAGATTGAAAAATCGTTTCAATCAGTGTATCGCCCTCGAAGGCAACTACTCGTATATTGATAAATAAAGTTGAATTTTGTAAAAATTTCGTATTTTACTATAAAACGGACTTTTCAGTCCATTTGTTACTTCAGACGATATTAGTGACCCTGACAATAATGAAAATTTTTTTCGAAAACAGCTAAGCAGCAATCCACTTTTTTTACATAGCAAAGCGTGAGTTCAGTTGAAAACTATGTATATCTGTGAAAATAATGTGAATAGTATTTAATGTACTATTTATACATTTATTAAACGGTCTCGTCTAAATAAAAAGGCATTTCAATATGTACGAGTATATACAAAACTAAACTTCTGTGCCCAATTACCCACCGCAGTACCCCCTGTGTTGCAATTAGCAGCAACACATTCTCTTTTAGGAAGTGGAGGTTACCAACACACTGTCGGAGGTGATTATTTAATCGGGATGTGCCAAGTAGTGTTTCGAAAATAACTTTCAGCGTATTCCATGAAATTGAGGAAAAATTGTGTCCTATTCATGTACTATTCCTACCGGCAGATTCGTCTAGACGTAAGAAACACTTTTTTCAAAAGTTTAAGATACCAGGAGATAATAATGTGTATTTTTTTTAGTAAAACATTTTATATCTTGTAAGTTTGAATAAATTATAAAAAATGTTTTGTATTCATATTAAGGACATTATTTCCTATTAATTTGTGGATTTGCTATCACGAGTACGTCATAAATGCGGTGAATGAACCATATGGAGGGGCTGCTAATGATTCCTTTGTTTGGAAACATTCGGAACAGCGAAAGATATTTGAATTGCAAGGAAATGAAAACGGTTGGCTGTTGGGTAAATTAGTAATACAAAATAAATCATATTATCTTTTTCAAATACTCCTCCCGCCGCCCTAACAACGGAAACCGAAACCGCGCCGCCTATCCCGCCCGCCCCCGCCCCACGAAAACTGCTCAAACAATTCGGAACTTCATGGACCCCCTCCGAATGGAAAAGCCGACTCGAAAAGTTGAAAGAGGGAAACCATACAGCATTCTACGTTGAAGGGGCTCCTCAACACGCTGATGTTAGTTGGGTGCGGAATTTCTTTCACCGAAATTATGCCATCACCATTAGCGAGTGCGAGATGATTTCCCCTGCTGACTCCAATAGTTCCTGCAGCTTCAAAATCAGCATCCCAACCAAATATTCATGGTTATTCCCCACTTCCCCTGGTAAGGCCACTAAACCTGGGAAGATAAGTATCACCAAATGCTCTGAGGAACGAGAAAACCCACGTGTCGACGACAACCAAAATTTTAAAAATAAACGTAACGATAAGCTTAAAAAAAGACCGCTCCCAAACCCCCTTCCAACTAAAAAGCACGCTAATAAAAAACGAAGCTCTAATCCCGATCCCAACTGGAGCTTCAAAACGAATTTGTTCCCCGATTTTAGTCCCCCCTCCTCACTTATCCGACACAAAGCCCTTACACACCAATCCTCTAATCCGCTAATTTCCAATGTTCCACCAAAGCCCCCGCGCCAACGAGTCTCTTTCAACTTAACCCCAACCACCCATATTATCCCTTCTCAATCTTCTACACCACCGATCCCAGCAAACAACTCATTTCCTAACTTCGACCTACAAACTGGAGCTAAGTACCCTAATTTTATTAACTCCCATACCCTGAACCCAACATCTCATCCGGCGTCCAACTCCATATCCAACCACGAATCTCCATCTCCCTCCTCCACTGCCCCTATTCTTGATCCTCTTTTTCCCCCCACAGTTAAACTAACCCAGCAAACCAATGGAACTACAGAAAGTCGCTATGCACTCTCTAGGCTTAGAGAGAGAAAGATATATGAAAACATTCGTCTCTTTCTCGCCTATCTACACGACAAATCGGACTCGGTCTGCTACGAAGGGAAGACCAAAACCAGCGTCATGGTATCCATCCAGCAGGAAGGCCTCCCTACTGACCCTATCAGTCTCAGGAACCTTTATGTCAGGTACCACGAGATTTTTAGCATGTCCCCTCAGAAAGTAGCAGACGACCTTGCTGCTTTCGGCCACTACGTTCACTCTAAACGGGTCTTACACGATAAATTTTTTCATCCATAACGTGCCATCCATCCCGCCTTACATCTCTACCACAGAACATCCCTCTTACATTTTACTACCAGATTGTAAGAGGTCTTCGCTCTAAAACCAATGCTGTCCTACGTCAATCGCATTCTCTTCCCTTTGATATTTACGCCTTGACTGAAACCAAAACTGAAACCCCCTACTTTTAATGTTTTTCGCGACGACGATCCTACCCGCCCACATGATAATTCTCCATGTCGAGGCGTCCTACTGGCGATCCACAACAGCCTTAACTCTTCCCCCATTACCATCTCTTTATCCTCTAAAGTCGACTTTGTCGCTATAAAAATATCTCTCCCCTTCAAGTCCCTTTACGTTTTATGTTGCTACATCCTGCCAGCTCAACCTACCGAATCTTACCAACTTGTTGTCGATGCGATCGACTATTTAATTGACCTGTCTGACTCTACTGACGATATCTTTATTTTCGGTGACTTTAATCTTCCTCAGCTACAGTGGATTCTATCAGAATCGTTCTTCATCGCTTCAAATGCCAACTCAGCTAAGGAATGTCTCTTCTTAGATCGCTTAACAGACTCAAGTCTATGCCAAGTCAGTGGTGTATCCAACTATATGGGCAGGCAATTGGACCTAATTTTCACAACAGATTCAATCAACTCCTCAGTCTCACTTTGTCCCCTATCTCTCTCTACAATCGACAACTACCACCCGCCCTTCTACTTTCATTTTTTCATAACTCTTCTCTCCAGTCCACTCCTCCCACAACTCCTATGACTTCCACAAAGCAAACTTTCACAAAATCAGTGACTATCTTAGCAGATCCCCCTTTAACTTTCACAACCTAAGCGTAAATGATGCCTTATTCATTTAATTTTATAATTTTTTCTATTTGATTCTTTTAGGCTTTACGTTCCGTTTTCCCGCCTTAAAACGTCATCTACTAGTCCTCCCTGGTATAATCGCAAGCTTCGTTCCTTACGAAACAAGAGAAACAAGTTATGGGCTGTTTTCGTGCGTACCAGATCCTTGTTCGACTATTCCAATTATCTTGGTGCTTATCTTCATTTCACCGAACTTTACGATTCCCTTTACCAGCGTTACCTTAACAATGCGCAAGTCAACCTTATAAATGACCCTAAGTCCTTTTACCAATTTGTTAATTCTTTAAACAATCCTTCAGCAACGACTCCTTTGTAACAGATCCATCCTATTTTCGTTATCTACTGAACTTCTCCAACGGCCCACTTCTCTCTCACATCTTGGACCCCTCCTATATCGAATATAAAGTACACCAACTCAATGACGAATTTACACCCGGTCCAGATGGCCTCCCTGCCATATTTCTTAAAAAATGTTCTTCGTCTCTTTCCCTTGCCCTTTCTGATCTCTTTCGTCTATCCCTGTGACAAGGAGAATCTCCTCCGGTTTGGAAAACCTCCTTTATAACGACGATCCACAAAAATGGATCAAAGAACGAAATAACAAACTATCGTCCAATCGCTAAACTCTCCCATGTACCCAAACTCCTCGAAAGTATTTTGTATGAAGCTCTAAGTTTCCAATGCAAATCACTTATTTCCCCTAGACAACATGGCTTCCTAAAGGGTAGGTCAACCACCACAAATCTCGTTGAATTCATATCCTTTGCCATCTCTGCCCTAGAGAACGGCAACGAAGTCGATGTAGTTGCAACCGATTTTAGCAAAGCCTTCGATAAAATCTCTCATCAATTAATACTCTTCAAAATGTCTGCCCTCGGCTTTGAATTCATACTGTTAAAATTGATATCCTCTTACCTCGAAAACCGTTTTTAGAGTGTTCGCTTTAGGTCAGCCCACTCGGCTCCATTTTTCGCCACCTCTGGAGTTCCTCAAGGTAGCCATCTCGGTCCCCTTCTCTTTATATTAACCATAAATGATCTCGATAGGATCATCAAACACTCGTCCGTCTCACTTTACGCCGACGATACCAAATTTTTCAAAACCATTTCCTCTCCCCATGACTCCTTCCTTCTTCAACAAGACCTTGATAGTTTTTCGATCTGGTGCCTCAAAAATTGTTTGGAACTTAATATCACCAAATGCCAATCCATCACCTTTTCACATAAGCGGCTCAAATCTCCTCCCCGACTCTACCTTCTCCACAACCAACCTATCTCCTCCGTTGAATCTCTTCGCGACCTCGGCATTTTGTGTGATAGGGAGCTCAACTTCCGTTTACATGTGGATGGGATAATCCTTAAAGAAAATTCTGCACTAGGTTTTGTAAAACGATGGTCCGAAGAATTCACCAACCCATACGTGACCAGGTTCCTCTATATTACCTTCGAAAGCATCCAGCGCCGTTTTCTTCGATTTGCTCTTCGAGGTTTGCCCTGGGATAATTCTTTTACTCTGCCCCCCTATCAAAACCGTCTCAACCTTATTAACCTAAACACCCTTGAGGAACGCAGAGATGCAGCCGACTTTCTCTTCATTCATCGACTTCTTTCAGGTCAGGTTGAATGCACGTCCCTTCACAATTCTATTTTCCTCAACACTAGCCCTCGTAATCTACGTACCCCTCGTCTCTTCTATCACCCAACCCACCACACCACCTATGGCGCGAACGAACCAATCTCCCGCATGCTACGAAAAATTAATTCAAACCCTAGCGTCTTTGACTTCCACCGCACCACTTCCTACCTCAAATCGGTTCTCCTTCACCAGAATAACCAAACTTAGTTTTAAGTTTTAGTTTAAGTTTAATTTTAAGTTATAGCTTGTATTAAGCCGAATAAATGGGGGCTTTCGCCCCCACCAAAATTAATATTTATTTTTCGTAGGTATTTCGATTCGGTTACGATATCTTTGTTTTCCCTTTTTCTTTCTCGAGTCTTAATATCGGTAAGAATTCATAAACGATCAAGATCTCAAAGTATAGGGGACAGAACGTACCTGGATTTTTAACGTAAACCTCCTGCCGTAAGGCTTAATGTGTACGAGGTGCCCTTACACCCATAGGGAGCAAGGATACGGCTTGCCATCGCTAAATACTCGCTTTATATTTACTAATACTTCGCTTATATTTTATACCAAAGCAGAACTTGTGTTGGAGGCACAAGTCCCACCCTTGGTATGAGTCGAGGCCTACCCAAAACCTCTTGCTGCTCTTAGGGTCGCAGCACCCAGTACTTAATTTGCAACTCTACAATGGGCTAAACCAAAAAGGACACCCGTACCCGCGATTTGGGTTTAAACCACAGCCACCATGACGCTCCCACAAGGGGGCCTACCTCTAACAAGTCAGGCCCGGACCGAAGTCCGGGGGGCTCCTGACTCCCATGGTACCGTGATTTAAGTCCTGGTATGGACTACCGGTGGTCAAGCCTACCAACAAGACCTATGACCGGCAACTTGTAACTGGTCAAATCGTATCATTCAGTCATGCAAAAAAATCTAGATGTTTTCGATAAGACCAGTTATAGAATAATCTACCCCCGCTTTTTATTAGACAACGTCATTGATGGGCGAAGCCTTGATAATTGGGCGGGGGCCCAGTATATGGGACAGTTGACTATCCTCTATAAAAAAATAGAGCTACGTCTTTACTGACAATGGCCAATATCAAAAACAAATCTCGCTCTAACTACTGGAGCCCTCCACATCTTGAGCTAGCACGACGTCAATGACATCAACACAATTAAAATTGAAGAAAAGACAGCGTCAATAACTATTTAGCAGTCCCATTGGACTGATTCAATAGACGTTTAAATTAATATCGACAATCCGAGATTGGATAAACCGAAAACACGGGGACTATAACTACCATCTAACGCAGTTCCTAACTAGTCACGGTGGCCATCGGAAATATCTACACCCCTTCGGATGCGATAGGTCACCTTTTTACCCAGAATACCCAACTCAGATGGAAGACACAGAGCCAATATTCTGGGATGAAGAACTGACATATCAAACTTACAGTCAATAATTGACCAAATGTTGCAGTCAGAAGAAAATTGGATGGAGATTTGCACATTCATAACAAACGTACAAAAGGAGTTGCTAAGGATCGAAGGAAGAATTCAGATTCAGCAAAAATAGAGAAGATATACAATAGCATGGAATTCCTGTGAGAAGAGTGGTGAAAGTGTGTAGGGTATGGTTTAGTACGTAGGCGTATTCCAGGAATAGAGCAATCAGGCTAGCGTATCGTTTTGTAGCAACCAAAGAAAATGAGATATTCCCTTAAAACCTGTCTAAAAACATGATGGACACCTTAAATCGTAAAGATATCTCGAAAGCGGCACTGGGATTTTCATTAATGATTCTCTTACGAAGTATACGCTTGCGCTTTTCTTGAAGGCAAAAGAGGCAATGAAGCAGAAAGGCGCAAAGTATGTTTGGCACCAAAACAATCAAATTCTTGTGAGATAGGTTGAGGGGGAAAAGTCACTTCTATAAAATATTTTGATGATCTTGCACTTAATTTAGTGCCTTAATTTTCATTAAACAATAAATGAATTTTGATATTGATTCTATCGATGACTTTTCCACCCCTATTCCTTGTAGTACAAATTGTGATAACGTTTTTATGAATAGTTCCTATTTTAATAATAAACTTGTTATTGTTCACCAAAATATCAGAAGCTTGAGAGAAAACTTCTCAATTCTTGTCATACATCTTGATTCTTTTGCGTGCATTCCGGATATTGCTTTTGTGTCCGAAATCTGGATATACGACTTTGCAAAAAACGATTATTCTATTCCCGGGTTCAACTTCTTTGCTAATCCAAATGAAAACTACGCTGCTGGTGGTGTTGGGTGTTTTATTAAAGAAAACTACAAGATTATTAATGTCTTGTGTTGTGATTTTATGAGTGCAGATGTTCTAAAGGTTTCCCTTGAAATTGATCGTGAAATATATGTTTTGTATGTGTCTATAGATTGCATCTGTTCAATGTTTGTAAAAGAGTTTTCAGATTTGTTAGAAAAGGAAAATTCCAAAAACCTAATTATTGTAGGAGATTTCAATATTAATATTATGGATAATAGTGAAATGATAACTACTCGTAGTTACTTGGTATTACTAGCTTCGCATGGACTAGCATACTTTATCATTGAGCCCACTCGGACTGTTTCGGGTATTTGTCTAGACCATATTTACGGACGTTTTAGAAATATTGCGGTCAGTGGGTTCTGAAAAATGCATTTACGATTTAGGGATTACTGACCACTTTTTGACTGGACTCTTAGTAAATTTTCCAAATAGAAAAAATTATAAAATTTCAGAATCCCCTCAAAGAAAAAGGAAAATTAACTTCAGGAAGCTTAAAAACCAACTGGCTTATGAGTATTGGGAGAATGTTTACACTTGTAGTGATGCATCTGCTGCTTATAAAGCTTTTATTGAATCTCTAAGAAAGCACTTTTTAGGTTGTTCCTCATTTCTGCCCTCCAAAAAGCTGGTAAAAATACTTAAACCTTGGATATCGAGGCTCTAGTTAAAAAAAGTTATAAGAAAAAATAAACTCAGATTAAAATGCAATAAGTATCCTAATGACCTGGGTTTAAGTAGGAGGTATAAGAAATTGTGCGTGAAATTTAAAAAGGAGATTTCGATTTGTCGAGATACCTATTACCGTACTCAATTCATCTCAGCAAAAGGGAAACCTGAAAGATGAATGGAAGATAGTAAACAGCATACTAAATAAATCAACATTTTCAACAAAACCTATTATTTTACCTGTCGATGACTATGATTTGTCTGATAAGCGTGCTATTGCTGATGCATTTAATTGCTATTTTTCGAATATAGGCTGCAACTTACAACCTTGCTCAGTCCAATCATCTTGTTCTCTTTGTCTGTCAGTTTGTGCTGAAACATTGCAATGTACTAGTTTTGTGTTTCAGCCCATAACTCGTCTTGAAATATTAAAAGTTATTGGTATTTTAAAAAAATCGAATTCGTGTGATGCTGATGGTATCAGTTACTTTGCCCTTAAACAAATTGGATGTTTCATAGTGGATGTCTTGGCATATACGAGGGGCGATCAATATATTCTCGGTATCGATATGAAGGAAAATGCGAATTCAATTTAAATTGTTTTTATTTTTCAATATTATCTCCCCTAACATCAATGCATTTATTACATCTTGAGATAAGTTTTTTTAAACCCTCAAAAAAATTAATTTCCTCTTTCTCTGCAAAATACCGACTTGAGTTCTTCATCATCCGAAAATCTTTTTCCACGAAGAAATTTTTTCAAATCCGGAAACAGGAAATAATCACTAGGGGCAAGGTCTGGACTATAGGGTGGGTGTTGGATGTCTTCGAAACCACAATCTCGCGCAGCAGCCTTGGAAACTCGCGCCGTGCGAACAGGAGCTTTGTCATGAAGAAGCAACACACCCGCTGAGAGTTTACCCCGTCTTTTCTTTTTAATTTAATCCCGCAAATTATGCAAAGTGGAAGCGTAGGATGTGGCGTTGATGGTTTCACCTTTTTGTTTGTACTCAATGAGCAAGATTCCCTTTGAGTCCCAAAAAACTGTGGCCATGAGCTTCCCGGCAGACGGAGTGACTTTGAACTTCTTCGGGGGGTCTGTTCCTTTTTTATGCCACTGCATGGACTCTTGTTTGCTTTCAGGGTCATAGTGGTGGACCCATGTTTCGTCCCCAGTAACAATTCGATCCATAACACCGTCTGCGTTCTCACTACACATCTCCAAAAGCTCTCTACAGCATGCGATTCTCACTTTTTTCTGAGGCGCTGTGAGCATTCGTGGCACCCACCTTGCACTGACCTTTGAAAGGTTAAGATGGTCATGAAGAATGGTGTGAATGGTACCAATTGAAAGCTTGGTGATCTCTGCCATCATTTTCACCTCACCTTTATTCGGGCATCCTCAAGAACAAGTTTTTCGACTTCTTTGATGCTTTCTGCCGTACAAGCAGTAGCCGGGGCGCCGGAGCGGGGGTCGTCTTCAATGCTCTCTCTGCCTCTCTTGAACTCACTTGACCACTTTTGCACAGTTGATAATGAAGGTGCGGAACCCTGGTAAACAGCCACCATCTCTTCATGAATAGTTTTTTGACTTTTTCCTTGCTTAGTGAGAAATTTAATTACAGCGCGATGCTCAATTTTCACCATCATCGTCTCAGTTGCCATTATGATTCTGTTTAACTAGAGATAAAACGCAAATTAATAATCACATTTATATGAAATTTTACATGAATGCACTAAAATAATAGTGTTACTTGATAAAGTCAATTTATATATACAACCCCAGCTTCACCCCGATATCGAGAATATGTTGAACGCAACTCGTATTTTTAATCGTTGCGTGTTTGCGGGAGTCTTTCCTGATAACCTCAAATGCGCAGATGTCATGTCCATTGTTTAAAAAAGGTTCTCCTACTGAGATCGGCAACTATAGACCCATTTCACTCCTTCCTACTTTCAGCAAAGTTTTTGAAAAACTTATGAAAAATAGGATAGTGAGTTTTTTAACTAAAATAAATTTCTTTAATCCCGTTCAATTTGGATTTCAAAAAGGAAAGTCGACGGAGGACGCGCTCTTACAGTATTGTTTTCAAATAATATGTCACACCTCGATGGAAAAAAATGTACGGCTGGTTTATTTATTGATATAACCAAAGCTTTCGATATGGTTAACCATAATTTTTTGATGAAAAAACTGGAAAATGCTGGCTTCCGTGGATTTATCCTTAATTGGTTCAGGTCATATCTGGAAAATAGGTCGCAGAGAGTTAAGATAGTTGAAATTAGGAGCGAAATTAAGCTCTTGAAACTGGGTGTTCCTCAAGGCTCTGTTTTGGGTCCAATCCTATTTATAATTTACATCAATTCGCTATTTGATCTTAATTTTAAAGGTTCACCTACTGCATTTGCGGATGACATAGGATTCTCTTATGGTCTGAATAGTCCTTTGGATCTGGTTTCTGATATAAATTGGGATCTAAATCTATTGAGACACTGGTTTGCAAAACATAATTTAGTTATAAGCTCCAAAACTAAAATAATGTTTTTTAACTTATCTTCCGTGCACAAATTGATGGCAATTGTGTACTTCCACGCACTTGAGTGTGAAAAATACAAACTGTCTAACTGTAATTGTTCGTCTCCCTCTCCCACTTTTTGTAGTAGTCTAAACTGTAGTGGTAAATGTTTTTTAGTTGAGATAGTCGACGACTTTAAGTACCTGGGGCTCACCCTTGATTCTAGAATGAGTTTTTTTGGATCATGCAGACTCATTGAGAAAGTACTTTCGATGCTCAAATAAGCTGTTAAAGATAATTTACTATGGAATTTTCCATTCTAAGTTGCAATACGGAATTACTTGTTGGGGAGGTATCTACCTAAATAAAATACAGCCGTTGCGTTTTTGATTTACATTTTCTATGAACTAACTTATTACTTAATTTTTATGAAGTTGCTTTTTGAGGGTCATCAAACCCAAAACTTATCTTTTATTGTATACATACGTTCATTGAAGGGGCATTCGATTCTATTTTATTTGTTTAAGTTAAAATATGGAATGTCACTAGCTTTTCTTATTTTCTTTTTATAATAAGAAAAGAAATTTCCGTGAATGCAAGAACTTCCCCATCAGGAAGTTAATACGGAACCAACTACCCATTCTACATTCCGGATATGACACTAAGCAACTAATTGAAAAAAACGCAAAAAACTATTGATAAACCTAAATTATTCCAAATATTGGTGACTGCGCTTGAAAGGCGGTTTTGATAATATTTTGAACGCCCCTCATTCGTTGCTGTGGGCTCTGTTTAATATAAAACACTTTCCCAACTTTTCACAATGAAAGCACAGCCTTAAACTGAGCAAGGATCTCCCCAGTTTTAGAATTTCTTTTAAAAGCACCACCCAGCTTCAATAGCAAACATTTACCGCAACCGCAACAGAATACACATGGATTCTGGCTCCTTAGGAACGGGCAGATGGTGTTTATGGATACCTTTATCCATTTCATATTCGCTCAGCACTTGTGGTATCTATTCATCCGTATCAGATACAAATCTGAAATACAGCACCCGAAAGGATACAAGTACATCCATATGCACGAGTGTATACTGGCGTATGTCACAATGCATAAATACAGGTGTGTAGGTACGAGTACTCGTATATGCATTTCAAAGAATTCTAATTAACATAGATGCAACCTTAACTCGTTTAAGTCCAAGAGCTGTTGGGTTTTTCCTCTAATATGTGATAATTGTTCCTTTTAAAGGATTCTCATGGCCAAAGTGCATGTCAGCGAATCATTGGCTACACGCTCATACGACTACGGCGGTCGCATTTTCTATCCTTTGTTCCTTAATTCACAAAACCCTTAGCAAAGGCAGAGATACGAGCATGTACAAAAAGCACACAGAAACCATTAAGGACTTCTAAGTACTACCTACCTCTTGGTTATGTGCATCTTTTGAAGTTTTTTTCGCTGACAACCATGACACCACCATCGCCCCGCAATGCCATCCAGATCCAGGTTTTTGTAAATGCTTGGTGCTTGCTCGTTTTTCACGGCGACACTTTCTTAAATTGCGAAGCATACGGTAAAATGGAATTTCAGATTACGTTTGCTAAATATTTCGGATATTTGGCAAATGTTGCGCTTTTTTATCATGGTCGGACTACGAGTATATACATAGCACACCATTCACCGTCCTCTGGTTGGTTGCGGGAGTAAGCGTAGATAGAGTGTGTTCTTGTTTTACTGGCGTTTTCAACTGTTTTTGGAGTCCTGATTGCTGTGTGTTTGACATAAGGATGAAAAGTTCTAAATTTAATTAGGAAATTCTTTCGGGCTAAAGAATTTACACTTTTGTACAGTGTTTCTACGGCGAATGGTGTGGTGGTAAATGGTGAAATTGTGAAGTTGTAGATCAAATTAGAGTAGGCGGATGGTAGGTAAAAGGAGACAAATTTACTGGCATCTCCGGTATGCGTCCGTTTTTGTTTTTCTGCTTTGTAATGCTGCTGGGCACGTGCGATATTTTGACAAGTTAAATTATTTCCAAGAAACAATATACTTTTGTCTGTTTCGGATATGGCAGCAGTGTTGTAGTCTCGGGTTGTCAATACAAACGAGACTATGCCTCTAATTGGAAGAAAAGTTTCTTGAACTACCTTGAAAAGTTAAGGCTACCATATACGAGTAACATGACATTAACTTCCTTTTTGTTTGGGGCGGGTAAATGTGCTCTGTTCACCTGTGTATGGCTTGTCAATAAGATCGTTCATGAGGACTTATAAATGTGTTCTTGTGCTGTCTGTTAGACGGTGTACATGATGAAGTTAAATCTGGCTTGAAGCTGGGTTAAAAGACGTGTAACATACTCGTATCACATAGTTAGTTAGTTAAAATTTTTTATCCAAACAATGTCTTTTCAATTATTTAGAAGAGTACGAAATCATATTTAAGCATGGCTCTGCTGTCTGCCGCCTGCCGCCTGCCGTCTGCCGATTACAATAATTCAGACCTTTTTTTTTATTTTATTGGAAATCCTTGCGTTTGATTTCAGTAAATAATATCAGTTCCCAGGAAATGTGTCCTTGTTTCCCGCATTTTCTTATAGAATTGAAAACGTCCTCAGTTTCGCCTCTGTTACATATGCCACAAAGGATGGGTAAATCCATACTGTGTGGCATAAAATTTAAATGGACCAATACCCCTCGTAGCTTCAACATCATTGATATTTGGTGTCTTGTACATACACTCGTCCCGAAAATAGTCATTTCGAGTGCTGTAACTTAATTGGCTATATACTCTTCTATGAGTTGATTCCACCGTTTCCCTATAGCATTTTTCTCGAAACCACTTATCTAGTTTATCGATAAGCTACGTGAGAATTGGCTTTCAAATTTGCAGTACCTCCGGATTCAGATCCAGCTACATCCCACCATTTTAAGCGAGTTCTTTGCAATCAGGCCCCTAGCCAGGTATTTGTTTCGAGGGTGGCTTGTTCAATTTCGAAGAAGTAATTCTGTATACAAAAATTCGAAAACTACATGAATATTTTATTTTTGTTTGCATTTTTTTTTATAAATTAAATTTAGTAAATAATAATTCTTCTAATATTGTTTTTTTACATCAATAAACGCCTTGGCTTTTTTTTTAGACACAATTTCGAGCACTGCATCTGCATCAACATAAATACCTGAGTGAACAGACAGCATTGCAAGTGCGCTAAGTCTTGGATGGCCCATGACGCATCGGGATACTGTTTTGATCCTTTTCATCGTTGAAAAGGTTCTTCCAATGCTAGCTGTTGCAACAGGTAGTAAGTAGGTCTTGTCACATACCATATATCTAGCAGTTTCAGAACATCGGTAGAGGGATCAATCGTTGAAAATTGTTTTTAGTTTAGTTTTAAATGCATTTTATTATCTTAATCATTAACTCTTACATACTAACAAAAAATGCTTAAATGCTAGCTTAAAATTACTTAACAATCTTACACTAACTTACTGGCCCCACACAGGCACTCTAAGCTACTCTAAATTCTTATATCTATGTCTTTCGACTATATTTACATTTTACTTAGGAATAATTATTTTCTATACTTAAGGCTAAGAAAAAATTGTTCACAAAAACTTAGCATATGGACTTAATTTTTTATAAAACTTAATATCTAACTTAAAATAAACCTTAGTCTACCTAACCTACATACACAATACACACACACAGATATTATACACAATTATATACATATATTAGTATATACAAAGGTATATACAAAAGTATATACAAAGGTATATACTAATATATGTATATATTTCTTAAATGCTAACCTAAACCTACGTAAGCTGGCCATCGCTATTCACAGAGCAAATAGATTGGTCAACTCTGCCTCATTAGTGAGGCTGGTCCGTAATTGACGGAAACGACGACGAAACATCTTCTCCATCATTCAACCACCAGAAATGCTGGTGCTGCCGAACGACATCCCTCTTATCGCGATTCCCCACCGCCCTACTGAACCTGAGACGATCCACACTGCCGTGTGCGACGTCTCTGCCGTAGTTGAGTCGCCTGTCCCCAGCTTTCCGAGCGACATGGAAGATTAACGGGACCGCTGATCTATCCTGGATCAACCCTATCTGATCTAGGTAGAGGAATGCTTCCGGTGGAACGAAGCCGTCAGAGCGCACACTCTCGTGGTAAAGGTAGTTGGGGTAGTAAGCCCCAGATATTAGGTTATTCGTCGAGGCCATTGCTCTTGCAATGTGCCTTCGAGTCAGCTTAATTACGAAGTTGTCCACTCGTATTAGGTTCGCCCTGTTGTAAAGGACCTCATTACGATAGAATTTTTTGTACTCCGACTCTGGTGTTCTGTACAAGCGAAGGCAAGCCCTAAGGCAAGCCCTCTCAAAAACCCGAATCTTTTCCATTAAGCTTGCTCGCACATTGAACCACACGGGACAACCAAATACCAGCATGGGCCTGATAAGGGCCATGTAGCAGATTACCTTTACCCTCGCATCGAGTTGGCTGCTATAAAACAGTCTCTTTGTAAGGGCAAAAGCGCCTTTGGCTCTGGCCAGAGCAGCATCTACATTTTTATCAAAATACAGAAACTGATCTAGCCAGATCCCAAGGTATCTGACTACATTTCGACAGGCAAGAGGCTGCCCGCGTTGTCCAATGATCGAGAACTTTCGCCAATTTTTTCTAGTATCCCTAGAGGCTCCAGACAACGGCGTCCTAAAGAGAATGGTTTCCGACTTCTGAAAGTTGATTTTCAACTTCCAGTCATCGCAAAATCGTCTTATCTTATCGAAGTCACGCTGCAAGAGAGTATTAATGACCTCGATTTTTGGACCTGTCCTGTACGCTATCAAATCGTCTGCGTACGCAATAGTATGGGGAAGTGAACCTATCAAATCGCTTGTATAAATGTTGAATAGGATCGGCGAATTGACCGCGCCTTGCTGAAGACCATTTTTAATTTGAAATATTCCAACTGAAGTCACATCGCCATTTTTCACGATGAACTGTCTGTTGGTTAGCATATTAAAAAGAATGTACAAGAGTGGTTTACTGATCCCCAGCCTAGTCAGCTTATAGAAAAGACCCTCTAACCACACAGTGTCGAAGGCCTTCTCCAAGCCAACAAGGCAGGCACCAGTGCATTGGTTTTTGCCTTTATTCCATTGGATATCGGACACCAGTTTAGACGCGGCATGTGAGATATCATGTCCCGCCTTAAAACCGAATTGATTATCCGGAACTATATGTTTGTCCTCAACCCACCTAGACAGAGCTCTATTGATTACCTTTTCAAACACCTTACTGATATTCGGAAGGAGACTTATCGACCGGAGATTCGCCGGATTGGATATATCCTTTCCCTTTTTGGGGATAGGTTGCACCACCGCCGTTTTCCAATGCGCTGGATAATGTCCACCGCTTCTAGAGGAAGATGTCGAAGCACGATGTTCGGAATACCATCGGTCCCCACTGATTTCTTAGCCCTGATTGTGTCGAAGATCTCATGGAGCTCTTCCTTCGAAATGAACGGGGGTAGGTCACCCTCTCTGGTGATGACATTATTTGCCATATTTTCTTCGCTGAACCGGGTGAAACCAGAGCCCTCGGATCGCCAGTTCTCTACTTCATTTCGAATGAAGAAGTCGTGCACCAAGACGCGATTTTCCAGGTCATAATTAGGGCCAATGGTATCATTGGCCTTGTATATTTCCTGGAAAGTCGCCCCTATGGTCTCAACCTTCTCCTGTGGATCCTCGATCACAAAGAAGTCGTCATCATCAGCGGCCTCATTTGGATCAATACCTGCTATTGTCAGTAACCGTTCGTTGTCTGTTGTCCGCGCTATTTTAAGACACTGAAGGTCGTTTTGATTTTTTCTCCGAAATATGTTTGGGAACATATTCGGGTTGCTGGTGTTTACAGCCCGAACCCTGTTGTTCCAATATGAACTTACAGAAATTCTGTAATTCTCTTTTATTAACGTTTGAATATTTTTAATCGACGCCTTCAGTGTCCTAATCTCCGGGTCTTGTCTGTCAGTTAACTGTCTGTACAAGTTTTTGAGTCTTGACAGAAGTCTACTTTTCTGTCGGTGCAGTGCGTCAATAGTAGGATTGCGGAACAGGTCTTCGTTAGTCGTACGTCGATACCGCGGTATTGTAGCGGCCATAGTTTGTTTAATTGTCTCGTCCATTTGTTTTAGGTAATTGTCGATCTCCTCGTTTGACAAATTCCTATTGGCTGGTGGATGGAGCGTGTCCGAAGCGAGTGCTCTTGTCAAGGTTGCAGAGAAGCGTGTCCATCGAGTCTTACTGTAGTTGTAAGAATATCTTTGGACAAACTCCTCCAATTCCGCAATTTCGTTGGGAACTGTAATTTCGGTGCTAAAACCGCAATGGTCACTGTCATACACGAATGTGCGCAGACAGTTTAGCGTTTGTAAATTCGTACCTGTCAGTCGTATACGTTCGTCGTACAGCAGTAGATCCAAATAAGACCCGCCTCTGGGAAACGACGGGTTATCCGTCGCTTTAAGACCGGGTCTGTACATTACATCGTGCTGACCCCACCAATCGAGTAGTAGGTTCCCTCTAGTATTTCGCAAATTATTTCCCCAATCTCGGTGTTTAGCGTTGAAATCCCCGCCGATTATAAAATAATTCTCCCTCGATTCCAGCCTCAGAAGTCGAAAAAGCGTGTCAAGCTCTGTAATAAATAAAGTGGATTGTGAAGTCTCAGGTGCATAAACAGAAGCCAAGTACAGCCGCTTTCCACTGCGGAGCGGGATGTAAATGACGACTGCCTCCAACACCCGGAACCTACGCAACACTCCCTTTTACACTCTGTGAAATTTTATACCTTGTTTAATGAAGATCGCAACACCGCCTCCACGTTTGGATCCGGGCCGGTTTCTTCTTCTAACAATATAATTATTGTACTCCAGTTTGTGCTTATCGGTTAGCTTGGTTTCGCTAGCGAAAAGCACATCAGGAGTTTGGTCTTGTAGCAATTTAAACATCGCGGCCCTTCGTTCGATCCTAATCAGTGAATTAACATTCACCGCAAGGACCTTCAAAGATTGCTCCACCATGTGCGTACCCATTACGACATGTGTTGCGTTAGGCCCGGCAGCAGCGCGTAGATCTGGTCCACCCGCGTGGCCTGTTCTTGCACCTGCTTTTGCAGCTGAGCCATCTGCCCTTGGATTGCGAGCAAGATGGCCAGCATGTTAGGTGCAGCTTCCGTTGTTCTCGGCATTGGCGCCGGAGAAGCAACAGTCGCTTGCTGTACCGTAGCCCCCCTACCTGCCGCCATTTGGGCGTAGGAAATTTGGGGCGTGACGGCTGGTGTTTGAAACCTAACAGGTGAACGTTTGACCTCCACCTTCTGCTGCTGAGCCAGTTTTGCTTTTTTAATGTCGGCGAACTTAGGACAACCCCGATAGTTTGCGGTGTGTCCCACGTTCCCACATAATACGCACGAGAGCTGCGTCCTATCGGATGCTCCGTCCCTACCCAGAGCACACTCCTCGGAACTGTGGTTCTTTGCGCACTTCACGCATCGAGGCTGCATTTGGCAGTTCGACGCGGCGTGCCCGAACCTCTGGCAGCGAACGCATTGTATAACGCCTTCGCTCCTTTTTAATTTTTCCCAGTGAACCACCTGGTAGTCTAGGACATTGATACTCCTTAGACTATCCAGACGGCTTTCGGGACTGAGCTGCACCAGGAAGAACGGCAGACTCTGTTTCTCCCGCCTGGCTCTAGCTGTGGTAAATGGCTTTACCCCCACGAACTTGAGTCCTTCGCACTCCTTCTCTTTAAGCAGTGCCAGAATCTCCTCAGGATCAGAAGACGGTTCCAACCCCTTCAGCAGCATCGATTGCCGCTTTTCACACTTCGGTGTGAATGAGTAGTGCTCCGTCGTCGTTTCCTTTAGGAGCTCTTTCACTTTCGCGTAGCCCTCCACTGTATTACAGTGGATGGCATGGCGATCGTTCCCCAATCTCTTAATATTAAAATTATTACCAATGACCAACCTACACAGGTCCTTGGTAGCATTTACCTCCATTTTATAGGTGTTGATAGGCGGCACCTTCTCCTTCTTCTTCTGCTGCTGCTGCTGCTGCTGTTGTTGTTGTTGTTGTTGTTGTTGTTGTTGTTGTTGTTGTTGTTGTTGTTGTTGTTGTTGTTGTTGTTGTTGTTGTTGCTGCTGCTGCTGCTGCTGCTGCTGCTGCTGCTGATGTTGTTGCTGCTGCTGCTGCTGTTTTTGCAGTTGCTGTTTTTGTGGCTGCTGCTGTGTTAGCTGTTGCCGATGTTGTGACTGCTCTTGTTGTTGTTGCTGGTGTTTCTTTGGCTTTTGTTGTTGTGCTTGCTTTTGAGCAAGCTGCTGTTGTTGGGATTGCTCTTGCTCTTCCCTCTTCCTTCTTACCATTTGTTTTTCTTTTATGGCCAGCACTCTTTCTTGTAGCATTTTGATGCTGCTACATATGGTCTCCATTTCTTCCTCTTCATCGTCAGATTCGCTTGCTGCCAATGAAGCGAAGTTGTTGGTCGTTGGTGGGGTGGGCTGTTTTACTAAGTTGGAAGTTGAACGAAGCTTCCTCCTTCTCTTTGGTTTTGGCGTTTGGATCGAACCACTTGACGCCTCACTTGGTATTTCAGCAGATCCCGCTATTGACCTAGCGGACCGCTCTCCACAATCCATCACGTGATGGACAACACTTAGTACCACTTTAAATTTATTGTTTTTGATAAAAATGAAAAAAAAAAAAAAAGGATGTTATAGAGTACACGGGGATTCGAACCCACGACCGTCGACTGTCGGCCGAGCACACTGACACCCTGCTAATTGGAGCCTATAGCAATTTCCTCAAATGTCTCGTTTTCACTGATTTTACTAATCACTGTACACTCGCAAG
Source organism: Volucella zonaria (assembly GCA_963966105.1). Classification (NCBI taxonomy): domain Eukaryota; kingdom Metazoa; phylum Arthropoda; class Insecta; order Diptera; family Syrphidae; genus Volucella; species Volucella zonaria. Next base: position 198,353,284 of record OZ014532.1, on the reverse strand, counting down.
CCGAAACACGTCTGTTCTCCACGGAGATATGTGAACGACAATAGTTGAAAATTGTTTGCAGCAGAGTATGTACTCCGCTTTAACAGCTGACAAGGATATTGCGTTGTCGAAGTATATTTCATTTTCTTGATTAACGGCAGCAAAACCTGGAAGCAGAGGTTGAAACAATGGTAGAACATCCCCGTTGACCATAAGTCTGTCAGTAAGATTTTGTATTAGAGATTCTAGACAGGGAATTTGAGACCCTGAAATAATCTTCAGGACATGATATTTCTGGATTGCAGCGTATTGTTTGTTTCAAAGAAATCCTCGGAGCTGCTATGTTCACTTCAAATCAAATTTTCGGCAAGTTGGGATGCGTATTGGAAAGCGTCTCTGAAAAAATCTCCGGCATTTTCTCTTATGTTTTTAAGGGATTTTAAGACTTCTTTTGTGCGATTTATTGCAGACACAAAATTCAAAGATTCATTTTGTAGGAAAATTACCAGGAAATCACTTCTTTGAATTGCTGCCAAGAGAGTTGATGCTATTGAAGACATCGCCCACATCTTGGTGGATATTTCTCCAAGACTAATCGCAATACATTTGAAGAGCTCTACTGTCATGCCTTTCAATAAACCTTGTTTCACAAAGGCGCAAAAGTGTTTTTTTTTCCTGCTTTCCGGTGCGTGTTTTTGTATGGCGTTTTGAAATGGTTTCGGAAGAAATTGGCTATTTCGCTTATGACACCAAGCAAATTGCAAATCGAGGGTGTTGACATGGCATTAGACAGAGCCAGATTCAAGCTATACTGGATACTGTTGCCTTATCCTCCTCTGTACTCCACTTAACATACGCCTGACATACCACCTTGATCAAAAAGTTCCCGCACCACACCACCGTGTGGCGCTCCAATTATTCCGATTGGAGTTCTGCTTTTTTGTTAAGTTGGTAAATCTGTTGTTGACATTCCCTCTAAATCTTAGTATCATAGCTTGACATTTGCAAAACTTACGGAGCCAAGAGTACATCTATTTCTGCGTGGGTTGGCGATTTTTTACAATTTTAGAAATGGATTTAAATTTGCAACAACGAACTTGTTCGAGTTGAAATGTTGGAAAAGTGTTTCGGCAACGATTCTCTAAAGGAAACGGTCGTTTACCAGTGGCACGAGCGGTTCAAAAGTGGTCGTGAGTCAATCGAAGATGATGTACGGAGTGGAAAACCGACGAAAACATTGATGAAGTACTCGTAAAAGAAGTGTTGGTCAATAACCGCAAATTAACCATCAGAGTGTAGCACCAAAGTTGGTGCCAAAAAACCTCAATTTCATGCAAAAAAGAGACCGTGTTGACGTCGCAAAAGAGGTGATTTGCGAGGCTGAGTACGACACGCAATCCAGACATCAGGCAAGTAAATGGCGTTTACCAAATGAGCCGAGACCAAAAAAAACACGTCGTTTTCAGTCAAAAAAGAAGGCAATGCTCACGGTTTTCTTGGATTACAACGGTGTAGTGCATCATGAATTTTTGCCAGAAGGCCAGACAGTAAACAAAGAGACGTTTGCGTAAGGCAATTTGCCGAAAGAGACCAGAATTGTGGGCAGAAAACTCCTGGATTTTGCGCCATGATAACACACCGCACAGCGCCATCATTATTCGTAATTTTTTGACGAAAAATGCAACAAATACGAGGGTTGTCTGCAATGTTTCCGCTACCGAAAGATAGAGGCACCCGTCAATAAAAGCTAATGAATGCTAGTTGTGCATCTTTTGACAGTTACTCACCGAATTTTCAGTCATTTTGCACGCGCAGTTTATAGTTGACAGTGGTTTGAGTGAGTCGATGTGAGTGTTTTTATGTGAACTCTTGTTTTTGAAAGGTAATACGAATACGCAAATCAAAACTGAGTTGGACTCTGTGTATGGGGACCCTGCACCATCATTTACCACAGTGAAATTTTGGGCAGCTGAATTTAAACGTGGCCGTAAGAGCTTGGGAGATGATGAACGTTCGGGACGTCCAAAAACGGCAACCACTGACGATAACATTGCTTAAGTTCACCAAATGGTGTTAGACGACCGCCGAATTAAAGTGAGAGAGATAGTAGAGGTTATGAAAATGTCCAAAGAACGTGTTTGTTACATATTACATCAACATTTAGGCATGAGAAGCTGTCCGCGAGTTGGGTGCTGCGTTTGCTTACGTTAGACCAAAAACGTGTTCGAATGAACATTTCCAACGCTCTGTTGGCGCAGTTTAGGCGCAATAAGTCCGAGTTTTGGCGCCGATTAATTCCTGTAGATGAAACTTGGATACACCATTGTACGCCTGAAACAAAAATTCTGTCAAAACAGTGGACTGCAAAGGGCGAGCCGGCTCCAAAAAAAGCAAAAACAGTTTTTTCGGCTGGGAAAGTGATGGCGACTGTGTTTTGGTTATCTTAATCGATTATCTTCGAAAAGGAAAAACCATTACAGGAGCATACTACGCATCATTACTTGCTAAGCTGAAGGCAGAAATTGCGGAAAAACGGCCACATTTGCAGAAAAAGAAAATCCTGTTTCACCAAGACAACCGCCGTCTCATACCTCAGCGGTTGCCATGGCGAATATCCATGAATTACGGTTTGAACTTCTTGACCATCCGCCTTATTCACCAGATCTAGCCCCAAGCGACTTCCTTTTGTTCCCTCATCTAAAAACCGCGCTCGGAGGAAAGAGATTTTCGTCAAATGAGGAGGCAATCACCTTCGTGAACAATTATTTTGCAGAGAAAAACGCCAGGTACTATTTGAACGGGTTAGAGAGATGGGAGCATCGCTGGGAGAAGTGTGTAGAGTTACAAGGAGACTATGTAGAAAAATAAAAAAAATTTTTGAGAAAAAATGTCTTGTATCATTGTTCGGTCGGAAACTTTTCAGTCAACCCTCGTACCATCCAATTGCCACTGAATTCACCTGTGACTTCTTTCTGTTCAATCGAGTTAAAAAACCACTACGGGGGAACGCGTTTCAACAGGCGAGAGGAAGGAATGGAAAAATCGCAGGAAGCACTGATGGACATACCGAAAACCGAATATAAAAAATGTTTCGAGGATTGGATCAAGCGCTGGCATAAGTGTGTTGCAGTCGATGGGGATTACTCTAAAAGGGACAATATAGATTGAGATGAATAAACTTGTATTTCCAATTTTCAATCGCATATTTTAGATCTGAACGAAGCCATACTCCTGCATCACCAATACGTCCATTAACTCCCGCATATGCATACACAAAACGATAATTTGCCGTCAGCGATAGCCATTAAAATAAACGAATGGTTTCCTTTAGAGTTGAAATATGTTGATCCAGCTTTATTCATTGGTCTTGCAATGTTTTTCTGCAATTAAAAAATTTTGTATATAAGTTTTCTTCACAACAAATCAGTGTTTAAAATCTCACCATCTATAGCCCCAATGCAATTTCAGGGCCAAATAAATTGCCGGTATACTTTCTTTTAGTAAAGGGCAATTGAAGTGACGATTGAGTTTCTCCTAAAATTGGAACTTATTTATACCAAATCATAACGGCTTTTAAGTAACGGCTGTTTTTTTTAATTTCAAATATTCCCTACTTTGAAACAGTGTTTTGGCCACCTTATGCAAAATAAATTTTCGTTTTCTATAATTCTTGCAGCAGAACATTGCCCTATAGTTGTACTAATTTTAAGATAAAAAAAAATTTCAATTATCTTTACCACATCGTCACAAATAAAAAAATAATCAAAAAACCTTGTCAAACCCTTTTCTTACTTGAAAATTTAAAACAGCACCTCGAAAAAAAAAATGTACCGGTTAGCGCTGGCATTCCCTTTTAAAATTTTTTTCAGTATTTGCGGTCTCCAAAAAGCTGTAACACTTACCGGAGCTACGCTTAGATCAAAAGTTATAACATTTTGAACTTCATCGGGCGTGGTTCTAACACAAATAAAAATTAAACATTTTTTTCAAAACAAGGATATAGTATCTATTTTGTTTCATTTTATTCGAAATGACCCCCTTCTACACCTAAACAAGTCCGACAACATTTGAAGAACTGTCGTTTTAAGTTCCTTGTGCTTCCCGAATTACTGATCTCTTTAGCAGCCGCCGCTAAATAACTAAGTAAAATAATTTCGTATCTTCGCAGTGGATTTTCTCTGCTAATTTGTGACAAAAACCTGGAATTTCATAGAATATTAGTTGAAATATGTAGACGCGTTGTGTTTTAAGTTTATTCAAGTTTCCATATGTACCTACTTCTACCTCCCTGCGTAGTAGCCATCGTGTGGAGTATTTCATTTTTGTTCTGTTTTTTTGTTTATTTAATTCTAACACGGCAATAAATTTATATTTACAGCACACAAAATAAATAAATCTGCAGCCATATTGTGCAATGTATGTGAGTATATACCATTTTAATGGGGAAATGTAAAAAAGAAAAGCTGCCAGTGGCTGAAAAATGTAGTTTGAGATACATTTTTAATGCATTTTTTTTTTTGACATTTTCACATTTGTAAGGTTAGTGCGTATTCACTTACACCAAAATGAATTTCTGTAGGTAATTTTTCGTACTGCTCTAACTTCATTTTCAGAGCATTAAAAATGCGGAAAAAATGTAGTATCATACGGGCTTGAACCACGTAACAATCTTTTTGAAGAAAAAACTTTCTGCGGATCAGTCCAGCCACATAATTCAGCTGTCTCTTCCAAGTTAATAATTTAACGCTACACACCTTCCACTCTATTTTTGCGACGTATTATAATTAGTTGCAAATGCGCTCGTCAACAAGAGGGATGCTAAAGGAATTGAAATTTCGTTAAGATTAAAGGTGACTTTGCGTCCTACATATTTGCGAAAATTATGAGTAAACAAAGGCAACACAAAGGTCACAATTTTCCACAAGTCGATATCTCAAGATCATTTGTAGAATACGCATCGAAACTAGGTGTAGGTAGGGGCGAATAACAGTAAAACAGAACTTCACAATAGATAGCTGTTAGGGCAAAGAAAGACTTCGCCTTTGGAGGCGCAAATGAGTAAAAGGCGCCTTGAATCAGTTTGGAATGCGGAAGTGTAGGTAGTTGCCCTAACACTGCACTAACTGCAGTGACTCAGGTCGATCCCGGAGTGTTTCAAAAGTATGCAAGTAAAGCCTGCGACGTAATCAATACGCAGACGGATAGATGTATTATAGTCTCATGTACGTACTTACTTAAGGTAGCGCTATAGTCCGGGGTTGACCTGGTCCCTAACAAACCTGTCTTCCGTTTCGCATGATAAGTTGGTTGAAGTCCCCTGAGTCGCGGTCTTCCTCTACTGCGCTGTCCCTGGGGGGAGAAGAGTTTACATAGCCCAGCCACTTCTGTCGTTGGACTTCACTCTTCCTGCTAAGTCAATTTCGCTGTACAGCTCGTACAGTTCGTCGTTGTATCTCCCCCTCCACTCGCCGTCTATACAGACGGGACTGAAAATTACCCAAAGAATTTTCCTCTGAAAACAGTAAAGAGCACCCCATCCATTTTTGATAAAATCCATGCCTCTGCGCCTTAGAGCAGGACTGGGATTTAAGGTCTTATACAGGGTGACTTTTGTTGTTCAATAGATGCCTTTGCTAGTCAATAGCCTTCCTAGCCCAAAGAAGCACCGACTGGCAAGAGTTACTCTTCGTTTGATCTCAGCGATGGAGTCGTTGTCTGAATTGATAGCGGAGTCTAGGTAGGCAAAGTCTATCTCAAAGTTATATCTGTCGGTGTATGCGAGTAATTGGACGGACTTGAGTTTTCGTGAGTTTTCCAATATTCTTTCAAGAATTATGTCAAAGAAACGATATGACAGCGCGTCGCATTGTCTAAATCCTTGTTTGGCAACAAAGGCCTCGGTGAGTTCTTTACCGACCTTGATAGAGCGGCGCGGCGTGCATTCTCAGGGAAGCAAAAACTAAAAATTTATATGTACAGCTCGTCTCTATAGATGCTGTCGTACGCGGCCTTAAAATCGATGAAAATGTAGGTGGCGATTACCGATTTGGAGCTCATGGGTTCTTTTCCAGATTTGTCTTAATGAAGTTACCTGGCTACGAACTAGTGCCACTATTCTTTCCCTATCGCGGTCTCGCCATTTATGTGCGTAGTGATGTAGCTTACCAAATTCCACCACAATGTAGTCCCTGTTCCAATCTGGAATTCAATTTCTTGTGGTTAAAATTCCATCTCCGTAAGCAAATTATCCACTACTGCTTTATTTACAGAAGCCCCAAACTGGACAGCAACTTGACCTTTCATGAGTCTGATGCGCTGTCTGACTTCATTCAACGAATTGTGTCCCTGTATCCTCAAAATGTTCACAATTCTGGTTGGCTTCGACATTTTGGACAGACAACACCCGAAGGACGGTGTGTTGAGATCTTCGCTGTGGAAAATAATTTAACCCAGCTTGTAAATGAGCCCACACGAATACCAGACGTTGATACTCATACCGACAATACCCTGGGCTTGTTTTTAACTTCCCACCCTGATAAGTAACATACACCGTTGATGTGCTCTCCCCTCTAGGCTCGTCGGACCATTGTGTCATATCAGCTAATTTCTCGTACACCGACCACACAGTTAGAGAAAAGATTCCTAAAAGAACCGTATGGCAATACTAGAAAGCCAACTGGAGCGGTCGTAACAGCTACTTTAGGAATCTTAACCGGTCGTTATGTTTCCTCGATAACGACGTGGATGCCGCTGCTGACATGATCACAGAAACTATTTTCTTTGGAAGATGCTTTATCTCTCATCGGATGAAGAGTTTCAAACCAAAAGAAAAGGCATGGTACGACTCGAGCTGTAAAGAAGCTGTCAGGGTTAGAGAAATGTTTTTTTCGGTCCTACAAGACCAACCCGACATAGGAAACCGAAAAAAGTTTAAACGAGCCTGGAATGACTGCAACGCCTTTCTTAAACGTGTAAAATTCCAATACGACCAAAAACTGAGGCAAAAAATACTACTCGTACAATGTCCCAAGGGCAGCAAAAATGTTTGGTTGTTCGTCAAAAACTGTAGAAATTCTGCCTCATCCTCCATCCCAAAGCTCATTTACAATGACATTTCAGCTGTCAGCTGTTTGGACAAGGCCAATCTGCTCCCTGCACACTTTACGGCTTGCTCAACACTTTTTTTTTATTTTTTTTTTTATTTATTTCTTGATAAATTATAAATATACATTTAAAATTATAATACTTCAGTTACTTATTTAACTAAGAAATAGTTATGTACAATCTGTTGCCTTAAATAATAATAGAAAAAAATCTATTGATGGGGATAATACAATGCGAAAATCTAGTTTAAAAATTTAAAAGAAGAAAAGTAAAAACAATAATAATTTATATCACTGGATTAAAAAATGTATCTATATCATTATAGTCAAAAGTGATAATACTATTTAAAAATACAGTTTTCTTCCTCTCACATCTAAAGTTTTCTGGTAAAGAATTATAAAGTCGAGGAGCGGTAATAAAATAGAAACGTGAAAAGTGTCTTTTGAAAATAGTTGGAGTAGTTACAAAGTTTCTTGTGTTGACGCGTGAATTATGACTTTCATGAAATCTAACATCGTAAAAATCGGAATTTTCGAAAAATATTCTTAAAACTTTATAACAATAGAGATGTGTTAATGGAAGAATTGCTAAACATTTGAACAACTCGAAACTAGGTGTCCCACGATCGACTTTAGCCATTATTCTAATAACATGTTTTTGTTTAGATAACAAAGGCTCTATTTTATTAAAATAGGCGCCACCCCAGCAAGAGATAGCATACTGCAACTTTGATTTAAATAAACCATTGTATACCATTTTTAAAACATTAAAATCGCAGTAGAGATTGAGATGGTACGTTTGTCTAACAACCCTATAAAAATAATACTTTAGATAAAAAGTGTGATCATTCCAGTTAACCTTATTGTCTAATATGATGCCCAGATATTTAAAGATGTCGACACATTCAATTCTAAAGCCATCCTCGCTACAATTTATATTTTCATCAAAAGGCATAACACCAAGGCCAATTAGAAATAATGTCGGACCCAAGACTGAACCTTGCGGAACTCCGATATTTAAATTTTTTTTTAGAACTCAACGCATTTTTGACTCTTACAATTTGCTTACGATAGAGATAGGAAGTAAACCAGTCGTGAATAAAACCTCTGAAACCCGCATTTAAGAGTTTATTTAAAAGCAAGTTATGATTCACCATATCAAATGCCTTGGTTATATCAATGAATAGGCAAGAAGAAATTTGGGAGGCATTCAGACTAGTATAAATTTCCCCAATCAGTTTTAAGAATTCAGTTTCAGTAGATTTACCACTTCTGAAACCGAACCGATGCTCGCTAAAAAAGTGAGTTCTATCGAAGAAAGAAAGCATTCTAGACTTAATACCTCTTTCAAAAACCTTGGAAAAGACAGATAAGAGTGAGATAGGATGATAATTGTTTAAGACGATAGTATCATATTTTTTGTGAAGTGGTATCACTATCGCTGTTTTCAAGGAGTCGGGCAAAATACCTTTATATACACAACTATTTTAAAATAAAACATAGAACATCGGAGATTTGAAAAGATATGTTTTTTAGCACCCTGCTTGAGATGTTGTCAAACGAAGTTGAATTTGAACTTTTGATTGAAGCTATTATTTTTTGTATTTCACGTGGAGTAAACTCTTCGAAGAAAAAACTTTCAGGCTGAAAATTGCTTTCTACTATACTATGGACACAATAAGAGGTTGAACTAGCATGAGACATACTAGGACAAGAACCCACTTTGGAAAAGAAATTGTTAAACACGTTAGCAACTTCTAATGGCTCAGAAATACAATAATAGAATTGTTATTGTTTAGAATAATGTCTATGCTAGGTAAATTTTTGCTTAGAATCTCAGAAACTATTGTACAATACCTGCCATTCTTTTTTAGGGTTACCAATATTTTTAGCTAATTTGTTGCTGTAGTAATTATTTCCACAGATTGATATTTCTGTTTTTACTTCTCAACAAATTTTGAGTCTAGTATTTTTTAAGGAGTAAACAGAGTCGTTTTTTTTCATTTGGATTTCTTCCAAGAGTGAGGTAGACATCCACTGTTTCAGACAATTTAATTTGTTGTCTACTATATTTTTTCTCTGAAGACAGATCGATATATAGTGCTGTAATTTATTAAGAAACACATCAAATGCTAAAGATGGATTAACAGATGCGTAAACATCAGCCCAAAATTCAAAGTTTAGATGAGTTCTTAAGGCGGTAAAATCTATTTTGGTGGATTCTCTGACTTCAGATTTACTTAATCGGGTGATTTGAGAATTCAGTTGAATACAAGTCAAACTGTGATCAGTAATTCTTAAGTCATATAACATTGTTTTGTAGTCCACTCGACAGTTCCTGTGCAGTCTTATATAAATATGGTCTAAACTAGAATTATAACGCGTAGGTTGATTTAACACGGACATAAAACCAAACGAATACAGGATATATAAAAAGCAATCGACATCTGAAGTATCACAGAGGATATTAATATTAAAATCCCCCAACAAAACTACGTTTTTGGACCTCTGAAGTTCTAAAAATTCTGTAAGTTTTTCCAAAAAGCATTTGATTGTACACTTATGCAGTCTGTAAATGCAAATGAAACAATAGTGAATACCAGAAACTTCGCAACTAATACTTATCGTATCAGCGCTCACCAATTTACATTTTTTGACTACACACTCTCTTAAAGAATTTCTATAATATACCGTGACTCCACCAGCTGCATATGAATCGTTACAATGAGCATCAAATTTAAAATTTGGAATGATATCAAATTCAGACCTCTCTTCCTCAAAAATCCAAATTTCAGAAAGGAAAATGAGATCAGGTAAATGATCCAAAGATGTGAGATGAGCGAGAAATAAATTAAAATTAGATTGTGCCTTGTCCCCGTTTACACTTGAGTGCGTCGAATCTACAATGGGACGAATCCACTTCCGCACTCGTGTAGTAGCAAGAGTACTTAAAAATCTCAACATGCATAAATCCGCTGGTCCAGATGGTATATCTCCCCTTCTTCTGAAGAGGTGTTCTTCCACGCTGGCAAAACTACTGCGTAAGCTTTTCATCAATCCAATACTTTAGGACACTTTCCGAGTAGATGGAAAACAGCATTTGTCCAGCCCGTCCCTAAAAAGGGCGAATCTTCTTCTCTCTCCTCCTACAGAACCATTACACTTACGACCCTTCTCACCAAGGGCATGGAAACGTTAATAAACCGTCAACTCATGAAATATCTCCGCACACGAAAACTTCTTAATGACCGGCAATATGGTAACAACAAGTCCACTGGTGATTTGACAGCATGTCTCACCGAAAAGTTGAACCAAAGAGTACATCAATCTGGCGAAAGCAAGATAGTTGCGCTTGACATTTCTAAGGCATTTGATAGAGTTTGGCATAAGGCTCTTTTGTCGAAAATGCGTGCTTTTCATTATCCATGGATGACACTTGCATTCTCGGTATGTGTGTCAATGACAACTTAAATTGGAATGACCACATATTCGGTGTAGTCAAAAATGTTTGGAAATCTCTAGGTTTCCTCAAGCGATGTAAGAAATACTTTACCCCCTCCGATCTGGCCTCCTTATATGTATAAGGCATTCATCCGCCCAAAACTGGAGTGCAATGCCCACATCTAGTCAGGTGCTCCTAAAACATCTCTGCTCATGCTAGATAGGATTCAAAACCGTGCGATACAACTCATTGGTGATACTAACATCAGTCAATCAATTGATACCCTCGAACACCGACGTAATGTCTCCTGTCTCACTTTATTTTATAGCTATTTCCACCAGCAGTGCTCCATTGAAACCGCCAGTAGCATTCCGCCCATTTAAACTTTCAACCGTAACACCCGTCTCGCTATGAATGCTCATCAGTATACCCTCAAGCCCGTTTTCAGACGTAGGTACTCTTAAATATCGTGATTCTTTCCTAAGCCGTACAACTCGCTTATGGAACGCCCTGCCGATCTCTGTGTTTCCTGGTCGTTATAACTTGCAAACATTTAAAAACAATGTACATCGGTACCTGTCTTTTCTTCCTCCCTAAATTTCCTTCGCCCGCGCTGTGTACGAACATTTTAAGGGTACAAAAACCCCTTGAGCGCGCGCCTATTATAAAAAAAAAAAAAACAAAAAAAAAAAGGCACAAGACCAATGCTTTGGCCTGAGTATTCACCACCATGGCTATAAGTATTCACCACGAATACGCATCTTGTTTCGGTAGCTGTGACAAATTTCTCTTAGCATGTCTGTTCGTACAGTGGTATAGTTCATCGATGACTACGCCAGATACCCAGGCTTCAATTTCTGTGCTAAAAACCGAAAATCTGACAAAAAATTTCTAACGTAAACAAGTTTTCGGCAGGCAATGGTAAGCCTACATAAAGTCTCTCATCATCATGTCGTTTGAAAACGCAGTTTCTTTCTTCTGCACACAAAATGGCAAGACGCACAATTAACACCAGACGCTTTCGTTCCCGGATGCCACCTTAGCCCTTATATTAGTTGCTGAGTAGCGCCTGGATATGCTCACATAACTATGCTCAATACCATAAATTATGTTTCATTAATACTCGTTGATATTGTTTGCAGATCTAAGGATACAAAAAGACCGCTTGCTGTATTGTACGAGTATATGTACGGGTATTTCAATTTTAAGAGTATCTTTTGTTTCGCCTTCGTTTTTGTTAGTTTGTGCTGTAAGTATAATTAGTTTCGTTTATTTTTGTTCCATTTTTCTTATGTACCGCTTCGAAACTCTTGTCTTGACGTCTTCTCTATCCAACTGATTATCCTTTGTGTTACGGCAGTGCTTGAGTTTCGATTTATTCCTCATTATAATTTCAGTTTTTTTGCCTTGTTTTGAAAAGGCTTTGTTGGTGCCGTAACTCCTTCGTCTTTTCCTTCATTGATGAGATTAAGGATCCGGAATTGGGTTAGAATTTTTATAATGAATTACAAATTTTAATAAGAACACATTGACTCCTTTAAATAGAGTATGCAAATTTATTTTAATTGGAAATGATTTTTTTTTTTTTGTGTCACAAACTGTCAATCAAATACAAATGGTGTCTTGAATGTAAGGTGAAAATACGTTCCTCGGCAGTTAGGCTATAAATAGCTACGATGAAAAACACGTAAAGGACATTCCAGGAAATAAAATAAATTGATGGCCCAACAATCCGGTAGGAAACAAGACCTAGTTTCCACAATGATTGCGAGTGGATGAGATTGACATTTTGAGATGCCAATGGGTGTTGACATCGAGAATTATATATTTTTTTTTTTTTTTTTTTCAGTACATGGCTTGGGAATTAAACCCACATCTCTTGCGTAGTAGTCGACGAAATTAATCTTTAACATAGGGTACACCAAAAACCACAGTCGTCATGTACTATACGTACCATGGCTATGCTTTGCTCTAGTTTTGTTAATTTGCAGGCAATATTTTACATCTCGACCTTGCCAGATTTATGATTCAGTTTATATTTGTGGCCACCCGTAAAGGAAGCAATGATACTCTGTAACAATATATTGTAATTGCCTGGAATTTATTTGTGGTGACCCAGAACTAACTATAGTTGCCGCATTGTTTTATGGTAACCGCACGCAATTTGCACAAAGATTGCCATTGCAGATGCCTTTGCTTTGTGACCTCTTCCTGGATAAATTCTCTCCCTCCCCCCGTAAGGCCTTAGCACGTAGAATCAAAGCAATAAAAGAAAACAATTAAAACTTTTCCCCTTATCTACCTGATTGCAAATCATTTGATAATTTGTCTGCAGAGCAAAGGAGAGAAGAGCACATCAATAAGGCATTTCAATCCAAAGGAATCGTCCTAGATACCAATCGCATTATACTGCTCCAAGGATATTCTTTTACAATCGGCTCCAGATTTATGGTATACAGCATAAAAGGCGCTATAACTTGGTGCTGATTTCGAAATCAGCGTGCGTAGACTGCTTACTGGTCCAGGCCTCCAATCGAATCGTTGTGTGTCTTTGTTGGCTATTAACATCTAAAAGTTTGCTTTCATTGTGACAGTTTACATAAGGATAATGGCAATAGCAACGGCAACGGCAACGGCAACAGCAACAGCAACAGAAACAGCAACGGCATCAGCAACTTGAAAAACTTTTCCAAGAGTTTGGGGCACGGGTTTTTGTTTAACTTATCCGCCAATGTAACACCCAAGCCGTGTTGAAAGCAATTCTCATTCTCATTCTCATTCGCATTCGCATTCGCATCCTTTTGAGAAATAAATCGCCATCATCCGTATAAAAACTTAATTAAAAGCTGGCGCCGAGCTACGCACCACTAAGAGAAAAACCCAGTCAAGCCACGTAAATGGTATTCTTGGAAGATGTTGGTTTGGTGGGGGTGTCCTTGTATATTGGTTTTCTGTTGATTCCACGTAGCTATACGGAAAGAATTAAAGCAAAGCCAACCCAGTTATTTTAATCTGGAATGCGATTTCTGGAGGAAAATGGAAATTCTCATTGGATATGTGCGGATATGGTTTTGAGGTTTCCCCGAAACGAAGTCTCTAACAGGCACCTGGCATTTGCTCCAGATACGAGTATGTAGGTAGGTAGAGGAACGAACGTGCTTTTTCCAAGTTTTCAACTTTAATTCTTTCTACACGAATGATGGACGGGATTAAGAACGTATTACTTATACTTTTTAAAATAAAAATTAAAAGTGTATTTTCTTATTTAGATTGTTCGTATTTGAATACAATTTTCGATTGCTTTCGGTCTGCATGTATTGTGGGGTTTGACATTGATAATTAAAAGATTATTGTCTAGGCATTTAACTTAGCATGACCTTGTTCGCCGGCGAATGGAAAACGTAGTGTAACATGTGGTGTAATCTTTGACAATGAGCAGTAAGGTTGCTTTGGTACGTGTTTTAATTAATATGACGTCAAGGATGCCACACCATCTGGTTCTGTATCTTCGAAAGCACTTCATATCTCTGCAACTCATTCCAAGTGTCCTTAATACCTCTTCAACTTTTATACTTCACAGCTCTGGGCGACTTATTCCTTTGCCCGCATCGATAAGTATATTCAATGGCATGGCGTACTTTGCAATGGAGTAGCCCATCCGCATTAGAGCTATGTTTCTCTGTTCGTGACTTATTCTCATATGGCACTATGTGTTTGATAAACGGTTTGGAGAAAAAAATCACAAGTTATGTACATCTGTTAACGAAGGTCTGCAACTTTGACTAATTAGCAGTTACTTCTCAAATTTCACTACCAAATCGAGGTGCTAACTCAAAGGCGAGAGTGGTTTAAGGGTTGATCCAGCAGTTTTAGCCTTCCAGATTCAATTGGCCACATTAAATTCAGCAATATTGAGAGTTTGAAATGCTTAGAAGTTTGGTTTTGACCGTGTTTATCTTAAGCACTGCTCTGTTATATCCATAATTCTCAGTTGCAGATCATTTAGAAAAGACTTACAACATTATGCAAAGGGAAGTGGATTTTGTAGGCATACTCCTTCTGCGCAAGACTCTCGATTCATGCTGTCCACTGCTGCCTTGAAGGCAATAAATATCAAACTCGGCGACGACGGTGCCGTCAATGTCCACCACAGCCCAACTGTTGGACATCCCTCAATAACTCTACGATATACATGGCATAACTTGAAAAAATCCCGTACTGTTGGCATCAATGTCCACAACAGTACAACTCACAGTTACGAGGCAACAACAAGCCTCGGATACGGAAGAATCTACTTTTGACAACCCCTGCAAACGAAATAAGGACAATGAACTTAGGATATGGAAAATTAAGTCACTTAATAGGCCACGTGCAGAAGGCCGTAGATTGCTACCGCCATGATAAATTGCTACATTTACTACAGCGATTGTTATCGACAGCAAAAGCAGAGCCTATGTGGATATGGATTTGTTATAAGAGGCAGACTTAGGCAAGATGTTTCGAGTTTCCAGCATCTTTATGAGCGCCTCGTAACAATCTACATTAAGGCTAAATTTGCCAACCTTACACTTACATGCGCGCACGCCCCCACAGACGAAAAAGCTGACGGCACCAAAAATGTCTTCTACGAGCTCTAGGACAAAACTAACGAACAGTGCCCTAGCTATAACATTCAAATTGTCATCGGCGATTTTAATAAGAAACCAGGAAGAGACGGCATTTTCTGTGGCACTGTCGGAAAGCATAGCCTGCACGACATTACCTACGATAACTGATTCAAGCTAATCTACTTTGCGGCGGGGCGAAACAATGTTGTAGCTAGCACGCGGTTACCCCACTTCGATCTATCAACCGTCAGCCATATTGACCACATTTCGACCGACACAAGGCAATCCTCCAATGGCATGGATGTCCAAACGTTCCGAGGGGCCAACATTGGACTCGGACCATTACCTGGTTGTGGTCAACGCAAGATAATAATGTGAGGAAGTTTAAAGTCGAACGGGTAAAATCGTAAGAGATCGCCAAATCCTTTTCCGATTGAGTCTCCGTTAATCTCTTAAGAGGTCCTCTGCCCCCAGCATCAAGTATCAAAGACCAGTGGCAACTTTGCCGAAATATCATCAGAGATGCTGCTTCTGATGTACTCAGTTTCACTCGGCCACCACAACGAAATCCCTGTTTTGACGACGATTCCCGGCAAGCACATACAGCTCAGCAAGAGCGTATACAAAGCGGTGCTGCTGCTCACGAGTTCTAGGGGCAGAAGAGGGCAGACGAACACTGGCTTCTCAGGAGGAATAAGAAAGAGCGCGATCGAGCTAGTTAATAAATGCTACTCCCGGAATGAGACTCGGAAGTTTTATCAAAAAGGTAAGAAACATGCCGCAGATACAAACCCAGAACCAAAGCCCGTAGATACAAACAAGGGAACATAGGAGTAGAGTCGCAGTCGATGATGTGGATTTGGAAAGGCATTTCTGTAGACTGTTTAATGGTAATGACAAAGCAAATACCTCTGCCTGGCAGAATAAACGTTTCAACCTGGCCGATATAGACCAACAATTCCGTCTACTTGACCTGGATGAAGTGAAGATAGCCATATCCAAGCTTAAGTCCAACAGAGCTGATGGAGCGAAGGGCCTGGCTGCCGAGCTTTTGAAAGCGGCAGGAGATGACTTGGCTGGTATACCAACTCATCTGTAATATATGGCTGGACGAAAGTATGCTCAACTAGTGGAACCTCAGATCCTCAAAAAAGGAGACGCTCTAAACTGCGACAACTACAGAGACATGAGTCTTATGAACATCGCCTAAAATTCCTTTTTGCCTCGTTGTGTCAACGCCCGAAGTCGTTCGTCAGCAACCTGATTCGTTCATATCTGTCTGGCCTTAGGCCAGTGAAGCCCACCATCGACCAAATATTCACACCACGGCAGATTTTGGAAAAAGCTGAAAAACGATACACACCACATACTCAACGATTTTAAGGCCGCGTATGACAGCATTTATAGAGACAAGCTACATATACAGAGCAATGTCTAGCTTTGGTATCTCACCCAAACTCGTCCGTTTAAGCAGGATGACGATGGAGAATGCACACCGTTCCATCCGATTTAGACAATGCCAGGTGTTGTGATACGATTTTTTTAACATAATTCTTGAAAGATGGAAAGAAAGTGGAAAACTCACGAAAACTCACAAGACGCCCAATCTTTCAAAAGTCCGTCCAATTACTCGCATACACCGACAGATATAATTTTGAGGTGGTTAACGACTTTGTCTACCTAGGCTCCGCTATCAATTTAAACAACGATACCAACGCTGGGATCAAACGAAGAATAACTCTTGCCAGTCGCGGCATCTTTGGGCTAGGAAGGCAATTGACTAGTAAAGGCATCTATTGAACAACAAAAGTCACCCGGTATAAGACCTTAAATCCCAGTCCTGCTCTTAGGCGCAGAGGCATGGATTTTATCAAAAATGGATGGGCACCCCCATCTATTTTGAGAGGAAAATTTTTTGGGTAATTTTCGGTCCCGTCTGCATGGACGGCGAGTGGAGGAGGAGATACAAGGACGAACTGTACGAGCTGTACAGCGAAATTGACTTAGCAGGAACAGAGCAGTCCAACGACTGACGTTTCTGGGTTATGTAGAACAGATGGATACTAATGCCCCAGTCCGAAAACTCTTCTCCCCCGAGGGACAGCGCAATAGAGGAAGACCGTGACTCAGGTGGAGCGCGTAAATAGCAGGGGACTTTAAACAACTTATCGTGCGAGACTGAAGGCGGGTTGGTTTAGGACCAGGTCAACCCCGGCCTATAGCGCTACCTTAAGTAAATAAGTATGTACCTAACTATAATACATTTATCCGTCTGCGTATGGATTACGTTGCAGGCTTTTCTTGCATAGTTAGGAAACATTCCGGGATTGACCCGGGTCACTGCAGCTAACGCGGTGTTTGGACAACTACCTACACTTCCGCAATCTAAATTGATTCAAGTCGCCTTTTACTCATTTGCTCCTCCAAAGGCGAAGTCTTCCTCTACCGTAACAACTATCTACTATGTGACGTTCTGCCCTACTATCAATGTTATCCGCCTCTACCTACATGTTCATTCATGCTACACCTAGCTGTGGGGCATCTGTTTCTTTACGAGTACTTGCAAGCACACCAGCGTCAGCTCGCTGTTTCCTATAAATGATACTGATGCCATCAGAGATATCGAATTGTGGAAAATCGTGCCCTTTGTGTAGCCTGCCTTTACTCACAAGTATGTAGAATGCAAAGTCACCCTTAATTGTAACGAAATTTCAATTCCTTTAACCTCCCTCCTTTTATCTTTTTCCTTGACCTGTACTCTTTGTTTTTCCCATACTTTGTTGGTGAGCGCAAAATTGTAATTAACGTCGCAAAAATATAATAAAGAAATTAAGAAACTGAACTTAGGCGTTTTCCTACAAACATCGAAATTTGAATTTAAGGACTATAGGTGAGAAGCCTGAACCATTTGCAAAATGCAAACCAGACTAAGAAATTCTCCTTTGAAAAAAAAACTGATGAACCAGACGACGATGAAGAAGACGAGGACAATGATGAGGATAACGATGAAGAATATGCGGAGAGTCTCAGTCAAAGATTTAAGCCGACAATTTACGGACTAGAAATGGTACTGCATCAATCAACACTCACGTTCAAGGATTTTAAAGAGGCGTCGAATATGTTTAGCAGCAAGCGCTGAACAAGTGTTGAGCGTTGAATTAGTAACTCTGAGGAGACAGCTGAATTATGTGGCTCAACTTCAAGTTTTTCTTCAAAAAGATTACGTGGTTCGGCAACACTCTTTATTGGGTTTGAGTACCATGATGTCAATTCATGGAGAAAAAAACAACAATTGACTGGAGAATTTACTGAAACAGCGTATAGCAAAAAGTTCTCCGACGCGACGGCTTAGTTCCATTAAGAAGAAAAGCTGTGCATCTTACCAGGAATATGTTTACGGAGTTTTGGAAATTGGAATCAAAGATTTGGTAAATATTCAAGACGATGGAGTAAGCAAATCTATTCTTTACGATGCTGGCAATATTAAAGAGCTGCGAATGAAACTGGGCCAGTACGAGGTGTTTAAAACAAGAGCTACTAAATTCAATCAACCAACGAGTGATGATTTGACGAGACCGTCAAAAGCCCTAAAACAACAGACTAGTAATTCCAAGGAGCTCCTGAAAACTTTGTAACATACGATCTTGTAATGGTAAGTGGATTAACGAAAATACAACTGAAAGAAGACTGACAAGAATGCACCGGATATGCTACGGACGACGCGAAACAACCCGCCTAGGATAACTATAATATGAAGAAGTTTTAGTGAAGGAAATTTGTAACATGTACATTGGTGAAGAAGAACAGCTTGCACTAAATCTGGAGCATGTAGCTAACATACTCTACAGATCTCAACTTGAAAAACTGACGCCAATACTAGCCGTATTTTATTATCGCCATGATTTGATCTAGTTCATAGCGCAACACGAGAACTAGCTTATGATCAAGATCAATTTTTGTGATCCAAATTTTGTGATCTATTTCTCACTAGAATACATGTTGACGATTACCAAAGATGCATGTTGCCACATCAAAATACGAAATATTGTTTGGAAACCAAATTTTATTTAAGAATTTTTTTGTTCGAATAAATTAGTAAAATACTCATAGCGTATACAAATACGAAAGTTTCCGACCGGAACGTAAAGATAGCGGCACTCTTCAATAAAAACTAGTGAATGCTAGTTGTGCATCTTTTGACAGTTTGGACGCGCAGTTTTTAGTTGACAGTCGTTTGAGTGAGTCGATGTGAGTGTTTTGTGTGAAAATGGAAAAAATTGAGTATCGAGCTGATTAAATTCTTGTTTTTGAAAGGCAATACGCCTACGCAAATCAAAAATAAGTTGGACTCTGTGTATGGGGACTCTGCACTATCATTTACCATGGTGAAATTTTGAGCAGCTGGATTTAAACGTGGCCGTAAGAGTTTGGGAGATGATGAACGTTCGGGACGTCCAAAAAGTGCAACCACTTTTTTTTTTTTTTTATAATCGGCGCGCGCTCAAGGGGTTTTTGTACCCTTAAAATGTTCGTACACAGCGCGGGCGAAGGAAATTTAGGGAGACAGAAAAAACAGGTACCGATGTACATTGTTTTTAAATATTTGCAAGTTATAACGACCAGGAAACACGGAGGTCGGCAGGGCATTCCATAAGCGAGTTGTACGGCTTAGGAACGAATCACAATATTTTAGAGTACGTCCGAAAGTGGGCTTGAGGGTATACTGATGAGCATTCATAGCGAGACGGGTGTTACGGTTAAAAGTTTGCAGGGGCGGAATGCTACTGGCGATTTCAATGGAGCACTGGTGGTAGAAATAGCTATAAAACAAAGTGAGACAGGAGACATTACGTCGGTGTTCGAGGGTGTCAATTGATTGACTGATATTAGTATCACCAATGAGTTTTAACGCACGGTTTTGGATTCTATGTAGCAGATGCAGAGATGTCGGCGCACCCGACCAGATGTTAGCATTGTACTCCAATTTTGGGCGGATGAATGCCTTATATATTGTGGCCAGATCAGAGGGGGTAAAATATTTCTTACATCGCTTGAGGAAACCTAGATATTTCGCAGCATTTTTGACGACATCGAATGTGTGGTCATTCCAACGTAAGTTCTCACTGACACGCATACCGAGAATGGAAAGTTGATCGGTTTCAACGATGCAAGTGCCATTCATGGATAATGGCTGGGTACTTGAATATAGCTTTAATGACAGCAGACAGCATTGAGTTTGGGAAGCATTAAATTCCACTCGGTTGATAGTTCCTCAATTGGTTATGCTGTTAATATCGGAATTTAATGAGCTTAGCATACGCTGCCGTTCCCGTTCTACAGCCGAAGAGCAGGGACGCTAGTTCGGGAACGAATATAAAAAGCAGAGAGTGCTGTCATCAGCAAAGGAATATATTGGATTAGAAGTAGCAGACAAGAGATCATTAATGAAAATTAAAAAGAGCGTCGGAGACAGAACGGAGCCCTGGGGCACACCAGCATTTATTTTGTGAATATCACACTTGAAACTATCCAAGACAACTCGAATTGAACATTCCAAAAGGTAATCTCTAATCCATTGAAGAAGAGAGTCATCGATCCCAAAAGCACGCATTTTCGACAAAAGAGCCTTATGCCAAACTCTGTCAAACCCCTTAGAAATATCAAGTGCAATTGTCTTGCTTTCGCCAGAATAATGTACGCTTTGACTCCACTTTTCGGTGAGACATCACCAGTGGACCTGTTGCTACGAAAACCATATTGCCGGTCATTGAGAAGTTTCCGTGTTTCGAGATATTTCATGAGCTGACGGTTTATCAGCGTTTCCATGACCTTGGAAAGAAGGGACGTAAGTCTGTAGGAGGAGAGAGAGGAAGATTCGCCTTTTTTAGGGACGGGCTGGATAAATGCTGTTTTCCATCTACTCGGAAAGAGTCCTAAAGAGTAGGATTGATGAAAAAGCATACGCAGTGGTTTTGCCAGCGGGGAAGAACACCTCTTCAGAAGAAGGAGAGATATACTAGATATACGAAAGTGGATTCGTCCCATTGAAGATTAGACGCACTCATATGTGGGCGGAAACAGAGCACAATCTGGGAGTGTTGAGCTGCCCGCAAAGTGTGCAGCAAGCAGATTGGCCATGTCCAAAGAGCTGAGAGCTGGAATGTCATTGTAAATGAGCGTTGGGATGGAGGATGAGGCAGAATTTCTAATGTTTTTGACGAATGACCAAAAATTTTTGGGACATTGCAGTATTTTTTGCCTCAGGTTTTGGTCGTATTGGAATTTCACACGCTTGAGAAAGACGTTGCAGTCATTTCTGGCTCGTTTAAACTGATGACAACATTGCTAAAGTTCACCAAATGGTGTTAGACGACCCCCGAATTAAAATGAGAGAGGTAGTAGAGGTTATGAAAATGTCCAAAGAACGTGTTTGTTACATATTACATCAAGATTTAGGCATGAGAAAGCTGTCCGCGAGTTGGGTGCCGCGGTTGCTTATGTTAGACCAAAAACGTGTTCGAATGAACATTTTCAACGCTCTGTTGGCGTAGTTTAGGCGCAATAAATCCGAGTTTTGGCGGCGATTAATTCCTGTAGATGAAAATTCGATACACCATTGTACGCCTGAAACAAAAGTTCAGTCAAAAAAGTGGACTGCAAAGGGCGAGCCGGCTCCAAAAAAAGCAAAAACTGTTTTTTCGGCTGGGAAAGTGATGGCGACTGTGTTTTGGTTATCTTAATCGATTATCTTCGAAAAGGAAAAACCATTACAGGAGCATACTTCGCATCATTATTTGCTAAGCTGAAGGCAGAAATTGCGGAAAAACGGCCACATTTGCAGAAAAGAAAATCCTGTTTCACCAAGACAACGCGCTGTCTCGCATCTCAACGGTTGCCATGGCAAAAATCCATGAATTACGGCTTGAACTGCTTGACCATCCGCCTGATTCACCAGATCTAGCTCCAAACGACTTCTTTTTGTTCCCTCATCTAAAAATTGCGCTCGGAGGACAGAGATTTTCGTCAAATGAGGAGGCAATCACCTTCGTGAACAATTATTTTGCAGAGAAAAACGCCAGGTACTATTTGGACGGGTTAGAGAGATGGGAGCATCGCTGGGAGAAGTGTGTAGAGTTACAAGGAGACTATGTAGAAAAATAAAAAAAAATTTTGAGAAAAAATTTCTTGTATCATTGTTCGGTCGGAAACTTTTCAGTCAACCCTCGTAAGTAAACCTAAACTAAATTAAAAAATGCGAAATATTATTCTCAGTATATATTTGTTAATAAAAAATAACAATTTCGTCTCTAAAAACAAAAACGAGTTGATCAAATTTTCTTTTAAAAAAAATATACATTCGCATGGCAACTTCGTGCTAAGCGTCAAAAAGGAACAGAAAGGTAAACAATGGACACGGACGTGAAAAAATCGTAAGTACTTGCAAATAACTAATTATTTACTGCAAATAATAATAATTTAAATTAAATATGTCTTTAAAGCACAAGAAGAAATTAGTTACCAGAAGAAACGGCTGCTGTTTTGGATGCATACTCCAAAAGAAAAGAAGACTTTCAGCATGTTAAGAAAAAAAAATTTGCTGTGAGTAATGTGCTGGAAGATATCTTGGCCCAGGGAGTTCTGCTGATTTCAAATTTATTAAATCTTCCAGAGTCAGCGCACGACTGTCGAAATGCTCAATAAAAAAGCTGAAAAATCAGCTAAGAGCTTTCAAGGCAATGACAGATAATAATAAAAAAACGGTGGAATCGCCCAGCAAAGCTCCATTTGAGGAGAATATGGAGGAGATTTTTGGTAGCAAACCAGAAATGCGGAATAGCCACACAGTCAATCTCTCAGGAAAGGCCATAGATGTACTACCAATGTCAATGACCGACATTCAACCCAGCCCGACATCAGAAAGCAGCTCTCCAGGTGTTGACCGCTAAATATAAAGTGTTTTACTGATATGCATCTTATTGTACAGTTAAATTAGAGCTTCGCCAGAGAGTGCAAATATTTCCTCGACCAATGAAGCTGGTACTTTCCGTGGGATAAAAAAAAATATGTCGTGTCGGGAGAAATATTTGAAGGAGCAAATGGACCTCAATCGAAAACCTTCTGCGGAAAGAAACGCGATTTTGGCCGATTACGCGGCAAAAAAAAATTAAAAAAATGGAGGAGTCCGAAAAAGCGAAGGAATGCCGACATATTAAAAAAGAGCAGTTACTCAGGGAGCTATTCCACAAATAAATTGTACATACACACAGTACTGTGCAAATCCTAAGCAACCATCTGTAGTCAGCACTTCATAGTAAACCTTTTCCACTTTCTACCCCACCAAATAAAAAGAAATGGATATATAATGACGTGTAATAGAGTGTATTTCGAAATTCACAACTTCTTATAAAAGTACTAATACTTCAGATTTAAAAAAGACGCAAAAACTAACAAAGTAGCCAAATTGAGCTGTGCAAAACCTAAGCAACTTTGTAACCCACTGTAAAAAAAAAATAGCTAACAGTGCTTTTCCAGTCAGGTTACGCATGAAATGTTGTAAGCTCCTTGTCTTTGATCAGTTTTCTGTTAAGCTAGTCGCATAATTGATATTTTTTAATACCGAAAATTCCTTGCATTTGGCCATTTGGCATATTCCCAAGATGTTACCCTCTTGACAATATTCCATCCTGTAGAACATGAAATGCCAAACAAATCCGAGATTTCTCGGAAAGCATTTGTATTTGTCATATACCACAGAAATACATATATTTAAATTTCTGATGAAGTTTTTGGTAGTCCTCTCTTTGTTGTGATTCGGAATCGCTCTGATAGCTTGTAGCGATCTAAAAGTATGTAAAAGTATCGATCGAAATGTTCCCGGAATGTATTCAGAAAATTGGAAATACAAGTTTATTTATCTAAATCTATATTGTCCCCTTCAGAGTAATTCTCATTGACTGCAACACACTTATGTCAGCACTTGATCCAATTCTCGAAACATTTTTTATATTCGGTTTTCGGTATGTCCATCAGTGCTTCTTGCGATTTTTCCATTACTTCCTCTCGGCTGCTGAAACGCGCTCCCCGTACTGGTTTTTTTTAACTCGATAGAACAAAAAGAAGTCACAGGGAGCCAAATCAGGTGAATTCGGTTGCTGTTGGATGGTACGAATAATGATGGCACTGTGCGACCGCGACGGTGCGTTATCATGGTGCAAAATCCATGAGTTTTCTGTCCACAATCCTGGTCTCTTTCGGCGAATTGCTTCACGCAAACGCCTCATAACGCCCAAATAATACTCTTTGTTTACTGTCTAACCTTCTGGCAAAAATCCATGATGCACTACACCATTGTAATCCATGAAAACCGTGAGCATTGCCGCCTTTTTTGACTGAAAACGAGGTGGTTTTTTTGGTCTCGGCTCATTTGGTGAACGCCATTCACTTGCCTGATGTCTGGATTGCGTGTCATCCTCGTACTCATAAACCCACGTCTCGTCTCCAGTAATGATCTTTTCGATGAATGTGAGATCGGATTCAGCCTCGCAAATCATCTCTTTTGCGACGTCAACACGGTCTCTTTTTTGCATGAAATTGAGGTCTTTTGGAATCAACTTTGCTGCTACACGACGGAAACCCAAATCATTAACCAAAATGTCTTGGACGGATCCATAGGCAATGTTCAAGTCCTCCGCTATCTCTCTGATGGTTAATTTGCCAACATTTCTTTTACGAGTACTTCATCAATGTTTTCGTCGGTTTTCGATGTCGATGGGCTGCCACTGCTTTCGGCATCTTCGATTGACCCACGACCATTTTTGAACCGCTCGTGCCACTGGTAAACGACCGTTTTCTTTAGAGAATCGTTGCCGAAACACTTTTCCAACATTTCCAACGTTCGCGCACCATTAAATCCGTTTTTTTACGCAAAATTTAATACTTGTACTAGTTCGTTGTTGCAAATCGCCAACACTCACAGAGTTAGATGTACTCTTGGCTACGTAACTTTTGCAAATGTCAAGCTATGACGCTAAAATTTAGAGAGAATGTCAACAACAGATTTACCAACTTAACAAAAAAAAAAAAAAAAGAACTCAAATCGGAACAATGGGAGCGCCACACGGTGGTTATTCCGGGATCCGGGATTTTTGATCAAGGTGGTATATACGGACAGTATGCCGCACCTTTCTACGACAACGAAATCTTAGATTTTTTTTGTTTTTTGTTTTTGAAAAGAGCTTAACACTCAGGTGGGTATGAATATACTTATAATGCCTCATGCCTCAGCATGTGTTAAGTTTTTGGAAAGGACCGAACTCATGGACTGCTACGAACAACCTACTAACTGAAAATCAAGCTGGTTTTAAATCGGGATATTCAACCACTGACCATGTTTTCGTGGTCACTAAAGCGCATCGCGGAGTCATTCCTTCGGAGAAATAAAAAATTGTATGTATTTTTTATTGATTTCAAGGCAGCATTTGATACTATGTATAGATCAAGGCGCTTTAATCTATAAACTGAATGGTATGGGACTGTCGTGTAAGTTCGGTAAAGTTATCCAAAATCCACACAAGGATACACAAGTAGCAGTTTGGATCGGCGAGAAAGTATCGGAATGGTTTGAGACAAAATCGGGAATGAGGCAGGGGCGCACATTGAGCCCCAGCTTAATCGCACTTTTCATAGAGGATCAAATTAGCTTTATTCCTGGAGGTAATCAATCAAGGATGATGCGGCTCTGCTTGCACCTGACTCAATGTAACTAATGATCAATCGTTTATGGGACCTGATAGTGAATTTATACAAGTCAAAAGTAATAATATTCAAAAAGGGTAGAGGAAGAAATTCATTTAATGAAAAGCTGTATTTTAATGGAGAGAGTATAGAGATTGTTAAAGAATATAAATATCCTGGCGTGTATTTCGCCAAGAACTTAGATATGGAGAAACATTTAAAGGAGAAACTTGTAAGGCTAAAAGTGCAATGAGCTCAACGTGGAAGGGATATTTTGTCGGCAAAAATATAGCGCACACCAGTAAATACTTTTCAAGCAGTGTGAAAAGCTCGAAAAATTGCTGGGTTTTTCATTTAAAGAATATTTCGCTTTCCTTCAAGTATACCAAACAACAATATTTGAAAATGTTGGAAACGGGCCTTTCTCCACTCTTCATAACAACATTAAGAGTATATTGTGGATCATATTTTAAAAGTCCTTAATATGGATAATAATCGGCTTCTGCAAAAAGTCGCTCTTGAAGCAGTATATAGTAGGATTAGCTGGTGTGCCGAGTGGGTGGAAATAGCGCGCGGTTGATGAAATGAATTGAATTTAAATACTGAGAATTTCAGTGACTGGAAAACAATTCTTTACCAGCTTATAAGAACTGTGGATACACAATGCAGAGAGCTTTTTCTACAACAGTTATCGGATTCATTGCACAGGATAATCTAGAGTAGACTACGTCATGATCTACAGTTTAAGACCTACTTTCGTGACGAGCACACTATAGACGAAATATCAACAATGCTTAAATTACGCGGAGAATTTCTCTTTACTTTTTTTTTACTTTTAAATTCATTTTTATTGATTCTGTCATTATTACTTACATTCTAGACAAAAATGCTTAAATCTAATTTAACAATGATAGTCACTTATTCTAGCTTACTGGCTCCTACCGAGCGCTCTAAACTTCACAATCTCATTCAAAGTTTACCTTTCGGCCTTAAAAACTATCTTACAATTAATCTTATCTATCAGTATTACAATCTATGAAATTTCTGAGAAAAGGTTTTCGAAAAACTTAGATACTGTATCTTTCAAATTTTTTATAAAACTTAAAATTATGTCCCTATTCTACTTAACCTACCTAAGCTACTTAACCTATCTTAACTATAATCGGGGTGGTGAGCAATCGTAGCCTCTCGCATCGAGTGGTCACCATACCAATTGAGATTTCGGGCGCCTGGCATTCGTCAACATCGTGCACAAGCATCCCCGAGATCCAACCAATGCCATAAAGCATCGGTTACTTCTCAGCGGCGCCGCCTTATGTTGACGAACGCGGTCTCTCCACGAAATCCCCCTAACTATCCTTATTCTAATTTACAACTAAGAGGAGTGTGTTACCTTAGTAACGTACCGACCTAGGAAAGCGAGCCCACCCTCTCCCCTTCTAGAAGCCACCAGAATTCGGTGTACTGTTTCACGGCATCGATCCGATCCCTGTCCGCAATCGCGGGACTAAAACGGAAGAGCTCCTGAGCATTGGCGACATACCCGTCGTAGATGAGCCGCTTGTCCCTCGCACCGCGGTGGCGGTGGTATATTGCCGGGATACCACCTCTGCTTTGCATTAACCCTTTAGCATCAATATGGAGAAAAGCCTCTGGCGGGATAGAGCCCGATAGAAGCGTGCTCTCGTGGTACATTTCATTGGGGTAATAAGCCCCAAAGATCAGGCTATTATCGTTGGTCATTGCTCGTGCAACATGTCTTCGCATCACCTTAATCCGGAAATTGTCAATCCTATTCAGATTAGCCCCATCGTAAAGGACTTTGTTGGGATAATAGTTTTTGTACTCTGATTCTGGTGTTCTGTACAAGCCGAGACAGGTCCTAAGACACTGCCTTTCAAACACCCGAACCCTTTCCATCTGATACGGCGCTACATTGAACCACACGGGACAACCATAGGCGATGACTGGCCTGATTAGGGCCACATTGCATATGAGCTTCACCCTGGAGACAAGTTGACTGCTGTGAAATAGCCTTCTTGTCAAGGCTATAGCCTTCTTGGCCCCAGCAAGACAATCATCTATATGTTTGTGAAAATACAAATACTTATCGAGCCAGATACCAAGGTATCTCACTACGCTTCTCACCGCTAATGGCAGTCCGTGCTGTCCAATGATGGCCAAATTTCGCCAGTTATATCTGGTATCCCTAGAAGCCCATCTCAATGGAGTTCTAAACAAGATTGTTTCCGACTTTTGAAAATTATTTTCAACTTCCAATCGTCGCAATACGCCTTAATATGATCGAAGTCACGTTGCAAAAGGGTGTTAATGACTTCGATTTTTGGACCTGATCTGTACGCCACTAAATCGTCTGCGTACGCTATGGAACGATTGAGGGAACCTACTAGATCACTTGTGTAAATGTTAAACAGTATCGGAGAAATCACAGCCCCCTGTTATAAGTCGTTTTTAATGTCAAAGATCTTGTTCAAAATGACGAATGACGTTATTACATTTAACAACGAACTTCTTTCCCATAAGCATGTCGTAAATCATATATAGCAGGGGTTTCGGCATGCCCATTTATTCCATTGTATGTCGGAGACCAGCTTTGACTCAGCATGAATAGTGTCATGCCTCGCCTTAAAACCAAACTGATTTTCCGGAATTATATTATTTGCCTCAACCCACCTTAACAGCGCTCTATTAACCACTTTCTCGAATACCTTGCTAATATTCGGAAGCAAACTAATTGACCGAAGATTAGCAGGGTTAGTTCTAACTTTATCCCTTTTCGGGATTGGGTGTACCACAGCTGTTTTCCAATGCGTCGGATAATATGCATTATTCAGCGCATTGTTAAACAGCGTAGTAAATACATCCACTGCTTCCAAGGGCAGGTGTCTTAATACGACGTTTGGAATACCGTCCACTCCCGACGACTTTTTGTTTTTCAGAGATTCAAAGATGCACAGGAGTTCATCTTTTCGCACGAACAAATGAGAGGAAGCTCGTTCATCGGCGACGATGACGTTTGCCGCGTTTTCTTCATTGAATACGGTGAAACCGTGATTCTCGGATCGCCAATTTTGAAGTTCGTTGCGCAGATAATAGTGATTTACGTAGGCCGGAGAATTTCTCCCCTTAAACAACAATACACTCCTCCTCGAAGGGAATTACATATCCTTTGAAGGCTATGCAATATTAACTAAGTTCTCTTTCAGTAGCTGCCTCCAGCAAACCAAACTTAGATATATGGCAAACAAACCGTTTTGACACATTAGTGATTTTGTTATGGCGTCATATACATTTGTTTGTGGGAAAATGTCTGATTTTGTGACAAATAATCGAAAACGGCGGGTGAACCGCATCGAGAGCTCCAAAAATTTTACGGAGATGCTGCTCCAAGTGAAACAACGTGCCGTGATTGGTTCCGTCGCACTGTGGAGTATTTGTATGACAAGCCCGCTCAAAATTATTGTAAAATTTTTTTTTGTAAATTAATCAATTGACACACAATATACATATTATTTAAATTTATTGTTAAATATTATAAAGATTTTTAAAGAAAATTTGTTTAATCAGAATCGGAAGGTGAACAGTGGCCTATATCTTCTTCTTCGACAACGTCCATACTTCTGTTTTTATCGTTTTCGAGATGCATAGGGAGTTCGCTTGCGATTTAGTGCCTCCTGGGAAAAAGGTTTGGCTCTCTTGTGTTGCCATGCTTTAAGACTGCTAAGGTACGGGTCTGAGCTTAGCAACATTCTGTGTATGACGTCTCTGTTACAAGCAACACGTGAACATTTTCAACTAAATTTCAGTCTATATTGCCGGAAGTGCTTATTTCGAGCCTCGGCTGCCTCCTCCGATAGGCAAAAGTGCAGGGTTTACTACTTCTGCGCCATGTATCAACACTTTGTATATAGTTGGTGACATGGGATGCCACTCGTACTGATCTATGTATGTACAATTTAGCGGTATCGTGAGCGAAAGCATCAAATTTGTCGGCATCAGTTCGATATCCGCTCGAAATAACTTCCAAGCTAGTTTTAAAGCGAATTATCAAATTAAGATTTACCCCAGTAATACGAGAAAAACATTCCGGGTCATCGAAAAACCTTTTAGACGTGTTTCCGTCATTAGTATTACCGAATCCCGCTTTGCGCGTATCTACTAGGAGTCCTATTTGTTCTTTAAAGGCGTTATGAATTTTCTCCTTGTAGCTTTTACAATTGCTTTTTCTTCAGCTGATCGGCCTTGCCACTTTTTAAAAAGTATTTTATAAGCCAAATGAAGAAGCGATTCAACAAAGCGAATCCGTGCATGAAGAATTGAGAGTCCAAACTTTAGTGCTTCTACATTGACTTGGTCGGTTCTAATAAATTTATTGAAATCCTTAGAAGTCTGTCCACAGATATAGCACCTCATAGTAGAGGCAGTATCTGTAGCAGCATTGCAGACTTTGCCGTCAACCATTGTGTTTTATTTTTCCTGCTTTATTAGAACTGAATACTTCTGTTTCTCTGAGGTGCCTTGAAAAATATTAGCATCACTGTTAGAACCCCATTTTGAAATCAAAACCATATTTTTATTTCCTTCCTCTGAACACGTTTCTACTTCAGCTGCGACATACCATATTTACAAAGACAGGGTAACATCAGTCTTGGCCTTTTTTTTATCAATGAGTAGCAAGGGTAGATACTCTTGCTGGCACTTTGTATCACTTCCCACTGCTTTCTCGTAAAGTCGCTTTCAACAAGTGTTGCCAGGGCCTCTTGAGGTGTAAACTTTTTAACTGTAAGAGGTGATCAGCTTACAAAATTCTTTAGCTTTGCTTGGCGAGCTGGTTTTGATTATTTTCGACGCATCAAAATTTCCTAAAGTGCACTGACTTATGCTGCCTGCTTACGTCAACTCTTAGACGGAAACTTGCTCGCGAAGATCTTTAGTTCTGCGCCGACTACTGCAGTCACTAAGCTCTTCGAA
Source organism: Volucella zonaria (assembly GCA_963966105.1). Classification (NCBI taxonomy): domain Eukaryota; kingdom Metazoa; phylum Arthropoda; class Insecta; order Diptera; family Syrphidae; genus Volucella; species Volucella zonaria. The sequence continues at coordinate 198,322,427 of OZ014532.1, read as the reverse complement.
CCATTTGGATGGTCGCCCTGGTTTGTGTAAGGGCTCAAAAAAAAAGGCAGTGTAATGCTTGATACAAGCCACTTTTTATTGGTTTTGAGAAATCGTGCATCTTTGGAGCTCGCTGCAGTCCATTTTTTCTTGAAATCGCTTTTAAAAAACTTCAAAGCAGTTTTTTTTGCAAATGGCGGTTATCAAGGTTGAAGAATAACGGTGCCAAAAAAATCTTTGCCAACTTGATTTTTCTGACTTTTGAGCGGTTTTGTCATACACAGTGCGTCGCATCAAAGACGGTGATTTCGATGTTGACAACCGGCCGCGTGAAGGAAGGCGAAAATCCTTCGAAGACGCTGAATTGAAGGGATTGCTCGATGAGGATCAATGCCAAACGCAAGAAGACCTTGCTTTAGTATTAGGAGTTACCCGCCAAGCAAAACAAGGAGCTTGAGTTCCTTGTGATTTGAGGCGAAGGGACGTTGAGCGTCGTTTTTTCGCCTCTGAACAACTGCACACGCGGTAAAAAAGGGGGAGCTTACTTCACCGTATCGTGGCGGGTGATGAAAATTGGATTCATTACAGCAACTCAAAGAGAAGAAAGTCATAGTTACTGGACTGTCATGCTTCTACGTCGTCGGCTCGTCGGAATATTCACGGTGCCAAGGTTATGCTGTGTATTTGGAGCGACCAGGTCGGTGTTATTTATTATAAACTATTGCTACCCACCGAAACCATCACTTTGGAATAGTATCGACTTCAATTAATGCGATTGAGGCGAGCACTGCGCGAAAAACGGCCACGATACTAGCAGAGGCATGAAAAAGTGATTCTTCAGCATGATAACTCTCGGCCTCGCGTTGCCAAACTCGTTAAACCCTACCTGGAAACGCTCAAATTTTAAGTCCTACCCCACCTGCCAGATTCCACAGATATTGCGCCGTCCGATTATTACTTGTTCCGTTCGATGGCACATGGCTTGGCTGATCAGCAGTCCCGCTCATATGAAGACATCAAAAAATGGCTTGATTCGTGGATAGCCTCAAAAGATGAACACTAGGTGGCTTGGAATAGACTGTAATTGATGTTTTTATTTTATGTATATATTGTTGACATTTGTATATTGAAACAATGTTGTGTATGGGTAATATAATATGTTAAATGATTAATAATGAAATATATGTTTAATGTATAAGTGTTTTAATGTAATGCACAACAAACTGTTTGTTACCAAAAAGGGTCCACACTCGATGACGATTGTAAAGGAAAAAGATTGAATTTACGTTACAGAAATGTAATGAGAAACAATGCAAAAAAACTAACGTTAAATTCGGAGTTGTTTGACAGCTTAATTAAAATTCAATAAGAGAGGGACATTTGTTAATTATTGTTATAAAAAATAGTGTGAAGCATATTTGTTTGTGCATTCGTGCCCCCCCTGGAAGACTCCGGTCTTCCAGCTATAAGCAAAGATGCAATCTTTACCACTGGACGTATATAGTCCCCATATTGAGTGTGAATAGTGACAACTCGGCATTTTCTATCGCTTCCCGAATAAATTTTTGTAATTCATCCCAGAATTCATTTTGATGGTAGTAAATTGGGAGCACGATGTCATCTATCTGGAGGTTTTGATTTAGTTTTTTCCATTTGGGTCGATTTTGTAAAGAAGTAAGATACTCCTTGTGCCAGCGCTTCCAAAAGCCTTGCATCAGGATCTGTAATAAATACCAGTTAGTTTTGTATTAAAATTTACAGATTTTATTCGTTTCAGTCCTTACACCCTGAACGATTCGAACCGTTCATGACTGTGACCTCAAATTTGGACACATGACAGATAATTTTATTATTCACAAGCTTTTTAAACGATTTGCGTGTCAGGTGTGTCGAAAAATTTTTATCCGCTATGGAATTCAAACGTGATAGTGCGATTGCTTTATATTTGGCTGGAAAACCACAAATAGCTATCGTTAGAGCCCTCCAGCACCTCAACGTGAATAAATCATTTGTGTCTCGAACCATAGCTCGTTACCGTGATACTGGCAGCGTTTCAAAACGCCATGGAGGTCGTCATAAAAAAACAGCAACATCGGCAGAAATGGTTTGGAAAGTGAAGACTCGAATTGAGCGAAACTCGCGTCGAAGTGGAAAAAAAATCTCACCATATCGTTGGAACGGATGCAGCATATACTGAAAAATGAGCTCGGACGCAAGCCATTGAAGTTCTAAAAAGCACACGATCTTACACCGCAACAGAAGAAAGTTAGAGTCAAAAGAGCGAATGAGTTGCTACGCTTGCACGAAAGTGGTGAGTTGCCGAATTTGGTTTTTTCCGATGAGTCGCCATTTGTTATCGAGCAATATGTCAACAAACAAAATGATCGAGTTTACTTGCCAGAGAGGCACTTCGAAAATTTACACCTTCGGACAGCCACCAGAAAGCAGGCAGCACCGATGTACCGATAGTTTGGACCGCCATAATCGCCGATGGTCGCTCTCCGCTCGTATTTTTTGGACCGTGGCGTTAAAATTAATGCGATCGTATACCGTGAAACTGTCCTAGAGGCAGTATTGAAGCCTTGGGCAAACAATCAATTCGGTCGGAGACCGTGGACATTTCAACAAAACTCGGCACCGTCTCACAAAACGCGCGTCAACCAAGATTGGTAAAAAAACAATTTTCCACACTTCATTTCTTCGACACAATGGATTGCAAATCCTCAAACAAGCACTTCGCCGGGAATGGGCAAAACTACCGCAGAGCCACTTGAGTGCAGCGTGCGATGCTTTCTTCGAGTCTGACCGTCTCAAGGCCATTATTCGCGCCAAAGGTTGACATGTTGAAAACTACTGATACAATTTGAAAATTGATGTATTTTCCAACATTCTTTGCTTTGGCACAATAAAATTTATCAAAAAATAAAGAAATTATAGCATTTCAAAAAGTTGGAGTTAGAGTCATTCACCCTGTACATACTCGTATATATTGAATTCTCTAATCTAAATAAGTTCCAATTTCAGGAGAAACTCAATCGTCACTTCAATTGCCCAATACTAAAAGAAAGTATACCGGCAATTTATTTGGCCCTGAAATTGTATTGGGGCTGTAGATGGTGAGATTTTAAACACTGATTTGTTGTGAAGAAAACGTATATACAAAATTTTTTAATTGCAAGAAAGCATTGCAAGACCAATGAAAAAAGCTGGATCAACATATTTCAACTCTAAAGGAAACCATTCGTTTATTTTAATGGCTATCGCTGACGGCAAATTATCGTTTTGTGTATGCAGATGCGGGAGTTAATGGACGTATTGGTGATGCAGGAGTATGGCTTCGTTCAGATCTAAAATATGCGATTGAAAATTGGAAATACAAGTGTATTCATCTCAATCTACTAGATGTAGTGAAAAGTGACTTCCTTGACCGCCAGAATGCGATGCTACTGCAAAAAATGTTATGGTGCCTTGAAGTCCGTTCATATTTCGGCAGACATGCCAAATTTCAGTGCGATACTGTCTTTAGTTTTGTTTTGACAGCTGATTGTTGCTGACGTGTTTGGCATCATGTTGAGTATGGACAAAAACGATTTTCGTTCTCTCATAAAACATTATTTTTTCAGAGGCAAAACGACGAAGGAAACAATAGAAAAGTTGGATAAATATTATCGGGCTAATACTCCGTCAGATTACACCGTTAAATATTGGGTTCGAGAGTTACGTGGTGGCCGCAACTACACTACCGATCAAGTCCGCAGCGGCAGGCCCTTCGATGCGGTTACAGAGGACAATGTCAAAAAAATAAATGACATGGTGTTGGCTGACCGAAAAGTGAAGGTGTTCCAGCTAGCAGATACCACAAAGATTAGTACTGGTGCTCAGGACACGCCATATTTTGGGCAATATTCTGCAATGAAAAAGTTATCCTGCCGCTGGGTGCCGCTCATGCTCACTTTAGACCAAAAACACGAAGGCGAGAGCACTTCGAAAGAGTGTTTGGACTTGCTGATGCGGACTCGGGCGGACTTTTGGCGTCGATTGGTAACTGGATTTGGATCCCTCGGACTATTATCTCTTCCCATTTTTTCACAATAGAGTAGAGCACCTAATACCTATAACCAATTATACATACTCGTACTACATATATCAATGAAATTTGTTTATGGTAGTTGTCATTTTAGCGGACGGAAGTGCCATGGTTTTTGATTTTTTGTAAACTAAATTGTAAACAACGCACATTTAATAAATCAAATGAATTGATTAAATACCCTCTTCCTGCTGGCTTAATTTTCCCAGCACGTAAGCGTCCGGTTCGGGAGCTCAAAATAGGATATTGCTAGCTTTGTTATCTACGTTATTTTGGCCGAATGGAATCTTAACTTTCATCTTCTATTATGGTTTGGGTCGAGTCAGCCAGTAATAGATTGCTGAGGGTGTTTCTATATTCTCAGCACTGAGCCTTTGATTACGTTGCCTTTCTAATTTTGGTGGGGGCGAAAGCCCCCATTTATTCGGCTTAATACAAGCTATTACTTAAAATTAAACTTAAACTAAAACTTAAAACTAAGTTTGGTTATTGTGGTGAAGGAGAACCGATTTGAGGTAGGAAGTGGTGCGGTGGAAGTCAAAGACGCTAGGGTTTGAATTAATTTTTCGTAGCATGCGGGAGATTTGTTCGTTCGCGCCATAGGTGGTGTGGTGGGTTGGGAGATAGAAGAGACGAGGGGTACGTAGATTACGAGGGTTAGTGTTGAGGAAAATAGAATTGTGAAGGGACGTGCATTCAACCTGACCTGAAAGAAGTCGATGAATGAAGAGAAAGTCGGCTGCATCTCTGCGTTCCTCAAGGGTGTTTAGGTTAATAAGGTTGAGACGGTTTTGATAGGGGGGCAGAGTAAAAGAATCATCCCAGGGCAAACCTCGAAGAGCAAATCGAAGAAAACGGCACTGGATGCTTTCGAAGGTAATATAGAGGGACCTGGTCACGTATGGGTTGGTGAATTCTTTAGACCATCGTTTTACAAAACCCAGTGCAGAATTTTCTTTAAGGATTATCCCATCCACATGTAAACGGAAGTTGAGCTCCCTATCACACAAAATGCCGAGGTCGCGAAGAGATTCAACGGAGGGGATAGGTTGGTTGTGGAGAAGGTAGAGTCGGGGAGGAGATTTGAGCCGCTTATGTGAAAAGGTGATGGATTGGCATTAGGCGATATTAACTTCCAAACAATTTTTGAGGCACCAGATCGAAAAACTATCAAGGTCTTGTTGAAAAAGGAAGGAGTCATGGGGAGAGGAAATGGTTTTGAAAAATTTGGTATCGTCGGCATAAAGGGAAACGGACGAGTGTTTGTTGATCCTATCGAGATCATTTATGGTTAATACAAAAAGAAGAGGACCGAGATGGCTGCCTTGAGGAACTCCAGAGGTGGCGAAAAATGGAGCCGAGTGGGCTGACCTAAAGCGAATACTGTAAAAACAGTTTTCGAGGTAAGAGGATATCAATTTTAACAGTATGAATTCAAAGCCGATGGCAGACAATTTGAAGAGTATTAATCGATGAGAGATTTTATCGAAGGCTTTGCTAAAATCGGTTGCAACTACATCGACTTCGTTGCCGTTCTCTAGGGCAGAGATGGCAAAGGATACGAATTCAACTAGATTTGTGGTGGTTGACCTACCCTTTAGGAAGCCATGTTGTCTAGGGGAAATAAGTGATTTGCATTGGAAGCTTAGAGCTTCATACAAAATATTTTCGAGGAGTTTGGGTATATGGGAGAGTTTAGCGATTGGATGATAATTTGTTATTTCGTTCTTTGATCCCTTTTTGTGGATTGGGGTTATAAAGGTGGTTTTCCAAACCTGAGGAAATTCTCCTTGTGAAAGGGATAGACGAAAGAGATCAGAAAGATCAAGGGAAAGAGACGAAGAACATTTTTTAAGAAATATGGCAGGGAGGCCATCTGGACCGGGTTTAAATTCGTCATTGAGTTGGTGTAATTTATATTCGATATAGGAGGGGTCCAAGATGTGAGAGAGAAGTGGGCCGTTGGAGAAGTTCAGTAGATAACGAAAATAGGATGGATCTGGTACAAACTAGTCGTTGCTGAAGGATTGTTTAAAGAATTAACAAATTGGTAAAAGGACTTAGGGTTATTTATAAGGTTGACGTGCGCATTGTTAAGGTAACGCTGGTAAAGGGAATCGTAAAGTTCGGTGAAATGAAGATAAGCACCAAGATAGTTGGAATAGTCGGACAAGGATCTGGTACGCAGGAAAACAGCCCATAACTTGTTTCTCTTGTTTCGTAAGGAACGAAGCTTGCGATTATACCAGGGAGGACTAGTAGATGATGTTTTAAGGCGGGAAAACGGAACATAAAGGCTGAAAGAATTAAATATTTCTTTATAAAAAATGGATAAGGCATCATTTACGCTTAGGTTGTGAAAGTTAAAGGGGGATCTGCTAAGATAGCTACTGATTTTGTGAAAGTTTGCTTTATGAAAGTCGTAGGATGAAAGAGTTGCGGGAGGAGTGGACTGGAAAGAAGAGTTATGTTATGAAAAAATGAAAGAGAGAGATAGGGGACAAAGTGAGACTGAGGAGTTAATTGAATCTGTTGTGAAAATAAGGTCCAATTGCCTGCCCATATAGTTGGATACACCACTGACTTGGCATAGACTTGAGTCTGTTAAGCGATCTAAGAAGAGACATTCCTTAGCTGAGCTGGCATTTGAAGCGATGAAGAACGATTGATCGTCTGATGGAATCCACTGTAGCTGAGGAAGATTAAAGTCGCCGAAAACAAAGATATCGTCAGTAGAGTCAGACAGGTCAATTAAATAGTCGATCGCATCGACAACAAGTTGGTAAAATTCGGTAGGTTGAGCTGGCAGGATGTAGCAACATAAAACGTAAAGGGACTTGAAGGGGAGTGATATTTTTATAGCGACAAAGTCGACTTTAGAGAATGAAGAGATGCTAATGGGAGAACAGTTAAGGCTGTTGTGGATGGAGAGTAGGACGCCTCGACAGGGGGAATCATCATGTGGGCGGGTAGGATCGTCGTCGCGAAAAACATTAAAAGTAGGGGGGAACAATTCCTGGTTCTTTATGTCGGGAATCAAATTGGTTTCAGTCAAGGTGTAAATATCAAAGGGAAGAGAATGCGATTGACGTAGGGCAGCATTGGTTTTAGAGCGAAGACCTCTTACATTCTGGTAGTAAAATGTAAGAGGGATGTTGTGGGTGGAGATGTAAGGCGGGATGGTTTGAGTGCTGACGAGGAAGGCACGTTATGGATGAAAAAATTTATCGTGATCAGCTCGGCTTCGCTGTAGGTGTGAGACTCGTTTAGAATGAACGTAGTGGCCGAATGCAGCAAGGTCGTCTGCTACTTTCTGAGGGGACATGCTAAAAATCTCGTGGTACCTGACATAAGGGTTCCTGAGACTGATAGGGTGGGTAGGGAGGCCTTGGGGAACAAGTTCGTTTTGAAGCTCCTGTTGGGATCGGAATTAGAGCTTCGTTTTTTGTTAGCGTGCTTTTTAGTTGGAAGGGGGTTTGGGAGCGGTCTTTTTTTAAGCTTATCGTTACGTTTATTTTAAAAATTTTGGTTGTCGTCGACACGTTGGTTTTCTCGCTCCTCAGAGCATTTGGTGATACTTATCTTCCCAGGTTTAGTGGCCTTACCAGGGAAAGTGGGGAATAACCATTAATATTTGGTTGGGATGCTGATTTTGAAGCTGCAGGAACTATTGGAGTCAGCAGGGGAAATCATCTCGCACTCGCTAATGGTGATGGCATAATTTCGGTGAAAGAAATTCCGCACCCAACTAACATCAGCGTGTTGAGGAGCCCCTTCATCGTAGAATGCTGTATGGTTTCCCTCTTTCAACTTTTCGAGCCGGCTTTTCCATTCGGAAGTTCCGAATTATTTGAGCAATTTGCGTGGGGCGGGGGCGGGAGGGATAGGCAGCGCGGTTTCGATTTCCGTTGTTAGGGCGGCGGGAGGAGTATTTGAAAATGACTCCGTGTCTACTAATTCATTATAGACTCGTTGTTGCATTTAATTGCCAGCATAACGTGAGCCAAGGTGATCTCTTTGCACTCGTCGCAGTAAAAAGTGAAGAGACTGCAATACTCCTTGAGGTAGGTAATGGATCTCCGGGTAAGTCCGATGCATATGGCATGGAATGATTTTCCGCCGAGACCATTGCAGGCTACCCATTCCGCGTTGGGGTCAACAATTGAGCACAAAACACTAGCACAGCACTTTTCCATTGTTTTTTTTATTTGGGCTACGAACACTTATTGACACAATTAATTTTTGTTAGGGTTATTTATTTTTTTTTTTGTTTTGTTTTGTTTTGTTTTGTGTTTTTTACAAAACTGGCACAGGTGAAACTAGGCCGACGAACAGAGACGGGAAATATACTGAAATTTACTGATTCGGCAGTTTACGGGGCTTTGAAGGAAAGCGGAAAAGTAACAGAATTCGGTATACAAGAGAAAACACGTCCGCACAGGTTGACAGTCAAACTGAACTATGACATGCTAGCAGCTAGACAATTGGATTAAGTCCGTTTTCAGAACCGGTGTCGTGTATCTATGTACTTATATTGATTAAGCTACAAAAGATGTCGCATTTCCCCATTTTGGAGTCAAAACCACCTAAAAGCATTTTAAGGTCATACTTAGGCCATGGCTCGTAGAAGTATTCCTTGGTACGTAGCATCATCTATTTCCTTTGGTTGAGCATGAGCGTATGTCAGGCTTGCCTCGATGTGGATTGCTATAAGGCATTTGAAAGTTCAAGACTTCTTGCCTTGCTATAACAAATCCGCACAAATGGATGCAAATGCATGCTGGTTTCGTTCTCTGAGCGGTTACATTCCCGTCAATTAACTTTAGGACAGTTTGATGATGGGGGTTAGGTAATTATCAAATCTAAGTGGTCATACATTCATTCTGTATAAAAATAGGGCTAAAGCGAGTTTCAATACCTTCCTGTTTATTTAAAAAAAAAAATTCAACATCCAGTGACCGACCTAAATTAACGAGTAATCACAGTCTGTTACCTATTTAATGCAGACTCATTTAAAATGTCACATATCGGCGTCGATATTCCGATTTGAAAATCGTTTGCAAACCCATCAATCATCAAAAATGGCATAAACATAGGAACAGTTTTACAATTTTGAATTGATTGACAGTCGGGCCCGGCAGTACGGCAGTAGGCCTTGGTCTCGGGTTGGATTTATTCCCCATACCCGCAAAGGGAATAATTTTCGATTGAAATTATCCAAATTGAGCGTACATCAATAAATTTATGCCAAAACACATTCTACACTCCATATGTTGGCTGATTTATAGTATGGGTACCAAATCGATAGTGTTAAAAAAAGCTCTACTATTTCCATTCGGACGTTTTCGAATCAGGATATATCTTACATATTTCCATATCAATACACAAATTTAAATACTTTTACGAGTATGTGTGGGGAAATGTTGAATGCAACATTTGTTTTTGTTAAAGTCGAAATAAGGCATTAAATATGTAAAGTGCTGCGTTACTTGTAATTTATTGATGAGCATTTTTAAAGTGAGCGATATTATGGAATGGAAGTAATTAAAAAAAAAAAAAAAAAGAGAATTAAACCTGTGACACGAATCAAACATTATGAAGGAATTTTGAATATCTTGGGAATAAATTAAGCGTGTTAAATACAAGTATTAAAGTGATTTGTTTTTATTTTTATAATTTTTTTGTGTTTTCGTTTCAAGCAGATGCCATCAATTAATTCCAAATTTGGTCAATATTTTTAATTGCTCGGAGAAGTTTTTGTTTGCCGGGTGGTGCTCTAGAGATTTCTTAAGTTTCTTTATGTGCGGATATATGTAAGTACGCGTACCTTTGGATGTTGTGCTGCAAAGATGAATGAGTGCTCGTTTGTTATCTATCCGACGTCTTTTTGTACTTAGTTGTAGGTCCATTATGTTTTCAAATGTATGGTATTATAGCAGTAGACTTTATTTTGTTCTGTGTTGAGCATTCATAATGATAGACCGTAGAAAGGCGATGCTACAGCTACATACTTCTGAAATCAAATGGATTTCTCCATAAATGTTTCATCTTCATTTAGAATTCGGGAGTGAGAGCTGGCTGCCTACTATTTGCTACTCCGGATCAAAGTCTGCGCGCAGTTCCGTCTGAGTGTTTCGGAACCTAGCAGAGTCTGATCTTGCGCTGCTTAGCCATATCTTGGAGAGATGCACTGCAGCCTCTTACCGCCCTTTTCAAATATACTATGCCTGTCTATGTACATATACAACTATACTCGACGGGACGACAGTATTGCATGCAAGCTAAGCCAAGCAAGCACCTGCCAGATGAATAGTGGAGAGTTCAAAGTTCAGTATGTAGACTGAACAATCGCCGTATGCAGAGGTCCTCAGAAAAAAAACTCTTGACTGTTTTCGAGCCGTCTGTACTTACAGTAAATGACTTCATATTGCCACTCGTCCCTTTCTGGGATAATATAGTTCAATTATCATCTTAGATGGTGCTACAGAATATCTCTTGTGATTTACTTGGACACAATGCATCAATCAGTGACCCTCGGACGATATTAATACCACCACCACCGACTAGAGGCCGTGTATAAACACGATCTTCTCCCTAGCTAAAAAGTTGAGGGCTACCTAAAACCTTCGCCATTCTTATGAGTCATGGCACCCGGTTGCAGTATAGCGCCACGTCGAGAAGACCGATCAGTTTCTTAGCCATAAAATTAATGAACACAAGCCGTAACACGCTGAAATATATGCTGAACCATGAGATGTCCAAAGCTCCTGTCAGTCTAACCCTCCTCACGATTTCGGGTATAACCTGATGGCATGTCTCACCGAAAAGTTAAACCAAAGGGTACATCATTCTCTCGAAAGTAAGATAGTTGCACTTGATATTTCTAAGGCATTTGACAGAGTTTGGCATCAGGCTCTTTTGTCGAAAATACGTGCTTTTGGAATCGACGACTCTCTTCTTCAATGGATTAGAGATTACCGTCAAGTTATTTTGGACGGTTTCAAGTCCGATATTCACCCAGGGCTCCGTTCTGTCTCCGACACTCTTTTTAATTTTCATCAGCGATCTCTTGTCTGCTACTTCGAATCCAATATATTCCTTTGCTGATGATAGTACTCTCTGCTTTTCATATTCTTTCCCGGACTCACGCCCCTGCTCTTCAGCTGTGAATGGGAACGGCAGCGTATGTTAAGCTCATTAAATTCCGATATTAATAGCATTATTAATAAATAAATAAATAAATATATGTATGTATATATTAAATAAATAAATAAATAGGTAAATAAATAAGAACAAGCATCACGCACTTTAATCTATATATAATTGATTAATGAGAGGATTCTCAGAAATGTCGCATCTGATCCTAAATGATTCGTTAAGTTTATGTATTCTATTGGAGATCAATTCAACATTAGCTACTCGATGAAGGTCTGATGTAGAATGATGCCAGGGTAGGTTTAACATCATTTTTAAAATTTTGTTCTGAGTTATTTGTAATTTTTTTTTATGACACGTTGCACATTTACCCCAGACTTGGTACCCGTACAAAAGAATTGCCTGGAAAACAGTTTTGTATATTATTAATTTATTTTCATTCGAAAGCAATGATCTTCTGTTGATAAATGGGTACAACAATTTAATGGCAATATTTATTTTTTTAATTGTCTTAATGTTATGCTCTTGAAAAGTCAGTTTTTTGTCAAGATAAATGCCCAGATATTTTACAGATGGTTGCCATGTTATGGGGTGCCCGCCACTAGTTAACTGGTTAGTCGGAAGGAAACAAAGTTTTCTTTTTTCTGGTAAAAAAGATTGCTTTCAATTTTTTCCGTGTTAAGTTTAATTTTCCACTTAGTGTAGTAATCTTGTAATATTTTAGCCGCATTTCTAAGATTCATCTCAATACTGAGACCAACTTCATGTGACGAAAATATTGCCGTATCATCAGCGTATATTGCTGCATTGCATTCTGGAAGTAATGGGAAATTTGCAGTGTATAAGTTGTATAGCACTGGTCCAAGAACAGAGCCTTGGGATACACCAGCGGAAAAGTTTACTAGGTCAGACACACCACAATTAACATGCACCTTAAAACACCTATTCGACATGAAACTTTGAACGATTTTAGACAGGAAAGGAGGAAAGTTTAAGTTTATCATTTTGTATATGAGACCTCTGTGCCACACAGAATCAAATGCTTTGTCAATATCTAGTATGATCATACCTGTGGATCTACCTATTTCACGGTTTCTTTTAATGACATTGCATATCCTGATAATTTGATGCGAAGTTCCGTGGTTTCGTCTGAATCCAAACTGTTCGTCATGCGTTCGTATATGCGTTGATCATCAATTATTTTAATAATCTTGTTCTTTCAAATTTTTTCATAGATTTTACTTGCTTTATTTACAGAAGCCCCAAACTGGACAGCAACTCGACCTTCCACGAGTTTGATGCGCTGTCTGATTCCATTCAAAGAATTGTATCCCTGTATCCTCATACTGAAATCGTGATTACGGGCGATTTCAATATACACAATTCTGGTTGGCTTCGACAATCTGGACAGACAACACCCGAAGGACGGTGTGTTGAGATCTTCGCTGCGGAAAATAACTTAACGCAGCTCGTAAATGAGCCCACGCGAATACTAGACGTTGATAGTCATACCGCCAACACCCTGGACTTGTTTTTAACCTCTCACCCTGACAAGTACTGCGTTGATGTACTCTCCCCTCTAGGCTCGTCGGACCATTGTGTCATATCAGCTAAATTCTCGTACACCCACCACACAGTTAGAGAAAAGATTCCTAAAAGAACCGTATGGCAATACGAGAAAGCCAATTGGAGCGGACTTAACAACTTCTTTAGGAATTTTAACTGGTCGTTATGTTTCCTCGATAACGACGTGGATGCCGCTGCTGACATGATCACAGAAACTATTCTCTTTGGAATGAGATGCTTTATCCCACATCGGATGAAGAGTATCAAACCAAAAGAAAAGGAATGGTATGATTCGAGCTGTAAAGAGGCTGTCAGGGTTAGAGAACTGTTTTTTCGGTCCTACAAGACCAACCCGACAGAGGAAAACCGAAAAAAGTTTAAACGAGCCAGAAATGACTGCAACGCCTTTCTCAAGCGTGTGAAATTCCAATATGACCAAAACCTGAGGCAAAAAATACTACAATGTCCCAAAGGCAGTAAAAAGTTTTGGTCATTCGTCAAAAACATTAGAAATTCTGCCTCATCCTCCATCCCAACGCTCATTTACAATGACATTCCAGCTGTCAGCTCTTTGGACAAGGCCAATCTGCTTGCTGCACATTTTGCGGCTAGCTCAACACTCCCAGACTGTGCTTTGTCCCCGCCTACACTCGAGTGCGTCGAATCTACAATGGGACGAATCCACTTTCGCACTCGTGTAGTAGCAAGAGTACTCAAAGATCTCAACATGCATAAATCCGCTGGTCCAGATGGTATATCTCCCCTTCTTCTGAAGAGGTGTTCTTCTACGCTGGCAAAACCACTGCGTAAGCTTTTTCATCAGTCCTACTCTTTAGGACTCTTTCGAGCAGATGGAAAACAGCATTTGTCCAGCCAGTCCCTAAAAAAGGCGAATCTTCTTCTCTATCCTCCTACAGACCCATTGCACTTACGTCCCTTCTTTCCAAGGTCATGGAAACGCTGATAAATCGTCAGCTCATGAAATATCTCGAAACACGAAAACTTCTCAATGAGCGGCAATATGGTTTTCGTAGCAACAGGTCCACTGGTGATTTGATGGCATGTTTCACCGAAAAGTGGAACCAAAGCGTACATCAATCTGGCGAAAGCAAGTTAGTTGCACTTGATATTTCTAAGGCATTTGACAGAGTTTGGCATCAGGCTCTTTTGTCGAAAATGCGTGCTCTTGGGATCGATGACTCTCTTCTTCAATGGATTAGAAATTACCTTTCGGAACGTTCAATTCAAGTCATCTTGGACGGTTTCAAGTCTGATATTCACAAAATAAATGCTGGTGTGCCCCAGGGCTCCGTTCTGTCTCCGACACTCTTTTTAATCTTCATTAACGATCTCTTGTCTGCTACTTCTAATCCAATTTATTCCTTTGCTGATGACAGCACTCTCTGCTTCTCATATTCGTTCCCGGACTCACGCCCCTGCTCTTCGGCTGTAGAACGGGAACGGCAGCGTATGTTAAGCTCATTAAATTCCGATATTAACAGCATAACCAACTGGGGAACTATCAACCGAGTGGAATTTAATGCTTCCAAAACTCAATGCTGTCTGCTGTCATTAAAGCGAAATTCAAATACCCAGCCATTATCCATGAATGGCACTTGCATCGTCGAAACCGATAAACTTTCCATTCTCGGTATGTGTATCAGTAACAACTTACGTTGGAATGACCACATATTCGATGTCGCCAAAAATGCTGCGAAATGTCTAGGTTTTCTCAAGCGATGTAAGAAATATTTTACCCCCTCTGATCTGGCCACAATATATAAGGCATTTATCCGCCCAAAATTGGAGTACAATGCCCACATCTGGTCAGGTGCTCCTAAAACATCTCTGCACCTGCTAGATAGGATTCAAAACCGTGCGATAAAACTAATTGGTGATTCTAATATCAGTCAATCAATTGACACCCTCGAACACCGTCTCCTGTCTCACTTTGTTTTATCGCTATTTCAACCACCAGTGCTCCATTGAAATTGCCAGTAGCATTCCGCCTATTCAAACTTTCAACCGTAACACCCGTCTCGCTAGGAATGCTCATCAGTATACCCTCAAGCCCATTTTCGGACTTACTCTTAAATATCGTGATTCTTTCCTAAGCCGTACAACTCGCTTATGGAATGCCCTGCCGGCCTCTGTGTTTCCTGGTCGTTATAACTTGCAAACATTTAAAAACAATGTACATCGGTACCTGTCTTTTCTTCCTCCCTAAATTTCCTTCGCCCGCGCTGTGTACGAACATTTTAAGGGTACAAAACCCCTTGAGCGCGAGTTATGTACATCAAATTGTGTACATCAATAAGTTATATGTTACATACATACTAATAATACTCTTTTGTCAAAGTTATGTTATACATACATATGTTACTCTTAATACTTTTTTGTAAAATAATTAAAGTGCTTGCTTTTCAAAATTCATTTATTGTAACACTAAACCTTTTCTTGATAACATGCTTGCTTTTCACAACTTGTAAAATTAAACCATAAGAAAAACCGTGTGAGAACCAAATTCAAGCTTCCGTTCCCACAGTTTTTCATACTTTGTTGACTTATTATAAATTGCGAATAAAATCAAAGATTCATTGTCATTTGTTGGTTGTAAAGAATGGAATAAAGTTGTTTTTTTTGAAACTCCGGAGGAACGTTATATTAATTGGCGCAGTCGGTAGGATACAAGTGTATCCATTTTAAAATTAATCGGAATACGGGAGTGCGATATATTAAATGAACATTCAATACCAATAACGACGGTTTATCGTTATTCTTGCGGTTAGTGTGTGGACATTTAAAGACTGTACAAAGACTCTTGGTGATTGCAAGTGCATTTGTAACGACGGCAATCGTTATTTGAGAAAGTGATTCTCGTTAATGCAAGTGTTATTATAACGAAGGTTTATCGTGTCCAAGAAGTGTGCAGATCCTGACTCCTGGTGGTTTTCAAATCTTTAATTCCTGGAACCTACGGCTAGAGAATGATAATGACTATAATCATTTGCATGTAAGTCTGTTAATTGGTTAACATTCGTTCCTTTCTTCATCCTTTATAATCCTTATGCCCAAAAATAGAATAAGTAGAAATAAGATTCAAGAACCTTATTGTTCATCCTTAGATAGATTTGACGAATTTCAAAACAATTTTACAACTTTAGAATCGAATCGGTGCGAGTTCCTAGAGACAAATAATCTTTCAAAACTTAGTGCAATAGTAAAAACCAGTTTTCCAAATCTTTCCGAAATGAATTTAGATAGTTCAAGCTCAAGCGTAAACGCTAACGTTGTTACAAACGTTGGTAATAGGAACACAAGTAGTAGTCAATTAAGTAGTTTAGATATTAACAATATATTTAATGGCTTACGTATACCAGATGCCGTTAAAGATCTGCCACATTTCGACGGTAACCCCCGTTCTCTGTATGATTTTATAAATAACGTAGAGGAAATTTTGAAGCTTATACCTCAGTTAGACGGCACATCATATGCTATCATTATATTACGAGCTATTAGAAACAAAATCATTGGCCAGGCCAATGAAGTGTTAAATATGTACGGGACTCCGACGGAATGGGAGCAAATACGAGCTAATTTAATTTTGCACTATTCAGATAAGCGGAATGAATCATCTTTGATTCGAGATTTGCATGGATTGAGACAAGACAATGATACTGTTGAGAGATTTTACTCAAAGATCATTGAGTTGTTGTCAACAATGACAAACCATATCCGTATACATGAAAAACATATAGCTGTAATAGATGCAAAAAAGTCGCTGTATTCAGAAATGTGTTTAAATACATTTCTTATAGGATTAAAAGAACCATTGGGCTCAACAATCAGAGCCATGAGACCTGAAACCTTGGTGGAGGCATTAAATTATTGTATCAAGGAACAAAACGCATACTATTTAAAAAATACAAACCCGAAACCTCCTGTTTTACCAAACCCACTACCATTCCCCAAACTGACACAACGACCCCCACAAAATCAACGGCTCCAACCATACCAACCAGTTACACAGCCATATAGTTCCTTTCCTCAATACTTACCTCAGTTTAAACCATCTCAACCTTATCAACCCCAAATAAGGCCCTTACAGCAAATACCCCATCTTCAGTCTCCCAATCAGCAAGAAAAGAGATTCAATAACCCTATAGTAAACATTTCTGCATCCAAACCACATTTCAATTACCAACAGCAACGTCCAATTCCAATGGAAATATCTAGCGGTAATGCTAAAACTCTTCCGAAACCAGTACAATCCCAACAACCCTATCAAAGAAACAATTTAATGCAAAATCCCAGATACATTATAAGAGAAGTACATAGTTTTTCACAAAATCAGGAAAATTATGGGGAAGAATATCCCACATATGTGTTACCTGATGGATACTACGACCACCAACCTAATTTGGACCATTATACAATTGAAGAAATTCAAAATGATGAAGTTCCACAGGTCACTGGAAATGAAACAATACATGAGAATGAAATTGATGACAAAAATTTTCGTTCCAATGCCTCGGAAAACAATACGGGTTCCTAGAAATTAATCAACACGGTAGCAATCTTCTCCCTTACATAAATGTGACTTCACCTTTTGGTCGACAACTAAAGTTTCTCATAGATACAGGAGCCTCTGCTAATTTTATTGACCCCGAACTTACTAATCCCCAATATCATGAAAATATTAACACTGTTAAAATCACCACTGTTTTGAGTACACATGAACTCAATAAACAAATCACATTTCCGGCATTCTCTGAATTCAATTCTAACGAACAGTTTACATTTCTTTTATTTAAATTTCACAATTATTTTGACGGCCTGATAGGATTAGAAACATTAGCGAAATTAAATGCTTCAATAGATCTTAAGAATAAACTATTAAAAACTCAAAGTGCAGCTATTCCCTTATTGCTTAAACCCAATTTAATGTCAAAAATCTATATGATACCAGCAAGATCCAAAATGTTGGTTACATTACCGGTCGATATCCAAAATGGCGAAATATACATCAAGCCAACAAAAATAAATGATTTTCTAGAAATACCTGAAGGAATATATACATCTGAAGAATGGTACAGTCAATTGGAGGTAATAAACAACTCTAATATGGAACAAAAATTATTTGTAGAACAACCGATAAAGGTAGAAAAATTTAAAAATTTCGAAGAATTTAATAATATAAATATTTGTCAAACTGACAATCAAATTGAGCTTCTATCTGGAACCGACATAACTAAATTACTTCGGGTCGATCACCTTAATAATGAAGAAAAGAAATTGATTCTTAGACTGTGCAAAAATTTTGATGATATTTTCTTCATAGAAGGGCAGAAGTTATCATTTTCCAACGTAATTAAACATCGTATACAAACAAAAGACGACGTTCCAATATATACGAAGTCCTATCGATATCCAGAGATACATAAAACAGAGGTACAGTCTCAAATTCAAAACCTATTGCAGCAAGGTATAATAAGGCCTAGCTATTCCCCATGGAGTAGTCCCATATGGATCGTACCCAAAAAGCGAGACGCATCAGGTATTCAGAAATGGAGACTTGTTGTCGACTATCGTAAGGTTAACGAAAAAACGATAGACGATCGATATCCTTTACCTAATATAACGGAGATTCTCGATAAATTAGGGAAATGCATGTATTTCACTACGTTAGATCTGGCCTCCGGCTTTCACCAGATCGAGGTAGATCCCAGAGACATTCAAAAAACCGCATTCTCGGTTGATCATGGACACTATGAGTACATTCGAATGCCGTTTGGACTCAAAAATGCCCCATCAACCTTCCAGAGAATAATGGACAATATCTTACGTGATTTACAAGGCAAAATTTGCCTAGTATACATGGACGATATTATAGTTTTCTCAACCTCGCTGCAAGAGCATATCGAAAATTTGGCAAAGGTCTTCTCAAAATTACGTGCAGCCAATCTAAAAATTCAATTAGATAAGTCAGAATTTTTACGTAAAGAAGTAGAGTTTCTTGGTCATGTAGTTACACCAGATGGTGTTAAGCCCAATCCCAGTAAAATTCATGCAATAAAAAATTATCCGATACCCACTACTCAAAAGGAGATTAAGTCCTTCCTTGGCCTGCTAGGTTACTACAGAAAATTTATTAAAGATTTTTCAAATATAACAAAACCATTGACTGAATGCTTAAAGAAAGGAAGAAGCATAACCCTCAACGACCGTTATGTTAAATGTTTTGAACATTGTAAGGATATATTAAGTAACGATCCACTATTACAATACCCTGATTTTAGTAAGAGTTTTAATTTGACGACCGATGCTAGTAACGTTGCAATTGGTGCTGTTCTTAGTCAAGGCCCAATAGGATCTGACAAGCCAATTTGCTACGCCTCAAGAACTTTATCTCAAACAGAACAGAATTACAGCACAATAGAAAAGGAACTTTTGGCCATAATTTGGTCTACTAAATATTTCCGCCCGTATCTGTTTGGTCGAAAATTTAAGATTATAACTGACCATAAACCCCTCAACTGGTTATTTTCACTAAAAGAACCGAATTCAAAATTAGTCAGATGGCGGTTAAGGTTAGAGGAATTCGATTATGAAATAGTATATAAAAAGGGCACGGCCAATACAAATGCCGACGCACTCAGTCGTATCGAACTTAATCTTAATGAATCATCTACTGATACAAATTCTCTTGCAAATTCCAATATATCCTTACACAATAACGCTAATGATTTAGAAAACAGTTTAAGCTTGTCTACCATTCACTCTGCACATGAAAATCTCGACGACGGAATATATATTTCAGAAAGACCCCTCAACGAGTTTACGGAACAGTTGGTTTTGATTAAAACAAACTGCATTGTTAAGCCTTCCATGATTTATAATATCCTTTTCGAAACAAAACGTAGACGTATATTTAGGCAACCTGATCTCCATAACGAAAAAATAATTGTATCAATCCTCAAAGAATATCTAAACCCCCATAAATTAACAGCCATTTACACAGACGATGATACTTTCAGAATAGTTCAAGAAGTATACTCCAAATACTTCGCCAATAGTAAAGTGTTTAAATTAATACGATGTATGGAAAAACTAAACGATATTACTAATACAGATCAACAGGACGCCCTTATAAATAAGTATCACATAGATAGCAACCACCGCGGCATTAATGAAACCTGTAATCACCTCCGCAGAACATCTTATTTCCCGAAAATGAAAGAGAAAATAACTAAAGTCATTAACAACTGTGAGAAATGCAAATTATATAAGTACGATAGACATCCCCCGAAAATAAAATATGAACTTTCTGAAATTCCAAATAAGCCTCTCGATATTCTGCACATAGATGTTTACAGTATTCACAATATACAAATACTTACAATAATCGACAAATTTTCAAAGTTCGCTTCTGCTTTTATCTTAACTGCCCGTAATAGTATCAATATAATCAGTTCTTTAAGGCAATTCTTTTCCCAACACGGTACACCCAAAAAAATTGTATGCGATTCAGCCGCTG
The DNA here is from genome assembly GCA_963966105.1 of Volucella zonaria. Classification (NCBI taxonomy): domain Eukaryota; kingdom Metazoa; phylum Arthropoda; class Insecta; order Diptera; family Syrphidae; genus Volucella; species Volucella zonaria. The sequence goes on along the minus strand of OZ014532.1, from coordinate 198,302,103 downwards.
AATTCACTTCAAACTTATTTAAAGAGTTTTGTGATCAATACCAGATTCAGTTACATATAACCTCTCCTCAAAACTCTACAGGCAATTCTCCTGTCGAGAGATTTCATTCAACATTGACTGAAATTTATAGAATAATTTACGACAAAAATAATAGACAAATACCGGCAGACATACTGAACGAAGCATTGACTACATATAACAATTCAATACATTCGGTTACAAATTTGACACCTTTCGAACTCATAACAGGAAGAACATATAAATTTAGGAAATCAATACAGCATGTCTCTGAGCACGATTATATAAATAAATTAAGATCTTATCAAGACAAACTATATAGCGAAATAACAACCAAGCTTGAAAAGCATAATAGATCAATCATTGATAGACTAAATAGGAATCGTGAAGAACCACCCAACTTTAGTATAGATGATATAGTATATGAATATAATAATAGAAGAAATAAAATAGCTCCTAAAGCAAAGAAGTTACAGGTAGTCACTAACAATAAAGTCACTGTACTAACTAAAAATAATAGGAAAGCTCATAAAAATAAATTACTAAAAAAACGCAAATTTCAGGTTAGCACAGGCCATGAGTCAACGAATCGAAATTCAAGACCTCTCGAAGAGTCAAGGTCTTCTTCCCATGAAATTAGGCCCGGTACGGTTAATTGATACACATACAAAATTCATACACATTATAAATTTGACAGCTTATGAAGAAAATGTTAGCAATATCAAAAGATCTGTAGAACTTATTAATAAAAATAAAAACATTGGTCCAATGAAAGAAGTCACAAATATGAAATTTAGGGAATTAGAAAATAAATTTCTAACACTTCTTCCTCGATATCGAAATAAAAGAGGGTTTATCAACGGAATAGGATCGCTAATTAAGAGTATCACAGGGAACATGGACGACAATGACGCTGTACAAATAAATAATGACATTAAACTATTACAATCTAATCAACAGGACATGAACAAAGAAATGACAAAACAGGTCCAGATTAATAACAAAATGATAGAAAGGTTTAGTAACATAACCGAACATATAAATTCACAACAGAAGGATTTGGAAGATTATTTAACAAAGTACCAATTAGCATTGTCCCAGAGAATTCGTACCGATCAAGAAAACTTTCAATATATGCAATATGTTTATCAAACTAACTACAACATTGAAATACTAACGAACCATTTACAAGAAATCGCTGAATCTATAACTCTTGCAAAACTTAATATAGTCCCTAAACAAATTTTAAATCCGAATGAATTAGAATTTATACATAAACATATCGCAAATCAGAAAATAAAGTTCTCTTCGGATGAACAAATATACGAATTCTTGAGTCTACAGGCCTACTATAACCATACAAATATCATATTTAATATTAAATTACCAATCCTGTTCGAAGAATCCTTCACCTTGTACCATTTAATCAAATTACCTATAAACAAAACCCTTACAATTAATATAACCAAACCCTATGTCCTAATAAACGACCGTTATATCCAATTGATTGACGAACCATGTTTAATGATTGAACAAGTTTTCTACTGCACAAAAGGAAACCTAAAGAATATCACAACGGAGAAGTGCATTTCAAACATAATCAAAAACAAAAGAGCCACCTGTTTCTTAACGGAAGACCTGAACCAAGCCAACATCATGCAACCAGAAGAAAATTATATACTTTTAGTAAACTCTCCCAATATAGAAATGTCCTCCACGTGTGGAATCGAAACCAAGTTAATATCAGGAACACTTTTACTGCACTACGAAGAATGTGATGTAACCCTAAACAACGTGGTATATAAGGGCAACACAAACTTATTTTGGGATAGAATACAAATTATATCCTCAATATTCACTAATATAAGTTCATATTATCCTATAGATCGATTAAACACCAGTAGACTAACCCCGGACAACTTTACTAACACAGAAGTTATTACCCTGGCAGAAACCACTAAACAACAACAAAATCATTCACTTTCAATGTGTGTTGTAGTAACTATGATCCTGCTAATTTTGTACCTGATCAACTATACAAAGAAATGTCGCCAGAATCATGCAGCCTCCAGTCAACAAACAGATGATATAAATTTAGAAGCTCCAGCTCATGATAAGTCTTCAAGTAACAGCCTTTCATGGCCATCGCTTCATCTTAAGCGGGAGGAGTTATGTACATCAAATTGTGTACATCAATAAGTTATATGTTACATACATACTAATAATACTCTTTTGTCAAAGTTATGTTATACATACATATGTTACTCTTAATACTTTTTTGTAAAATAATTAAAGTGCTTGCTTTTCAAAATTCATTTATTGTAACACTAAACCTTTTCTTGATAACATGCTTGCTTTTCACAACTTGTAAAATTAAACCATAAGAAAAACCGTGTGAGAACCAAATTCAAGCTTCCGTTCCCACAGTTTTTCATACTTTGTTGACTTATTATAAATTGCGAATAAAATCAAAGATTCATTGTCATTTGTTGGTTGTAAAGAATGGAATAAAGTTGTTTTTTTTGAAACTCCGGAGGAACGTTATATTAATTCGCGCGCCGATTATAAAAAAAAAAAAAAAAAAAAAACTTACAGCGCTTAGTAAACTTATTGGCCTATAGCTTTCTGTTCTGTCTAAAGGTTTGCCTGCTTTTGGTATTGGAATTACTTTCGCATGTTTCCATGTATCTGGAAAGTACTGCATTTTAAGGCAAGAATTGACTATAAATGTGAGACATTTTATTTCATAATTAGGCAAATTTTTAAGCTTTTTATTCCACTCGTTATTTCGGTGGGCTTGAATGCTCTTATTGATTATTTTATTGAAATATTTTATTAGAGTTTGCGTGAAAGTTTGACGATATCTTTGCCAATTTCGTCTGGGTATGTTCCTTATTCTAATAAATGTTATAATGGATGTTGTTTTCAGCTGAACTAATAATGTCCTTGGAAAATTTCTGAACAATTGAGTCAACATCTTCTTTGCTTTCAATATCTTCAAGATTCATTGGAATAGTTCGCAACTTTATTTTTACTTCTGTTCTCTAATTAGACCAGTTTGCGTTTTTCAAATCTAAAAAAATATTGCACTTTTTCTAAACCCGACCAACGAATATGAGAAAGGACCGAATTATGGTCAGAACTAAGCTCATTTATCGAAATTGGTTGTGACATAAGACCAGGGACATTTGTTACAAATAAATCAATAACTGAGGGACTTCCACGAGAACTAGATGGAACATAAGTAGGACTAGGCGGGAACATAACAGACATTGGCAGCACAACAGCAAGACTAGATAGTACATTACCCCATGAATTTGCTCTTAAGCAGCCCCAATTTCTGTGCCTGCAGTTTAAGTCACCTCCCATTAAAAATTCACAGTTCATACTAAATAATTTTCTAAGATCATTTTTTAGACCAAGTTTTTTCTCTTCAACCGTTAAGGCGGGAAAATACACACAAAATATTTTCAATTTTCTTTGATTATGCAAGGTGACTTCAATTTCTACATTTTCCACGTAACGAGTCTGCACACAGGGCGAGAGCTCGTGTTGAATTGATCTCCTAATCAAAATTGCAACACCCCCACCTTTTCTATTTTCTCTATCTACACTATAACATTAAGGTGTTGCTGCTGAGGATGATGTGGGGCACTGCCATGCTAAAGTCAAAGAATTGTTGTTGGAATTCCCAATCTGGGCTCCTACATGTGTAGGGACAGATGGAAAATCGCTCATTGACAGCAGTGGAGTATTGAAATCGCGATTGTTGTTGCTGCGCTTTTGTGAAGGGCGAAAAGCTTTCACTGTAGATCATTGTCTCAGCTGCAAGTAATTGCTTCTGCTCGCGTATGCGCTATCAGTTGAAACATGATTACCACGACAGTTCGCGCACTTGTGCGTGTTTGTGTTGTTGCAGTCAGTGGTCTTATGATGACCAGCACAGATGGTGCAATATGTTTTTACTTTGCAATTTTTTTCGCCGTGCCCAAACATTTGACAGTTTCGACACTGCGTTACCCTATTCTTTTGTTGGCGATAAAAGCTCCATTTAATTTGTGTGTGAAAAATACAACGAACCCTTTTCTTAAGTTCACTTAATTTAATTGATCCCCTTTCGAGGAAAACTATATAAAAAGTATCCGTGTATTTTTCGTACTTTTTAGTAATCATTTTGGTTTCTATGCACTTAAGTCCTAGTCTATTAAGTTCATTTTTTAGTTCATTTGTGTCATAAACACCTAAGCCAAACAAGACTACTTTAAAGGCTTTTTCGCTTCTTAAATCATGGGTGAAGTATTGACAATTTTCAGATTTTAGTTTCTCATGCACAGAATTATACGAATCCATACATTCACAGTGAATTTTTACACCAATGGAGATTTTCTTTATGGAATAATCAGAGATATTCATAATTTTCATTAGATTGTGCACAAATTCACATGATTTTTGCAAAAGTTTAATAGGGGGTACAATCACTTTCTTGGTATTGTTTATCAGCACATCGTCATTCATTTCTTCACTTTCATTGCCACTGTCTGGATGACACTGTAAGGGACTCCAGTAATTGGAGTTTAATTCCCTTTTAGCCATTTTAAACGGCCGCTTAGGCTTTTTAACCGAGGACAAAAGATTGTCCCCAGTAATTGGGGATCTCGGGCGCTTATTAATTTTGTGAAAAGAAAAAAGAATTTTGGAGATATACTGGTAGATCGATGCGTGTGGCATGAAAGCTCAGACCGAACTGGGAACTATCAATCGAGTGGAATTTAATGCTTCCAAAATTTAATGCTGTCTGCTGTCATTAAAGCGAAATTTAAACACCCAGCCATTATCCATGGATGGCACCGTCGAAACCGATAAACTTTTCATTCTCGGTTACGTAAGTTGGTGGGAATGACCACATATTCGGTGTCGTCTAAAATGCTGCGAAATGTCTAGGTTTTCTCAAGCGATGTAAGAAATACTTTACCCGCTCTGATCTGGCCTCAATATATAAGGCGTTTAGCCGCCCGAAATTGGAGTACAATGCCCACAACTGGTCGGGTGCGCCCAAAACATCTCTGCACCTGCTAGATAGGATCCAAAACCGTGTGATAAAACTCATAGGCGATACTAATATCATATCATGAGCTATGAATTCTCATCAGTATACCCTCAAGACCACTTTCGGACATACTCTAAAATATCGTGATTCGTTCCTAAGCCGAACAACTTGCTTATGGAATGCCCTGCCTAGCTCTTTATTTCCTAGTCATTATAACCTTCAAACAAAAGAAGTCTTTGATGTCATGAAAGCCCGGGATATCCTATACAGGAGATGGAGATGGTACAAATGTCCTGAAATACACACAGAGTTCAAAGTTGTTCGTAATGTAGTAACCTCATTAATCAGATCTAATAAAAGGTCATTTTATGCAAACAAGTTCAATGCAGTTATCTCAAACACCGACTTTTGGAAGACTGTGCGTTCACTCGGTTTCTGAAGAGCCAGCCCTTCCAAGCCTCATCAATTTAGACGAACTTAATGCTAAATTTGTTTCTGCATATGATATACATAATCCGACAAATATATCTGAACCACAGTACCGACGAAATCAGTGTTGGTAAAACGATCCTTGACATTACATCTAACGCAGTTGGATGGGATAATATCGTTCCCAAGTTCATAAAAATCCTGCTTCCAGTCATTCTCCCTCATATAAGTAATCCATATTTTTAATTCAATACTCACAACTTCAACCTTCCCTGAAAGTTGGAAAATTGCTAAAGTGGTGCCAATTCCGAAATCTCCGTGGCGCCCAGAAACTGAATATCGAACCATTGCCATATTTCCATTTCTGAGCAAAATTTTTGAGACTATCTTTACTAAACAAGTCAAACATTATTTAAACGATAAACAGCTTATTACAAAATGTCAGTCGGGTTTCCGTGCTAAGCATAATTGCACCACAGCTTTACTTAAGGTTTACGAAGATATGAGTGAGGGCTTAAACCACAAAATGTTAGCGCTAATTGTGTTTTTAGACTTTTCTAAGGCATTCGATTGTGTTGATCATAAAATACTAGTCATGAAACTTCGGACCCAATTCTTGTTCTATGTAATTTGGTGTCGTCATATCTAAGTAATCGGTCACAATATATATGTCATGAGAAAAAGCGCTCATCTTGTCTTTTTGTTCCATCAGGTGTTCCCCAAGGATTCGTTTTAGGACCCCTACTCTTTATATGTTATAGCAGTGCGTCTTGTGAATTGTAAACGCCATATATATGCAGATGATGTGCAGATTTATTCTGCTTTTCCCAAAGCCCAAATTAAGCAATCGATAATTAATCTACACGACCAATTAGCAACAATTTGTAAGTGGTCATTTGAAAATAAACTCAGTCTTAACCCAACAAAGACTAAAGCAATGCTCTTCTTTATATTAATCGAACTCCAATTGAATATGTTTAAGCATTCAAAAATCTTGGGGTTTACATGAGCCAACAATCTACCTGGAGGACTCATATTACAAAAACTGCATCGAAAGTTTACGGAGCCCTTAGAGGACTTAGTCCAACCTCCAGCTATCTTCCCACCAAAGTTAAGTTAAAGCTTGTAAGATCATACATCCTGCCTATTCTATTATATGGGTGTGAAATATACTCCGAGATGGATTATGAATCTCGGCGAAAGCTGAATGTTGCCTATAATAGCTGTGTGAGATACATATTCGGCATAGGAAGATATGAGCATATCTTCTTCTACTGCCATCAGGTTGTAGGTTTGTCAATAGACGAATTGATGAAATATCGAACTGTACTATCACTACACAAAATTTTAACAACAAAACAACCGGAATATCTATTTGAAAAAATTAATTAATGTTAGAATGTTGCAATTGATCATTCCAAGATGCAAATATGTTAATACATCTAGACAATTTTTTGTTAACTCGATTTTTTTCAATAGTTTATCCGTAGATATAAAGCGCACGATGAACAGAACCGCCTTTAAGAAAAAATTGTTTCTTCATAATACTAATAATTCCTAATAGATTTGCCTACTTTCCTACCTCTTCTTTTCCTTATGTTTCTTTTTCTTGGTACGATCTTTTCCTTATCTCTTTTTTTATTTAAACTTAAGTCATTAAACTAAACTCAAATTAAAGTAATGGACAAAAGTTGTTCTATTTTTTGAAAGACGTGTTTTGTACAAAAGTCTTATGTGAACAATGAATTCAATATTAATAATAAACTAAACTAAACATTTAAAACCAACGTTCACCGGTACCTCTCTTTCCATCCTCCCTGATTTTCCTTCGCCCGCGCTGTGTGCAAACATTTTAAGGGTACTAAAAAAATAATCCCTTGAGTGCGCGCAAATTATAAAAAAAAAATGCACCACGAACTCTTACAAGTGGGCCAACTGCTCGTGTCACTGCTCGTATCACTGCCAATTTTTCACTTCTTCGTAAGTATAAAAGTGCTGTCCCGAAAGTCCGTGCTGCATCGATCGAAGCCAAGTCTGGTGAATGCGACGGGTGGATCAGAACTGCCCAATTAATATTTGCCTGATAGTTTTTTGCTTGGTTTGCAACATGTGGGCGAGCATCGATGATGGGAAATAACTGATGGTTGTCCTTGGGCATATTCTGGTCGCCTTTGCTTCAATTCGATCCATAGTAATCGTTTCACCAAGCTTTAGCTTACACATTTTCGAAATTTGTCTTTGGTCTTCCACGCTCCCTGTTGTCGATGAGAAAATCACAACTTTTCAAACGAACAAACCAACGTTTACACGTCCTTCCAGTTAGAGCAAGTTCACAATAAACTTCCATTAACAATCGATCTTTAACAATGGTCCTTATCTAACACAAAATTCGACATTTTAAGGGCGATAAAAAAAAAGTTGTTTGTACAAACACAACCTATGACAAACTGGGTTTTATTGACAGATGTTTACCCACCAAATTCGTGATATCATTGACACAAACCATGCGCAGCAGTTATGTCATCTGTTAGTCAAATCAACATTTCGTAGGCACACACCTATTATTTGTGCCGTCTTCAAAACTTACGTCCATTGCTTGAAGATCCCTAACATCATCACACAAAACATGCATATAGTCTTCAACAGGAGCTCCATACAGGCAGGCTTCCTGGCAAAGCCTGGGTTTATGCAAGAATGCATTAAAGGGATCATGCCCAGTAAGAAGAAAGCCAAAGTTGAGATTAAAATTCAGCTCAGGGCGCACCCGAATGAAGAAGACATTCTTCAGGAAGCGGTAGTAACCCTGCCGTTATCGCTATCGTCTCATTTATGTCCCCATATATGTAGATGTAACGCATTCGTCTAGCTCCAATGTCACACACATAGTCACTCTCACCTAGGGAAATATCCGTCTTTACCACGTCACGAAGGGACACTCCCAGCAACACATGCAATGCCCCCGTAGAAACAATGGGGCAAACAGGCATACAGTCAAGTAAATCCACTCTTTGACATGATAGGATCTTCCTGCAACCCACAAGAGTCATGAGTGCTTCATGCCATAACGATGCCCCTAGTGTTGTATAAGCAACAAAAAGACCACCATATACGATGCGCACAGCACGCCTGCCAAGCCCCCAGTCAAATGGCATAATACGCCTTACCTGTCCTACAACAATCGTCAATCGGTCTTTGACTCTTACCGAATTAGGTAAGAGGTTCAGCTTTTCGCCCATTGTTATTCCCAGATATTTGACCTCGGTCACATATCTGAGTCTGTCACTATTTAAGCAGATCTTGGGAGGTCGACTTATTTTCCCTTGAGCAACATTGTTAGAGCATTTTCCTTCCATACATTCACACCCACACTGTAAGTCCAATCCGCAACAATTTCGAGTACTCTATTCCCCATTCCTTCCAAGTCAGCTCTAGTCTGACCTTTGAGAACGAGCAGCAGGTCATCCGCATATACGCAGCACTTGGAGATTCCGCTAGCAGGGGGTATATTATGATGCTCCAACTGAATGGACCAACCCACCACTTTGACCCTCACACAGTAATTCAAGTTAGCATTCGTAGCACATGCTAGAAAAGTAGCTTTTCGAAAGCTCAATCTACTGGTAGCCTACGAAACACACTTCTCAAGCTTAAGTTGTCAAAGGCACCTTTAAAATCAACAAAGATGGCAAAGACATAGTCGGCCCTACTTGTTCGGACCTAGTTTTTAACATAAGACCAAACGTCCTCAATGGACTTGTTTTTCTTGAGTCTGAATTGGAATTTTTCAAGTACCGGAAGCAGGCTGATGCCCCGATAAGATTCGGGATTAGACCTTATCAAGAGACTTTAGTTCATCTCATTGGATCTGCGGTACGTACAGCTTAGATATTCTGGAACGACTTCCTAAACGGTTTTAACCATTTCGCCAAAGAGACCTTCTCGAACGAAGAAGTGAAACACCGTATTGCACTTCCTCACTTCGTAGCTCTGAGTGTGTTGCTAACTCTGCAGGGAAAGGCCCTCAGCTCGGTCTTCTCTAGAGAAGAATGCATTCAGTAAGGCACCTATGTAGTTCTTCCACTCCCTGTGTGTGGTATTACTCACACACGAACCCGCGAATCGTTTCCTTCTTCTCTAACCTGAGGTTTCATTTCCTTGTACTTAGCAAGGCCAAGTTTTCAGCATTGGTAGCCCGAATCCTTTGGAATCACTTAGTTTTCGGACTTCAGACCGCTTCACAGTGAAACTGCGTCTCCACCAGTTCACTCTTTTTAGACTAACCTTACGGCTCCTCTCAAAGAGTCGTCGTTGATTCGCAACATACATTCATTGATGTATCCGGCCTGCTGGTCGATGCTCAGACCCTCATATATCTGAAGGTGTACCGGGGATATCTCTGCAAGCACAAGGGAACCATACACATTTCCAATCAGCGTTCCGAGTGCACCATATCCTTTTACACCTATGCGCCCTAGTAGTCTCCTCATAAGTGACCTCAACTTGGATCCAGTTGTGGTCATTTATGCTTTCGGAGATTTCCTGATTCACGAAAATGCCCCCTTAGGATTCGTTTGGAAATGTGACATCACTGTCGCTTCTTCGACCAGCTGCATCTTAAGTAAACAATTCACTCTGCCGATTGAGAGGGCGGATATGATACGCTATACTCGTAGTCCATTCACTAAGCGCCTCACCCTGTGGCTGGCTTCTATACCCAGACAAGTGTCTGGATGTCACAAAGGGGATACCGCATTAGTGTCAACGCCGGGGATGACAGGGTTGCTCTTGATGAGTGACGACGAGTATATCTTCTACTCTAGTATATACGCCACATTCACTTGCATCTTGAACAGTAAATGCGTCTGTTCACATTGGCGTGGGCTTGAAAATCCTGCCCATGAACGCCGTGTCCACATTGTCATGGGGATGAAAGGCTTTGTGACATGTGGAACACTTGAATCAGACCATTTTTAATGTTTAAGCTTGAGCAGTTGGCCTGAAATATCCCTTTTTTCCTCTTCTTTGCACTTCCTTGCTCGTAGGAATAGAAGGATATAGGAAAAAACGCCATGCTTCAACCGAAAATCCAGTTCAGAAGTGGATTTTCGGTGCAAGTAACCCGTCTCTATTTGTTTCCGACAATTTTCCTGCGCCAATGTGAACAGGCACAGTGTAAGGTGCGCATCCCTTACAATTAGATACTGCAGCATTGCATCTGATATCAGGGAAAATCCGCTTAGAAGCGAGTAGACCCCTAATTTCTCCCCTCGAAGGGCAACACTGCAGTTCCTCTCACACATTTGAGCTCCCAGGTCTACCATCACGGAGATAGCGCCCTCAATTCGACGAAGTTGAATGCCATATCAGTTTCTGGCGTTTATTAGGGCAAGAGCGATAGCATAACGCCGATACAATGCGGTGATTATCTACTTGGTCCTTGGTGGAGCAATTACGGCATTTCGCCGGTTTTGCGCACCGTGGTGAGTGGTGCCCTTCTTCATTGTAGCGGCGGCACAGCTCCTTTGTGGCTTTGTATTCGGCAACGCTGTGGTCCAGATAATAATGGTTTTGTACTCCTTTACAGGAAAGGAGTAGGAACTGACGTAGTAGCGCCCATTTGTTAGCAAGATGCCGCTACAGTCCGAGGTGGACCAGAACTTTAGCCAACAGCTAACATTGCCTTTTGCTAGCTGCCTCCAGTTGCGCATACGAAGTTGGCTGAGGTCTCTTTCTACTTGTGTGCACCACCGGGACCGGGATGCTGGTGTACATCCGCTGAGGGCCCCCGCCCAATTATCAAGGCTTCGCCCATCAATGACGTTGTCTAATAAACAACGGGGGCAGAGCATATTACTGGTCTTATCGTAAACATCTTCAGATGACGCCGCTGAAGGTTGCTACGATTTGACCAGTTACAAGTTGCCGGTCACAGGTTTTGTTGGCGGCAAGACCACCGGTAGTCCCTACCAGGACTTAAATCACGGTACCATGGGGGTCAGGACCCCAGCGGATCTCGGTCCGGGCCTGACTTGTTGAGATAGGCCCCCTTGTAGGAGCGTCATGGTGGCTGTGGTTTAAACCCAAATCGCGGGTAGAGTCTTCCTGTTGGTTTGACCCATTGTAGAGTAGCAAATAAGTACTGGGTGCTGTGACCCTAAGAGCAGTAAGAGGTTTTAGATCGGCCTCGACCCTTACCAAAGGTGGAACTTGTGCCTCCAACACAGTTCCGAATTGGTATCCAAGGATTGACGGAGAGCGATGGCAAGGCGTATCCTTGCTCCAACGGATGTATGGGCATCCCGTAAACATAAGTCTACATGACAGGTGGTTTACGTTAAAAACTAGACACTAATGTACATCCGTCATCCGCTGAGGCGCTGATTGGGGTGTTTATGGTGCGCGTATACTTGCGGAGGTTTCCTGCCTGACACCGCAAGTTCACGGTAGCTTAAACATCGACTGGCAAATCGCGCACATCAATGAGTGCGTATGGCGGGTTCATGACGAACTCTTTGAGAGGAGCCGTAGGGCGAATCAAAAAAGGGTAAGTTGGTGGAACCGCTGTCTGACAGAGAAGCGAAGGGTTGTTAGAAACCTAAGGAAGCGATTCCAAAGGGCTAGGGCGGCTAACGCTGAGAACCTGGCTCAGCTGAGGATTGGATTTCGGCAAGGGCTCGCTGAGTATAAGCGTCTCATTGTCAGCACAAAGGAGTCTCACTGGAGAAACTTTACCTCTAACAGTAGACATGATCCCTGGGGCAAACTCTATAAGATTTGCCGTAGTACTAAGAAGACTGCTGGCATTGAAGGCATTCGTGTGGATAATACGGTTTTATCCACATGGAAAGATTGCCTTACTGCATTTCTTGGTCAGTTCTTCCCGAGAGAGGAGCGCTTTGAGGACCCTGCATATGAAGAGCCTCCGGTCCCTCCGGAGTTAAGGACTGAAGAAGTCGAGTATGGTGTTTCAGGAGCTCCAGAATATCTCCTAGTGACTAGAGAGATGGTGAAAACCATCTGTAAGGCCGTCCCAGAATACCTGCTTTACTTTTGTAGCAAATGTATTGCCTACAGCTACTTCCCCAAGGATTGGAAGGAGGCAAGGGTGGTTGTGCTCCTGAAGTCCACCGATAAGAATAGGTCTGACCCTAAATCTTATCGGGGCATCAGCCTGCTTCCGGTACAAGGAAAAGTGCTGGAAAGGGTTATGGTGGAATGGGTTTCGGAGAGCATGACGGAACCAATGTCCCCCTTCCAATTCGGCTTTACAAAAGGCAAGTGCGGCGAGGATGCATGGTTTTTCCTAAAAGACAGAGCCCTCAGAAGCAGGGCCAGTGTGGTTATAGGCATCTTTATTAATTTTAAAGGTGCCTTTGATAACCTGAACTGCCAGAAAATAGTAACCAGGTTGCAGGAATTGGGCTTTGGGGAGTGTGGTAAGTACTCACCACAGCGTCTCAATTAATGTTGAGAGAGGTTGCCCCCAGGGGTCCATCTGTGGTCCTTTTATTTGGAACCTGATGATGGATCCACTCTTCTGGCGACTAAATGAGCTCTGTGGGTGCTGCGCCTACGCAGATGACGTGTTCCTCGAAGGCCAGTCTAGGGCCGAAATCGAGGTACTAGTAGAAAGAGCTCTAGCGGTCGTTGCTGAATGGGGAGAAAGCGTTGGAGTGAGTGTGTGAGGATAAGACTGTTTCAAAGCTCAAAGGCAAATTAAATACAAGAATTCGGTCTCCTGCGATACATTTGAACGGCGTTAGCATTAGATGTGTGACTGAGGTCACATATCTGGGCATTACGTTGGGTGAGTGTATGAACTTCATGCCTCACCTGGTTCGAATCAGACAAAGCATGCTGAGTGCTGTAGGCCAGGTAAGGCGCATTTTGCGATCCGACTGGGGACTCAACAGGCGCTCTGTCCGTGCCATATACGATGCCCTTTTTGTTGCTTGTGCAACATATGGAGCATCGGTATGGTACGACAGGGCTATGACTCTGGATGGTCGTAAGCGGATCTTGTCTTGCCAAAGAGTCGCTTTACTTGGGTGTTTACCTGTGTGCCACACTGTCTCCACAGAGGTAATGCAGGTGTTGCTAGGAGTGCCACCTCTGGATCTGGAAGTGATACGTCCTGGTATTGCTTTCAAGATCAGAAAAGGTCTCCCTCTAAATGGGCGAGATTGGGTTTCCTCGGAAGAAGTGGTTGGCCTATCCCTGAAGCAGCGTAAAACCTTGCTACACGCATGTGTTCTATCTAGATGGCAATCTAGATAGGATGGTAGCGAAAATGGTAGGGTTACTTACGGCTTCCTAAGGAATGTGCTAACCATGAGAATTTTTCCTGAACGGAATTTTACCCTCAGCCTGGGCTTTTTGTTGAACGGGCATGGCTCTCTTAATGCATTCCTGCATAAGAGGGGGCTTAGCGGGGTTGCGAGCTGCTCATGTGGAGCCACCTATGAGGACTGGCTTCATGTCCTATGTGAGTTACATTACGCTGTTACGCTGACATTAGGGACTTGCAGGCTCACCATTGAAGATGATGAATGGTGAGGCCTACGATGTCAGTGGAATTATCACTGATAGCGTACGGTTCGAAAGAACCCGTAGTTTTGCAAAAGAGGTATTTAATAGAAGACGCAGTAGGCAGCTAGCGGGTGGCACATAGGAATTTTAAATGTGTTGAAATGCCACCAGTCCTGGGTAGTGAGGTGTCCAACTGGAAGTGACCGCAAGGTTGCGAAGCTCGACCGGAAGCTATATTCTGGTACCACGGGAGGTCAGGAGCCCCCAGAACTATGGTTCCGGATTGATCTAGAAGTTGACCCCCTTGTGGGAGTACCGTGGTGGCTGTAGGTTTGTACCCAAAATCGCGGGGAGTACAGAACTAATGGTGCTTTGACATCTCATGGCTTAGCATATGTGTAGTGTACTACGACCTGTGCTAAACCATGGGATTGCTATGGAACCAATTGGTCTGATCGATGTGGAGTTGCATTGCAATAGGATGTCATGACCCACAAAATGGCTGTGGTATTAGATAGACCTCGACCCTTCACCAAAGGGGAAGTTCATGCCTTACACACGACTTCGAATCTGGTACTGGTGGTAGTACTTGTACTACCCGAAATGCATTTATCAAAGCATTGTTTTGATATCTTGTGCGAAGACGCACCGTAGGCTTAAGCCTTCACGGCAGGTACCTACGTAAAATACAAGAGACATCTGTACATCTGCTTTAGGTGACTACTGGTCTCCGAAAATTACCCGAAGAACATTTTTAACGAAATACTCGAGAGCATTTTCATCAGTGTCCAAGATTCTGCGCAGTAAAGTAGATCAGGGAATGATCAGGGTCTTATGTAACATCTTCTGTTTATGGTTGCTCGAGAAAGGGCTTTACTATTACATTTTTTGCATGATCTCCTCGCTGATGTTGTTGCCGTAGTTGATGGCGGAGCCGAGGTAGATAAAGTTTCTTACCACCTCAAGGTTGTAGCTGCCTATCTTGACGTTCTATCCTAGATGTCCATGTTGTGTGTTTCTTTTATTTTGTCATTCCGTTAAAACTATCTTTGTCGCTTTTGCTTCAATAGTCGCAAATGTTTAGGTCAATTTCATGTTAATTGAGAAAAAGCTTAGTTGGACTGGCATGTCCTACATTTAGCTCTTTCCTTGCGAAGTTACAATTCCAATCTGCCGAATGGCGAAACGTATATATGGTAGCAATTGGGGCAGAGTTTGGAAGGCCGCCTTTGGAGAAGTGTTTAACGGGCTAGTGATTCCGATATCCGAGTTGTCGACCACGAAATCATTTCCTTTCATTTTGACTGCGAATGTTCTACCGCCATCATCAGATGATCGACGCCGATACAGTGGATAACCATCATTACCAGTGATGGTCTCATCAGTAGAATTTCGTGGATAACGCTTGGAACACAAACAAAAACAAACAATAACAAAAACATGCCAACATTTCCATCAACAATTGCCTTCATCACCGTATCGTACACTTCTTTTTGTTGGGGATTCAACAAAGGTGCATTCGTTCGAACCAATTGGCTTAATGCATTTATGTCGTATTCACGTTCATGCTGCAATTCTCGTTCGAAAGCGTCGTTTATTCCACGAGTTGCATGCATGCAGCCCGTTGTCCCTAGGTTTTTTGTAGATGAAAGATGTT
Source organism: Volucella zonaria (assembly GCA_963966105.1). NCBI lineage: Eukaryota > Metazoa > Arthropoda > Insecta > Diptera > Syrphidae > Volucella > Volucella zonaria. The sequence continues at coordinate 198,286,423 of OZ014532.1, read as the reverse complement.
AGCCGGTCTTTCCAGTGCAGGCCAGTACACGGCTATGCCATAATTGGGGTTTGGTCTTACGTCCGTCCGTCCAAGCGGCCGTTCCAGTGCATGACTTTGGGCTGAAGATCCTACCTTGAGCTTGCAGTCTTTTTGCACGAGTTTAAGTCGACAAGAGCATTTTCGTTGTGCTCTGAATCATTTACTTTTCGCCCATGTATCTGGCACACCTGGGGAAATTTATAGGGAACACATTTAAATTGGATGGGATGATGCCAGGATCTTGATTTTTATTGTGAGGAGGTCTAGTGTCACTGTGGTGGGATTTACGCTGAGGGCACAGCTATATACGTGCCAAACTTTTAATTGTTTTTTATGAGAAAAAGAAGATAATTCCTTTGTTTGGTCACAAAAGATTTGTCATCCACAACAGGCAATAACATACCATAAGTTGGTTCAAGATGTTCTGGCCGAACCGGACCAACTGTCACTTGACGATTATAGAAAAGGAAAACTTAAATCATCCTTCCACGTTACATCTCTACACGACATCACTCATTTTTCCATTGAAATGCGTATAATTTATGATGACATTCTCTCTACCGGAATTGGTAGGGCGCTGTTGGGTGGTAAAAGAGATCCTTTAATGCACCTCGTATTACCCCATATAACCAGAAATTCATGTTTTCAGACAAAAATCTATAAGGACGAACCGATATAGTCCATAGTGTTTCCCTGCTGCAGAGGGAGCTGTATTTCTCATTTTATCGCGCCATTCATCCAACGGCTGAGCCCAACCTTACTCGGCCCGACCCTCACACTACGTGTGTCAAGTAATACATTATTACACATCACGTGACGTCGTATTAAACTCATACTGGGATGCTGTATGTTGTTGTCACCGTTGTTCGGCGCGGTATAAATATTCTATATGCAACATGTAGTGGATATCCCCAGAAAGGATGTTTTTTGTTCGCCACCATGGTTGTTACTGTAATCCCCACCGAATGGAGATAGAAATGTCACAGGAAAATTGCTTGTGTGTGGAATATCCGTTTTAATGTGTTCAGGGAATCCTACATAGAGCTCTTCAGCGTTCGGTCTCTAGCTTCCCGAGGACGGATGATTGAGTAGTGCAGAAAGAAGATGATACCTTTTAGAGATAGAGAAAAAGCGTTAATTCGTGAACGTTCATATGTACTTACATACTGTTGGTTGTGTATGCATGTATGTCTGTACATACACATATGCATGTGTACTTAGACTTAACGTTAATGCGAGACTGCCGAAAAAAAGGACTCATTTCACAGTGCGAATAGTAACATTTTAGAAAAGAAGTGGAGCACGACTTGAATTATGCTCTTGAATAAAAATTTACTTCGAACGTACTCGTACGTATTCGCATCATAGGCTTAGGCCTGGATAAACGTGGTTTCAAGAAACGGTGTCTTCTGAATATAAACATACAAATAAATGAATAAGAGACACACATTAAGGTGTAAATAAAAAAATACATTAGAGGTTGCAAGGTTGCAAGACAGTCATTTCGAGAGACGAAACATCATTTTACGGATTATTCCACATCGTTAGGCACTAATCACTTATTTGAGATGAAATGAAAAAAACACTGCGCAAAGAAAAAGGCACCCTGTTTTTCTGTTATTTTCTTTTATTTTCTTTCGGGGCATTCAGACATAGAGCTAAAACTCCTTGTGAGTTCCTTTTAGGATCAGAAAATAATGACGTTTTAACGGAAGAGGTTAGTTTGATACTAACTTTCTGAGGTGGATCTAGGCCTCAACTTACATGCCTTTCTAGCCATCCCTGCTGCTTACTATTGTAGCTGCTTCGAATTTAAGATGCCAAGTTGGTTGAGGTCTGTTTCTACGTTCACGGGCTGCTTTGCTGTATGATAGGTCGCTGGCGTCCAGCCAGTCCAGCTCTACTGGGATCGAAGCCGATGAATTTAGAAGTTTTTAGCTGACTCTATGTCGCCGTACAGTTGTAGGAGTTCTTAGTTAAATCCATAACGTCAATCGAAGGATCAAGTGCATCCTCCTTAAGAAAACAAAATTTTTCATTCCACCTATAATTTTAAAATTACCTCAAAATGTAATTTCCTTCATTGAAACTCAAAAGGCATGCAGCCTTAGCAGGATCAGATGATTTTGCCCTGTTCAATGAAAGTTGTCAGATAATCCGGTTCAAAAAGAAATATGGGCCCTCGAGCTCGAAAGGAAAGCAACTAAATCACTTAAAGGCAAAAACATCACGGAAATTTTATTTCAAAAACAACTGCTCCGAAATAAAGTGGCCTGTGAAGAAATGTATGTTCCCCCATGTAGCATCTATAAAAGTCGTTTGAATAGACGACAAGCATTGTTGCATGTTTGCTTGTGATGACTGTTGAGAGAGATCAAAATTTTTAGAGCATTTCAGATCCTGTTTCGGCCAAACCTATTTTGTCTCTAGAGATGTTGAGCCAATTGTCAACCTAAGATCTTTTTTTTTTGAATATACAAACAGGGTATCCCTGCTTAGCAGTGTAATCCTTTATGGGCATACCACCTTGATTTCCGGAATTTATTCATAAAAATAAAAATACAAGTTTATTCATCTAAATCTATACTGCCAAAGTAATCCCATCGACTGCAACACACTTATGCCAGTGTTTGATCCAATCCTCGAAACATTTTTTATATTCGGTTTTCGGTATGTCCTTCAGTGCGATTTTTCCATTACTTCCTCTCGGCTGCTGAAACGCGTTCCGCATAGTGGTTTTTTAACTCGATTGAACATAAAGAAGTCACAGGGAGCCAAATCAGGTGAATTCGGTGGCTGTTGGATGGTATTTGTTGCATTTTTCGTCAAAAAATTACGAATAATGATGGCACTGTGCGACCGTGACGGTGCGTTATCATGGTGCAAAATCCACGAGTTTTCTGCCCACAATTCTGGTCTCTTTCGGCGAAATGCTTCACGTAAACGTCTCATAACGCCCAAATAATACTCTTTTACTGTCTGGCCTTCTGGCGAAAATTCATGATGCACTACATCGTTGTAATCCGTGAAAACCGTGAGCATTGCCTTCTTTTTTGACCGAAAACGACGTGTTTCACCCAGTTTGGAGTTGATTATCCTGCTTTTTAGCATAAGACAGATCAGTTCCCCAAGTGAGTCATCTACCTGCAGAGTTGACAGCGCAGTCGTGATTGCGGATGTGTTGACGTTGTTGAAGGCACCCTCCATATCCAGGAAAGCAACCATTGTGTACTCTTTATATTGTAGAGATCGTTCGATGTGGCTAGTCAGTGAATCCAGAGCCGTTTCCACCGACTTTCCTTTACAGTAGGCATGTTGAGCCGTTGACAGAAGTCTAGGGTCAATTTTAGCTCGTATATGGATATCAATCAGTCGCTCTAGAGTTTTCAGAAGGAAAGATGATAGACTTATAGGTCTGAGGTCCTTTGGGACGACATGAGAACATTTTCCGGCTTTGGGGATGAACACTACATTGACTTCTCTCCATGACAGTGGAATGTGGATGAGTTCTACACAGCTCCTCATAATATTTTCTAGCGCAGACAGAATAATATCTGAGGATCTCTGTAGCTCGGCAGGTATTATACCGTCCGGACCAGCAGACTTGTATGGTTTGAAGCTATGCAGCGCCCAGAGCAGTTTGTCTCTTGTGATCAGACCCTGGATTTTGGACCCGGTTGCAGTAGACCGGGCATCATAGGATTTGTGGAGAGGATTTTTCTTAGCCGTGATGCCTCGGAGGTTTCCGTGATTTTGTCGCAGAAGGACCTCCAGGATTGTCGCTTTGCCTTCCTCAGTTCTTTTTTGTATAATTTGAGGGATTCTTTGTATGAGTTCCAGTCAGTCACTTTCCTTGTGTTCTTTGCCAAGTTGAAAAGTTTTCTGCAAGTGTTTCTGAGCAGTCCCAGTGCTGCTGTCCACCAATGTGGCTTTTTCTTGCCTCTAGGTTGAATAAGAGGGCAGGAAGCGGCCATAGCCTGATTGAGAGCCAGAGTGAAATCCCTGACCTTCATGTCAAGCTCATTGGTGTCACGCGGGGGACTTGATAGTTCAGACGATAGCGTTTCTGACAGTATTCCTTTGTATTTTGGCCAATCAGTTTTCCGGAAGTTCCGGAATGATGGTTGACTAGGAGGAGCATCATTCAGGCTGAATTGGATGTATCTGTGGTCTGAAAAAGAGTGTTCAGACGATACCATCCAGTTCATTAGCATTTGAGTAATGCTGTCGGAGACAAGAGTTATATCTAATACTTCCTGTCGGTTACTGGTTATAAAAGTGGGCTCATTGCCAATATTGCAAATGCAGAGGTTAGTACTTATAATATAATCAAAAAGTGATACACCTCTGTTATTGATGTCGGTGCTGCCCCATACCATGTGATGCGCGTTAGCGTCGCATCCGATGATGAGGTCAGTTTTTTGTCTTCCAGCCTCCAGTACCACCCTTTCTAGGTTATCACCAGGGAGAGGGCCCACATGATCGTGGCCAAGGCATGCCGATGCTAGCCAGTAGGAGCCTTTGGCAGTCTCTAGTCTGGCAACGGTTGTGTCGGGGTCGCTGAGATTAGGGAGTAGAAATACATTAAGGCTACTTTTCACTAATATACAAGTTCTGATCTTACCTTTGTTTCTTGTTTAGAGCGGAACGTATGCGGGTGTCCTAAGTCCACGAACCATGCCTTCTACAATCCATGGTTCCTGGATTAGGATAATGTCTTCTGCGTTTTTTGAAAGACGCAGAATGAGTGCGGCCGAAGCCTTTTTTGAGTGATGGAGATTAATCTGGAGAAACCGTATCATTGCTACAGTTTTCCGGAGTAGTTGCCACCACGGTGTTGCTAAGATCCTCCGATTCTGAAGATGTGTCCAAGAGCTCATCATCTTCCTCTGATCGTATAGGACCTCGTTTTGTTTCGTCATCTGTTCCCATTTCCGACGGGGTGTCAGATAGGGAAATCGACGGCTTGCTTGTCACCTCGGATAGATTGGAGTCGTCGCTATCCATTACTGGAAAAGATATTGACGCTCCAGGATCTGAGGTTATGTTTATTGGTGTCTCCGTTAAAGGAGGAGGAAGTTGCTTATCAGCATCCAGTTCATCCTTTTTGTAGACCCTTAAATGAATTGACTCGAATCCGAACCGAATCATACCTTTTGTCTGCGCTAGAGGATTAAGGGATTCTTTGTTGATCACGATCAGCGCGCATCTATAAGAACCCCTTAGTTCCTCCAGTTTCGCCACTTTCCAGGCATGAGTCGGAAGGGAAGGGTTACTGAGCCTAATGATCTCCAGAATGCTTTCTGGGGAGGAGGGTTCTGCTGGGATCCAGGTGCGAGTTCGAGGTCTACTAGGGATGTCCTCGTTAGATACTCGTACAACCTCGAGTTTTGCATCTGGCCAGATCTCTCCTAAGCCACCTATGGCTTTTGTGAAGAGATCGAGAGATCTCTGATCTGCACATGCGATGAGCTTGAAGTGGCCTTGATGCCAGCTAGCGTCGCTTGTGATAGGAGGTGGTCCGGGGTTTACCGCGATTTAGGACTTCACTGAAAGACCTCAGAGATGTGTTGTTGGATAGCCCAGGAGTTTTTATGTTGTGGGTTTTAGGCCTCTTGGAAACCGGCACGGTTTCCTCCAACGATCTCTGGCGCTTGGAGGAGTCTTTAAGTGTTTTGGGAGCAGTGGAAGCAGTGGGCAATCCGTCTTTTAGGATGCTGTTAGCCCACTCAATCTTGCTCCTTATATCCGCACTTCTCTCAACCTCCGGAATGGATCCGAAGGTTTTGATGATGCGTGAAGCATTTCGCCATCTTACGTAGAGCGCCTTAGATGGAGCTTGCCGACGCGGCTGAGCTCCAGATTCCTCCTTGGGAGGAGGAGTTTTGGTAGCAGCGACAAGTCCGTGGCCTGCCACAAATTTGCTGCTGCTAGGGGTGGAGGAAGTTGCAGGACTATGGCTTGCCACAGTCCTACCACATCCTGAAGGTTTCTTTTTAGGCTCGTTGCTATTGCCTTTAGAGGATGGTGCACCATGGCCTGCCACAGATTTACCTCCTCTCGACAATGCAGGAGCCTTGCCGGTAGTCGGTGCAGTCACCGTTCTACCGCCCGGTATTAGAGGAGTACCGACCTCGGGTTCTGTTTTGCTTGTTTTGTTTTGTTTGTCCATAATGTGGTCCCACGAGTAGCGGAGAAAGGGTTGTCCATCTGTACAGAAATCCGCCATATACAGATAAGGCTAGCTAATCCGGAGGTCGCCAGGTATCCGGATACTCCGTTTGCGACTGAGCTATTTTTGGAGAAGCTGGGCCCTCAGCCAGGTTGATCTTCGGCACGGGTCGGCACACCTTGATCCAGCCCAGTGGAAAAGGAATAGTTGGATGGTTGGATGGGACGGGGGGGGGGGAGGGAGGAGCATCCTTTGGTTTCAGGACTCGTCTGGAGAATTTCTCGAGATTCATTGACCCCACTCAGCCTCTACAACTCGGCAAGTTCGATGCTCGTGGTAGAGGACGGACATTTCTTTTATGAGTACTTCATCAATGTTTTCGTCGGTTTTCGATGTCGATTGTCTGCCACTGCGTTCATCATCTTCGATTGACTCACCACCACTTCTGAACCGCTCGTGCCACTGGCAAATGACCGTTTTCTTTAGAGAATCGTTGCCGAAACACGTTTCCAACATTCACGCACCATTAAATCCGTTTTTTAAGCAAAATCTAATACTCGAACAAGTTTGTTGTTGCAAATTGCACCCAAAGTATTTAAAACTTGTATGCATTACTAAATTATTTTTCCAAAATGTCCAAAACTGTTTTTGTACCTGTACTAGTTTAGAAATTATAGCGTTTAAAGTGGTTACACCTTCAAATATAGGTCACCCACTTTGATAGGCTATAACTTGAAATGGAGTGAGAATAGACCCCCCCCCCCCTGCCCCCTGCCTAACAATTTCTTGTTAGGAGGAACTTCGGGAATATGCCCTTTAAGGATTATACTGCTAAACTGGGACACCCTGTATATATATCTTCAAAGTAAGTTTACGTTCAGCGATCTGTGTACTTGAGTTACATTTTTCGGGTAGACGAAGTAATGAATTTACATGTTTGGCGAACTCATCAGCCTAACCCTTCAGCCAACTCATTAGAATTGACCAAAACTCGGGCACCAAACAAAGGAGAATGTCGAACTGCTCCGTCATTTCCGTAACAGATGAACGGAGGATGGTGTAGTCTTAAGTACATAGGGTTACAGTTGACCAATGGCCTTACCTGATTCATCGTTAGCTTTCCTTTTTTCGAGTGAAGCCGGGTGATACAGAATATCCAGCGCTGTGGAGGGAGTAGTTTAAAGTGCTTACTAGCATACAACTAAGTGGTCGTTATATTCTACTCAGCTGATCAGGGTTTAGCGCTTTATCAAAAGTTGACGACTTTCCGGCACATTAACGAGCGCCTCCTAACAATCCGTATTAAGGCTAAATTTGTTAACATTGGTCTTGTATGCGCATACGCTCCCACAGAGGAGAAAGATAAAGACACGAAAGATGGTTTCTACGAACTCTTGGACAAGACTTACGACCAGTGCCCTAGCTGTGACATTAGAATTGTCGTCGGCATCTTTGGTAGTACTGGCGGAAAGTATAGCCTGGACGACACCACCTCCGATAACGAACTCAGGCTAATCGACTTAGCCACGTGGCGAAACTTTATCGTAGCTAGCAAGCGATTGCGATCGGCGCAAGGCACTCCTCCAGTATTATGGATAGTTCGAGGGGCTAACATCGACTCGGGCCATTACCTTGTTGTAGCTAAGTTAAGCTAATACTGTGAGGAAGTTCGACTTCGGACGGCTACAATCGCAAGAGATCGCCAAAGCCTTTTCCGATCAAGTATCCCTTATTGTCTTAAGTTGTCCTTGCTGTCAGCATTCTGATGAGCTGTGTTTCACTAGGCCACAACGACAAAACCCTTGATTTGACGACGAGTACCGGCAAGCACATACAGCTGAGCAAATTACATACAAAGCGGACAAGTAGGGAAGGACTAGATCTGCTCTACGATCAGAAGAGGAAAGGCGAACATCCGCTTTTCAGAAGGAAAAAAAAGATCATGTGAAACACGCGGTCGGGGAAAGTGAGTGATACTACTGTGAGAATGAGATTCGGAAATTTTCCAAAAAGTAAAAAAAAAAACTTGCCACGGACACAGAGCCTGTAGAGTCGAACAAGGGAACAGAGTCGCACTCGATGGTGAGGTTTTGGAAATAGTGTTTCTGTAGACTATATAACCAAATACCGCTGTCTGGCAGAATGAACCTTTCAACCTGGACGATGTAGACCGCCAACCCGATCTGAATGGAGTGAGGATAGCCATATCCAAGCTTAAGTCCAACAAAGCTACTGGATCGCTGGATCGGAGGGCCTGGCTGCCGAGCTCTTCAAAGCGGTAGGGGATGACTTAGTTCGTACACCAACTCATCTCTAAAATATGGCCGGACGAAAGTATGCCCGACGAGTGGAACTTCAGATTCTCAAGAAAGGAAACGCATTAAGCTGCGCCAACTATCATGAGTCATATTAACATCGCCCAAAACGTCCAATGTGAAGCGTTGACTGACAGAAGTCGTTTGTCAACAACCTGATTCGTCCATATCAGTGTGGCCTGATGCCAGTGAAGCCCACCATCGACCAAATACTCACATCACGGCAAATCTTGGAAAAAATCCATGAGCTCCAAATCGATACACACCACATATCCATCGATTTTAAGGCCGCTTGTGACAGTATCTGTGAAGACAAGCTATACAGATCAATGTCTAGTTTTGGCATCCCTGCAGAATGACGACTGAGAACGCTCGCTGCTTCCTCAAGGTCTTTAAGGCATTAACCGATCCCTTTGATGTCAAAAAAGTTTTTAGACAAGGCGACGCGCTGTCATGCGATGTATTTTAAATCATTCTTGAAAGAAAAGCGCAAAACTCATGCGCCAACACCAGAGATACAGCGTGATGTTAGTGGCATATTGGTGGATATTGAGATGGACGCGGTGTATATGGATTTAACGGTTAATTAGGGCAACACCAACATAAAAACATCGACATCTCGACGTCCTGTCCTCGACAAATATGGTATAATTTTGAGATATTTAGGGACTTTGTCTACTATCAATTGAAACAACGCCACCAGTGCTGAGATCAGAGCAGCCAATCGCTGCATCTTTGGGTTAAGAAAGCAGTTGACTAGCAAAGCCCGCTCTCGAACGACAAAAATGATCCTGTCCTTAATAATGGTAGTTCTGCTCTATGGACTTTATCAAAAATGGATGAGGATGCTTATGGCTGCTTTGAGATGAAAATCCATCGGGTAATTTTCGGTCCCGGCATTGACAGTAAGTGGAGGAGGAGATACAACGACGAACTGTACGGGCTGTACAGCGATATTAACTTAACCAGAAGAGTGAAGATTCAACGAGTGAGGTGAGTGGGTCGTGTAGAGCAGATGGAAACCAGCGCTCTGCCACCGCGGGACAGCGTAGAAGAAAAAGATCGCGACTCAGGTAGCGCACGCAGGTAGAAGCAGACCTCAACCAACTAACAGTGTGAAACTGGAGACAGCTAGCTAAAAATCGAGCTGGATGGAGACCTTTTGTGGTTGAGGTCCAAGTTCATCCCGGCGCCACCTTAAGTCAGGTTTAAATTTAAAATGCAATCAAAAAGCATCTCATCCCACTGGTGAATATCAGTTTTACCCCGTACGGTGTTATGAGCATTAGATTACATCCAGTGATGGGAGCAGACCGTGCTTCTCTGATCCTACTATCACCGTATAAAGGCTATCACAAAGGGAGGACATCACATGCTGAATCTAGCTAGTATGTATGTGCCCTTTGCAGTTTCCAGGTCTGCTAGAAATAAATCGGTCGCTGAAATTAGGGAGTAAATATACTGATCACTATTATGCAAAATCCAGGACTTATCTCATCTGAAACACACAGTGTATGATCTTGATACAGCATAGGGGATGGAAGTCCTATACCGAAGATGCAGATAGTCCTATCGCAGCTGCTGGAGTTCGGGTTTTGTTTAGCTAGTTTATCGGTGATCTTATTTTCCGCGAATTATTTTCACCTGTAACGTTCCAGAAGATACTGGAGTTGTGATAGAGTGCCATTTTTTTTTTAACCGCTACTTTTCCTAACCGCAGTCAACATATGCAACAGAACTGCTCTTCGCAAGCAAAATATCCTTTAATCCACAAAATTATGATTCAACTACAATACAATACAAAGGACCCTCAATGTCGATAGAAATGTCTGGCGCTTTTTCTGATCTGTCGAGTGCAGACATCTTTTTCGATTTTCGGTCAATTACCCTCAAAATGTAGGCCATTGCTAGAGTTGGTGGTAGCAATTCTATATCTTTTTGCAGCATGGTTACTATGCAAGAGAAGGTACTCACAGAAATCAAACAAATGTTGGGACTCGGGGCATTTTTTGTAGTTCTGCGTTCTGCCGCAAGGATCGTATACAGGCACCATTCCCGGGGCAGTAAGCCGGTAAAAAATTTCCGATCGACTTGTGTGAATTTTTTAGTGACAATATTAGCGCAATTTCTGGCTCGGAAAAACTGGTACAGAAACTCTTGAAATATTAACATACTCGCAAAAACGCCCTACAAGGACGATGCTATTGGGGAAACTCAAGTGTTTTAAGAGAGGTAAAATGTCAATTTATGACAAACCTCTCACTAGTAGTCCCTCCACACCGATAAAAATTTTGAAAAAATTCGGTAGATCATCCTTGAAGATCGATGAAGGACCATTGAATAAGTTGTGAACCTGTATGGAGCAACTCGGAGTTTTGTTAAGTGAGCATAGCTGGCTGTGCTTTAAAAGAAGAGTTCCAAAATTATCCAAACTGGTTTTATTTTTAACGTCATCATGGCGCTACGGTAACGACCCCGAAATTTCGCTTCGCTCCAAAAAACTTGCCAAATGAAATCAAACCTCAAAACAATGCTGGTTTATTTTTTCGAGGTGAGAAGAGTCGTCCATTCAGAGTTTGTTCCACAGGATCAGACAGTTAGCCAGGCTTCCTACCTGGAAGTTTGAGGAATTTGCGATGAGATTACGGCGGAAGAGGTTTGATTTGTGGCAGTTGTGGTTTTGCCACCACGATAATGCCCTTGCTGGTGAGCCGTAGAAAATCAACTGTCAAATGTGTAGTCCTCTCTATAAGACAATTTTTGACCAAAAATAACATGAACCCTGTGCCCCATCCCACGTATCCACGTGATCTTGTCTACTGTGACTTTTTTTCTAATTTCCATGAATGAAAGAGTTTGGCTAAGGGTGCTGAGGTGAAGAAAAAAAACGACGGGAGTGTCGTCGAGCATCACAGAACACGCATTTAAAATCTTTTTAAACATTGGAGTGAAAGACTAGATAAATGTAGTAGTGACAGTGGACAAAGAATATTGGAGGGGGTTGAAGGTTTTTTGTTTAAAAATTAAATAAATACGTTTCTTTTGGCTACCCCTTGTATACGACGTTGACGACTGAAAGCCTTCAAAAGATTTGCTACCGCATATTGTACGAGTATTATTCAGTTCAATCTCTGTTTCAATAATACGAACTGGTTATGATGTGATTACATAGGAGGTGGCCTCGGGAATGCAATTTAATTTGCTAAAAATCACATCTCCGCAAGGAAATTATCCACTGCTGCTTTATTTAGGGAAGTCCTAAACTGGATAGGAATCCGACCTCTAACGCTGTCTGACTCCATCCCAAGAATCGTATCCTCATACTGAAATAGTTTTTACCGACGATTTCAATATACATACACAATTCTGGGTGGCTTCGACCTCTTGGACAGACGGCATCCGAAAGACGGTGTGTTGAGATCTTTGCTGCGGAAAATATCTTGACCCAGCTGTAAATGAGCCCACGCGAATACCAGACATTGATCTACATACCGCCAATAACCTGGACTTGGTTTTCATTTCTCAAACTGATAAGTATAAGGTCGATGTGTCATCCCCTCTAGGCTGGTCGGACCACTGTGCCATATAAGCTACTTTCTCGTATACTGACGACACCGTTAGAGAGAATATTCCTAAAAGAACCGTATGGCAATAGGAAAAAGCCCATTGAAGCGGACATAACAGCTTCCTTAAGGATTTTAACTGGTGGTTATGTTACCGCGGTAACGACGCGGATGCCGCTGCTGATATGATCCCAGACACTATTCTCTTTATAAGAATAGATGAGATCCTTTATCTTTTATCGGATGAAGATCAGAAAACCAAAATTTCTTGGGTAATTTTCAGGGCTAGATAAATATTTTTCCCCTCCTACAAGACCAAACCTGCATGCCTTTCATAAGCGCGTGACATTTCAATATGACCAAAAATTGAGGCAACAAATATTACAATACTACAGATTGTGCTTTGTCTCGGCCTATACTTGAGTGTGTCGAATCTTCAATTGGACAAATTCACTTTCGCATTCGTGTACGAGTAGTAGCAAGAGTACTTGAAGAACTTAACATACACAAATCCACAGCCCATCCCAAAAAAGACGAATCTTCTTCTCTCACCACATACAGACCCATTGCACTTTCGTGCCGTTCTTCCAAGGTTATGGAAAAGCTGATAAACCGTCAGCTCATGAAATGCTGTCAGCTGTCGTTAAAGCGAAATTTAAATAGCCAGCTATTATCCATGAATAGCGTGATATGTGTGTTAGAATGACCATATATTTGTCAAATGCTGTGAAACGTCTAGGTTTCCTCAAGCTGTATAAAAAATACTTTTCCCCCTCTGATCTGGTCTCAATATACTTGTATAAGGCGTTTGTCTGCCTAAAACTGGAGCACAATCTGGTCAGGTGCCCCTATGACCTCTTTGCACTTGCTAGATAAGATCCAAAATCGTGCAGTAAAACTCATAGTTTATGTTAATATTACACAGTCAATGGACACCCTCGAACACTGACAAAATGTCTCGGGTCTCAGCTTTTTCTATCGTTATTTCCACCACCAGTGCTCAATAGAAGTCGCCAATCGCCAAACCTTCAAACGTAACATTCTTGCTATGAATGTTCATCAGTTTACCTTCAAACCCATTTTCGGACGCACGTTGAAACATCACAGTTTTTTTCCACGCCGTACAACTGCCTTATGGAACGCCCTACTGGGCTCATTGTAACCTTCAAACATTCAAAACCAGCGTACATCGGTATTTCATTTTCTTTCCTTCTTCCGCACTGTTTGCAAACATTTTAACGATACTACATCCCGCTTGAGCGCGCGCTAATTACATATGGTATACGAGTATATTAAAAAAAACAAAGTTTCAAGAAATACCGTCAAACACAAGGCATTTTCAACGCTCATTTATTTATATCAGTGAAATTTATATGCCAAAAGTGTGCAATAATTTAAATTTAAATTTAAAAATGTAATGAACTCTACGCCAAGCATCCTAGGCACCCGAGTACAAAGGTGCAAGGCCAGATGAAATATGAGTCGCAGAGTTGTCCTTTGCTTTGTTTTATCTTCGCGCCGCGACACGGCAACGTATAAAATTTTTTCTAATTTCCAGCCTAAAGGTATGCAAATTCTGTTTTGAAATATTGTACATAATAATGTCAGTTTTGCTGGTTGTTTCCAATTTGTTTTGTCCTTCGTTTATTTCTTAAATTGTAATTGTTTGCAACATTAGAAACGGTTTAAAATAATAAGTATTAGATTGTTCAATAACAATACATGTGAAAATGCAATTAGTTTACTAAATGAAGGCCGGAAATGACTTGATTTAGGGGGCTGTTCGAACAACTTTAAACGCTTGTAACTCGGTTAAGAATACACTCCACGAAATTAATATAGAGGCACTGACAACTGCAGTAAAATTGTAAGTAAGCAGCAGGAATTTTAGAGCTAATCATTGGTAGATTTCGAATTTATAAGGGGAATAATTATTGCATTTTTTTGTTTATAATTTGCGCTCTCTCAAGGGATTTTAGTACCTCAAGGAGGATAGAAAGAGAGGTACCGCTGAGCGCTGGTTTTAAATATTTGAAGGCTATACTGATTAGGAAATATAGAGCTAGGCAGGGCATTCCACAAGCGAGTTGTACGCTTAGGAACGAATCACGATATTTCATAGTACGTCCAAAAGTGGGCTTGAGGGTATACTGATGAGCATTCATAGCGAGACGGGTGTTGCGGTTAAAGGTTTGAAGGGGCGGAATGCTACTGGTAATTTCGGTGGAGCACTGGTGGTGAAAATAGCGATACAACAAGGTGAGACAGGAGACATTACATCTGTGTTCGAGGGCGTTGAATGACTGTAAAACTCACCTATGAGCATTGTACTAAAATTTCGGGCGGATAAACGCTTTATATAACCTAGACATTTCGCAGCACTTTTGACGACATCGAATATGTGGTGATTCCAACGTAAGTTTTCATTCACACACATACCGAGAATGGAAAATTTGTCGGTTTTGACGATGCAAGTGCCATCCATGGATAATGGCTGGGTGTTTAAATTTCGCTTTAACGACAGCAGACAGCATTGTGTTTTGGAATCATTAAATTCTACTCTATTAGTGGTTCCCCAATTAGTTATGCTGGTAATATCAGAATTTAATGAGCTTAACATAAGCTGCCGTTCACGTTCTACAGCCGAGGAGCAGGGAATATGAAAAGCAGAGAGTACTGTCGTCAGCAAAGGAGTATATTGGATTAGAGGTAGCAGACAAAAGATCGTTGATGAAAATTAAAAAGAGGTCCGGAGACAGAATGGAGCCCTGGGGCACACCAACATTTATTTTGTGAATATCAGACTTGAAATCATCCAAGACAACTTGAATTGAACGTTCCGATTTCGAATCCATTGAAGAAGAAAGTCATCGATCCCAAAAGCACGCATTTTCGACAAAAGAGCCTGATGCCAAGCTCTGTCAAATGCCTTCGAAATATCAAGTGCAACTATCTTGCTTTCGCCAGATAGATATACGCTTTGGTTCCACTTTTCGGTGAGACATGCCATTAGATCACTAATGGACCAGTTGCTACAAAAACCATATTGTCGGTCATTGAGAAGTTTTCGTGTTTGGAGATATTTCATGAGCTGACAGTTTATCAGCGTTTCCATGACCTTGGAAAGAAAGGACATAAGTGCAATGGGTCTGTAGGAGGAGAGAGAAGAAGATTCGCCTTGTTTAGGGACGAGCTGGACAAATGCTGTTTTCCATCTGCTCGGAAAGAGTCCTAAAGAGTAGGATTGATGAAAAAGCTTAGGCAGTGGTTTTGCCAGCGTGGAAGAACACCTCTTCAGAAGGAGGGGAATTATACCATTTGGACCAGCGGATCTATGCATGATGAGATCTTTGAGAACTTTTTCTACTACACGAGTGCGAAAGTGGATTTGTCCCATTGAACACTCGATCCACTCAAGTGCAGGCGGAGACAAAGAACAATCTGGGAGTATTGAGCTCGGCGCAAAGTGTGCAGCAAGCTGATTATCCTTGTCCAAATAGCTGACAGCTGGAATGTTATTGTAAATGAGCGTTGGGATGGAGGATGAGGCAGAATTTCTAATATTTTTGACGAACTTTTGTGACATTGTAGTATTTTTATCCTCTAATTAAAGTTGTATAATTGGACATAATGGAACGTGGAAGGTGCCTTACGGGAAAGGAAAAAAACCAAAACCATGTTTAACAAAACAAAAAAAAATATAAAAAATTACTAGTTACTCGGATATCGCCCAGATTTTTATAGGTGGTTGATCGTTATACAAATTAAGAGCAGCAGTATGGACAGGCACGGAAAGTTGTTCCAAAAGACACGACGATCCAGGGAAATTAAAATCTTGAGAAAGCACAAAAAAGGATCTGTTTGCGTCGAAAATTAAAATGAAGTTGGATTGACATTGGAGCTCGTTGTTTCTGAAAAATATCTTACTTCAGTCGGCTCTAATCGTAATTCTTACCGAAAAAAAAACTGAAAAAGCCTGCGCTGATTTCCGGACATATGCGCAATCGATTTTAGTTTGCCAGGGATCATATTATGTCTGGGACCACTGAATGGAGAAGGGCTATTTTCAGTAATAAGAAAGGTTTAATTCTGGTGCGCCAGATGGTTGTCACTGTTATTGGCAATATTTACAAAACAAATCCAATGTCAGAATGATTCGAAACCCTGGAGGAGGCAATGTTATGATTTGGAGGCAATGTTATGTTCCACAAACAGTGACTTCGCAAACATACTTAAGAATGCTAGAGTATGCTCTGGATGAATTCCGGATGTCGTCAGCGGCCGTGGATTTATTTTCCAGCAGAATGATGCCGTTGATGCACACCTGATTACGACTGTCAGTTGAGATCATCAGATCTGAACGAAGTCAACAATTTACGGCAACGAATGTTGTAAAATTTGTATGAAAATGGAGGGTAGTACAACACAGTTAACAACATTAAAAAATGTATAGTATGCATGGTGTTTGAATAGCTTGCACATGCATTATCTTCAAAACCTTACAACTTCAATGCCAAGCTAAAAATTGTAAGTCTTACCATATATGGTATACGCAATAAAGGAGGAAATACATATGATTTAAATATTAAATATGTATAAATATGTGTAAATATATAAGTGTTATTAAACATTGATATACGTAAAATAAAACATTTTTAAATATAATATCCGTTTAAATGCGATACTTCTATCTAGATGTCGCAAATTTTTTAGTTTGCATCCTATATACCCTTCGCAACAATTCTTATAGGACACGTTCTTTCAAACTCGAATTAGACTATCACATTCTTTCTTCATAGTTTGTGACTTGACAGGATCTGCGCCATTCGGACAGTAAAAGCTGAGAGATGCCGCAAACCTGCTAGACCACAGATGAGCTTATCTTGGCCTCTGAATATACTCGTATATTCAAATCGTTGATCTGTTTGGTATGGTACTTTAATACAAGGGTATAACAAAGGCCCCTTTTCACTGCAATCAAATTGATCCATTGTGCCCTTTCTTCTATTAGTGCTTAATATTTCCAAAAATTGGATCAGCCCTTTCGAGATCGGCTTTAAATCCTCTCCATGGATTTATTTAGAAAAGGTGGGTTCAAAGTCCTAGCAATGTTCGCACGCCTTGAGATCTTATCGAACTATCAGTATAACACGTTTGTGAATCATCGATCAGCAATATGGGATTTACATTTAATTCGTCCATAGTAGGGAAATAGACCCTGTACCTCTTTGGTAGGCTAAGTGTGGGCCAGTTGGTCTAGTCTTTGAGATTTGACGAAGATGCCTTCTATTTTCTTTAGTATTGCCGGGTGATAAATCAGGCTACCATATTTAAAGCGGTTTGCGCGTTGTAGCGATGTATATAAAGCGAAGCCACAGATGTCTAATAACGCCTCCATTCCCGCAGTTGGGATCGTTCTCATAGCCCCTGTAATGCAGAGACACGCAAGCCATTATTTCATGGATTATGTTTTTTTTCTATTAAGTCGAGAAAATGATATCGGCTAAGTGGCTGCCTCCAGTATTGATGACCATTCGGGCCCAATTTGTGCCATTTTCCATCACTCTTGCTAGAACTTCCGGCGATAGGTCCTCGCATACTTGACGGATATTCTCTTTGAGAGCTTCAAGAGTCTTAGGCTTGTTGACATAGACTTGTGACTTCAAAAAACCCCACAAAAAGAAGTCTGGAACGGATAAATCAGATGATCTTACCGGCTAGTGCAAATCACCAAAACGAGAGATTAGGCGACCCGGAAATGCAGCCCTCAGAATTTCGGTTGTGGCTCGTACAGTATGCAGTATGCGTACAGTTGCTCCATCCTGTTGGAACTACATGTTCTTCAGGCCCAATTCATCCAATTGAGGAGGGAGAAAATCATTGAGTATGGCTCTGCAGCGCTCGCCGTCCACAGTGATCGTTTGGCCCGCTGCGATTTCGAAAAAATAAGACCCATGACGCCTCCAAGGTAAACAGCGCACCATGCATCAAGTTTGAACGGGTGTAATGGCTCTTCGTAGGTTATACGCGGATTTTCAGCGCCCCAGAAGTGATAATTTTGCTTATACCACAGAGATGAAAATAGGCCTCATTGCTCATGATGATTTTTGATGAAAAATTGTACTCCTCGTGGTCGAGATTGAGGATGGCTTGAACGCGGTCAACAGCTGATGTACTTTCGGCGCTTTGTTAGGGAACATCTTACAGTCTTCCACCAAAATTCTCTGTAAAGACCGTCGATTGATGCCCAATTGCGTGGCACGTTGTCTGCTCGATACTCTGGATTTCTTTACGAAATCTGATTTACCGAACATAAACTAATTATCAGGTCTAAAACTAAAATTATGTTTTTTTAGTTTATAACCTGCAACTGGTCCACATGTTGAGCTATATTTTCATGGATCTGATTGTCAACGATTTCAACTGTGAGATTGCACTCTTGTGTTTCAGCAGCTAATTCTTCTTCAACAACAGCTGTGATACTCTCAGCAGACCGGCTGTTCCAGGGTCGGCCAGATATGCTGTCCCATATTGTTCTAGGCGAGCGGCTAAACGTCGTTATGTTTGCCCAGTTGGTGTCGGGCGACCGGGCAATATGCGCCGAAATTCGACGAATTATTTCGCGTTCTTTAGGCGTATAGCGATTCATGTCGTGTTGACGTGCATTTTGTATCTCTTTACTTCACAAATGTCAAAGTATAATTTGCAAAAATTAAGAGTATCTTCCAATAGTATATAGGGTGACCCAGAATACTTTTAAAGACGACTTCAAGCTTTGCTAATCTCTATTTTGCTTATTTTAAAAGACATCTTCAAATTGAAAGCTATCGTGATAATACATGAGATCTCCTGAATACGGTAAAACGGAAGGAGTTCAAATTTAAGAATCAGCCTTAGACAAGTAAACAGACAGTTTAATTTAAGTACTTTATCTGGGGTGTTTTACATTCAGAAGACGTGCGTCGATTTCACCACACACCTTCCAGCTTCATTTTTTTCAAAATGTAATTGCAGACGTTTTGTCAGCGTTTGGAGTTTTCCTTCGCACTTTTTGGATTGAAATCTATGTGTTTTTGTGCAAATGATGATGTTGATGATTTTTTTTATTATTATTGTTACTTTCATAAGGAAGCAAAGTGCAAAGTGACTTCACAATCAAAAATTAGGAAGCGCAATGAAAATGGAACAAGCTTAGAAATTGGATATCTAAAGACTCAAACAAGATGTCAACGTTATTTAAACGCCGTTACAAAGGTTAGTATTTCTTCTAAAAATAAAGTCCTACACGAAGTTTCTACCGTTAGCAGTAACAGAGCAATTTCCGTTAACATGGAACAGGATACACCAAAGTAAGCCTTTTCTGAAATCCTCGATATATGCTGTCAACATTCGATTTTTTTCTTAGAATATACCCAGGAATCATTTCCTAAATTATCGAATTAGGGAATACCCTGTATATTAAAATTTAGAAGATTTGTACAGGTATTGTTTCAGATCAATCAGCAATTCTTCTATTTGACCAAATTTGCCTGGGTGGTGTTTCTGACCATGATATGTTGATTTGCACGTATGATATTAATTTTTCTCATATCAATAAGTCTACGACCTTTGAATTTAAAGATTTTATGTCTATTAACATCAATGCTCTGCAAGTTGCAGCACAAACAACCACTCCATGGTTTCTTTGTAGACAGAGCCCAGATCCAAATGAACAAATTAATCGTTTTCAGTTATGTGTTGCCCAACTCTATGAAGATTTCGTGCCTGTTAAGGCTGTTTTTGTTCGCAATAAGACCTTCCCTTGGTTTACTGCGGAAGTTTTAAATGCGCTAAAAATCAGGAATATGCTTTACAGGAAATGGAGGCGAAATCGTTCTTGTTTTAATTGGGTCGCTTATAAAAACGCTCGTAATACAGCCACTAGCATTGTGCGTGATTCGAAACGAAATTACTATTCCTCTAAACTTAGTATGTCTTTGCCCTCAAAGGAACTGTGGAGGAATCTTCGGCAAATTGGTGTTAGCAAAGGAGGGAATGATAACTGTTTATTAAATCCAAATGAGCTAAATGCACATTTTGTAGACAATGCAATGGCTGGTGGTATGTTTGATTTTCATCCGAACACCTTTACATCAGTGCAAAGGCAAGCCGATTTTGAGGTAACAACTGAGACTGATGTAATTTCAATTATTGCCTCCATTAAGTCAAATGCAATCGGTGAAGATGGTATACCAGTCAAATTTCTAAAAATAATTTTAACCAGTTTTGTAAGCCATATAACTCATATAATTAATTCATGTATTGTGACATCTACCTTTCCCCAGGTTTGGAAACATGCACGGGTTATTCCGATTGCCAAAAAATCGAACGCAAGTTCTGTCAACGATTTTAGGCCAATAAGCATTCTACCATGCCTATTAAAAGTATTTGAGAGAGTCTTATACCGCCAGATCAAATGCCACTTATCCTTCAACTCTCTATTGACTTCTTCTCGATCAGGCTTTCGAGAAGGGCATAGTTGTCAGTTGGCAATGGTGAAGATTTTGGATGATGTAAGGCAAGACTATGATAAAGGGCTCGTGACATTACTTTGCTTTCTCGATTTTTCAAAAGCATTTGACAAAGTGAATCACAAAATTCTTTTATAGAAGCTTAAACACCTTTTCGGGTTTAGTGAAAGAGCTGTTAAACTTTTGCAAAGCTACTTGTCGAACCGATTTCAAAGGGTCGTTGTTGGTGGAAGGATTTCCTCTGTTTTGCCCTTATTACAAGGTGTTCCTCAAGGTTCCATCCTTGGACCGATTTTATTTTCCATGTTTGTCAACGATTTGCCATTGGTATGTGTACATACTCGTATGCATATGTACGCAGATGACGTTCAATTATACATGTCTATGCCTATGAATCGGCTTGACGAATTAGTTTTTTGTTTAAACAGGGATTTGTCAGCGATTAATGGCTGGGCAGACAAACATGGGCTGCTGCTAAATCCTTCTAAGTGTCAGGTTCTACCAATTTCAAAAAGCAATTTCGAACTGAGTCTGGCGCCAAATATATGCATATCGGAATCGAAATTGGCAATAGTGGAGTCGGCTACTAGCCTTGGGTTCGTAATAAACCGCAATCTCTCCTGCAACAACCACATAAACTACGTCATTGGTCGCATTTATGGTTGTTTGCGTAGACTGTGGTTGGCTGCAAACTTCACACCCTTTGAAATTCGACGGAAGCTCGTCCAAGCCCTTATACTTCCCATAATAACATATGCCGATGTTGTTTTTAGTAGCATGGATTCGTTGTCGCGTAATAAGTTACAAGTAGCCTTCAATGATGTAGTTAGATACATTCATAGACTACGCAAATACGATCGGATATCGGTCTATGTGAAAGATTTATTGGGTTGCACTTTAGTACAATACATGTGTGCAAGAAATTGTATATTCTTACACAAAATTATAATGACAAAAACGCCAAATTATCTGTTTTGCAAGCTTGAGTTTTCTTCTTCTCGCAGAACACTTAATATAAACTTACCAAAATTTAAATATCTCAACTCATCAAGGTTCTTTTTCGTTCACGCCGTGAGGTTATGGAATTCTCTGCCCCTGAGTATCAAGGGCATTAGCAATGCCGCAAGCTTTAAAACTTCAATATTTAGGCATTTTTCTACTCAGCAACAATAAAGATTTATGTATATCTATCTCCTCTTTCTCTTATTCCTTTCTTTTCTATTCTTGTTGTTCTTTTTTTTTGTCTAATCGTTCACATAAATTATATTTTTAAAAATGCTAAGCTTACTTATTTCAGTAATCTTATGAATTATTTTAACTTTTGAAATCTTACATATCTTTAATTTAAAGATCTAATGTAATGGAATTAAGTTCTTATTTTAAATATCAAGCCTAAGTACTATAAGAGACCTATGTCTTAATGTACATACCATGTTGTCTAATAATAATAATAAAAAAAAAAAAAAAAAATATTGTACATAAAAAGTGATTGTCTTGCTATATTTCGAAAACACCAAGAATTAAGTTTACGTTTTTCGCTGAAGGCCAGGTTACATTATAATCTAAAGTAAATAAGATAAATTTAAATTTAGACCAAGAAATCAGAAATAAGAGTTCCTACGCTGTCGTAGTTAAATTGGAAGAGCCAATAGTTAAATATTTGGTGAACATTCCAAGTATTGATATTATTCTTAGCGACTGCGGAAGTATATTAAACAAATGAGAAGTTAAAACTGAGAAAAAATTACGATATGCAGTGGTACGAAAACTGGGTACAGATGCAAGTTCGAGGAGTTTGAAATTAAACGAAAGTTGCGGTTATCACATGCCATGAAGAACGTTTTCAAAACCTTAAAATAGCAGTAATGATGAGCTGGAAAAATGTTTAGATCGTAGAACAGGGATAACTACGATCGTTATGAGTTTTTTGTCAAATAATTAAAATAAATTCCTTCAAGATAAGAAGGGGCTGTATATTATTGTAATATACGACTCCCCTTGAAGCTTAAAATGAAAAATTCAATAATAAATTATTTTTAAAATTTTAGAAATAATCAAGCAAGTATTGAAAATGGCCTACGCACTCTATCAAAAAACATTTATTGCTGCAATATTAACTACTATAGTAAGTGGAAGACGAAAACCAGATATACACTTACAATTAGACAATTTGTGTTTTCGACACTCAGATGCATGAATTTGCTTCAAAATTGTGCGAAGGAGATAAGGTGAAGAACATTAATTTTGCTTTGGAGCTTATAACTAAATTATGTTCGGCAAATCAATGCCTTAATAAGTTTAAGTCCCAATTAATATCGCAAACCAGGTCTAGACAAACCGTAAGTGAAATCTAAATTATCGACAAAAGGAGTAAGTGAACCTCTGCAATTTACAGCAAACAATGAATTTATGTAGACCAAAAATAGTATTGGCCTCAAAACGTAGCGGTATGGTTCACCTAGATTGAAGAATTTAATTTCATGCTTCGCCTCATTCAACCTAACCCTTTGCGACCTAGTTCCAAGATACGGCCGTAAAAAAATTTAAGGGGTCTTATGTCGGTTATGAGGTTAAATTTTGAAGGTTTTTAAGGATTTTTTTTTTGCGGAAAATGAAATACAATCTTCTTATGATAATTTTATGCTCTTATTTAGTTATTGAATAATACAAGAAAAATTTTGTTAAATAAAAAAAAAAATATTTTAACGTCATTTTGATGAGGTAAAGCAGGTCTCTTCAAAAAAAAAGTAGGTGGCTGGACCCCCTGATTGCTTCTTTTGTAATTATCTAAAATCAAAATTCCAAAAAGATTATTATCCAGTAGGGTTGTCATTCCCCGTCCCGTAGTAGGTTTAAAAGATTTGAGTTTTGATTTTTTTTTTTTCAATAATCGACTGTTTTTTCCGGTTTAAAATCGAGATAAAAAAAAAGTGAAGAAAAAAATTAAATTCTGGTACAGGACATACCCATTCATGTGTAGAGTATTGTGCTAAAATTCCAGCCGAATCGGTCAAATAGTTTTTTTTTAATCATCTGAGCCGACGGATAAAAAGTAGTTTCAAGAAAAAACGCGTTTAACACATTGACTGATAAGCCCGTGCCGTTTCTAAGAGAGGGCACCACTTGAATTAAATCCATACCATTTTCAGTTAGTACCAACCTTCAAAAGATACGTGTATAAATTTGACAGCTGTCGGACGATTAGTTCTCGAGATGTAGCGTTGTGAGTGAAGCAACTTTTGTCATTGTGGAAAAAAATGGATTCAAAGCAATTTCGTGTGTTGATTTATCATTGCTTTTTGATGGGAAAAATGCAGCCGATGCAAAGAAATGGCTTTGTAAGTGTTACCCGGACTCTATACCAGCCGAACGAACCGTTCGCAAGTGGATTGAAAAATTTAAAAGTGGACGTCCAAAAGAGGCTGTTTTAAATGAAAACATCAAAAAAGTCCACAAAATGATTACGAATGACCGTAAAGTGAAGTTGATCGAGATAGCTGAGGCTCTGAAGATATCAAAAGAGCGTGTTGGATATATCATACACGAATATTTGGACATGCGAAAGCTGTGTTCAAAATGGGTGCCGCGTTTGCTCACAGTCGACCAAAAACAATAACGTGTTGATGATTCAGAGAGGAGTGTTTAAAGCTGTTCAACCGCAATAAAGCCGAATTTTTGCATCGGTATGTGACAATGGATGAAACTTGGCTCCATCACTTCACACCAGAGTCAAGTCGGCAGTCAGCTGAGTGGCGAGCAGGCGACCAACCTCGTCCTCGGCTGGCAAGGTTATGGCATCCGTATTTTGGGATGCACATGGAATAATTTTCATCGACTATCTCCAAAAGGGGCAGACTATCAATAGCGACTGTTACATTGCGTTGTTGGAGCGTTTAAAGGACGAAATCGCAGAAAAACGGCCACATTTAAAGAAAAAGAAAGTGCTGTTTCATCGAGACAATGCAGCGTGTCACAAGTCGATGAAAACGATGCCAAAATTGAAAGAATTTGGCTACGAATTGCTTCCCCACCCACAGTATTCTCCAGATTTGGCCCCCAGCTGCTGTCTCCAGTTTTCCAAATAAACAATTTTTATTTTGTATTCTTACTTATTTAATTCATCGATTGCAAATATATTTATAGGTATATTGTACAATATCTTATAAGATTATATTGGCTTGAGAATTTAATTTCCACAACGTCCCTGTTCTTCGGCTGTAGAACGGGAACGCCAACGTATGCTAATCTCATTAAATTCTGATATTAACAGCATAACTAATTGGGGAACCATTAACAGAGTAGAATTGAATGCTTCCAAAACACAATGCTGTCGGCTGTCGTTAAAGCGATGTGTAAACACCATTATCCATGAATGGCACTTGCATCGTCGAAACCGATAAACTTTCCATTCTCATTATATGTGCCAATGACAGCTTACATTCGAAAATGTCTAGGTTTCCTCAAGCGAGCAACCTGCTTAATCCCTGTGATCTAGCCTCAATATATATCAGGTCGGGTGTGCCCAAAACATCTCTGCATCTGTTAGCTAGTATTCAAAAACGCCCGATAAAACTCACTGGTGAGACTAATATCACTCAAACATTGGACACCCTTGAACACCGACGTAATGTCTCGTGTCTCACTCTGTTTTATCGCTATTTCCACCACCAGTGCTCCATAGAAATCGCCAGTAGCATTCCGCCCCTTCAAACTTTTTAGTGTAACACCTGTCTCGCTATGAATGCTCATCAGTATACTCTCAAGCCGACTTTCGGACGTACTATCGCTATTCATTCCTAAGCCGTATAGCTCGCTTATAGAATGCCCTGCCGAGCTCATTATTTCCTAGTCATTATAACCTTCAAACATTTAAAACCAACGTTCTCACTTTCTATCCCCCTGATTTTCCTTCGCCCGCACTGTATGAAAAGCATTTGGGGTATTTAAATCCCTTGAGGGCAAGTACCTTGCTGAAAGGAGAAGCATTGGCACAAGACTTATGCTGAATTGGAACAGAGAAATCAGAAAAGGATACGGGCAAAAGAACAGTAAGAAGATATGGAAGGTAGTCGCAAAGGAAATCTTCAAAAGATCGGACGAATACGAATACGAGTGCGGATGAAGGCTAATAACAAATTGAGAACACTACCACGGTGTATTTATTTTTTGTTTCAAAATTTTTATTCCTACATAAAGGGTGTTTTTTTTTTAAAGTTATACAGATTCAATATGAAATCAAACACATGAAGCTAATGTCAATGTCTGTTATTGAATAGAATAGTATGCCATTAGTGGTTAAATATTATATCGGGCATAAGCGTGCCACGGCTAGCTCGAATGAAGCGCAATCGTGAAGTGCAATTTTCAACAACTTCATCGAGCAAGTGGGGCCGTATATCAGCAATAACACGTCGAATTTTGACTTCGTCCAACGTCTCTGGTATATCGGCATAGACATTCCCCTCAAAGAAAGTAATCTAAAGGTGTGAGATCATATGATCGTGGAGGCCAGTTCACAGGTCCATTATGAGAAATTATGCGCTCAGCAAAGGTTTCCCGCAATAAATTGATGGTGTCGCGCTCCGTATGGCATGTTGCGCCATTTTGTTGAAACCGAAGCTCTATCACGTTAATGCCACGTGAGTTTTAATGGTTGTAAGGGCATCTCGACAAAGACTTCTGGGTTTTCTCCGCTCCAAAATCGACAATTTTGCTTGTTTACATCTCCATTTAACCAAAAAGGGGCCTCATCGGGGGACAAAATTTGAGCGGTACAGCTAGAAAGACTAGTAGGTACATTTTTACAATTCTGTAATCCATTAGCAGACATGGATTGGAGATCGTTTCAAAATGAGAGGGAAAACAGGATAACACAAGGCTTTCCTTCATCACGGAAGGGATTCATTTCTGGCCACCCCCACAGCTATAAAATTTTCTCCTTGAAAGAGGAGGAGGAGGTGCTTGTTAATTTACAATGACTCGGGAATTTAGAGTGGACATAGCAATTATGCGCGGGCTAAAAAGAACCAGGTGTTTTGGCACTTAGTGAAACGCAGGTAGACTCCCGCCCACACCTCTCAGGTCACTCTGATCTGAAGCTACCTGGCTACGAACTAGTGCCACTATTCTTTCCCCATCGCGGCCTCGCCATTTACATGCGTAGTGATGTACACAATTCTGGGTGGCTCCTACATTGCGGACTGGACAGACAACACTCGAAGGATGATGTGTTGTGTTGAGATCTTCGCTGCAAAGAACAACTTAACGCAGCTTGTAAATGAGTCCACGCGGATACCAGACGTTGATAGCATACCGCCAACACCCTGGACTTGTTCTTAACTTCTCACCGTAATACGAGTAAGTACAACGACGATGTGCTCTCCCCTCAAGGTCCGTCGGATCATTGTGTCATATCATCTAATTTCTCGTACACCGACCACACAGTTAGAGAAAAGATTCCTAAAAGAACCGTATGGGAATACGAGAAAGCCAATTAGAGCAGACTTAACACCTTCCTCAGGCAATTTAACTGGTCATTATGTTTCCTCGATAACGATGTGAATGCAGCTGCTGATATGATCAATGACACTATTCTCCTTGGAATGAGATCCTTTATCCCTTATCGGATCAAGAGTATCAGACCAAAAGAAAAGTCATGGTATGACTCGAGCTGTAAAGAGGCTGTCAGGGTTAGAGAATTGTTTTTCGGCCCTACAAGACCAACCCGACAGAGGAAAACCGAAAAAAGTTTAAATGAGCCAGAAATGACTGCAACGTCTCATCCTCCATCCCAACAATTTACAATATAATGACATTCCAGTTGTCAGATCTTGGACAAAGCCAATCTGCTTGCTGCACACTTTGCGGCCAATGGGACGAATCCACTTTTGCACTCGTGTAGTAGCAAGAGTACTTAAAGATCTCAACATGCATAAATCCGCAGGTCCAGATGGCATATCTTGGCCCTCTGCTACTCGTATATTTGCTTTTTACCCGCGATATACCGCAAACGAACGACACTGTCCTAGCCACATTTGCTGATGACACTGCCATTTTGGCAACGGCTAAAACAGTCGAAGAAGCAACTGCCAAGTTGCACCGTGCCTTTACACTGATTAACAATTGGACAAAGACTTGGCGAATCGCGCTTAATGAAAACAAGTCTGTCCACGTGAACTTCACTCTCAAGAAAATTGAGAATCCACCGGTGTTTTTCAACCCAGTATGAATTCCTTACGCGAACGAGGCCAAATATCTCGGTATGACACTCGACGCTAAACTAAAATGGAGAGCACACGTCAAGAAAAAACGTGAAAAGCTTGAAATCAAATATAGAGATATTTACTGTCTTATTCCAAGCTTAGCTTAGAGAACAAACTGCTGTTATACAAGCAAGTGCTAAAACCGATCTGGACATATGGTGTACAACTTTGGGGTTGTACTAAAAATAGTAACATTACTGTATTACAGACTTTCCAAAACAAAGTTCTTCGAGGTATTGTTAATGCGCCGTGGTACATTAGAAAGTCTCTGTGGAGACTTAGGAGTCGAAAACGTTCAGAACGAAATTAAAATGTTTGCGCGAAAACACAAAAATCGACTACAAGGACATGCAAATATTTCTGTTCAACAGATCCTCGACGAGGACTAAGCCTTTCGATCTAGCGCGGTGATTAGCAGCGCGTAATTTTTCGAAAGTACACAGGAATTTTCAATGGAAAATCGCCTGTAGGATATCTTAAAAAAAAAAAAACAAAATAAAATGCGGTAGAAGAACTGCTTGTTGGTGTTTTTTTAGTGAGTAAGAATCTCACACTACTATAGGCTCCGGGCCTATAGTGTCTATGAAGATTTCTCACCTTCCCACGAAAAAAAAAAAAATATCTCACCATCTTCTGCAGATGTGTTCCTCCTTGGCAAAACCACTTCGTAAGATTTTTTATCAATCCTACTCTTTAGGACTCTTTCCGAGCAGATGCAAAACAGTATTTGTCCAGCCCGTACCTAAAAAAAGGCGAATCTTTTTCTCTCTCCTCCTATAGACCCATTGCATCTAGGTCCCTTCTTTTTAAGGTCATGGAAACGCTGATAAACCGTTAGCTCATGAAATATCTCGCAACACGAAAACGTCTCCATGGCCGGTAGTACGGTTTTCGTAGTCCACGGGTGAATTGATGGCATCTCTCTCCCAAAAGTGGAACCAAACTCTATCCCAATGGCGCAATCTGGCGAAAGCATTATAGCTGCACTTGATGTTTCTAAAGCATTTGACAGAGTTTGGCATCAGGCTCTTTTGTCGAAAATGTGTGCATTTGGGATCGATGACTCTCTTCTTCAATAGAAGAACGTTCAATTCAAGTTGTCTTGGATGGTTTCAAATCTAATTTTCACAAAATAAATGCTGGTGTGCCCGTTTTGTCTCCGACACATACGGCAGCATGTCGTTAAAGCGAAATCTAAACACTCAGCCATTATCCACGAATGGCACTTACATCGTCGAAACCGATAAACTTTCCATTCTCGGTATGTTTGTCAATAACAACTTATGTTAGAATGACCACATATCCGATGTCAGCCAAAAATGCTGCGAAATGTCTAGGTTTCCTCAAGCGATGTAAGAAATATTTTACCCCCTCTGATCTGGCCTCAATATATGTATAATTCAGTCAGCCGCCCAAAACTGCAGTACAATGCCCACATCTGGTCAGGTGCTCCTAAAACATCTTTGCACTTGCTAGCTGGCATTTGTATTTGCTTGTCTCACCTTGTTGTAGCATTCCGCTCCTTCTAACTTTTTAGTGTAATACCCGTCTCGCTGTGAATGCTCAGTCCACGTTCGGACGTACTCTAAAATATCGTGATTCGTTCCTAAGCGTACAGCCCTGCGGAGCTCTTTATCTCCTAGTCACCATAACTTGCAAACATTTAAAACCAACGCACATCGGAATCTCTCTTTTTTTCCCTTCCTAGCTTCCCCTCGACCATGCTATGTGCAAACATCTTAAGGGTACACAAAATTCCTTGTGCGCCCGCCAAAAAAAAAAAAAAAAGATGTCAAGGAATCACTCCTCCTTAAGGTTTCGAGCACTTTATCCGTAACACCCTGTATATGGATACGGATTCGGATGCGTATCTGGATACAAAAATATGTGTTGTATATGCAAACATCTATTTAATTAACACACAAAGTTTGGTCTATAGAGTTCATTGATGGACGACCAGGTATTATATATGTATTTGGAGTGCCAACGTAGTAAAGGAACATAAAAAATATAAACAAAGCAATTAACTATCCACACTTCATCCACCGCGGAATTAAAAATTCGGACAGTAACCCAAAAGAAAGATGAAATTGCCTTTTTTAGAGGTCCAATTAAACGAGTTATCGTTTATGTTTATAGCGTGAGTGGCGGTGGTGTGAGAAAGGTATGTTCTATGGTACGAGTAGCAGATGGCCCCAATTTACAAAAGAAGCGTGTGTGAAAAATAGCAGAAAGAGAAAAAAAGAGCAGTTCAATGGATTGTGACCCAAATATCATATAAAGTGTCCCAGTGCGTTGGTTGTTTGTATTAATTTATTTTACATTAGCGTTGACGTTGACTTCGCGGCGTTGTTGGTCTAGGCTTGTGTTTTAAGTGAACATCTGTCGTGTAAGCTAAAGTTCACTTAGTACGTAGGCATTCATCGCTTATCCACTCACATTAGTAGTGTCATACCAAAGCGGAACTGTGTTGAGGGCACAGCTCCACCCTTGGTTTGAGTGGAGGGCTACCCATTAAGCTCTTAGGTTCCCAGCACCCAGTACTGGAAAACCCTTCATGTGTTTTAGGCTTTAAAGCACAGCCAGCTAGGGAGCCTATTTCTACCAGTCAGGTCCGGACCGAGGTCCGGGTGGCGCTAATTTCTACAGTGCCGTGTTTTAAGTCCTGGTATGGACAACAGGTGGTCCTGCCAATCAACATAACCTATGACCGGCAGTTTGTACCTGGTCAAATCCTAGCAACCTTCGGTGTCGTCATCTGAAAACTGTTACGACAAGACCAGTCACTTGCTCTATCCTCGCTTTTTATTAGACAATTTCTTTAATGGAAGAAGCCTTGATAATTGGGCGAGGACCCATGTTGGTCTAAGCAGTAATATTGTACATGAATGTGTAGATCAGAATTCTAAATATTCCAAAATGTTTGAGGTCTCTTATTACTGCGCGCGCCACCTAAGACTAAATGGTCTAAGGCGCTTTTCTACGGAGTTGTATTTCGGGTAAAAATCGAAGGCTTTTCGTTCCCGAAAGTTAAAATGCATATAATCTACAAACCCTAGTCATTAGGCGACTTATAGGGACTTTTCTGTCCAGGTCGATGTGGCTGTATAGCTCGTAGAGTCAACGCAAACGGAGCCGAAAATCACTCTGAGCTATAGAGCAGAACTGGGATGATCTTTAAAAAGGTCTTCCTAGTGTTTCTCGCAGAGCTTTATTCCTCAATTGCCTTTCTTCAATTGATTTCTGGTTAGATGTGATCCAGAGAGCTAGCTGCAGATCGCTGTATTCTGACAATGATATCAACATCAACAGCGTATGTAAGTAGTTGCATAGCCGTTAGTAAAATTGCGCATTTATTGCTGCCTTTGGAGTTTTAAACAATTTTCTCAAATATGTTGCTGAAGAAGTAAGTCACAGGACATCGAAAGTTACGGTGAGACTCCTTCCAAACTTCACTGAAAGGTGGGTCGTCTCTATAGTCACTCAGTTGAATCTGATAAATCAGGCAGGAGTGTCAAAGTAAGACGCGGCTGTACACGGCTCATCTCTAAACTTGCTGTCATATGCGACCTTGAAACCAATAGTGATAGGGGTCAATCAGATTGTTGATAAATGGTTTCAGACGTTCACATAATACGGCAGACGTATGCCTTTATAGTTGGTGCAGTTTAGAGAACCGCCTTTTTTGTGAATCGTGCAAATGAAGCTGAGGTTTCATTCGTCAGGCGTACTTGCCTCCGAATAAACCTTGGAAATAATCGTAGGTTAGTATTGCAGGTGGCCATCCGTTGCGGCAGCCTTTTTATGATGATGTCTAGACATCTTGGCTTTAATCGGCCACGTTAAATGGATTGTGTACGTAAAGGGTGTTTCGTTTTTGAGTGACGAATTTTCCAATAGGGATAGCTTTTAAACTATGCCGTAATTTTTGATAGTTCTCATAAGCAGACCTAAGTGCATTAAAAACACGCCTCCGTATCATTCAAGCTTGTTTTGAAAATCTGTTCTCAATTGGAGAAAACGTTTAGAAGATTTCGTGATCTTTTGGTCCTCATAATTGGCGCACTAAACTCGCTTCTATCATGATGCGCATAAATTTAAAACCACATCCACTCTACGTGACGCAAAACTAGAAAGCCGTCAACGTACTGTTGATAATGAGGAAATGGTGACGGAATTGTTAATTCTGGTTTTTATTACTCTGCTATGTGGAAAATCTGCGAATAGATCTCGGTCTACACCGGTATAAGATCCACCTGGTCCAAGAAATAGAGCTCTTGAGCAGCTCTTAAAACTTGAATTGGGCAAGAAGCGCAACAATCAAGTTCTTAGCGAAGTGCTTGCCTTACCTCCCGGCGATGGTCCCCGGTAACTGAGTAAGGGTTTACTCACGCAGGGCATGCTCGGCCAGTAGCATAATACTGGTCTACGTCATCATAGGGCGGACAACCCTATACGGAGGAGATTAAAAAGTTGTGACGAGTGACCATCTTATGCGCATAAAGGCTAAATTCATTGGATAAGCCAAATATGAGCTCATGCCCTCATGAAGATAAGAGAAACGTCATAAATGAAAGTTTTTACGAGCTCCTCGACAAGTCATATGAACAATGTCCGAAGTATGACGTTAAAATCTTACTAGGCGAGTTTAACGTAACAGGAGGACATCTTTCGTTAGACTATTCGTAAGCACATCCTACACGACACCACGACCGGCAACATACTTACGCTTATTGACTTTGCGGCGGGACGCTATATCACGGTTTCCTCACCTTAATATATACACATAAGCGAACATGGGGGTCCCTAGATCATGAAATGCTGAACAAACATTACGTTTGACGTAAAGTATGTCTCCAGTATTCTGGACATCCGAAGGTTGCGGTCAGCCAACATTGACTCGGATCATCACCTTGTTGCGGCGGAGGTGCGAATGTGGATTTACCAAGAGCCACAACAAAGAAGAACTGCTGTGAGAAGATATAACGTAGAGATACTGCAATCGAAAGAGACCGCTAAATCTTCGCCGAACACATACCCGAAACCTCTCAACAACTCCCATGCTGCCAGCATCAAGTTCGACAACGCCAGTGGAAACGCTCCCAACGTGCTATCAGGGACGGCATAACTGATGTGCTGGCTCTTAGCCGACCACCACGAAGAAGTCCCTAGTTTGATGAAGAATGCCGGCAAACAAGCGTCGCTGCAGCGAAGAAAGAGAGCCGCTCATATGCTCTACGAGCAGAAGAGGCGGGAAGAACATCGGCTTCTGCAGAAGGAGCGGGTGGCCGTGGCTCAAGTGGTATTGTATTGGCTTCCCAATCTGCCGGTTCGGTGTTCTATACCAGCCGCGCCCGAAAGACGCGTAAGATGAGTGGTTGCCTAGAATACAACAAAAAGTTCAATTACACTAATAATTTAGCCTCCCCATTAAATGTTCGATGCCACGGATGAAACGAAATAACCACTGAGCCCAAAAATCTTTTTTTCACTCTCTGTCCCATTTTCCTAAAAACTTAGCACTTGCTCTGGCATTTTAAGTGTAGTAATACCCAGTTGTTTAAAAAAAAAAAGAGTCATAGTCGGTGCTGAGAACATGGAAAAACTTTTTCAAAAAAACGATGATAGCCAACACTTCCATCCACCAGACCAAAGCGAAGTGATAGCAATACTCGCATATAAGCTGGAAACTAACAAAGCAGCTGGACCTGATGGTTTAACGGCCGAGGTATTCAAAACTGCTCCAAATGACTTTGCGGTGAACATACACCAACTCATTTCTTATATTTGGTCAGAAAAACGTGTGCCTGCTGAATGGAATCTCAGTACCGTATTCCCGATGCACATAAAAGGAGAACCCCTCAACGGCGCCATCTATAGATTGCTAAGTCGCCTCAATAGTGGATAGAAGATCTCATCTGCCTTATTGTGCGAACGTTTGAACTTCGCCAACAACCTAATTGACCCATTTCAGTGCGGCTTCAGACCAAATCTTTACACTCCGGCAAATCCTGGAACTCCAAGTCGATACTCAAAATGGGTTTAGTTGTGAATGAGGGTAAAACCAAGTATACTATATGCTGTCAATAACATCTACGAATTGAGTAGAATGTCACAATCGACTGCTATACGAGTACGAGCTTTGTCTGAATAGTTTCCGACCGAACTATGATACAAGACGTTTTTTCTCAAATTCGTGCTCTGCTCTGACGTGAACCGTATATCAGTGAGGGCGTTTTGCATCGACCGGAACAAATGGTAGTCAGAAGGGGCAAGGTCTGGGCTATAAGGCGGGTGGGGTAAGACTTAATATCCACTGTTTTCCAAATAGTTCTTAAGCGGAATAGCAACGTGGGGCCGTGTGTTGTCATGATGGAAAATTATTGCCTCGTGTCTGTTCGCATATTCCAGGCGTTTTTCGGCCACTGCTCTCTTCAAACGGATTAGTTGTGTTCGGTAGCGTTGTCCATTGATGGTATCACCTGCTTTTAGCAGCTCATAATACAGCACATCCATCTGATCCCACCAAATACAGAGCATTACCTTCGCGCCATGGATATTCGGCTTTGCCGTTGATTTGGCTGGTTGGCCGGGTTTCACATATGATTTTTTGTGCTTGGGGTTGTCGTAATGGATCCACTTTTTATCACCAGTAACAATCCGATGCAAAAATAACTTCCTTTTGTGGCGGTCCAGCAGCATTTCGGACATGCAAAACCGCCTTTCGACTTCTTTTTCCATTTCCTTGCTTTTGAATATATCCAGCTGCTTTTGAAGAGATTCTGCGAGCTCTTCTTGTGTTGGGCAACAATCTTCATAGAGTAATGCTTCCAGTTCTTCATCTTCAAACTTTTTTGGCTGCTCAGGACGTTCATCGTCTTCCAAGCCAAAATCACCACTTTTAAATCGTGCAAACCATTTTTGGCACGTTCGCTCAGCTAGCGCATGTTCACCATAAACTTCCACCAAAATACGATGACTTTCGACAGCAGTTTTCTTCATATTAAAGTAATGAAGAAGACCTCCCCGCAAAAACACTTTTTCAGGCACAAAGTTCGACATATTTGAGTGAAAAAAAATTATTGTTGTTTACGCTTCAAATGAATGACATATACTGAAATGACGTACAATGACAGTAGCTTTCCAACGCATGTTCCAATGGAATAAAAACAATGGAATAATACAAGTTATGCCATCTCTTAGCAAACCGCACGAATTAAGTTATATACCCAATATTTTTCTACATAGTCTCCTTGTAACTCTACACACTTCTCCCAGGGATGCTCCCATCTCTCTAACCCGTCCAAATAGTACTTGGCGTTTTTCTCTGTAAAATAATTGTTCGCGAAGGTGATTGCCTCCTCACTTGATGAAAATCTCTGTCCTCCGAGCAGTTTTTAGATGAGGGAACAAAAAGAAGTCGCTTGGGGCTAGATCTGGTGAATAAGGCGGATGGTCAACCAGTTCAAACCGTAATTCATCTCCAACGGCGCATTGTCTTGGTGAAACTGGATTTTCCTTTTTCTGCAAATGTGGCCGTTTTTCCCCAATTTCTGCCTTCAGCTTGGCAAGTAATGATGCGTAGTATGCCCCTGTAATGGTTTTCCTTTTTGAAGATAATCGATTAAGATAACTTCTTTCCTATCCCAAAAAACAGTCGCCATCGCTTTCCCAGCCGAAAAAACAGTTTGTGCCTTTTTTGGAGCCGGCTCGCCCTTTGCAGTCCACTATTTTGACTGAATTTTGGTTTCGGGCGAACAATGGTGCATCCAAGTTTCATCTATAGTAATCAATCGGCGCCAAAACTCAGATTTATTTCGCCTAAACTGCGCCAACAGAAAATGTTGAAAATGTTCATTCGAACACGTTTTTCTTCTAACGTAAGCAAACGCTGCACCCAACGCGCGGACAGCTTTCTCATGTCAACTAAAAACTGTGCGTCCAAGATGAAACTTCCGTAAGTAACTGTCTAAAGATACACAACTAGCATTTACTAGCTTTTATTGAAGAGTACCGCTATTTTTACGTTGCGGAAACTTTTCAGACAACCCTCGTAGACACCTTCATGAAGGCACATCGACATTAGGTGTTAACCAAGCCAGTGGGACGCCAAATGAGAAGCCAAATCGTTCTTTGTTCTCAGATCAAAGGTTAATCTCTTTAAATACTAATGCTTCAACATCGACTTTAGCTAGCTTAGCCACAATGAGATCGAATCCTAATTTGAAATAATCTCTCCTTGCCACAGCTCTGGTTAATGTGCTTGGACGCCATGGCCATGTTTACGTTGCAAGGGAAATATTACATAGATCCAGGATCTCAAGTCAATCTCATGACGGAAAACTTTGCGCTTCAGTTACTCCTTCAACGTTGTAAGTCAGTAACACCCATATGCGGAGTAGAACAAACATTAACATCAGCTCGTCATTCCTTATGGAACCTTGTTTCCATATCCTTTCACGAATTAGCGATCATATGTCTAACTTTGGTTTTAGCACATCCAGTTGGAACATACGTTCGGATGTCAAATTGGCGGATCCCAACTTCAGTACACCTTCTACCATAGATGTTCTGATTGGAGCCGAAATTTTCTACGACATACTCATTCAACACCAAATAAAAATAACTGACCAAAATGCAGTACCCCAGAACACCCAGTTCAAATATATTGTTGGAAGCTTAATAACTGCTTCTCAAGTAGTCACATACTCCTGTCAGCTAGCCACGTCTTCTTTATCTTCTTTAGAAAGAATTATAGAGCAATTTTGGAAGCTTGAAGGTCATAAAACTCCTAACAACATAGTTTCTGAGGTGGAAGGTCTTTGTAAGTCACATTTTCGATCAACATTTCGAAGATCGAGAAGCGGTAGCGTTGTGGTTCGTTTACCTTTTCGACATCCCCCATCGCTGTTGGGAAAATCGCTCGATGCAGCAATTAAACGCCTCTATTCGCTTGAAAGGAAATTTAAAAGTCAATCAGAGCTCCAAAAACACTACGTTCAGTTTCTAAGCGAGTTAAAGCTATACAGGGCCTACAGTGCTGTCAGACTTATTCGCAGTCCTAACAAGATTTCGTTGCTGTCATTGGGTCTCTACAACTGATGTAAAGCAGATTTATAGGCAAATCGAGTTGGATCCCGCGGACAGGCAATATCAGACAATAGTTTGGCGAGAAAATTCGACCCATCCTATAGGAAATCTTGCATTGAACATCATCGCTTTATTTAGCGACACGTTGCCTAAATCAACTCGCCATGGACGAAGCAACCAATTTTCAAGCTGTGTCAAGATCTGTGCTGAAGGAATCATATGTCGACGATATAATGACAGGAGCTCATACTTTAGACGATGCTAGGTCTTTTCAAGCAGACAAACGGTAAACAAAGAGTATTATTTGGGCGTTATGAGACGTTTGCGTGAAGCAATTCGCCGAAAGAGACCAGAATTGTGGGCGGAAAACTAGTAGATTTTGCACCATGATAACACACCGTCACGGTCGCACAGTGCCATCATTATTTGTAATTTTTTGACGAAAAATACAACAAATACCATCCAACAGCCACCGAATTCACCGGATCTGGCTGCCTGTGAGTTCTTTCTGTTCAATCGAGTTAGAAAACCACTACGAGGAACGCGTTTCAGCAGCCGACAGGAAGTAAGGGAAAAATCGCAGGAAGCACGGAAAACCGAATATAAAATTTTTTTCGAGGATTGGATCAAGCGCTAGCATAAGTGTGTTGCAGACGATGGGGATTACTTTGAAGGGGACAATATAGATTTAGATGAATAAACTTGTATTTTAAATTTTCTGAATAAATTCCGAAAAATTTTTGATCAAGGTGGTATGAAGTTTCTGTTCGACTCATATTTTTCACATAACTTCCGCATTTACAACTGGCTCTTACACGGTGACCCTTTACAGCGTATCTTTTTATATTGGGTCTACAAGTAAGTTTCCAGCGTTTTTTTTCCAAAAATTTGAAGTTTTATTATGAAAACATAGTTACAATGCTTTATTCAAAGTATCGTCCATCGGAAGCTACAACTTTGCCCCATCCTTCTGGCAATTTATGAATTCCGGACCAAAAAAATTTCTCGTCTTTCGAGCCCAAGAACGTATTGAGCCAATTTTTGATTTCCTCTACTGAGCTGAAGCGTATTCCCGTAAGAGCGTTCTGCATCGAACGAAACAAGTGGTAGTCAGATGGTGCCAAGTCTGGACTGCAAGGCGGGTGGGGCAGAATTTCCCATCCACTATATTCCAAATAGTTTTTCACCGAAACCGCAACATGTGGCCGAGCGTTGTCGTGATGAAAAATGACGGACTCATGCCTGGTCGCATATTCTGGCCGTTTTTCTTTTAATGCCCGCTTCAAACGAATTAGTTGGGTTCGACATAATGGTCCTTTGATGGTTTCACCACTCGGAAGCAGTTCGTAGTATACGACACCCTTTTGATCCCACCATATGCAGAGCATGACCTTATTCACGTGAATATTTCGTTTCGGCGTCGATTGGGCGAGCTCGCCGGGCTTTGTATACGATTTTCTGCGTTTAGGATTATCATAATAAATCCATTTCTCATCACCAGTGACAATACGATGCAAAAATGATTTATTTTTATACCGCTGCAGTAACATTTCGGACATGCAAAATCGCCGTTCGACGTCTCTTGGCTTGAATTGGTAAGGCACCCAGTTTCCAACCTTTTGAATGAATCCCAGTGCTTTTAGGCGCAGGGAAATGGCTTGTTGCGTGACGCCCAATGATGCAGCAAGTTCTTCTTGAATCTGACACGGATCCTCATCCAGTAAAGCGTCCAATTCCTCGTCTTCAAAACTTTTCGGCTTTCCGGGGCGATCTTTGTCTTCAACTCCAAAATCACCACTTTTGAACCGTTTAAACCACTCGCGGCACGGCGATTCACCAATACATTCCGCCCCATAAGTTTCCGAAAGCAAACGATAGGCCTCAGCCGCACTTTTCTTCATATTAAAGAATAAAAGCAGCGCTTCCCGCAAATGACGTTTATTTGGCTGGAAACTTGCCATGATTTTGCTCGATAAAATGTACGACACCGATAGAACTGCTCAAATATAACGCTACAAAGTTGTTGACAGATACAAAACCTACAAATAAAACACATGGGGTCTGACATTTCTGCCCGGGATCCATTGGTCGCGCCATCTCTGACAAACGCTGGAAACTTACTTGTAGACCCAATAGTCTTTTCAATTTTTTCGGCTTTCCAAGTTAAGCCATCAAAAGCAGCACTCTGACTAGCCGACACGATCTATTTTGGTGCAGTTTGGGAGTAATAAAAATGCAACAGAATTGAAATCCTGGCTCTTTTACTGACTTCGGAGAACGGGGAGGCAGCAGCTTTACCATGGGGATGCATTTTGACTTCAGGAAGTGTTTCTTGTGTTAATTGCGTTGTTATATCCCACTTGTCACTTCGCAACGCCAATTAGTGCGAATTGCAATACAAAGCAGATGTCTTAAATTTTCTAGAGCTGCTATTCTTGCCAGTAAAATTCTTAGCTTGGTGATAAAATTTCTAGATTTATTAAATTCTAAGAAAAACAATGCAAAGGAATAGACTAATTTTGTGAATAGTTACCTCATGTTGCTGGCTGCTAATGGTTTGGATTGTTGTATTGATAAACCAACGCACATATGTGGTACCTCTAGTACATGCATTGACCATATCTTTTCTAGGAGTGGTAGATCTCGTAGTTATGGTCTTGTGAGCTCTTTAGCTGATTTCGATATCACCGATCATTGCATGATAAGTCTTTACTAAAGCAATAAATCAATTACTAGCAAACCTTTTAAAAAAATTGATTTTGATAGGCTTATCTTCCGTCTTCGATGTCTGTAACGAAAATTGTCCTTCTATAGCTTGTGATAACTTTTTACACAAATTAGTAATTTTGCTTGACTGTTGTACTCTTAATTTAAATACTTGTGATCACAAATCTAGACGTTTAAAAGAGTGGATGTCTGGACCTTTGCTAAGAAAAATAAATTGGGACTTAAATGTAAGAAATACCCTTTCAATAGTGCATTCAAAACTTCTTTCAAAAGGTTATGTAGAGATCTCTGTTGAGATAAAGACATCTAAGGAAAATTATTGTTTGTCTGAACAAGGAAATTTCAAAGGGGAATGGAGCGTAGTCAACAAAATTTTAAATCGCAAAGTGTGGATGATTCGACAGTTTCGGATCCGACTGAAATTGCTAATCACTTCAACGTGTTTTTTGTTTCCACAGCTAATAATTTAGTTACTAAGGTATTTGATAAAAACAATCCTACTATTGCTGACGAGGGACTAGTAAGTGATATATTTTTTTAGTGAAAGCTGTTGTTTTAATCCTATTTCTTCAAGTGAATTATATAAAATTATTAATTCATTAAAAGACTCCAACACGATTATAGCGGATGGTTGCTCTAATGTTATTCTAAAATGGATAGCATTTAATATTGTGGATGTGCTGGCTTCACGTTTTTGGAGAAGTTTTTCCTGATGCACTTAAAATTGCTGAAGTTATTCCGCTCCATGAAAAAGCCAACCGTTGTTGTTCTAACTACAGACCGATATCTCTTTTGCCCGTTTGCTTCAAGATATTTGAAAAAGCCATGAAAAGAAAAATCCTAGATTTTTTTTTTAAACAAACAACGATTTTTTAGTGATTGTCAGTTTGGATTTCGAGCTGGCAGTTCTACTGATGATATCAACCAAAGTTTCATCAATGCTGACCCTTTAGTTGATCTAACTAAAGCGTTTGATCTAGTAGATCCTCACATTCTATTGAGTAAGCTTTATAGAGCAGGATTTCGTGGTTTTTTGTATTATTGGTTTGCTTCTTATTTGTCTGATAGAAAACAGCATGTTAAAATTAAAGGAAAATACAGTGTGCTACGTAACTTAAAGGTAGGTGTACCACAAGGGTCAGTCCGTGGACCATTACCTTTTTTAATTTTTGTGAACTCCATCTTTTTCCAGAAATTTAAAGGTTGCTCGACAGCTTTTGCTGATGACATAGCCTTTTCCACTAAACTTAATAATTCACATTAACTTTGACTTGGATCTTTTTAGACGCTGGTTTGCTCAGCATCGTATGATTTTGAGTAATAGGACTAAAGTGATGTATTTCAATTTATCAGGGTCGTCTACTCTGCTGGACTGTAATCTTTCTTATCACGCTTCTGACTGTCTTAAGTTTAAACTCGAAACTAACTTTGCATCGAGCACCAGTACATTTAATTCTAGTGAAACTTGCTCCAATCATTGTTTTAAAATAGATTTTGTTCAATTCTTTAAGTATCTTGGGGTGATATTGGATAGCAAATTAAACTGGGTCGATCATACTAACGCTCTGAAAAAATATTTGCTATGTTGCTCCAGACAATTTTACAACCTCAGTTCATATTGTTAAAAAAAAAAAAATAACTGGTTATGATCTATTATGGCATTGTGCATTCTAAGATTCAGTATGGTATCACTTGTTGGAGTGGAACTCATGCCAACAAAATTAACCCTCTGCTCTTGGCTCTTAAATATGTTACACGTATTATATGTAAGAAAAATCGATTCCATAACAGCTTTATTTTATAAAGCTATAAGTGCTAAAATTTTTTTTATTAGAAGTGGCTATCTTTCAGTTAGAAGAAATTCTATTCATAACTTGCGAATCCATTCAAATAACTCTGTTGTTGTACCATCGCACAATAAAATGCATTTTAAAAAGTTTTTCTTGATAGTAGCTCTGACAATCTTAAACAAGCTACCCGACTTCATCCGACGTATACGTAATTTGTTACCTTTTCTAACTAAAGTAAAAACATGGCTCTTTGAATTTAACCACCAACAGATTGAACGGCTGAACAGCTGTAGTTTTTAACTTGGGTATAGACTGTTCCTTTTATTTATATTTCTGGGTATTCTTTTGAATTTATGGATTTTTTTTCTACATATTGTACCTACATAGAATAATAAATAAATTAATAAATACAATACAATACAATACAATGTTTTTACTTATTTTTTTAAGTGCAAAAAGAAACCAGTTATTTAGCTTTGGCAGAGATAAGTAATACCACTCATTGTTATGAAAGTTAGTTAGACTTTGAACAAGTTGGTTTCAATATTAACACGCTATGCCCTACTTTATGAATTATGACCCATTCTATGTATATTCACATACTCATTTGCGATTCGGTCTCTAACTTAGTATATGATATGGTATGGTAAAAATATTTCAGTTCTAAACAGCCTCAGGCTAACCTTAAACGATTTATTCTTATAAAATTGACAGGTAAAACCTTTGTCTTGCTGCTATGGTCTCGGAAATGTAATAATGTAAAAGGCATTACATAAGCAGGATGGTTCAATGTAATGATCGTATCATTTACCTCATATAATTTACTTTACATCACACTCAATCAAAATAGAAAGAAAGCTGTCTTAGTTTTCCGGTTGCCTCCTCTACTATGCGAAAGAGACTTGCTAAGGTTTAGTATCAAATTTGTTGCTATTATTGATAAATGGCATCTCTACTTTGGGATTCTAAGAATTAATTCTAAATGGAATTCTGCGTTGGTCCATTGGAAAAAATTAATTCGGTCAATAACCCTGGGTTATAACAAATTTACATAGTGAACCGTTGGTATGGGATTAATGGTTTTATCAATATGCGTATTCTTATTAGTATTCCGCGATGATTGGTTAGTTCTTATTCGGTTCTGGCGATATTCAAATGCAATTCTAAATTGCAGTATATAACGACATAGCCGTGGCTGAGAAAGACATTCGATACAAAAACCTGGTCGTGATCAGTTCAAGAGAAATGGCATTGAAGAGTCTTTTTGCAGTTTGCTGCCTGCTTTGTCTGGCCTCACAAGGTATGTTAGCGTACAAGTTCTTATAGTTCTTCAATAAATTGCCAATTTCTTACAGCTTATTCGCGTAGTATTCAAACAGGACAATCTGGATTTTACGAGCGTAATTCTGATGTAGATCTAATAGCAGACGCATCTAGGAACAGGGTTCGATCCAGGGACATTCAACAAGGACGTGTTCTTCCTAATCCCATCATTGCCAAGAAGCTTTTGTTGCTCAAACTGAAGAAGCTAATACCAATCTCCTTGATTTTATTGAGATCAGAAAATGGAGAAGAAGCCGATTTGATTCCAGTTTACGAAAGTTCTTTGACTTCATCGAATGCTGATGGAAGTATTAATAGCAACCAAGATATTGCTTTGGCCATCCCAACTGAATTATCTAATAAAAATGAAATCACTCAAGCCTTACAGGCTTTAGCTGCAACCAAGGATCAACAAAACATCAAGATTGTTGATGAGGATGAACCCCTTTATGCCGACGAGGAAAGTGATGATCAAGTTGTGCTAGATTCCCCGAAAACACCTGCACTCCGGTCAAAAGTGAATATTCCCTTCGAAGATAGTTCGTTGTACTTGTACCCCTACCAAGAAAACCGAGGAACCAAACAAACTCGTCGTAATCTTCCCCGTTACCATAACTAGTTTGTAATAATTATTATAAGACGCAATTTGTAATTTAATGTATACCAAGATATTAATCATGGCAATAAAAAAACACAAAATTTGAAATTTAAATATTTGTTCGCCGTTGGCATTAACACGAGTAGACTCGTGAACATATATTTTACAGAATAATTTATTGGTTATGATAAATTGTTACTTCTCTGTTGTTAAGCATTATCGACATTCGTGGGTTTAGTCTGAATGTTTTTTTTTTTTTTGCCAGAAGGCTGGTAGGTTTACTACACTACAGATCGTCGATATTCATTCCTCCAGCATATATGTACTCGTACATACCTCAATCTGATCCGACGAATTCAGATCCATTTGTCAAGTATACATAACTCCTGTCTCTTCCAACAAAGTTTGCCGAAGACCGAATACTATTGTACTCGCGGGCATTTTTTCTCGAGGCAGCCACTATTTATTTGATGATTCCCTTAGAATACGGAAAGACTAGGGGAATAATGGTCTTTTAGAAACCTGTCCAAAGTTGTTTGGTTGCAATCCTGGAAGTGTTCAGACAACAGCACAGTGGCAAGGTGTATAGTGGTGATTTAATGCCATGTCTCACATAAAAGTCTGCGTCAATCTGGCGAAAACAATTTAGTTGCACTCAAGTCAAATAATCATAAAATAAATGCTGGTGTACCGCAGGATTTCATTCTGACCCCAGCACTCTTTTTAACGTGTCTGTCTGGGTTACTTCGTTTCTTTTTCACGTTCTTTTTTGTTTGTGCTTCTACTGGTCCGCACTACGTCTCTTGTTCGTCTTATTTTCCTTTGCTGTTTGTTTGGTTCGTCAATTGTTTACTCTTTAGTTGGCTGTTCGTTTGTTATTTTTAATTTTTTACCGTTAGTGTATATGTAATCTTTTGAACGTTTTCTTTTTCCCAAAAGGTACTCACCGCATACGCGGTTCCACTAATTCAGCTGCCAGAGCAAGGAGACCAACTTTCAGAGCACTGACAACCTCCTTGTGGAACAACCCAATCACACCAGTCGATATTTTGTCGTGATCGTCATGTTCATT
This sequence comes from Volucella zonaria, assembly GCA_963966105.1. Lineage (NCBI taxonomy): Eukaryota > Metazoa > Arthropoda > Insecta > Diptera > Syrphidae > Volucella > Volucella zonaria. The sequence goes on along the minus strand of OZ014532.1, from coordinate 198,241,980 downwards.
CTGTCTGTCGAGTGACAGCTTGGGTCCATATTGCACCCTCGCTGAAATAGTGGACGCTAAGTAGAGAGGAAGAATTACGAAGAATTATTTTCAGGGACCCGTGAGTCTCATTGCAGACAAAGGGTGAAGATTATGGGGAATCATGGACTTTCTTTCACAATTATTCTAATGACTTTAGAGGTTTCGGAGCTCTACAAACCTTTATCAATTGAATCAAACAATATAGAAATTAGGGTGGGCTCTCCGCCAAGGGGGGTGTCGACACCTCGGGACATCACAATAGTGTCAAGGTGCAGACAGTCCTTCCGCCTGGTTCTATACGGTCATCTCTGGTAGGTAGGTAAGTAAAAGTAAGTTGGAAAGATCAACCCACTTAGGCCTATTGCCGCATTGTTGTGCCATGTGGATCTATGATCGTCTTACTCATGGAACCAGTTTGAACTTATGATGAAGCGTAGGAGACTGTTTACTTCTTGTATTCTTGAGATCTTTTAAGTCATTGTAGAAGAAAACTTCGCTTAGGAGCTGGGATAGAGCTGGACATGAACAAAGTAGGTGGATGATTGTGTCCTCTTCCACCTCGTCCATGCAGCTTCTACAGAAATCGTCTGTAAAAGCGCCAAACCTTCTTGCATGCTTGCCTATAAGGCAGTGTCCAGTGATGGTACGTATGATGGCGCTGAGATGTTTCCTATTTGGTAGGATCAGACTCTTTTTTTTTTGTTATAATGAGCGCACGCTCAAGGGCTCTGTGTACCCTTACAACGTTTGCATACAGCTCGGGCGAAGGAAATTTAGGGAGGAAGAAAGGACAGGTACCGATGTACATTGTTTTTAAATGTTTGTATATTATAACGACCAGGAAACACAGAGATCGACAGAGCATTCCATAAGCAAGTTGTACGACTTAGGAACGAATCACGAAATTTCAGAGTACGTCCGAAAGTGGGCTTGAGGGTATACTGACAAGCGTTCATAGCGAGACCGTAGGAGTGCTACTGGCGATTTCTATCGAGCACTGGTGGTGGGAATGACGAAAAATAAGTGTGAGACACGAGACATTACGTCGGTATTCGAGGGTGTCCATTGTGTGAGTGATATTAGTATCACCAATGAGTTTTATCGCACGGTTTTGGATCCTATCTAGCAGGTGCAGAGATGTTTTGGGCGCACCCGACCAGATGTCGGCATTGTCCTCCAATTTTTGGGCGGATGAATGCCTTATATATTGAGGTCAGATCAGAGGGGGTAAAGTATTTCTTACTTCAGGAAACCTAGACATTTCGCAGCATTTTTGACGACATCGAATATGCGGTCATTCCAACGTTGCGGTCATGTTGTCACTGACACACATACCGAGAATGGAAAGTTTTTCGGTTTCGACGATGTAAGTGCCATTCGTGGAAAATGGCTGAGTGTTTAGATTTCGCTTTAACGACAGCAGACAGCATTTTGTTTTGGAAGCATTCAATTCCACCCTGTTGATGGTTAGCCAATTGGTTATGCTGCTAATATCGGAATGTAATGAGCTTAACATAAGCTGCCGTTCCCGTTCTACAGCCAAAGAGCAGGGACGTGAGAACGAATAGGAAAAGCAGACAGTACTTTTTTTTTTTTTTAAAAACTTAACACTCAAGTGGGTATGAATGCCTCAGCATGTGTTAAGTTTTTTGGAAGATGGGATAGAGTGAGAAAGAAAAATTTTTGGGCTCAGTGGCTGGGTGGCATCCAACATTTAATGTAGAGGCTAAATTCTTAGTGGGAGTTGGCTTGATGTTGATTTCTAGTCAACTACTCGTCTTACTTGATTTTCGTTAACTGAAAATATGGATGATATGCCTTTCGGGCGAGGCTGGGATTCGAACACCGAACCTTCCGATCTGGAAGCCAGTCCACTACCACTTGAGCCACGGGCATCACCACGGAGATTGGCGTAGTGGAGTCGTCGGATCGGGATTGCTTAGCGTCTATTCCGTTGTTGTCAGTTCTGGCAATAGCAGTCCCTGGAGCATGTTCCATAGAGTTACCACGTTTCAAGGCTTGTATGAACAGTGTGCTCTTCGAAAGTCTGAGCTTAACGTAGAGGGTCGATTCTTTTGACTTGTTCTTTAACGGACGGTACACATAACTTACTCGATAGCATGCACAAAATGTCTGAGTATGAGTCGCTCGGAAGGAACACATTCCCTTCCTCGCTTCTAATTTTAGCGTCAGAGTGGGCAGCAGACGTCTGATTGACAGTTTCTGCTCCATGGAGGTTCGCACGAGTAATCGGGATAAATGAATCACCTAACAGCAGAGTTGTTTTTGCTGAGAGGAAGGTTGATGATTTTACGCAACCTAGAGACTAAGCACCCTCTTAGACATGCATCCTTCGGTGCTTAATGTTCCACCTTAGAGTTAGAGTTTTTTTAAAAGAGGCTTGCGAGTGCACGGAGCATACGTAGTCTGCAATATCAAAAGGAATTCATTAGCCGTGATACAAACACCGTTGCCCGGCTGTCGTCCCGTGGAGATATTGGGTCTTCGTGTGTCCGTCACGCTTAGGGATCGTTCTAAGACCGTTCTGCACCTGACCATCTGTGAATTGATTTACCTTTTGCCGAAGACTAGAGTAAATGCAGTGAGAGCATCTCTTGAACTGTAGTAGTATCAGAATCATCGAGCCCTTCCAATGAGCTTCCTTAGGGAGAGTGCTGATCAGGTTGTAAGCAAGACTTCAGCTTGAATATCACTTCTCGTATTTAATTTTAATCAGTTGGATGTGCGTAACTTGGCCATTTATTTTTTTTTTCTAGCTGAATAGAGCACTCTGACAAAGAAGAAGTCCTTTGTATGTAGTCTTTCATCGAAATATTAATAACCATTTGGGTAGTGAAGTAATTGTAGCACCACCCATCATATCAGCGGATAGCTCGTGCAGTCTTATGTGAGGGTATGCTGAACATTCGCAAGCATCGCAATAATCGCCCCATTTAAACTCCACTAATAGCCTTTTTTTCGAGCGGGTCAGCAATAATAGCATAGAGTTTTAATGACACCGGGAAGCATCCAATCGCTTTGCTCACAATATGGGCAGTCATACCAACTATGATTGAGCTCACCAGAAGCCCAAGACGCAAGCAGTCCGCACAAACTTAGGATTGCCCAAACTTCTTTTATGCCCATATTTGACTGCTTTAATTTGGAGGGCTTGGTTTGGTAAGTCTTCTTTGGGAAATTCTTCTAAATCATCTGCGCCAGGAGGGAAAATCTACTGAACTGCACCAAATGCAGGAAGATACATGTGTAAGTACTCTGTACAAGGTCCCACATTTCAGACTCTGTGTCATCTAATGTCAAAAACCACTATGCGCTTTTTAGTGTTTTATTTGAACTCGATAAATATCATCTGTTTATCAATCTTAGAGACATTTGTATATGTCAGCATTCATAGGGACAAGCAGCGATTATGTACTTATGTATACAGGATCGCGAATATTTCAAAAGACTGTGCCAATACAAGCGCTCGCTGATAAGATCGACTTTTCAAGAACACATTGGGTGTCAATAAACTGATTCAGTTGCAAACACGAAGAAATTGAAGTTTGTGCTGTTGATATGGGAAGACACTCAATAACAAGAACTCAGTAAGTACGCAGCAACTGGAAGTTTTAATATTGAGGATGTTGGGCGCGAATAGCGCCCCAAAAATCCTCTACTCCCTATGACCTTTTGTAGCCTGTTTCACTCTTCTGCTCTCCTACATTTTCTCGGGTTCTCCACGTTCTTTTCTTCTCATCATGCTCTAGATGCCACGGTATAGGTTGGATTTACTGGATTCCTTAGATCCAGAACAATCCTCTCTGCAAATCCTATGATGCCTAGCTGTTTGAAAAAAAACTGATGGCTCTTGCACAACCTCAAGTGACGATTCACTCAACCTGCTACATGAATCTCATTTGCCAGGTAGCTCCCTACTCGCGGCCAGTGCCCTGGGCGTACAAGTCTGCTGGCCTGGGCGGTATAATACCTGCCGAGATACAAAGGTCCACAGATATTATCCTGCCTACGCTAGAGAATATCATGAGGAGCTGCGTCTACATTCCACTGTCATGGAGAGAAGTCAATGTAGTTTTCATTCCCAAGGCCAATGTTGTCCAAAAGAACCTCAGGCCTATAAGTCTATCGTCTTTCCTTCTGAAAACTCTAGAGCGACTGATTGATATCCATATATGAGCTAAAATTGATCCAAGACTCAACGGCTCAACATACCTGCTATAAAGGAAATTCGGTGGAAACGGTTCAGTATACTGACTAGCCACATCGAACAATCCCTACAATATAGAGAGTACACGATGGTCCCTTCCTGGACAAAGAGGGTGCCTGTAACAACGTCAATGCATCCACAATCATTGGATGTCTTATGGATACTCAACTCCAAATTGGATGGGGCTTCTGCTAAAAGATATGTGAGCAGATGTACGCCGCCGCAGGGCGGTGTCCTCTCTCCCCTTCTCTGAAACTCACCTGGAAGCGGATGAGAGCAGGATGATTGCCTATGCGAATGACGTTGCTATAGCCATCTCAGGAAAGCATATAAATACAATTAAAGAGCTCCTTCAACTAAATCTTAACAGATTAATCAGTTGGACAGATCGCTGTGGATTGGGAGTAAGCCCCCATAAAACTAATCTTGTAGCCCCTTTTCCAGGAAATATAAAATTCCAATCGTAGATCCTGCCTCAATAAACGACATCAGCTTAGTCTTTTCCGATACAGCAAAATATCTGGGTCTCATCTTTGTCAGGAAATTGAACTGGAAATGTAGCATTGAAGACAGAGTCAAGAAAGCTACAGTGGCTTTACTCTCTTGCAAAAAAGCCATTGGGAATAAATGGGACCTTCAACCTCGCATAACCCACTGGCTATACATCTCGGTCATAAGACCGATATTCACGTACGGGGTTGTTATCTGGTGGACAGCTTTAGACAATGCAGTCAACTGCAGTAATCTAAGCAGAGTCCAAAGAACAGCAGGTCTATGCATACGCAGAGACATACGTTCTACTCCCTCCGCGTCATTAGATATTCTGTTTCACTTGACACCCCTCGATAACATCAGGCAAGTAGTTGCGACTGCAGCTATTCGCCTTAAAGCGACTACACAGTGAACAAATAATTTATTTGGCCTCGCTAGCATTCTTAGTATATTAGGAATCGTCACAGAGAACACCAATTGCACCATACCTGAACTTTGGTATGAAAAAGACTTCCATGTACGCTTCCCCTCTAGACCCTTCTGGAAGGAAGATGCTTTCATGGAGGACAAGTTAATGCACTTCTACAAAGATGGATCTAAAACCGAAAGCGGGGTTGGTGGCGGTGTTTTCTCAGATAAGCTCAATCTAAACCTCTCTTTCCGTCTTACAAATGACTGAGGCGTGTACCAGGCGGAAATTTTGGCGATTAAAGAAGCTCTGTCCTGGCTGAAGAAAAACGTGGTATCTGCAAGGCATATCCGCGTGAGACCCTGTCTCACTAAATTCTAAAACCGCAGTTCAACTTTCACCCTTGCTCCCCGTTCCTAAAAAAAAGGCGAATCTTCCTCCCTCTCCTCACACAGACCCATTGCACTTATGACCCTTCTTTCCAAGTTCATGAAAACGCTGATAAAACGTTAGCTCATGAAATATCTCGAAACACGAAAACTTCTTAATGGCCGGCAGTACGGTTTTCGTAGCAACAGGTCCACTGGTGATCGAAAGCGTACATCATTCTGAAGAAAGCAAGATAGTTGCACTTGATATTTCTAAGGCATTTGACAGAGTTTGGCATCAGGGTCTTTTGTCGGCAATGCGTGCTTTTGGGATCGACGACTCTCTTCTTCAATGGATTAGAAATTACCACTCGGAACGTTCAATTCAAGGTGTCTTGGACTGTTTCAAATCTTATATTCAGAAAATAAATGCTGGTGTTCCCCAGGGCTCCGTTCTGTCTCCGACACTCTTTTCTCTTGTCTGCTACTTTTAATCCAATATATTCCTTTGCTGACGACAGTGGCCGTGGCTCAAGAGGCAGTGGACTGGCTTCCAAATCGGAAGGTTCGGTGTTCGAATCCCAGCCTCGCCCGAAAAACATATCATCCACCATTGAACCCAAACATCTTTCTTTCTCTCTCTATCCCATTTTCCAAAACACTTAATACATGCTAAGGCATTATAAGTGTATTCTATACTGGGCCGTGTTTGGCATCGATTTGAACCCCCCTAGTGTTGAGCGTTGAGCAAATGGCTTTAATACAGCTGGGAGTTATCGGTGTTTTGAGCTGAACTTCATGACGAAGAGGAGAAGCCGTCTTTTGGCAATTCTGCAATTAGGGCTGACTAGGTCGTGTTTGCTTGCTCTCTTGCTGGCGAGAAAATTTTCGCGTCCTTGGATGCACAGAAGCAGATCTAAACACCAGAACCTGGGCAGTCCTGCAAAAAGTGGAAGAGAAAGATCTCGTTCATATCGTCTTTGCCATATATGTCGAAGGACCCTAAGAATTGGAAAGTCAAATTACAACGTCAACATAAACGTCACATTCATTTTTTTTTGCGGGAATAGGAGCTACCAGCGACGACGTTAACACGACGCGCACTACTTCTTTTAATTCTCTTTAATATCCTTCCTTTTTATACAAGTTGAATTGCTTAGATTTTTTCCAATTGTTTAGTTTCCTAATTTAATAATAAATTGTCAAGAATTAACCTGGAGTTTTACAAACTGGGGGCTCAACCAGGATTCGCAGCAGCTCAAAAATAACAAGAAATGATGCAGAATAGTACGACGGTGGAATGAGGAATTGGATTCTCGGAATTAATTGGAACAATTTCTAGCGAAATTGGTAGCTTTGAAGACGCCGTTAATGTAATTTCAATTTTCAGTGGAAAGGAAGACGTAAAGGTGTGGATCGAAGAATCCGAAATGGCTGCGCAATTAATGAAGTGGAACGATCTGCGGAAAATTTTGTTCGCAAAGAGGTTGCTGACAGGGGTAGCAAAATTGGTGTTGAAAGCTGGGCCATCAACAACAACGTGGAACCAAGGTAAGGATCGATTGCTTGAAGAGTTTGACCAAGTTATCTCCGTCGCAGATATTCATAGACAATTAGCAACTAAAAGGCAGTCTCAGAGTGAATCAGTGGTGGAATTCTTTTACGCCATGCGCGAACTGGGGACAAGAGGCAATGTGGATGATCGCTCTATAATACAATACATCATCGAGGAAATCGACGATTCGCCGTCCAATAAGTCCATACTGTATGGCGCTATGTCGATGTGCGATTTTAAAACCAAGCTCTGTGACTATGAACGTTTTCGTGATTCCTGTAAGGCCCAAAATGCAGGTAGGAATTCAGAACTCGCACAAACGACGAAAGTGAAAGATAAACAGGCCCAACGATGTCTTAATTGCGGAAGAACAGGCCACAAAAGCGAGGCCTGCGAATTTAAAACCAGAGGACCAAAATGTTTTAGCTGCGAGAGACATATTTCAGCCGAATGTCCAGAACGCAAAGATGACTCCAAGACAGTCCATTTAGTCAAGACGAACGTCAGTAAACTGGAGGTGAAATCGGTTATTGTCAACGGTACTGAAGTGGAGGCGCGGATAGACACAGGCAACGATGTCACGGTAATGGGGTCCGAAGAATATTTTCGAATTGGATCGCCGCCTCTTAGCCAGGATAGCCAAATGCTGCAAGGATTGTCACAAACAACGACGGCAACATACGGTTGCGGACGGATTCAACTACAAATCAAAAATCTACATCGTGTCATCGAAGTCTCTAAGTCCACCGCTATTAATTGGAATGGACGTTTTGCGGGGAACCAGAATCACCTTAGCTGACGATGGTGAGAAGGTTGAACCTTTGAAGTCGAATTGGTGCAACTGCATGCAGGTGAATGCAAGTGATTCTGAAATTTACGTAGGCAATTCTCAGTATTGGAACGATGTTGAAAAGCTGATCTACGAGTATTGTCCGGAACCAAAGAAGACAACAAACGTTCAAATAAAAATTGTGCTGACAGCGACAATCCAGTCGCTCACCGACCACGCAGGTTGGCACCAATGGAAAATGAGATTGTCCAAAAACAAATCGACGATTATTTGAAAGCAGGTGTTATACGTAAAAGCACTTCAGACTACGCCTCGCCGATTGTACTGGCAAACAAAAAAGACAGCAGCAAACGTTTGTGCATCGACTATCGAAGTTTGAACAAATTGGTGGTCACAGATTGCGTTACCGTTGGTGGAAAACCAAATCGACCAAATCAGTTCCGCGAAGATCTTCTCAACTATGGACCTGGAGAGTAGGTTTTTTTTCACGTCAGTGGCAGCGAGAGTAGTCGCAAGTTTACGTCGTTCATCATACCGCTGGGACAATATGAGTTCAACAAAGTGTCATTTGGACTCTGTACCTTACCTGCGGTGTTCCAAAGACATCTCTACCAGGTTTTCCAGGAGCTCATGGAGAAGAAGATCGTGTTGCTGTATATGGACGACATCGACATCTTAAGCAAAGGCTACGAAGATGCCATCAAAAACCTGGAAGCAGTTCTGGTGGTTGCAAAGGCATATGGGCTCACTTTACGATTGAAAAAATGTCATTTTTTGTGTACATCAATCGAGTATTTGGGCTTTCGTATACAAGACGGCGAAGTGAAGCCATCGAAGTGTAAGATTGATGCAGTGCAAAAATTTCGTCAGCCCGTAGACCGGTTGCATATCCAAAGGTTTTTAGGTCTCACCGGGTATTTTCGAAGGTTCATTCCATCCTACTCGCTTATCGCCCGACCGCTGACTGACCTGCTGAAAAAGGATGTAAAGTCTCACTTTGGATTAAAGGAGAAAACTGATTTCGAGGAGCTGAAAAGGAATCTTACCCAGGAACCGGTACTGAAACTATATTGTTCAGAAGCAGAAACGGAGTTACACACTGATGCTTCCAAATGGGGTTTCGGTGCAGTTTTACTTCAAAGAACTGAAGGCCATTTCCATTCGATCGCTTACTTCAGTAAAAAGACATCTGAAACCGAACAGAGGTACAGTAGTTACGAGCTAGAAGCTTTGGCTGTCGTAAATTCGCTCAAAAAGTTCCGGCACTATCTACTGGGACTACGCTTAAAGATAGTAACTTACTCTGCAGCGTTCAAGGGAACCATCGAGAAGAAAGAGTTTTCCTCGCGCATAGCCCGCTGGGTACTCATCCTACAAGAGTTCGAATACACCCTGGAGCATCGAATTGGTATGAAACTACGACATGCGGACGCACTTAGCCGTTGCACGGTAAATGTGGTAACAAGTACGTTCCTATGCAGAATAAGTAAAGCCCAAGAAGACGAGGATCAGGAGAAACTCATCCGAGCACTTCTGCAGCACGGCGAACACGAAAACTTCTTTTGCGAAAAGGGTGTCATATTCAAAAAAGACGAGGAAGGACGACGACTTCTTGTGGTACCAAAGAAGATGCAAGCTGGGCTGTTGCGAAATATACATACACCAGGATGGACATTTTGCTTTGAGGAAAATGATGGAGCTAGTCAAGAGAGATTACTACATCCCGCAGTTGAAGAAGAAACTGGAAGAGGTTCGAGAGAAAAGCAGGCAAGTAGGCAAGCAGGAGGGGTTCTTATGCCCCATAGACAAAGAAAGTGCGCCGTTTCGGACGTATCATGTGGACCACTTTCAAGAACGCCCAAGCAGTACTCCTACATCATTTGCATAGTATTTGCATAGTAGATGCATTTCCTAAATTTACCTGGCTGTATCCAACAAGAACAACGTCTGCAGCAGAAGCCATAGCAAAACTGGACATCCAAAGTGCAATATTTGGGAACCCTCAAAGGATTATATCGGATCGTGGGGCCGCTTTCACGAGCAACATTTTTGAAGAATACTGCGGAAACAACAAAATTCAATACTTGGTGATAACTACTAGCGTTCCGAGACGCAACGGCCAGGTGGAACGGACCAACCGGACAATAATAACAGTCCTGGCCAAACTTTCAGTCGAGAATCCGAACAAATGGTACATGCATCTAAGCAAAGTCCAACACTGCATCAATTCTACTTGGCAGCGAAGTATCAAGCACACTCCATTCGAGCTTATGTTTGGCATACAGATGCGGAGAAACGCTGATCCTGAATTGGTAAGTTTGATTAACGAAGAGATCGAGGAATTGTTCATTGCAGAGCGAGATTAAACAAGATACCAGGCACATGATGCAATTTAGAAGGCACAACAGGAGAACAGCAAAGCATTCAATCGCAATAGAAAGTAAGCTACAATGTACAACTTAGGGGACTTGGTGGCGATCCGGCATACACAATTCGAACCAAATCTCAAGCTAGCAAGGAAGTATCTTAGTTTAGTTTTTTTTTTTTAGTTTTAAATGCATTTTATTTTCTAAATCATTAACTCTTACATACTAACAAAAAATGCTTAAATGCTAGCTTAAAATTACTTAACAAACTTATACTAACTTACTGGCCAGACACAGGCACTCTAAGCTACTCCAAACTCTTATATATATGTCTTTCGACTTTATTTACATTTTATTGAAAAATATATTTTGTACACTTAAGGCTAAGAAAAGAAATTGTTAACAAAAAACTTAGCACATGATCCAGATTTTTTATTTTTTCCTTAAAAACTTAGATATTAAAATAAACCTTAGTCTAACTAACCTACATACACAATACACACATACACACATATAGACATTATACACAATGACATACATATACTAGTATATACCTTTATATATACTAATATATATATATTCCTTAAATGCTAACCTAAACCTATGCAAGCTGGCCATAGCTATTAACAGAACAAATAGATTGGTCAGCTCTGCCTCATTAGTGAGGCTGGTCCGTAATTGACGGAAACGACGACGAAGCATCTTCTCCATCATTCAACCAGAACTGCTGGTGCTGCCGAACGACATCCCTCTTATCGCGATTCCCCACCGCCCTACTGAACCTGAGACGATCCACACTGCCGCGTGCGACGTCTCTGTCGTAGTTGAGTCGCCTGTCCCCAGCTTTCCGAGCGACATGGAAGATTAACGGGACCGCTGATCTAACCTGGATCAACCCTATCTGATCTAGGTAGAGGAATGCTTCCGGTGGAACGAAGCCGTCAGAGCGCACACTCTCGTGGTAAAGGTAGTTGGGGTAGTAAGCCCCAGATATCAGGTTATTCGTCGAGGCAATTGCTCTTGCGATGTGTCTTCGAGTCAGCTTAATTACGAAGTTGTCCACTCGTATTAGGTTCGCTCTGTTGTAAAGGACCTCATTACGATAAAATTTTTTGTACTCCGACTCTGGTGTTCTGTACAAGCGAAGGCAAGCCCTAAGGCAAGCCCTCTCAAACACCCGAATCTTTTCCATTAAGCTTGCTCGTACATTGAACCACACGGGGCACCCGAATACCAGCATGGGCCTGATAAGGGCCATGTAGCAGATTACCTTTACCCTCTCATCGAGTTGGCTGCTATAAAACAGTCTCTTTGTAAGGGCAAAAGCGCCTTTAGCTCTGGCCAGAGCAGAATCTACATTTTTATCAAAATACAGAAACCGATCTAGCCAGATCCCTAGGTATCTGACAACATTTCGACAGGCAAGAGGCTGTCCGTGTTGTCCAATGATCGAGAACTTTCGCCAATTTTTTCTGGTATCCCTAGAGGCTCCAGACAACGGCGTCCTAAAGAGAATGGTTTCCGACTTCTGAAAGTTGATTTTCAACTTCCAGTCATCGCAAAATCGTCTTATCTTATCGAAGTCACGCTGCAAGAGAGTATTAATGACCTCGATTTTTGGACCTGTTCTGTACGCTATCAAATCGTCTGCGTACGCAATAGTATGGGGAAGTGAACCTATCAAGTCGCTTGTATAAATGTTGAATAGGATCGGCGAATTGACCGCGCCTTGCTGAAGACCATTTTTAATTTGAAATATTCCAACAGAAGTCACATCACCATTTTTCACGATGAACTGTCTGTTGGTTGGCATGGGCCCCCGCCCAATTATCAAGGCTTCACCCATCAATGACGTTGTCTAATAAAAAGCGGGGGTAGATTATTCTATAACTGGTCTTATCGAAAACATCCAGATATTTTGCATGAATGGATGATACGATTTGACCAGTTACAAGTTGCCGGTCATAGGTCTTGTTGGTAGGCTTGACCACCGGTAGTCCATACCAGGACTTAAATCACGGTACCATGGGAGTCAGGAGCCCCCCGGACTTCGGTCCGGGCCTGACTTGTTAGAGGTAGGCCCCCTTGTGGGAGCGTCATGGTGGCTGTGGTTTAAACCCAAATCGCGGGTACGGGTTTCCTTTTTGGTTTAGCCCATTGTAGAGTTGCAAATGAAGTACTGGGTGCTGCGACCCTAAGAGCAGCAAGAGGTTTTGGGTAGGCCTCGACTCATACCAAGGGTGGGACTTGTGCCTCCAACACAAGTTCTGCTTTGGTATAAAATATAAGCGTAGTATTAATAAATATAAAGCGAATATTCTTAGCGACGGCAAGGCGTATCCTTGCTCCCAATGGGTGTATGGGCATCTCGTAAACATTAAGTCTACATGACAGGAGGTTTACGTTAAAAATCCAGGTACGTTCTGTTGGTTGGCATATTATAAAGAATGTACAAGAGTGGTTTACCGATCCCCAGCCTAGTCAGCTTATAGAAAAGACCCTCTAACCATTCGGTGTCGAAGGCCTTCTCCAAGTCAACAAGGCAGGCACCAGTACATTGGTTTTTGCCTTTATTCCATTGGATATCGGACACCAGTTTAGACGCGGCATGTGAGATATCATGTCCCGCCTTAAAACCGAATTGATTATCCGGAACTATATGTTTGTTCTCAACCCATCTAGATAGCGCTCTATTGATTACTTTTTCAAACACCTTACTGATATTCGGAAGGAGACTTATCGACCGGAGATTCGCCGGATTGGATATATCCTTTCCCTTTTTGGGGACAGGTTGCACCACCGCCGTTTTGCATTGCGCTGGATAATGTGCATTGTTCATTGCATTATTAAACAGGGTGGTGTAAATGTCCACCGCTTCTAGATGAAGATGTCGAAGCACGATGTTTGGAATACCATCGCTCCCCACTGATTTCTTAGCCCTGATTGTGTCGAAGATCTCATGGAGCTCTTCCTTCGAAATGAAGAAGGTGACCTGAGCCATATTCTCATAACTGAACAGGGTGAAACTAGAGCCCTTGGATCGCCAGTTCTCTACTTCATTTCGAATGTAGAAGTCGTGCACCAAGACGCGACTGTCCAGGTCATAATTACGGCCAATGGTATCGGTGGCCTTGTATATTTCCTGGAAAGTCGCCCCTATGGCCTCAACCTTCTCCTGTGGATCCTCGATCACAAAGAAGTCGTCATCATCAGCGGCCTCATTTGGATCAATACCTGCTATTGTCAGTAACCGTTCGTTGTCTGTTGTCCGCGCTATTTTAAGACACTGAAGGTCGTTTTGATTTTTTCTCCGAAATAGTTTATTTATTTGCGGGAACATATTCGGGTTGCTGGTGCTTACAGCCCGAACCCTGTTGTTCCAATACAAACTTACAGAAATTCTGTAATTCTCTTTTATTAACGTTTGAATATTTTTAATCGACGCCTTCAGTGTCCTAATCTCCGGGTCTTGTCTGTCAGGAAACTGTCTGTACAAGTTTTTGAGTCTTGACAGCAGTCTACTTTTATGTCGGTGCAGTGAGTCAGTAGTAGGATTGCGGAACAGGTCTTCGTTAGTCGTATGTCGATACCGCGGTATTGTAGCGTCCATAGTTTGTTTAATTGTCTCGTCCATTTGTTTTAGGTAATTGTCGATCTCCTCGTTTGACAAATTGCTATTGGACGGTGGGTGGAGCGTATTCGAGGAGAGCGCACTTGTCATGGTTGCGGAGAAGCGTGTCCATCGAGTCTTACTGTAGTTGTAAGAATATCTTTGGACAAACTCCTCCAATTCCGCAATTTCGTTGGGAACTGTAATTTCGGTGCTAAAACCGCAATGGTCACTGTCATACACGAATGTGCGCAGACAGTTGAACCTTTGTAAATTCGTACCTGTCAGTCGTATTCGTTCGTCATACAGCAGTAGGTCCAAATAAGACCCGCCTCTGGGAAACGACGGGTTATCCGTCGCTTTAAGACCGAGTCTGTACATGACATCGTGCTGACCCCACCAATCGAGTAGTAGGTTCCCTCTAGTATTTGGCAAATTATTTCCCCAATCTCTGTGTCTAGCGTTGAAGTCCCTGCCGATTATAAAATAATTCTCCCCCGATTCCAGCCTCAGAAGTCGAAAAAGCGTGTCAAGCTCTGTAATAAATAAAGTGGATTGTGAAGTCTCAGGTGCATAAACAGAAGCCAAGTACAGCCGCTTTCCACTGCGGAGAGGGATGTAAATGACGACTGCCTCCAACACCCGGAACCTACGCAACACTCCCTTGTACACTCTGTGAAATTTTATATCTTGTTTAATGAAGATCGCGACACCGCCCCCACATTTGGAACGGGGCCGGTTTCTTCTTCTAACAATATAATTATTGTACTCCAGTTTGTGCTTATCGGTTAGCTTGGTTTCGCTAGCGAAAAGCACATCAGGAGTTTGGTCTTGTAGCAATTTAAACATCGCGGCTCTTCGTTCGATCCTAATCAGTGAATTAACATTCACCGCAAGGACCTTCAAAAATTGCTCCACCATGTGCGTACCCATTACGACATGTGTTGCGTTAGGCCCGGCAGCAGCGCGTAGATCTGGTCCACCCGCTTGGCCTGTTCTTGCACCTGCTTTTGCAGCTGAGCCATCTGCCCTTGGATTGCGAGCAAGATGGCCAGCATGTTGGGTGCAGCTTCCGTTGTTCTCGGCATTGGCGCCGGAGAAGCAACAGTCGCTTGCTGTACCGTATCCCCCCCACCTGCCGCCATTTGGGCGTAGGAAATTTGGGGCGTGACGGCTGGTGTTTGAAACCTCACAGGTGAACGTTTGACCTCCACCCTCTGCTGCAGAGCCAGTTTTGCTTTTTTGATGTCAGCGAACTTAGGACAACCCCGATAGTTTGCGGTGTGTCCCACGTTCCCACATAACACGCACGAGAGCTGCGCCCTATCGGATACTCCGTCCCTACCCAGAGCACACTCCTCGGAACTGTGGTTCTTTGCGCACTTCACGCATCGAGGCTGCATTTGGCAGTTCGACGCGGCGTGCCTGAACCTCTGGCAGCGAACGCATTGTATAACGCCTTCGCTCCTTTTTAATTTTTCCCAGTGAACCACCTGGTAGTCTAGGACATTGATACTCCTCAGACTATCCAGACGGCTTTCGGGACTGAGCTGCACTAGGAAGAACGGCAGACTCCGTTTCTCCCGCCTGGCTCTAGCTGTGGTAAATGGCTTTACCCCCACGAACTTGAGTCCTTCGCACTCCTTCTCTTTGAGCAGTGCCAGGATCTCCTCAGGATCAGAAGACGGTTCCAACCCCTTCAGCAGCATCGATTACCGCTTTTCATACTTCGGTGTGAATGAGTAATGCTCCGTCGTCGTTTCCTTTAGGAACTCTTTCACTTTCGCGTAGCCCTCCACTGTATTACAGTGGATGGCATGACGATCATTCCCCAATCTCTTTATGTTAAAATTATTACCAATGACCAACTTACAAAGGTCCTTGGTAGCATTTACCTCTAGTTTATAGATGTTGATAGGAGGCACCTTCTCCTTCTTCTTCTGCTGCCGCTGTTGCTGTTCCTGTTGTTGTTGTTGTTGTTGCTGCTGCTGCTGCTGTTTTTGCTGTTGCCGTTTTTGTGACTGCTCTTGTTGTTGTTGCTGGTATTTATTAACATTTTGTTGTTGTAGCACTTGTGCTATTTTATTTGTTTGGTGTTGTTGTTGTGCCTGCTTTTGAGCATGCTGATGTTGTTGGGATTGCTCCTGCTCTTCCCTCTTCCTTCTGACCATTTGCTTTTCTTTTATGGCCAGCACTCTTTGTTGTAGCATTTTGATGCTGCCACATATGGCCTCCATTTCTTCCTCTTCATCGTCAGATTCGCGTGCTGCCAATGAAGCGAAGTTGTTCCCTTCCCTCACCCCGCCAAGCAGCTTTACAGTGGCCGTTGGTAGGGTGGGACGTTTTTCCAAGTTAGAAGGTGGACTAAGCTTCCTCCTTCTCTTTGTTTTTGGTGTTTGGCTCGAACTACTCGAAGCTTCACCTGATACTTCCGCAGATCCCGCTGTTAACATAGCGGACCGCTCTCCACAATCCATCACGTGATGGACAACACTTAGTACCACTTTTGAATTTATTTTAAATAAAAGTGAAAAAAAAAGATGTGTAGAGTACACGGGGATTCGAATCCACGACCTATGTTATGCCGGCCGAGCACACTGACACTCTGCTAATTGGAGCCTGTAGCAATGTCCTCAAATGTCTCTTTGTTATTGTTATCACTGTTATCCAAGCCGAAACACGTGTGTTCTCCACGGAGATATGTCAACGACTGCAAGGAAGTATCTTGGGCCGTATAAGGTGACATGAGTCGACAAACACGATCGGTACGGGGTCCAAAAACTGTGTGATCATGAGGGTCCGAACATATCAACATGCGCGGAGATGATGAAGCCGTGGCGACAAACCGATTTCGACATCCGTTCGTCCGAAGAAGAGCCTGCCTAGCGGTTGTGGTTCTGTGGTCGCAGGAGGGCCGGTTGTGGAATGAGCCTATATAACGGTGCGATGAAAGGCTCATTGTAAAAAGCTCTGACAAAACTTCAGCTAACTCCACCCCAACCTCAATCTCACAAAGAGACTACAAATCAACACCGTTCATACAGCTACTACTGATAGAGCACATGAGTTCCCCTCAACTAGCCGATTAACACAAGGAACAACTGTTTCGGTACCCCTACCGAAGAGTCAGCGGCAGACAACGAAGTGCGTACTACGAGAGTGAGACGAGGTTTCCACAGAGATGCGATAATATATAGAGCCGTACACGGAACCACGCGTATAGTCGCAAACGATGATGGCTACACTCAAGGTATTGAAAGGAAACCTGCATCGTGTTAATGGTGCCTCGTACACCTCTATCCAGCGGCTTAAATATCTCCCTAATCCTGGCTTTAATACTAGAGATTTAGTGGCAGCGTTAATCGAACTACCTCAGGGGATTGAATTGCAAGAGTTTTGTGGGCGCGCCTCTGCATGTCTTCCCGGAGATACGAGTCTATGTAGATGCGATTCCTCTTGTTCTTGTACAGGATCTGATCGAACGGTACCACCGACCGTCCCAATTTGCATCTCCTTCTTGGATGCGATGCCATAGCCCACAACAAGTTTCCCATAAAGTTTCTGCTTCTGGGAAATTTTGTTGAGCACTCCTAATTTTTAATTTCCAGAGAGAACCCATCCACTGATTGCTGTGCTCCAGGCTCAGAGCAAATTTTAATCAGTTGCGGATGTGCATAAATATTTTAAAATACTCGTACACAACTTAAAAAATTTATTTTCAAATTTTAGTTCCATCACCGTACCACAACGAGGAGCTAGTTTGGCTCCAAACTTTCTCCAAATTCCAGCTGAACTCACTTTCCACCTAGAGTTTTGCTCGGTCACATACGAGTATTTCGTCCATCCGCAGCCGTCTATCTTCTCCCGAATAATTTGTATTAATTACTCGCCAGTGAAACTACTCGTACTCGTATATTTCCACTTTTATTCTCCAAAAAAAAAAAAGAAACAAAAAACAAAAAGAAACAAAGAAAAACAAAATGGAAACACTTCCTTTGGCCATGTCGGATGATACAATAGCGAATGAAGTATGGCACAGCACAAGGACGAAAGGTAAAGCGATATAATACGTGAAGGATGCCACCTTGAATAGATAACATTGTACTCGTATCCGGTTTGCTGGAAAAGTTTGTGCCCGAAAACTTTGTCAATATTTCTTCTCGGCTGACTGTTGTTTTGGTCGTGTGCAGCTCCAGCTGCTGGTAGATAAAGATACATACTCGTACATCCTGCCTAGTTGCTCCTCCATTTTTGAATAAGCGTGTGACGGTGGAGCAAACTACAATAACTATGTACGTCGGGAGAAAGAACGAACGATCCATAGGCTGAAACTAACGGAAAAAGTACGGAAACAATAATATGCCGTTAATCGGGATATAAATTTCGTGAGCTTATCGTGGGAATAGGAGAAGTGAGCGGGTTGGGGATTAAGTGGTAATTGGGCTGGCTTCAATGTTTTTCAGTCGTATTCGCCGGGTTCGGGTGAAAGCAGCATCGTGTTGCATGTCAGCCGTAGTAGTAGTAGTAGTTGGGTGGCGGAAATGGTCGGCCGACATTGCGACCACAGGGGAATGCGCCAATTTGCGGTATACATGTTGGGCAACAAGGAAATGATGGTCGCTGATAGTACCAAGGATAGAATACAGTTGATGTGACTTGCACTGGTGGTAGTGGAGGCGGTGGTGGTGGCGGCGGAGGTGGCGGCGGAGGTGGTGGCGGTGGTGGTGGCCGCGGAGGTGGTGGCGGCGGTGGTGGTGGTGGTGGTGGCGGCGGAGGTGGTGGTGGACGTGGTGGTGGACGTGGTGGTGGCTGTGGTGGCCTAGGTGGCGGTAGAGGAGGTAGCGGTTGTGGCAAAGCTGGTGGTATAAAATTGCAGCATCGAGGACAGCAATTCGGTTGATATGAAGGTCCGTAAGAAGGGCATTGATTGCAGATTATGTTGTCATTGAAAAACCACTGAAAGAGATTGAAAATCGTGTCAAATGTGCGTGGTTCGCTAACCTGCTTCGCACGTTGCTGCGGTAATCCCCTTCTCCTACGAGCACCTATAAATAAATTATAAAAAAATTGGTTTCATCTAGAAAATGCAGAGTGAAAATGTGCAAGAGTGCTCCAAGCAAACAAACCAAAACAAAAACAAAAAAACCTCAAAAATTCATTCAACAGTGCGTCAAGGAAAATTTTATTTTTCCTCTTGTGCTTAACATGTTTTCTAATTTAAATTCTAACCAAAGAAACCAAATCCTTGGCCACCGGCAATCAATTGTGGGGCACGTTGATTTCCAAACACTCCACTCTGTCCGTTTGCACTGCTTCCGCCAAAGTTGGTATTTGCAAAACCATCTGCATTGCTGAAAGCGCCATTGGGTCCAGTTCCGGAAGAAGATAATGCCGAAGCTGATGCAGGACCTCCATTTTGAGTAAAGCTGGAAGCCTGACTAGAGGCGGAGTTGGATATTAAACCATTTGGTCCTTGAGCAGTCTGGGTATTAGCGCCAGTTTGAGCACCACCTGCGACACCATTTCCTCCTTGGAATATTGACTGACCGAAGGCATCACTTTGAGATCCTTGTTGACCATTTTCATTGAACGTCGCTGTGTTAGTTTGAGCTGTGTTCGATGCTGATCCAAATTGATTTTGTTGATTGCTTAACGCTCCACTATTTGCTTCAAGTCTATCCGAGTTGGCGGTCTTAATCTGACTTGTGTCAGCGTTGGAGGAGGTTGCTTGAGTGGAATCTTGATTGAAATTAAGTGATTGGCTCTGGGCTGCATTTTTGTCTCCAGATCCATCGGCTGTTTGGAAGATTTGTTGAGCAGTGTTGGCTGCACTAAGTTGTCCCGAAGAACCATCATTCCCAAGATTCGACGCAATACTTGAGCCGGTGTTGCCTTGGAATTGGCCTTGATCGTTGATTGTGTTTTGATTTTGGGTATTGGCTCCAGCTTGTTGCGTGAAAAGCGGATTATTGTTATTTGCAAGACCTTGAGCGTTGGCGTTATTATTGATGCCAATAGGTGCTTGCCCAAATCCTCCCTGGTTAAGTCCTCCTTGGGGAACTCCTCCCTGGCCAACTCCTCCCTGGCCAAATCCTCCTTGGGGAAATCCTCCCTGGTTAAGCCCTCCTTGGAGAACTCCTCCCTGGCCAACTCCTCCCTGGCCAACTCCTCCCTGGCCAAATCCTCCTTGGGGAAATCCTCCCTGGTTAAGCCCTCCTTGGAGAACTCCTCCCTGGCCAAATCCTCCTTGAGGAAATCCTCCCTGGCCAAAACCTCCTTGGGCTAAACCTCCCTGGCCAAATCCTCCTTGGCCAAATCCTCCCTGGCCAATTCCTTGTTGGCTAAATCCTCCCTGGCCAATTCCTTGTTGGCCAACTCCTCCTTGACCAAGTCGTTCTTGACCAAATCCTCCTCCTGGGAATCGATTATGCGGCTCATGTAGTTGACGGTGATGTTCGTGCTCGCTGTGTAAAGGAAATTCAGAAGGAAAGTAGAAATCAGCGTGGCGGACAATTCGCAAGCTTCTTTGTGGGCGATTTCCGGCAACGGATGTAGCTGAAGCAGAAGCAGGGCCACCATTATTCGAGAAACTGGAAGCTTGGCTGGAGGCAGAATTAGTTACTGCACCATTAGGTCCTATGATACTTTGACTGTTAGCGCCAGTCTGAGCACCGCTCGCTCCGCCATTAGCTCCTTGGAAAATTGACTGTCCGTAGGCATCACTTTTGGACCCTTGTTGGCCATTTTCATTGAAAATATCTGTGTTAGTTTGAGCAGTGTTCGTTGCTGATCCAAATTGATTTTGTTGGTTGCTTGTCGCTCCACTATTTGCTCCAAGTCTATCCGAATTGGCGGTCTTAACCTGACTTGTGTCAGCGTTGGAGGACGTTGCCTGAGTGGAATCTTTATCGAAATTAAGTGATTGGCTCTGAGCTGCATTTTTGTTTCCAGATCCATCGGCTGTTTGGAAATTTTGTTGAGCAGTGTTGGCTGCACTAAGTTGTCCTGAAGAACCATCATTCCCAAGATTCGACGCAATACCTGAGCCGGTGTTGCCTTGGAATTGGCCTTGATCGTTGATTGTGTTTTGGTTTTGTGTATTGGCTCCAGCTTGTTGCTCGAATAGGGGATTCTTGTTATTTGCAAGACCTTGAGCGTTGGCGTTATTATTGATACCAATAGGTCCTTGACCGAAACCTACTGGTCTAAAACCTTGCTGTCCAAAATCGCTTTGTCCTAATCCTCCCTGGTTAAACCCTAACTGGCCAAATCCTCCCTGGCCAAAACCTCCCTGGCCAAAACCTCCCTGGCCAAATCCTCCCTGGCCAAAACCTCCCTGAACGAAACCTTTCTGCCCAAATCCTCCTTGAGACTCTTGCCGTTGATGATGTGGTTCACGCTTTGAGCGGTAAAGAACTGTATCAGCAAAGTTGAATTTAGCGTCACGGGCAAATCGCAGGCTCCTTCGAGGGCGTTTTCTGTTTCCTGCAACTGATGTAGCTGAAGCTGAAGCAGGACCACCATTGTTCGAGAAACTGGATGCTTGGCTAGAGGCAGAATTTCGAATTGAACCATTAGGTCCTATGACACTTTCACTGTTGGCGCCGGTCTGAGCTCCGCTTGTACCGCCATTAGCTCCTTGGAAAGCTGACTGGCCGAAGGCATCACTCTTAGATCCCTGTCGACCACCTTCATTGAAGTTGGCTGTGTTAGTTTGAGCAGTGTTGGTTGCAGATCCAAACTTGTTTTGCTGGTTTGACATTGCGCCGCTGTTTGCTTGAATCCTTTCTGAGTCAGCAGTTGTAATTCGACTAGTGTCGACATTCGCTGCATTTGCTTGATTCGAATCTCCGTCTAAGTTTGTTGATTGACTCTGAGCAGCGTTTTTATCTCCCGATCCATCGGCGGTTTGGTAATTCTGTTGAGCAGTGTTTGCTGCACTCAGTTGGCCCATAGAGCCTGCAAGATTTGATGCAATACTTGAACCTGTATTGTCTTGGAATTTACCAAGATCGTTAACTGTAGTCTGGGTTTGAGTATTAGCTCCTGCCTGTTGTTCAGATGGAGCTTGGCGAGCGATGCGTAGACCACGCACACTTTCTAGACGCTGGCTCCTTCGTGGGCGTTTTCTGTTCCCTGCAACTGATGTAGCTGAAGCTGAAGCAGGACCACCATTGTTTGAGAAACTGGATGCTTGGCTAGAGGCAGAATTTCGAATTGAACCATTAGGTCCTATGACACTTTCACTGTTAGCGCCGGTCTGAGCTCCGCTTGTACCTCCATTAGCTCCTTGGAAAGCTGACTGGCCGAAGGCATCACTCTTAGATCCCTGTCGACCACCTTCATTGAAGTTGGCTGTGTTAGTTTGAGCAGTGTTGGTTGCAGATCCAAACTTGTTTTGCTGGTTTGACATTGCGCCGCTGTTTGCTTGAATCCTTTCTGAGTCAGCAGTTGTAATTCGACTAGTGTCGACATTCGCTGCATTTGCTTGATTCGAATCTCCGTCTAAGTTTGTTGATTGACTCTGAGCAGCGTTTTTATCTCCCGATCCATCGGCGGTTTGGTAATTCTGTTGAGCGGTGTTTGCTGCACTCAGTTGGCCCATAGAGCCTGCAAGATTTGATGCAATACTTGAACCTGTATTTTCTTGGAATTTACCAAGTTCGTTAAGTGTATTCTGGGTTTGAGTATTAGCTCCTGCCTGTTGTTCAGATGGAGCTTGGCGAGCGATCCGTAGACTACGTACACTTTCTAGAGGCTGGCTCCTTCGTGGGCGTTTTCTGTTCCCTGCAACTGATGTAGCTGAAGCTGAAGCAGGACCTCCATTGTTCGAGAAACTGGATGCTTGGCTAGAGGCGGAATTTCTAATTGAACCATTAGGTCCTATGACACTTTCACTGTTGGCGCCGGTCTGAGCTCCGCTTGTACCGCCATTAGCTCCTTGGAAAGCTGACTGGCCGAAGGCATCACTCTTAGATCCCTGTCGACCACCTTCATTGAAGTTGGCTGTGTTAGTTTGAGCAGTGTTGGTTGCAGATCCAAACTTGTTTTGCTGGTTTGACATTGCGCCGCTGTTTGCTTGAATCCTTTCTGAGTCAGCAGTTGTAATTCGACTAGTGTCGACATTCGCTGCATTTGCTTGATTCGAATCTCCGTCTAAGTTTGTTGATTGACTCTGAGCAGCGTTTTTATCTCCCGATCCATCGGCGGTTTGGTAATTCTGTTGAGCAGTGTTTGCTGCACTCAGTTGGCCCATAGAGCCTGCAAGATTTGATGCAATACTTGAACCTGTATTGTCTTGGAATTTACCAAGATCGTTAACTGTATTCTGGGTTTGAGTATTAGCTCCTGCCTGTTGTTCAGATGGAGCTTGGCGAGCGATCCGTAGACTACGTACACTTTCTAGAGGCTGGCTCCTTCGTGGGCGTTTTCTGTTCCCTGCAACTGATGTAGCTGAAGCTGAAGCAGGACCTCCATTGTTCGAGAAACTGGATGCTTGGCTAGAGGCAGAATTTCTAATTGAACCATTAGGTCCTATGACACTTTCACTGTTGGCGCCGGTCTGAGCTCCGCTTGTACCGCCATTAGCTCCTTGAAAAGCTGACTGGCCGAAGGCATCACTCTTAGATCCCTGTCGACCACCTTCATTGAAGTTGGCTGTGTTAGTTTGAGCAGTGTTGGTTGCAGATCCAAACTTGTTTTGCTGGTTTGACATTGCGCCGCTGTTTGCTTGAATTCTTTCTGAGTCAGCAGTTGTAATTCGACTAGTGTCGACATTCGCTGCATTTGCTTGATTCGAATCTCCGTCTAAGTTTGTTGATTGACTCTGAGCAGCGTTTTTATCTCCCGATCCATCGGCGGTTTGGTAATTCTGTTGAGCGGTGTTTGCTGCACTCAGTTGGCCCATAGAGCCTGCAAGATTTGATGCAATACTTGAACCTGTATTGTCTTGGAATTTACCAAGTTCGTTAACTGTATTCTGGGTTTGAGTATTAGCTCCTGCCTGTTGCTCAGAGGGAGCCTGGCGAGCAACTCGTGGACCACGAACACTTTCTACAGATGAACGAGTAAGTGGCGTGCCCCGTCGTCGGCGGAATCCTCCTGATCTTGCGCTGTTAGTACCACTTCCTGCTTGACCGCTAGTGAAACCTTTAAGCACTGATCCTATGGCATTCGATTGTGAATATGTTTTTGTGCTAGACAGTTTTCCAAATTGCTGAGTTTGGCTATTGGTATTACTAATAGCGTTTGCATTGGCTCCAGTTCCTACAGCCTCCACTCCTGCATTCGTTCCAGTTTGGCTAACTTGTGGTTGTTGCTTTCTACGAGAAAGATCGATATTGAGAAGTCCAAGATTTAGGTCTAAGCCGCCGTCTGCCGAGCGCTGAATGCCAAGACCGTTTTTCAAATTTTCCTTAGATAGGCTACTATCAATGCCAAGTTTGCCAATGTTTAAATTTTGTTCAAGGCTTCCAGATCGTTGGCCATTATTAATGGCTTTCGTTCCAGTAAGGGTGCCCGATAGATCAAATTTTCCAACCTGAAGCCCTCTTGTCAGGGAAGTACTTCTCGTTGAGTCTATATTTCCACTGCCTGTTTGAGTAACCGACTGCGAGCTGCTAATACCCCTGTTTAAGTTGAGTTTACCTAGCTCCAAATCGTGGTTATAAGCTTGACTATCAGCAGTTGAAATGGAGCCTTGTGGTGGTGGGTTCTGTTGGGCATTGGATTGCTGCTGTGGATAGAGCCCTTGGTTTCGATTGAGTGGAATACCTAAAGCACGGGCTAGGAATTGACATTCACCTAAAAATAGAAAAAATACGTCGACAGTTATTTGTATGAAAATATTAAATGTGACTGATAATCATTTTTTCAGTTACTATGTGAGTTTATAAAATAAATCGCTAAGAAATCAAGATTAACATTAATTTTCGGCTACAAGCAAGGCGGACGATGCATGACCTTTTATTATTGGTGAACGGTGTTCTGATTCTCTAAAGGCAGGGTTGGTGCACCATGCCGGGGTAATGTATTGTAGATAGTTAGATGCCACGAGTCCATCGATTGGTATACAGGGACAAACGCTTTTTCTATTTTCATGGAAACGTTTGGTGATGAAAGAGCGTCCGCAATGGTTGTGGCAGGACGGAAGAACTGGAGATATGCCATATGCGAATAATAAGATCTTTAAAAACTCTTGCTTCAACCCACTTTCAAGAGTAGATTCGTTGCGTTGAAGATGCGCTATGGCAAAGGAGAAGCCGTGATACAAACAGGAAACGATGAGCTGGTTATAAACTGAGCAGAAATCAGATAGACCCTGTTCAACGAAAACCTGCTGGAATGTAGCTATAAATAAATGTGAGAATGTAGGATAAAGCGGAATTTCTAAGGTTTTCAACAAACTACCGGCAATTTTTACTACCTTTGAGACCTTGAGACTACCAACTTCACCTGATGAGGCATTCCAAAGAGAAAAGCGTTTGTAAACATATCAACAGCGGCGTTCACGCCACTATTGAGGAAACATAACGACCAGTTGCAATCGCTAAAAATTGGTTTTCTTATTTCCCATACGGTTCTCTTAAGAATCCTTTCTCTAATCTTGTTTACGTTTCGCGAATTGAAGACCGATTTTAGAAATAAGTTTGGATGTTACAAGCGCGTTCTATTTGCGAACTTCTTTAGGCAATCGTTTTCGACCCAATCTGATCCTGAATACTTTTTTTTACCCGAACAACTGTTGTCAAATATCTCCCTCGTCAGTTGAAATTACTTCAGCGCAAATACATAAACTGAAAAACGATTTTTCCCCAGGTATTGATGGATTTATTGCCCGCAGTTGTCTTAAAAAAAAGTGCTGATAATCTAATTCATCCCCTCACTAGTATTTTCAAACTATCTTTGTCTGAAGGTCTCTTTCCCTATCTCTGGAAAAGAGCTTTTATCACCCCTATTCACAAAAAAGGGCCAAAGCACGATATCACCATTGGTAAAGTATCCTCCATCCCCAAGGTTTTGGAAAGTATTGTTTATGATGAAACCAACCACCATGGTTTTTTCAAAGACAGATCACCGATCACCAACCTCATTTAGTTTGTTTCTAGTACACCGTGCGCCCTAGAGCAAGGGAGAGAAACTGATGTAATCGCCATGGACTTCAGTAAGGCCTTTGATAAAATCTCTCACATGTTAATTCTATTCAAACTCAAAACTCTTGGTTTCGAACCTAGACTGACCTCTTGGATTAATTCCTAATTTTTCTGACCCAATTCTCGCCACTTCGGGTGTTCCACAAGGCAGTCATCTTGGCCCAATAATTTTTATCTTGACTATTAATAATATTGTTAACATTATAAAGGACTCCCACATATCTATCTATGCCGATGATATGAAAATCGATATGGGGCCATAAAAACTTTCTCGACCTTAACATAGAAAAATGCGAAGCCATCTCTTGCTCTAGGAGGCGTAAAAGTAAAGTAACTGCAGGTACTTCAATGCGGGACTTGGGTGTCATTTGTGATACACAAGTCAATTTTCGCACGCATATTGACTCTGCAATTAGCAGAGCTAACTCCGCTCTCGGATTTGTCAAACGATGGTCTAAAGAATTCTCCGACCCCTATGTCACCAAATCCCTGTATATAAACTTTGTTTGTCCACTTCTCGAGTATGCCAGCGAGATATGGTCCCCTTACTATGATTTACATATTCTGCGCATTTAAGCTGATCCACGGAGATTTCTACGATTCGCATTACGCGGGCTACCATGGTCTCCTGTCTTTGGAAAAACGTCGGGAGTCTGCCGATATTGTCTTCATCTACAAACTTTTAACCGGCATCGACTGTCCCACAATTCTTTTTCAAATCCCATTCAATACCAACCCGTGTCATTTCAGATCTGTCCATATTTTTCGTCCGAATAACCATAGGACAACATATGGTCTTAACGAGCCACTGTGTCGAATGCTACGTGAAACAAACCGGATACGTCAAGTGTTCGATTTCCACTGCAGCAGATTAGTCTTTCGAAATTCCCTAAAGAACCATTTTCACTGTCATTAGACCTTAGTAGTTATAAGTCATAGTTTTAATTAAGTTTAGTTTGTTAAGTTATATGCTTGTATTAAACATCTCAATAAACTGTCTGGGGTTGACCCGGCCTTCAAATTATAAAGTAAAACGTTGGTGGGTGCCTGGCCATAAAGGTATTATCGGAAATGAAATAGCCGACGAACTGGCTAGAAACGGTTCGGTTTATTCTTTTATCGGCCCTGAGTTGTTCTGCAATATTCCAAATTCTGCAATTAATGAGTTGGTAGAGAAAAATGTACAAGTACATCCCATTGAGAAAACATCCCAAGGCTTCACCAGGCTAAAAGACACATCAAACCCTCCCACAACGAATCAAAAGAATCCTTACAATCCAAAACGGATGTGTTATAATTAAATATGTGTTGAATACTGTTCCAAACAAACAAGCCTACATATAAAGGGTGATTTTTTAGAGATTTAGTTTTTAAACTGCCAACACTGTTTCTTCAGATTGTCAATTTAACAATTGAACGTTTTGCTTGCAATTTTGAGATGATAGATTAATGCAAGAACAACGTGTGCAAATTATTTCGGAAACCATGTTTCGGTTCGCCAAACTTATCGTGCACTATGTCCATTTTACAGTCGACATAATCGTCCATCTGAGCAAGTGATTCGGAACACGATGAATCATTTTCGCGCCACGTACACTCTAGTGGATAATATGCATCCCCAAGGATGACAAACAGTGCGAACAGAAGAAGTTATTGCCGTTGTGGAGCGCAGTGTTGCACAGCAATTGGAGCTATGCCCATCCACTTTATGGAAGATTTTACGGAAAGTTCATGGCTTAAAGGCTTATAAAACCCAGCATGTGGAAGAGTTGAAACCGCATGACCATTATACACGTCGTAGGTTCGGTGAATGCACCGAAAGCAATATTCGGCTTCATCTTCATTTTAGACGCAAAATTTTGTTCTCCGAAGAGGCCAATTTTTGGTTAAATGGATACGTAAACAAGCAAAATTGGCGAATTCGGAGTGGAGAAAACCCAGACGCCCAAACTCACTGTTTGGTATGCTTTATGGGCTGGTGGGATCATCGGCCCATATTTCTTTAAGGACCTTGCCCGCTAGAATATTACCGTCAATGGAGAGGACAATAGAAACATGATTTCTGACTTTTTCGTTCCTCAGTTAAATGGCATTGACGTGACAGAGCTTTGGTTTCAACAAGATGGCACAACATGCCACTCGGCACGCGACACTATCAGTTTATTGCAGGAAACATTTGCTGAACGCATAATTTCGCATAATGGACCTGTGAATGACCATGATGCTATGATCTCACACCTTTAGATTACTTACTTTGGGGGTATGTGAAGTCACTAGTCTATGTCGATAAACCAGAGACGTTGGACATGTGCTATGTTATTGCTAATATACGGAAATAGTTGCTCGATAAAGTTGTCGAGAATTGGACTACAAGATTGCACTTCATTCGAGGTAGCCGTGGCGCGCATATGCCCAATATCATATTTAACCACTAATTGCATAGAATTATCTGTTAAATAAAGCTAATATTATAGACATTAACATTAACTTTAGGTGCTCTAGTTCATATTTAATTTTTATACCACTAAATAAAACTCCTTTTATATACCGCCTTGATTAAATAATCACTGTGTGGCGCTTCCACTGTTTCGATTTGAGTTCTGTTATTTTGTTTGTAAATCTGTTGTTGACATTCCCTCTAAATCTTAGCATCATACTCGTAGCTTGACATTTGCAAAAGTTACGTAGCCAGGAGTACATCTATCTCTGTGTGTGTTGGCGATGAAATGGATTTCAATTTGCAACAACGAACTTGAATTGAATTTTGCGTAAAAAACGGATTTAATGGCGCGCGAACGTTGGAAATGTTGGAAAAGTATTTCGGCAACGATTCTCTAAAGAAAACGGTCCTTTACTAGTGGCACGAGCGGTTCAAAAGAGGTCGTGAGTAAAGAAATGTTATTATGGGTTATAGTGAGCAGGTTTTCGTTCACTGGTAATTAAAAATAATCTTCGAGCCATCCTTAGCATTATCCCTACCTGCTCGTATCTTGGCACCACCGACGGCAGCAGTAACTTGGGTCAGCGGGTAGCCAGCCCGGCAAATAATTTTCGGTGCCCAGGTCCAAATCTCCGTGTAGGAACATCTTTTTTTTTTCTTTAGTTTGAATGGTTCTAGTTTCCACATTGCGCGATCCGACCTCATGGTTATCATATGGTATGATATTCCTTCGGTTAGGATTAGCGGATGTGGAAAATCAGGAGATGTGGTCTGATCTGACGAACCAGTTGAACAAGGAAAAAAAACGGATCTGGTAGGAGGTACGAGTTTGGAGAAAACAGGCGACGAGTAGGCTGCGATTGATAGTGGGGCAAGCAGTTCGGGCATGGAATAGATCGTGAAGTACTCGTAGTTCGGAGGTCAATTTGAAGTTTATTGAAATTAAAATTGCAATTTATTGTTGGAAAAGACTTTTTTAGAAAAAAAAAAAGGAATAGAAAAAAAAAAAAACTCAGGGAGGAGTTTGGCAGTGCGAAAGATAGGAAGTCTCTCATTTTAAAAAAAAGTGTTTAAAACA
The DNA here is from genome assembly GCA_963966105.1 of Volucella zonaria. Lineage (NCBI taxonomy): Eukaryota > Metazoa > Arthropoda > Insecta > Diptera > Syrphidae > Volucella > Volucella zonaria. Next base: position 198,212,471 of record OZ014532.1, on the reverse strand, counting down.
AAAACGACGTACGTATTACAAAAAAAAAGGAACCGCGAATTTAATAATGCCAAGCAACAATCTAAAAGATAAAAGTGACAAACTACATAGTTCGGTAGCACAGAGGATAAGTGAAGATCCAAAAGATTTTGTCGGTAGTGTCAGAATAAAAAAATCGAACTTTTATATTTGTCGACCGCCAAAACGAATTTGCAAAAGTGAACTGTGACCTAACATAAAAGATACATGGCAACTAGTGGCGTGTAGAAGTGTGTGCCAAGCAGGGACAAGGAAGCAGCTGTAGACGTACTGAACGAGACCAGGATACATATGTATGTTAAGCCTATATGTAACTACAAGTAATATATAAATATGTGTATCCACCTAGTTATACCTATGGTATTTCACTTACGTAGTTAATATTCTAATTAAATTGAAAGGTCGTTGATTAGCGGGTGGTTTAATTCGGTTCGGTAAAAGCAACGATTGGCGTGGAAAACGGTTCAAATACGGGTTTTATTTTATTTTTTTATTTTTTTTCTTTCTTTTCTACTTTGACATTTTGTATATATTATAAGTTTAGGGAGTAGAATTGTTTAGTTAAGCCCTATTTGTAAGTTAGTGTTTAAGTTTGTTAATTTGGTATGAATTAAAGGAAAGAATTATAACGTTGTGGCAAATATTTGTTTAAAATTTATTGTAGGACGGAAGTGCAATCATGTGGCGCCCATTTTTAACATCTTAACCCACGACCACTCTTCGTGGTGGTCGGGCACTCTTCCGTGGTACGGCGCGTTGAACGGAGAATTCGGCGGTAACAATGTTGGTCAATAATCGCAAATTAGTCATCAGAGAGATAGCGGAGGACTTGAGCATTGCGTATGAATCTGTCCAAGACATTTTGGTTAATGATTTGGGTTGGTGCCAAAAGATCTCAATTTCATGCAAAAAATAGACCGTGTTGACTTCGCAAAAGAGATGATTTGCGAGGCTGAATCCGATTCCACATTCATCAAAAGGATCATTACTGGAGACGAGACGTGGCCGTTGGTTTATGAGTACAACATGTAATCCAGACATCAGGCAAGTGAATGGCGTTCACCAAATGAGCCGAGACCAAAAAAATCACGTCGTTTTCAGTCAAAAAAAAGCAATGCTCACGGTTTTCATGGATTACAACGGTGTAGTGTATCATGAATTTTTGCCAGAAGGCCAGACAGTAAACAAAGAGTATTACGAGTATTTGGGCGTTATGAGACGTTTGCGTGAAGCAATTCGCCCCGAAAGAGACCAGAATTGTGGGCAGAAAACTCGTGGATTTTGCACCATGGTAACGCACCGTCGCACAGTGTCATCATCATTCGTAATTTTTTGAGTAACATCCAACAGCCACCGAATTCACCTGATTTGGCTCCCTGTGACTCCTTTCTGTTCAATCGAGTTCAAAAACCACTACGGGGAACGCGTTTCAGCAGCCGAGAGGAAGTAATGGAAAAATCGCAGGAAGCACCGATGGACATACCGAAAACCGAATATAAAAAATGTTTCGAGGATTGGATCAAGCGCTGACATAAGTGTGTTGCAGTCGATGGGGTTTACTTTGAAGGGGACAATATAGATTTAGATGAATAAACTTGTATTTTTAATTTTCTTTTGATCAAGGTGGTATGCCCTTGTTTATCAAATTGTCAAAAATAAAAAAGAAAGTAACCTGTAACCTTTTTGTGGTCTGACTTCTTTTCCTTTTCCGTACGTGAATTTTTGGTTTTAACTGCTATATCGGAAGCAGTCAGAAATAATTTTACAAAAGGATGATATCAGAAGACTGGTTGGATTTCTACCCGGCACTGCCACCTTCGACATCACAGAAAACCAAATGTCGTCTTTGCATGGAAGGTAACGAGACTTCGGAACACATTTTATTTGAATGCATGGCTTTAAGCGCGTTAAGGATACGATACTCCATTAGAGAAATTTTAATCCTTCGGGGAAATTCTCAAAATCTCACCAGAGAGATTCGCAGTTTCATCAAAAAAATTAAGCCTTTCTCGGCTCCTTAAGACTGATTTTGTGGTACAATAGATATTTTGGGTCGCAGCGCCCCCCGCAATAGGCGGATCAGGTCCTTTTAAAAAAGATATACACCATATATATATATAGATAGATAGATAGATATATGTATATATAATTCCTACGAAAAATAACAAACTTATTTGGACTCAACATGTCGGCGTAAGAAATATTTCCTGATATGCCGCGGGCTTTGCATGTATCACTACTGCATACAGCACATTTCTAGGGAGAATAGTGGTTTATCCCACTTCTGCTCCATATGCACGAATTTTCACTCCATATTCGGACCATGAACTGCACCTCAAATCTATATTTCTGTTAATTTCATACGAATTACTCTTTGATACAACTCAGACTAGGGTTTCGATTAGCTTGCGCGTCACGGTTTTGTGAAGTTTTGTATTGTAGAATGTAGATGCTTAACTTTTTCAGCGTAATTAAACGAATAACTCATTTAACCGGCACAGAAAATCAGGAAGCGTTATGCATATCCCTGATAGAATTTCTTGATTGTTAGTTTCCCGATGAACGATAAAGCGAGGGAGTTTTTTTTTTAAATACGTCGAATGTGTACTATTAAAAAAAATAGCAAAAATGTTGTTCGGATTATAAGCGCCTTACCCATTTCAGACTCCGATACATATATAGACAAACATTCCAGCAGCATATAAAGTTATAAAAATTTCTGAAATTTTCCCAAATAACAACAAATTTTACCATTCGTTAATTTAAAATTGTCGTTCTCCTAGAAGAAAAATTGTCAAAAACAATTTAATTACGAAACAGATAAGTTAAAACCAGTTATTCCTTTTGGCGTATACAAATTTTGGCAATTAAGACAGATGTAGAACAATATTGTTAATTATCAAATCGGGTTATACAAACGGGTTCTAAATAAAATGATGCTTAGCAATTACTGTTGACTAAACCTGTCATATTAAAAATCAATACAACCCCGAACTAATCCAACGATTTATAGTTCTTCCCCTTTTCTTAGAAATTTAGTTTAGCATCGAACAACTGGTTTTATTAAGAAAACAAGAACAAGTTTCAAGTGTCGAAGCGTTTTAAAAATTACACACTTTGCCTAATGAGACTCGAAATGAAGACGACAAAAACTATGTGCCTCTGAAATTATTGATTTCATTTAGTCAAGGTGTATTTAACGGTGTTTTTTTGGGGACATAAAACAAACAGTCGTATGACACGATAACCTTGAAAGATTTCTGGATTATTTTTGAATACACTTGGAAGTTATATGAATTGTTAAACGGGTGCTTTATTCGTAAACAGTTGTTTAATGACCCGGCCGGACGAGTGACAATTCTCTGGCCATAGTTTAACTTCTAAGAAATGTCAAGCTCAGCAAAACTGTACGCAAATGCCTCGGAATGTATCTGACACAAGAAGTCGGCAGAGTCACTTGTATATTTTAATTGGAAGAATTTCTCTATTCTTTTCCTAAACAAACTCACAAAAGCTTACTATCATATCGATGCACTAAGAATACTGAAAGTGTGTATAGTTTTGTAGGTAAAGACTCGAATCTGGTTTACTTCTAAACCAGCTGAAGTGAATTTGAAGTGCAATTCTACCTGTCAAGTGAACACCGCCTGCATGCTTATTCCCAATTCAATTTTAAAAAATCGATTACCTAGGGTTCAATGTATACCATTGTAACTACCAACGTATTTCGAGATTCGTGATGTTGTACATTTAAGATCCGAAAATGCAGCATCCTTTATATAGATGTCTGTATGGTGATACAAAACCGTACATTATATCTGAAAAACACTTTCGAAACCATCTTAAATACTTAATTGCTATTCTTGAATTCTTTTATCATAAAGTGAAAAGATACTGCTCATCAACAGTTTGATTAAAAATGCTATGAATTCTGAGTAATGTGTCTTAAAGTAGCACGTCTTGAGGTATTTTCTACTGTCCACACCATACGAGTACACTTCAATGGAATTGTTCTTTTTAGAAGTAAAAGCAAAACCGGCTGAGATTTTTCAACACTTTTTCGTTCGATTGTTTTTCAATTAGCACTCCATTGTTGATTCTATAATTACGTATACCGAATATCACTTATATGTGTGCATATGAACATGTTCTATGCATGACAGAAAAAAAATCACAATTAAATGGTTAGCAGAATATGATGGATCCAAAGGAGTAGGTTAACACTATTTCAGACTTAGAACTAAAGCTAACTACCTGTAGCCCTTTGTTTTATTTACCTCCAGGAAGCGATGCAATTAGCAATGTGCCAGCACAAAGTAATCCTAGTATGAAGGACTTCATACTTAATTGAGTAGAAGTTTAAGATTTTTCGTTTTCGCGAATTTATTAACAACTACTTCTGATATCTGTCCGATTAGTTCAACGTTTGTACATCTTCTAACCCCCGATTCAATTTCAAGTGTTGGTTTTTAACAAAATCCAAACTCAAAAAAAAGTACCCGCGATAGCCGATCAAACAAGTTTTTTTTTTTATTTTTTTATTTTTTGATGATCGCGATTGACAACAACTTCGATGAGTTGGTCTACCAATATATGACACAAACCGATATATGAGTACGACAATTCTCGCTAGTTATTATGTTCTAACAATCTGTCCATACTTGAAGTTACTTGTACTCGTACCTCTGGTTTAACACATCTTTATGGCTCTTTACGGTCGATACACTTGGAGAAAACACTTAAACGATTCAAATAGATTCAATGTGCGATGGGAAATTATGAGTAATTTCTTTTTTTTTTAAACAAGTTTGGAAAATGATCAGTGTTTTTGGGGTACTACCTCAAATTTATGAGTGATAATATTATTAGATTTTTTTTTAATGTAAAATTCACTTAAAAGTGCTAATATCCGTGGTTTTTTAGTCAAATAAAGTGACTTTGTAACTGAATATTCGACTCGTCAAAGACCCCTTAATCAGCTAAGAAATATAGGTCTTAGGCATGGCTAACTCATACCTCAACCTCCTTAGTAAAGGATTTACTAACCGCTGAAATACAACGGGTGCATTACATAAGCCGAAAGGTATTCTTTTAAATTGGAAATGGCCATCAGGTGTACTAAAAGCCGTCTTAGGTCGGGACGCTTCGCTCACTGGCACTTGGCAGTAACCACTAAACAAATCTAAGCTGGTCTATCCGCGGAATAGGAAATTTTTCTTTTACCGTAATTTTATTTAGCGCGCGATAGTCTACACATATCGGTAGCTCATCATTTTTTTTCTGACCAGCATGACAGGGTGTTACGTGCAAATCACGCCCCAAAAATCCTCCATTCACTTTGGTACCTGTTGTTATCTGTTTCATTCCTCTACCCTCTTGCCTTTTCTCGTTTCGTCCCCGTTCTTTTCTTCCCGTCAGGTGGGATTTACTGGATTCTTTGGATCCAGTTCCCTCCCTCGGCCTACCGCCCCAGAGATGACATATAGGTAAACTAATTGGGCTCCCTTAAATTGTTCCCAAAAGAGCCATGGGTCCGAGGGTGTAATATGGACCCAAGCAATCACCCGAAAGACAGAACGAACAGGACGAATACGATAAAACATCGACTGGTGTGATTGGGTGGTTCAATAGGGAGGCTGTCAGAGCTCTGGAAGTGAGTCCCTTTGCTCTGACAGCTGAATTAGTGGAACCACGTATGAATGTGTGTGTGTGTGTGTGGGAGAGGCAACTAGCCGAAATGCGCGGCTAGAGTAATTGAGATCTAGTTGTCATAGTACCAACAAACGACCAAAAAAAAAAGTAACGATTAACAAAAAAAAAAAACCAGAAAAGACTAACACAAGAAGCTATAGAGATAAATAAAACGAACGAGGACAACACATACCCATCAGCCGCATCAGAATTGACGGAAGAAAACGAGATAAGGAAATCACCCCGCCCCAAACACGACCAAAGAACCGACCACGAACTACAAGCCAAGTGACTGAGGCGGAAAGTATAACCCCCCTCTCACCAGCCCGGCATAGAGACAGGAGCGACCCCAAGTAGGCAGGAAAGCAGCTGAGTACCCCTTGAATTTGTTTAATATATTTATTTGTGTGATCTTCCCCCAGTCGTGGCTATTTGCGAAACATAGAATCGCGTAAAGTTCCTTACCGGCAAACCCCGTAACCCTTTAGCGGTTACTTTTAAAACATTCGCGATCCCGTGGCCCCAGTGAGTTTTCCCGATTTTCCATAAAAATCGGGTGGCGTCTAATTACGCATTGTTTTCCCTTCATTTTCTTCCTTTTCCGACCCCCCCTCCCCGTGCTGAGCAGCCGGTGGGCGCAGCTAGGAACCAGCTGCTGGTTGCAATTCCTTTTGTCCTGCGATTCCCTTTTGGACTTGCTCTCGGTTGTGCGCATTCTCCTTCATTCGTTTACCAACCACCATCCGTGTGGTTGCGGGTTTTTTTTCTTTGTGCTTGAGTTTTAGTTTTCTTGTTTTGCTTGGTTGCCGGGCACCCGCCTCTCAATAATTTAACAATTTCCTTTTAAAAGCGCTGAATTTTGCAACAAGGGCTAGCATAAGGGGAGAAGCTATCCTAGACAACATCACCGTCCTTCAAGTCTTGAACCATTTTCTGCAATTGCTTTCTCTCAAAGTGTGATATCCTATAAGGCTGGTAACAAACTATCTTCTCGGTCGTAAGCTCGATCTGAATTTCCGCTTCTTTCGTACAGCCCATCTGAAAAATATTTTTACAAATTATGTCACTGAACTAATTTGCTACATTCTTTAATGAAAGCCGTTTCTTTTGATTTTTTTTAAAAAAAAATAATTTAATTCTCTTTTACAATCCTCTTGAGACTAATCCTTTACCTTCAACTTCAAAAAGTCCCGAATAGAACATTTGATCCCATTGGGCGATAGAACGAGCGAACCCATTGGCCGAATCTATAGGGGTCAAATAACTCGTGTCAATCGTCCAAAGTACTAGAATGCCCAACCGAGGAGTTACATTTGCCATAAATTAGTTGTCCTTATTTTCTACATTAAAACTTCGGCCGACCTGGCAATTCCAATCGACTTCGATTAGGTTGATATGATAGACTTATCCTAGGCTCATAACTACTTATACCCTAACAAGTGCTGCCTATATCAAGATGCGTCGGATCATTCAGTAAGCTCTCGTCTGTTAACCATTTTCTAATACGTGAAGCCTCAACAATGCAATCGTATGGCAGCTGAGTGTGTTGACAATTTTCTATATCCCTTATCACGTACCGGTCATGCGGCAAAACTTTATGGACAACGTAAGGACCGTGGAACTTCGGTATAAACTTCTTGTTGGTCCCAATGACCGTATCTACGTTACGTATTACGACAAAATCGCCTTCCGAGTAAGTCTTTGCGGGTTTGCTTCGTTCAAGGAAATATTTTAGATTATACTCCTGCGATTTGACGATAGCCTCAGAAGCAGACGATTTGATTCCTTCCAAATCACGCTCCGAAGATCCACCACATTTTTCCTCAAGATATTCTGTTAATTCGTCGACAACTTCGCCTCTTTGTTCCACCCCGAACAGCTTTGTTGTAGAGTGCACGGTATTATTTCAACCCGCCCTAACATACCGGACCAATTAACGTGACTAATGGGCTCACTTATTTTGCTAAACATGGACTTAATAACCCTGTTTACACGTTCCACTTGCCCATTTGCTTGAGGAGAGGCGACGGCGACGGCGACCTTGACGTGTGAAATATTGTTTTTTAACAGATAGGCTTCGAACTCCAGAGACGTAAAACATGAGCCTCGGTCGGTTAGGACACGCTTCGGTCGGCTATAGTAGCTAAAATACCTATCAAGACAGGCTATCAACTCCTTGGTACTTGTGCAGTTCACAGCATAGAGGCGCACGTATTTCGTAAAGGCATCTATTAAGACAAGAATGTGTCTAAGCTTTGAGCTTATGGACGGCAAAGGGCCAAAATGATCAAGATGTATGGTATCGAACGGAATTGGTTTTTTAGGGATCCTATGGAGATTATGTTCGTTTATACGAGCCGGGGCCGAGCACATTTTACAGCGTACACAGTTTCGTATAGACCTACCAACTTTCTCCGTCATTTTTGGAAAATAATAGTTTTTCTTCAGCTGATCATACGTCTTCTCGGTGCCTAAGTGGGCAATTTTCTCATGAACTAGCTTAATTACGTTACTCTCCATTTCGCTAGGGACAAAAAGCTGCAATAAATCTGTTCCACTTCTCCTAAAGACCAAGCCGTCTACTAGCTCGTAACCTACCACGACTTCTTTCTCTAATCTATCTCGCAGCTGTTTTATAGTTTCGTCACGATTTTGAGTAACTTGAATATGAAAATCAATCTCATCAGAGTCTACAGCGTACACAATTTGACAGCGATTAGTCGCGCCCTCAATGCAATCACTTATACCGCCAGTAAGTGATTCTACCGGATCGGCAATTCCAGCGGAGTGGCAGCTACTCAGCGCATCGACGTGGTTGTAATTTTCTAAGTCTAATGCCCATCTGCCTATCCTTCTGTTGAGTTGCTTCTTATTCAGAGTTAATATGAGCGAGTTATAGTCGATTAACATTTTCAACGGAATTTTATCAAAGTAGACGTCAAAAGGACGTAAGGCATATAACATATAACTGCCAAAGTTTCTATGGTAACGCGCTTCCACAGCAGTAGTGGCTTTGGAGAAACACATCACCGGCGGTTGCATCGGTTACCTCAGTTTTTGCATAGAGCTTGGGCGTCAGTGTTTTTTGCCTCGGATTGGTGGTGGCTTCGGGTTTGACGGACAATCGGTTAGCTCGACGTTGCTCGTACAAATCCAGCGACTCCTTGAACTGCGATTCAGGCGAAGTATCCTGCATACCATCAATGATGAAACCAATTAGTTCGAATTCGTCAATGTACGAGTAGTTGCAGCGGGCAGCAATGTTTTCCATCTCCAACACGTAGCGGCGAATGTTATCCTTCTTATTCCATCGGTGATTCGTCAAGAGCTTGTATATTTTCGCTGCGACTGATCGCACGGTCGAATTCTCTATTAGCATTGTTTCCAGATCATCATAGTCCAGCGTACCTTTGTTGAGAAGCAGTTTGGCTGTGCCCGTTAACGAATTGCACAGAGATGTGTAGCGAAATAAGTCATCAGCTCCCACCATATGCATAAGTCATGCACATTATAGGTTCTGGATATCTTGGAAGGTCACTCGGGTCCTTGGAATGGCAGAGGGCTTAGAGGCGTCTAATGGCGCTGCCGGCAACTCTATTCGCTCCAATCTGGCAATTGACTGCTGTAATGTAAGAACTTCGTGGCGCTTACGCAGTATGGCTAGCTTACGGTCCAATTCAGCCTCGGTGTCTTCGACAGTAGCAGTGCGTCCTCATATATGTCGGCGCCGTCGTCACGATTAGGATCTGCAGCGGCATCAGTTAGGCATACGGCAGCGGTGCCCGGAGTTTCTGCGGCATATTCGTCGTCTTTGGTGTTTTCGCTTCTCCGGTCAGCGGTGATTGTGGTTAAGTTTTCGTACATTTCTCTCAACCGAGAGACAGCAGCACTTTGGGGTACGCTAATGCCAGCGCTTCGCAGGGCATCCAGGAGCTCTGCCTTTGTCAGGCGGTCAGACATAGTAGTCTTTGTGATGTCAGTTTTCGTGCAACAAAATGGTAGAATTAATTTCTTACTTGGGTATGCAGACCCCACACCTGAGTTTTAATGAAAGCCGTTTCATCCCGAATAGAACATTCGATCCCATTTGGCCGAATCTCCAGCGGTCAAATAATTTAATTTTAATTTTGGTGGGGGCTGAGGCCCCATTTATTGGCTTAATACAAGCTAATCTAACTTAAAAACTAACAGAAAGACTTAAGAGCTAGTGACCAAGGAAGTGATGGAGGAGATCTTCTTTGAGACGAGGAGTGCTCAGATGGAAATGAAAAAGCGAGAGGTTCGAGTTGACCTTTCGGAGCATTCGGGAGATAGGTTCGTTGGAGCCATAAGAGGTGCGGTGGACCGGTAGATAGAAGAGACGAGGACAACGTAGATTGCGGTGGTTGGTATTGAAGGAAATGGAGTTCAAAATAGATGCACAGTCGATGGAACCTGAGAGAAGACGATGAATGAAAAGAACGTCAGCAATATTCCTACGTTCTTCTAACGATTCATATTTAGAAGTTTGAGGCGGTCTTGATAGGGAGGTAAGATTAAAGGGTCGTTCCATGGCAGGCCACGGAGGGCAAATCGGAGGAATCGACGTTGAATACCCTCGATTCGGGAAACATGAACCCGGTGAAAGGGGGACCAAGCTTGACTGGCATACTCAAGCAGGGGGCGAACAAAGGTAATATAGAGAGATCTGGTTACATACGGGTTGAAAAATTCCTTGGACCACCGTTTAATAAATCCAAGTGATGAGTTGGCTTTGAGGATCATCTTATCGATATGCGAACGGAAATTAAGCTCACAGTCGAATAATATGCCAAGGTCTTTAAAAGACTAAACCAGGGGAATTGGTTGACCATGGAGAAAATAAAGTCGAGGAGGAGATGGGTTGCATTTACGTGAGAAGGTTATAAATCGACATTTGGCTATATTAAGTTCTAAGCAGTTTTCGAGGCACCAGATTGAAAACCGATCAAGGTCTTCTTGAAGAAGGGAGAGGAAATAGATTTAAAAAATTGTGTGTCGTCAGCGTAAAGGGAGAGGGAGGAGTGTTTAATGACACTCTCAACATCGTTAATAATAAGAATGAAGAAAAGGTGGCCAAGATGACTGCCTTGTGGAACTCCAGATGAGGCCAGGAATGGAACAGAAAGGGCGGATCTAAACCGAACAGTATAATATCGGTTTACCAAGTAAGAAGAAATTCACTTTAATAAGGGAGGCTCAAAGCCGAGAGCAGACAATTTGAAAAGGATCAATTGATGGGATATCTTATCAAACGCTTTAGTGAAATCAGTTGCGATAACATCGATTTCTTTGCCATTTTCTAAGGCTGAGAGAGCAAAAGACACGAATTTCACTAGATTTGTGGTAGTTGATCTACCTTTTAGAAAACCATGTTGTCGGGGCGGAATAAAAGGCTTGTATTTGAAGCTTAAGACTTCGTATAAAATGCTTTCAAAGAGTTTGGGTATATGAGAGAGTTTATCAATTGGACGATAATTGGTAACTTCAAGGCTCTTCCAAATCTGTGGAAATTCTCCCTGTGTAAGGGATAGACGAAAAAGGTAGGAAAGGAGTAGAGACAGGTTGGAAGAGCATTTCTTAAGAAACATGGCGGTGAGTCCGCCTGGGCCATGTACAAATTCATCCTTAAGATTTTGTAACTTTTCTTCAATAACTGCAGGATCGAAATTTTGAGTGAGAAAGGGACCAATAGAGAAATTTGGTAGATCATTGAAGTAAGAGGGATCTGGTACGAAGGAGTTGTTGGCAAATGATTGCTTGAAAAATGTAGCAAAAAAGTTGGCGTTGGTAGGAGGATCACATGTAGTTTTGGTTTCGAAAGCGAGGGAGGAAGGATAACCACCAGTTTTACTTCTGCAATTGAGAAATTGAAGAAACGACTTGGGGTCATTTGTGAGATTGGTTTACGCACTATTCAGGTAGCGTGGATAGAGAGAGTTATAGAGTCCAATGAAATGAAGATATGTGCCTAGATAATTTGAATAGTCGGAAGAAGAGTGGGTGCGAAGAAATACCGCCCATAACTTGTTTCTTTTGTATCGTAGAGAGCGAAGTGTACGATTATACCAAGGAGGTGATGTAGAAGAAGTTTTATGGCGGGAATAAGCCACATGAAGGGAGATGGATTTGAATATTTCTCTGTAAAAAATGGAGAGGGCATCAACCAGAAATAGATTGGTAAACTCAAAAGAAGCACTGCTTAGATAGGTATTAATTTTACGGAAATTAGCTTTGTGAAAATTGTAAGAAAATAGAACTGCGGGGGGAGGCAACTTCCCCTTCAGTCAGTGGAAAAATGAGAGAAGAAGTGGAGGATGAAAGTCATGAATAGCTGAAAGAGATAGGGGACAACACGATACTGAGGAGTTGATCAGTTGTGAAGATAAGCACTAATTGCCTTTCCATATAGTTGGAAACGCCACTGATTTGGCATAGACTAGAATCTGTTAGCCGATCTAAGAAGAGGCATTCTTTAGTAGAAATGGGATTAGGAGCGATGAAAAAAATAGGTTTTCAGATGGAGTCCACTTCAGCTGAGGCAGTTTAAAATCGCCGAAGATAATGACATCATCAAGCGAGTCTGATAAGTCGATCAAATTGTCAATTGCTGCAATAGCAAGTTGGTAGGATTCGATAGGTTGCGCCGGAAGAATGTAACAACACATAACGTACAAGCATCTACGAGTGAGGGTTATTTTAACCGACACAAAGTCGAGCTTAGGAGAGGATGATGTTGCAACGAGAGAGGATTCCAAGCTGTTGTGAATAGCCAGTAGGACACCTCGACAAGGGGATTTAATCAAGGGGGGTGCGCGATCATCATTACGAAATGGGAGAGCATGAGATTGGCGGAAAACAGCGTGGGTTTTAGAACGGAGTCCTCTTACGTTCTGGTAATAGAAGGTGAGAGGGAGGTTTTTGCATGACTTTTTAGGGTCGAAAAAATTTATCATGGTCAAGGCGACTGCGTTGGAGGTATGAGACTCTTTTAGAGTGTACATAGTGGCGAAGAGCAGCAAGATCGTCTGCAACTTTTTGGGGGGGCGTATTGAAAATCTCGTGATACTTTATATAAAGTTTCCTGAGACTGGTAACGTCTGTAGGGAGGCCTTTCTGCTGGATAGAAACCATGACGCTTGTTTTTGTTTTACCCTCGTAGCACACCGAGTCGGATTTATCGTGCAGATAGGCGAGATATAGACGTATATTCTCATATATCTTTTTATCTCTAAGCCTAGAGAGCGCATAGCGACATTCGGTGGTATCGCTAGTTTGCTGCGTTAATTTAACAGTGGGTGGCGAAAGGGGGTCAATAGAAGAGGGAGTGGTTAATGAGTTCGGTGTCGCAACGGCTGGTTTTTCTGAAATAGGGTTTGAAATGTGAGAACTGATGAAATTAGGATACTTAGCTCCAGTTCTGGGGTCGAAATTAGAGAAAGGCGTGTGTGTTAGGGGTTGAGTGGTGGGAGTTTGAGTGGCAGGAGTTTGAGTTGTAGGGGTTAAGTCGAAAGAGACACGTTGACGTTGGGGCTTGATTTGGGGTGGAATAGGGGGAGTTGGAGTTTGGGTGGGCGGCTTAAAATTAGGAAAAATTGTTGTTTTAAAACTCCAATTGGAGCTGGGTTTGTTGTGGGAAGAGGAGGTGGGTTTTGGCAAATTGGATTTATTTACTAACTTATTTCTTGGTTTAGGTATAACGAACTGCTTGGCTTTATCCTGCTTCTTGGGCGTATTTTCCAACCATTTGCAGACACGCATCTTTCCAAGATTGAAATTGTTGCTGGCAGGATTATGGAATAACCATTCGTACTTGGTTGGAAGATTGAGCTTGAAGCTGCGCTTGCTTCTGTGGTGAGATGTAGGAAGCAAATTGCAGTGGCTAATGGTAATGCCATATTTCTTTTCGAAGAAATTTGAGATCCAATCAACATCAGCGTTTGGGGGGGCGCCTTTGATAAGAAGCGTAGTGACCAATTGATTCTTCGAAGCAAGCTTATCAAGACTACGTTGCCATTCGAAAGGTGTCCAAGTTGAATTAAAATGACTGATAAGCTTCCGTGGGGCAGCGATTGGAGGAGCTGACATAGAAATATTTTCTGCTGTTAAGTTGGAAGAAACTTCGCAGGAATCAGTGGGTTGAACCGTCCGCAGATGACTTATATGTGGGGGTGAGCGTGAATCCACTTCAGGTTCCATTAATTCAGCCATGAGCGATGTATTATAGGGAACATTCTGGTAAGGCTGCGGTAAGTTTGGTGTATCAACGATTTTGCTGTTTATTGTTGCGATGTGATGTTCAATATCGCATACGAGGGATCGAGTCGCGGTAAGTTCGTCGCCGACATCGTTCACTTTATCGAAGATAACTTCGAGCATGGGATCACAGTGTTTGGGAGAGAGTTGTTTGTGTGACGAGGACTGAAAATGAATGTCTATGTCATCACGCAGGGAGTTTATCATCTCGCAGGTTTTTTGGTTGGAAATAACCTGCGCAGAACACATAACTTTAATGTCAATCAACACTTTATCCAGGTGACGTAAGGGAGTTTCTTCATTCCTGGATCTCCCGGAGTCTAACTCGATAAGACCAGCAATTTTTTTGTCCATGTGCTTTACTTTTGATTTTATTACATTGGCTGAGTTCTGCACTAAGTTATGTAACTCTTCAACACTTTTAACACTGTTTTCTATTACCGAAATTTTATCCGTAATCTTTTTGGCGGGTGCGTCCTGGTAGGAGTCATTTTATTGCCAAAAGCACGTGCGAAAGTGAGATACTCTTACACTCATTACAGCAGAAAAGTAGGTTATCGGAAAATTCTTCAATAAACACCGTGTTTCTTTTATTTAACCCGACACAAACGGCATGAAAGGCGTTCCCACAAATGCCCTTGCAAGCTACCCAGTCAGCATTGCTGTCATCGATTACACAATTGGCAATTCCGCAAGACATATTCAAATTGGTTGTGTAGGTCAGTGAGGGTATAGATATAGGTCGAGTTATTTTTTTTTTTTTTTTTATAGATAAGGGCTTTTATTTGCACTGAAATCTGCCAGTAGACAAAAAAAAAATAATGAATTCGAGCACTGGGGGTTATTAACCGGAAAATGCAATTTAACGAGATTTATAACTGAAAATTGAACAGGTGAATAGGGAGAACAAGAAAAACACGTCTAACTGGTTTGAGTCGCAATGAACAATAATTCGTGTCAATCGTCCAAAGTACTAGAATGCCCAACCGATGAGTTACTTTTGCCATAAATTAGTTGTCCTTATTTTCTACATTATAATTTGTTTTGACTCCCATTTCAAAACATTGTGTTAGTGTTTTTTGCGACCATGGAAAAAGAGCAGTGCAGGTCCGTGATCCGATTCTGCAGAACCTGCGAGGAAATCAAGCCCATTCTCGATTGTGCGTATGGGGCCCATTCATCTTCCCGTACAACCGTTTACAATTCGTTTGAAGAGTTTCGCCGTGGTCGCACGTCAGTTTTTGATGAGCCGCAAACAGGTGGCCCAAAAACGGTTACCACAGGAAACCGTGGACAAAATCCATGATCTCGTATGGCGGACTGGCTTGGATAGCAGGCATTTCAACTGAACGAGTTGGACATATCCTGCACGAGATTTTGGGCATGAGAAAGCTGTCCGTGCGATGGGTGCCACGTTTGTTCACACCGGAGAACAAGCGCAATCGTGAGACCACTTCAAGGACGTGTTTGGCCCTGTTTAATCGAAATTCGGAGGAGTTTTTTCATCGTTTCGAGAGCGTTAATGTGACATGAATCCATTGGTATACACCAAAGACCAAAGAACTATCGAAACAATCCGTCTTAACCGGTGAATGTGTTTTAAAGAAGGTGAAGATCGTACCTTCGGCCGGAAAGGTGTCAAAACAAAACTAAGCATCGGATTGTCACCAAATTTTGACAGGCGGGCTAAAAGGGGTTATACTAAATGATGGTGTATTCATTTAGCTCAGTACAGCTCTCGTACATCTCAAATAATGATTTGCTGAACCAATAACAGTCTGGCCTTAGAGCTAACCATAGCAGCGCAACGGCTATGGTTAACCTACTCGAGGAAATAAGGCAAGATTTTGATAGAAACAACGTAACTCTTCTCTGTTTGTTGGATTTTTCGAAGGCCTTCGATACGATAATCACCATATTCTGTTGTGGAAATTATAAAACCCTTTTTGAACTTAGTGAGTCGTAAAATTAATCGATCAATTTCTGTCAGTGACGTTACAAAAGGTTGGTTCTAATGAAAGCTATTCTTCTCTAAAAACAATCACACAGGATGTACCCCAGGGATGAATACTGGGACCGCTATTGTTTTGTGGTTGTATAAATGACCTCCCATCTGCAGCTCTATTCACTTCAATGCTGACGATGTTCAGCTCCACTCTGCAAGACCCTTTCAAAATTTGAAGGAACTTGCGCTTAAGGTTACTGTGAGCCTTAAACAGATACACAAGCGGTCTAATGTTATTCCTATCTCAAACAAACAATAATACATATCGACATAACCTTCTTTCCCGATATATGGCTTACCGGCAGAAAATTAAGCCTGTAGAGTATGCCATATTTCTCGGAACTACACGGAATGTAATAATTCGTCGTATCTGTGGATGCCTTCGTAAATTATGGCTTTGTGTCTACTTTCCTCCCTTTGAAGTACGCTGAAAATTGATTATCACTTTCGTTGTAATCTTGATTCTTTATCCCATCATGAACTGTCTACGAGTGTTCTTCTATATCTCTGGCGCTAAAAGTTTTCCTTCAATGTCCTCCAAGGTTTGCATTTTATGATGTTCATTCATCCATACGTATTAGTTTATTTTCTAATGAACCCTGTAGGCACAATATTTATTTGCTTTTGGATAAAATGATGATCCTTAATAGTTCCCTCCTTTGGGAGTGTTTTCCGCTCTAATTAGACTGCTTATTCAGAGTCTGGTTCCTTTATCGTATTAGTCGCACTGATCTATTAGTTTCTTCTGTCCTATGAGGTGATGGCGAGCTTCTGACAAGATGATCGTTACCTGATCAATGATAATAGAACGAAGATCTTTGAAAATCTCAAGATGAGGTAACCTCTTAGTGGTCATAATAACAATCAGTCCTTTCGGGCTCCATTATCAAGACAGTTGGCAGTAATTTTCTATGCAGCGATGACTAGTTATCGTTTTGCCTCTTATTACCGGGACTGGTCATCGGTTTACAGGTTTTTCAGGAGTTTTAGAGTGATCTTGAAGTGATCAATATTTGGTGACTAAGTGATCGCTAGCTGATCATTTTTACTAAACTGAGGATCCAAAATTTGATAATACGAGTGTCTGAACTAATCGTAGGGCTATAGGTGCTAGGTCCTCTACTAGTCGTATGCTCCATCATGTGGGGTTTAGAGCAACTCTCGCCTACTTTTTCCGTGTGTAAGTAAGTTTACAATGGCGATCAGGCTAACTTAGCCCAGTAAACGTCTTTATGATCACGCAGGATGTCAATCTTCTCATATCTGATATAGGGAGCTAAAGGTTACGAAGAACTTTTTTAGAATGGGTTTAATGAAGTGAAATCAGTTTGTGTTTTTATCAAGTTTAAAGAGGTTATTGATCACTGAGAGGTGGATGTGTTACCTTTTCACAGATAGAAAAGCCTTTTTGGATCTCAAATCAAAATTTAGCCACATCTCTCTGGTAAGGTTACAAATTATTCAAACTGACCAACTGCCTAGTCTTGGCCTAGTCTTACGAGTATATGTACATAGCATGTACCCTGAGAATAATTTCACAGTCAAGATCTTGGATTGTGCCAATTTTGGCAATTTTTGCGAAGATAATCCGGTACACTGGAAATTATGTAAAACTATTTTGTAATGTCGGTGAGAAATAGGCGACATTTTTCACTTCCCTGGAGAATAGTCTTCACGTCCGCTTCTGTGATTTTTAATTCTTCCTCGTTCCTGTATTGCGCTTCCTCGGAAATTGTTACGTTTGTGAAGTATTTTCCTCTCGTTAGCAGTTGACCTTTCTTGACGTTGAAATCATCCTGTGACAAATTGAGGACTGGAACAGATGTGAGACCTTGCTGGTCGGATCGTCGGAATCAGCTGACCGCTCTCGGGAAAACCGCATTCCACTAACCATCACATGACCAATGCAATTCTGAGGAATTGAATCCGTTTGAGCAACCAAAAATCCAGTCTTTTTTATGGAATTGTTGGTGATATTCAGATCTGGAACTTCACTGTGTTCGACGTACAGCCCGCTTGCATTACTGATGATGGAAACGTATTCCTGTTCCGTCAACGGGTGCCCAACTAGGAGTGGCACGGATTGAAAATCAGCTGACACAACATGAATGTTGACTTTCGTACTAAATTTGCGGTCAGCAACCCCAATGGTTTAACCACACCGTTACCATATCCCACAAGATTCGGCAAGCGATCGTCTTGGTAATATGTTAACTTTCGTTGCTTCCAAGTCGATGTAACAGTCGAGTTCGTGGCCATTGATATTCACCTTCTTCATATATTTTTGATGACTTCCGCCTTCTGTGTGTAATACTTCTCGTGCCGCATCCGCTGTGACGTTTTGCTGAGAGTTACTGGACTTTCCACAGTCTCGTGCATAGTGCCCCGTCTTGCTGCACTTGAAGCATGTCACTTTTTTCTTTGCAGGTGCTTCGCTCTAGATTGATGATTTCCTTACGAGTCGAAAAACTGTTCGACGCTGATGGTTGTGTGTCTTTTAGATAAGTATTCGCCGAAAGTTGATCTGGTAGCAATTCAGACGGTTTTTTATATCTATTGAGGGGCCCAAATAATCCCGATTCCGCAATAATTGCGGAATTGTCCATTTCGGCTTTTAAACATCTAGACAATTTTTTGAAATAATATTCAGTTATATTTTGTTGCACGCCTTTTCTGTAGTTTTGTGCTTCAATCCCCAATTTCAACTTGCTCTTCTGTGCAGGGAATGTTTCTATTAGGAGATTTTTCCATTCGCCCCAAGATCGTTGGGCTGGATTCAAACAATTGCACCATCGTTTTGCAACTCCTGTCAAGTGCGCTAAGGCGTGACGAATCATTGTCGTCTCGTCAAAATCGTACAACGTGCCAAATTCTTTCATCTTTTCCAACCACATTGTGATGTCCTGCAACTGGGTCAAAATCTGGAAGTACGTCCTGAAAATTCAAGAAACCATGCTGCTGCCCAATCTGGCGACTGCCTGATTCCGCCGACACATTGTTGACGCCTTCCCCACTTTGGCTCAATATAAATTTCCCGGGACTACAATCCAATTTATTATACCACCTAGAGGTTATTCTGCAATGCGCGCGAAATCTACAGTCATCCACGTCAGCAGTACTCGCAAGTTGTATTCCACTTCTGTTACGAGCATGATAACAACAGATTTTTGATTAAAAAAAAATTAGGTAAGAAGTATTGCAGACCAAGCAGCAACATTGTCATTCTGGGTTACACTCGGCCACCACAACGTAACCCCACGTTTGATGAGGATGAGTGCCGACAAGCACATGTACGATGGTAGCCCCAGGAGCATCCGACCTAATAAAGAAACCACAAACAAATTTGGGGAAAAATAGTCTCCTTTTAGTTCAATACACTTTTCCCAGCAATGTACAGTAGCTTCGATACCCTGTGTGTTGTGAGATTCGTCGAGCGTCGATCCATCAACCGCAGACTCCACCTCTTTACTGTTGGCAAATCTTTAACCACCAAGCCACTTTTTCAAGTTCGGAAATATAAAATAATCCGAGGGGGCTAAATCAAGCGAATAGGGTGCATGAGGAAGTAATTCGAACTTTAGCTCATTGATTTTGGGCATCACGATGACGGATGACTGAACTGGTGCATTGTCTTGATAAAACAAAACTTTTTTCTTCGCCAAATGCGGCCATTTTTTCCTGATTTCATCTTTCAAACGGTGCAATAAGTTCGCATAGTACACGTCGTTGATAGTTGTTCCTTTCTGAAGATAATTAATGAAAATTATTCCGTCCGCATCCCAAAAAACTAAGGCCATGACCTTGCCTGCAGATGGAACCGTCTTCTACTTCCTTGGAGCCGATTCTCCCCTTTGAGTCCATTGTTTTGACTGTTCCTTCGTCTCGAGTTTGAAGTGATGTACCCATGTTTCATTCATGGTTACGAGTATGAATCGAAGCAAAAATTTGGCCTTATTGCTGTGAAACTTCGCCAAACACTCGATTGAAACATCCTCATGACACTGTTATTGGTGCATTTTTTCAGTCAACATGCTATGTACAGCGCTTTTTGAAATGCCTACCATATCTGCTAGTTCACGCACTTTCAATTGACGGTCATCCAATAACATTTTGTGGGTTTTTTTCAACATTTCTGGTGCAATCACCTCATTTGGTCGACAACTGCGATGCTCGTCTTGGCACCTCGTACGGCCTCGTTTAAACTCTAACACCCAATAGTATATTGTTGCAATCGAAGGAGCAGATTCCCCCAGAGTAGAATCCAGTTCCGTTTTAATGTTGGTTGGATTGAGGCCTTTCAAATGAAAGTACTTGTATGGTGTTACATAACGATGACCAATTTTTCCCATATTTAAAAATTTAGTAAGAGCTGTTCTTTATTTTTTTAAACAACTACTGCTATCTATACGTCAGGTCGGGTACGTCTGGGCCTACCCTCGTAGCTAAGCAAGAGATACAAAGCGCCGCGGCAGAGAAGGACCAGAGTTCCTCACGAGCTCTACGAGCAGAAGAGGAGAGACGAACACTGTTTTGTCAGGAGGAAAAAAAAGGGAGCATCAGAAGCGCACGGTCGAGGAAATTGAGCGATGCTACTCCAGGAATGAGATTCGGATGTTTTACCAAAAAGTAAAAAAAAAAACATGACACGTATACAAACCCGAACCAAGGCCTGTAGAGACGAACAAGGGATCATCGCAGGGACGCAGTCGATGCTGATACCGCTGTCAGGTGGAATAAACTTTTCAAACTGGTCGATGTAGACCAACAAATCCTTCCACCCGACCAGGATGGAGAGAAGATAGCCATATCGAAACTTGAATCACAGAAAGCTGCTGGAGCGGACGGCCTGATGGTTGAGCTCTTCAAAGCTGTGGGCGATGACTTGGTAAGGGGCATACACCAACTTATCTGTAAAATATGCCCGATTAATGGAACCTTAGCATGGTTTGTCAAGAAACACGACCCTCTAAACTACGCCAACTACAAAGGGATCAGTCTTCTTAACATCGCCTACCAGATCCTCTCTGTCATATTGCGCGAACGCCTGAAGCCTGTGTAACTTTAGGCCAGGAAAGTGCACTATCGACCAAATATTCGCAGTACGGCAGATCTTGGAAAAAATGGAAAAATGAGCTCCGAAACACACCCTCTATTCATCGATTTGAGTGACAGCATCTATTCAAACGAGCTATACAGAGCAAAATCTAAGTTTGGCATCCGTCAAGGTTGGTAAAGAACATTGATGTCAGACAAGGCAACGCGATGTCATGCGATTTAACATCATTCTTGAAAGCATAATCTTTCATAAGTCCTTCCAAATACTCGCATATGCCGATGATATTGACGTAATCCTAAAAAAGCAGCGTGATGTCAGTGGAGCTTTCGCGAGTATTGAGACGGAAGCGGCGAAGATGGGCCACCCAAAACCGACGTCTCTGACAGAACGTCATTCTCGACAGACATAACTTTGAGATAGTTAAGGACTTTGTCTATCTAGGATCTGCCATCAATACAGACAACGACAGCAGCGCTAACATCAAACGAAGAATAGCTCTGCCAATCGCTGTTTCTTTGGGCTAAGATGGCCGACATGATTTTACTAGATGAAGTCTTCTCAAGTCGAGATATAATGCTTCAGATGGCGTCTCAGCAAGGGTGAATAGTTGATTCACTTCGCGGTTCAATTCTGTGGGACATGAAAAATGAAATTACGAGTACACCGTCGTTTGTTGAACGTTAACAACTTTTCTCTATTGCAATTCAAAAGTTTCAATACGAATGAACTCAAATTGCTTTACTCCTTGCAAGAAATCTCAGCATTATTATGTGTATACCACCTCAGCTGTAGATCACATGGTCATTGACCTTGGTTTCCTTATAACCACTACATATTTGCTTATACTATAAAGGCGGATCACCCTGTGCAAGAGTGAGCCTCCATACAAATTGATCAAAAGTTTGCCGGAATTTATTCAAAAAATACAAGTTTATTCACCTAAATCTATATTGTCCCCTTCAAAGTGATCCCCATCGACTGCAACACACTTATGCCAGCGCTTGATCCAATCCTCGAAACATTTTTTATATTCGCTTTTCGGTATGTCCATCAGTGCTTCCTGCGATTTTTCCATTACTTCCTCTCGGCTGCTGAAACGCGTTCCCCGTAGTGGTTTTCGAACTCGATTGAACAGAAAGAAGTCACAGGGAGCCAAATCAGGTCAATTCGGTTCAGTGGCTGTTGGATGGTATTTGTTGAATTTTTCGTCCAAAAATTACGAATAATGATGGCACTGCGCAACGGTGCGTTATCATGGCTCAAAATCCACGAGTTTTCTGCCCACAATTCTGGTCTCTTTCGGGGCGAATTGCTTCACGCAAACGTCTCATAACGCCCAAATACTCGTAATACTCTTTGTTTACTGTCTGGCCTTCTGACAAAAATTCATAATGCACTACACCGTTGTAATCCATGAAAACCGTGAGCATTGCCGCCTTTTTTGACTAAAAACGACGTGGTCTTTTTTGGTCTTGGCTCATTTGGTGAGCGCCATTCACTTGCCTGATGTCTGGATTGCGTGTCATCGTCGTACTCATAAACCCACGTCTCGTCTCTAGTAATGATCCTTTTGAAGAATGTGGGATCGGATTCTGCCAACATTTGCGACGTAAACACGGTCTCTTTTTTGCACGAAATTGAGGTCTTTTGGCACCAACTTTGCTGCTACATGACGGAAACCCAAATCATTAACCAAAATGTCTTGGACGGATCCATAGGCAATGTTCAGGTCCTCCGCTATCTCTCTGATGGTTAATTTGCGGTTATTGACCAACATTTCCTTTACGAGTACTTCATCAATGTTTTCGTCGGTTTTCGATGTCGATGGTCTGCCACTGCGTTCATCATCTTCGATTGACTCACGACCACTTTTGAACCGCTCGTGCCACTGGTAAACGACCGCTTTCTTTAGAGAATCGTTGCTGAAACACTTTTTCAACATTTTCCGTTTTTTACGCAAAATTTACTACTCGTACAAGTTCGTTATTGCAAATTGAAATCCATTTCTAAAATTGTAAAAAATCGCCAACACACACAGCGGTAGATGTACTCTTGGCTACGTAACTTTTGCAAATGTCAAGCTATGATGCTAAGATTTAGAGGGAATGTCAACAACAGATTTACAAACTTACCAAAAATAACATAAATTACATTGGAACAAGGAGAGCGCCACACGGTGGTTGTGGTGCGGGAACTTTTTGATCAAGGTGGTATTGGGTCTACAAGTAAGTTTCCAGCGTTTGTCAGAGATGGCGCCACCGGTGGATCCCGGGCAGAAATGTCAGACCCCATGTGTTTTATTTGTAGGTTTTGTATCTGTCAACAACTTTGCAGCGTTATATTTGAGCTGTTCTATCGGTGTTGTACATTTTATCGAGGAAAATCATGGCAAGTTTCCAGCCAATTAAACGTCATTTGCGGGAAGCGCTGCTTTTATTCTTTAATATGAAGAAAAGTGCGGCTGAGGCCTATCGTTTGCTTTCAGAAACTTATGGGGCGGAATTTATTGGTGAATCGACGTGCCGCGAGTGGTTCAAACGGTTCAAAAGTGGTGATTTTGGAGTTGAAGACAAAGATCGCCCCGGAAAGCTGAAAAGTTTTGAAGACTAGGAATTGGACGCTTTACTGGATGAGGATCCGTGTCAGATTCAAGAAGAACTTGCTGCATCATTGGGCGTCACGCAATAAGCCATTTCCCTGCGCCTAAAAGCACTGGGATTCATTCAAAAGGTTGGAAACTGGGTGCCGTACGAATTGAAGCCAAGAGACGTCGAACGGCGATTTTACATGTCCGAAATATTACTGCAGCGGTATAAAAATAAATCATTTTTGCATCGTATTGTCACTGGTGATGAGAAATGGATTTATTATGATAATCCTAAACGCAGAAAATCGTATACAAAGCCCGGCGAGCCCGCCCAATCGACGCCGAAACGAAATATTCACGTGAATAAGGTCATGCCCTGCATATGGTGGGATCGAAAGGTTGTCGTATACTACGAACTGCTTCCGAGTGGTGAAACTATCAAAGGACCATTATATCAAACCCAACTAATTTATTTGAAGCGGGCATTAAAAGAAAAACGGCCAGAATATGAGACCAGGCATGAGTCCGTCATTTTTCATCACTACAACGTTCGGCCACATGTTGCGGTTTCGGTGAAAAACTACTTGGAAAATAGTGGATGGGAAATTCTGCCTCACCCGCCTTGCAGTCCAGACTTGGCACCATCTGACTACCACTTGTTTCGTTCGATGCAGAATGCTCTTACGGGAATACGCTTCAGCTCAGTAGAGGAAATCAAAAATTGGCTCGATACGTTCTTGGGCTCGAAAGACGAGAAATTTTTTTGGTCCGGAATTCATAAATTTCCAGAAAGATGGGGGAAAGTTGTAGCTTCCGATGGACGATACTTTGAATAAAGCATTGTAACTATGTTTTCATAATAAAACTTCAAAAATTGGAAAAAAACGCTGGAAATTTACTTATAGACCCAATATATAAGAATTAACAGCAATATGTACGATGACATCAAAACGAAAGGTAAACACGCAGAGTGAATAACCCGAGAATTCGAAATTAAAGTTGCAGTTCACCAAGGGCCGTTGATTTTTAATGCCGATCAAGATTTTCTAGTGTCTCTTCATTCAAAGCCAATCAGACGAATCAATCGTACTAAGACCGTTTTTTCGAAAACGCAAACTCAGCTTCTGAAATCTATTTAAAAGGAGTCATCATGCAGAAGTGTGAATAATGTAAACACACAGGGTCTGCCGTTATCCACCAAAGGGAAGCTCGTCGGAAAATCAAGTCAAAAAACCAATATGTGCTCAAGTTTCAGGCAATGCTCGGAAAAGGGATCGAAAGAAAAATAATTGGATCAGCTAAATGCAAACTTGAAGCCAGTGAAATGGAACAAAGGTACCCGTACACGGTGAACGATCCAGCTCACCATAACCACGACATTGAGAATAGAGCCTATGTGAACCACCAGTTGGCGATCTGAAAATAACGCGTGCTATCCAGCGCATTGGAAAATAGCAGTGGTACACCCTATCCCGAAGGGGGATGAAATTAGGACTAACCCTGCAAATCTCCGCTCAATTAGTTTACTTCCGAACATTAGCAAGTTATTTGAGAAAGTGGTCAATACGGCTCTGTGGAAGTGGGCGGAGAATAATAATATAATCCTGGACAATCATTTTGGTTTTAGAGCGAGGCATGATACTATTCATGCGGCGTCGAAACTAATCTCCGACATACAATGCAACAAATGCTAGAACCAGTCTACGGGTGCCTGCCTGCCTGGTTGACTTCGAGAAGGCCTTCGATGCCGTATGGTTAGAAAGGCTTGTCTACAAGTTGAACAGAATGGACATGCCGAAACCCTATATGGTCTTAGAGGAGACCTTCATGATAACATGCAATAATACTTTTATACCTAGTCCTGCCATAAGTCCTGCTACACAATTTCCAGCGCGGGAATAGAATCGTTAACTAGTCAGTTGACTTCTTGAATACTAGTCAGTTTGGCTTCAGTTTGCAAACTATTAACATGGAGTGCGGCGTTAAAGAGTGCTGGCCAAATTTTCGAGTTGCTAAAACCACTCGGAATCTCGAGAATATTTGTGTATCGGGCAAATGTCAAGCTAACATTTAGAGGGAATGTCAACAACAGATTTACCAACTTAACAAAAAAAAAAAAAAAACAGAACTCAAATCGAAACAATGGGAGTGCCACACGGTGGGTGTGGTCGGGAACTTTTTGATCAAGATGGTACATCAACGCTGTTGTTGATTTATACGAGTGTCACCATAAAAATTAATTAAATTTCTCTAAAAGCCACTGAAGCGTTGGCTTACCAAAACAGATTTTTTTCTGCTGACAGATGTACAAGTATCTATAACAACTCTTTGAGAAGAACATTTGAATAAATGAATAAATTTCGTTCGGTGTAGTACAGCAGAGTTATGGTAATTACCTGGGCGATCATTGATCGTTATGTTTGATTTCGCATTTAGCGGTTTGGTTGGTTGATTGGCTTGTGTTCCGCATCTTTCTCGTCGATTCAAGGGCTTTCCCCGCCAAATGATAATGAAATCATAAATTGTGATCGTCGCTGGAACAATCGCTAAATCATCCAGTTTATCTCGATTGTAAATTGGGTCATAAATGCTAATGGTCTGCCAAGTGCAAGCCTTTGAAACCTTGAATTCCGTTTTTTTTTTCCCCCAAACATATGGGTAATTTACAAATGTACGGGCGTACATGCATACATATGTACGATTACATATCTGGCAAAAAGGATGACACGAATATAGCCTTCGGGAATACTGGCGGTGTGAAGACACCAAACAAACTTGCGTGTAAGCCGAGTGTATCGTTGTGGAAGTCAATTAATATTTTCTAGTCACTTGACCTCAATCCAAAGCGAATGTAATTGCTACAACTGACAGGAATGCATAAATACACATACTCGTATATGTGAGTTTGGTTGGAGTTTGTTTGGCAGTTGAGTTGTTGCTGTTGACGGAGTTTTTATTAGATCGCGTACGTGCGGAAGCACGTATACTCGTACACAGCATGACAAACATGGATTTACCCATAGTTCGAGTTTGTTTCCTTCCGATGAATCGGAATTTGACGAATTAATAATGGAGGGGGCTATTTTGTTTTCGCATCTACGGGGGTGATTTTTTCTTCTTTTTTTTTCGTGTTTCAATTTACAAATTGGAATTGATTTTTTCCATTCAGTAGTTCTCCTAAAGATAAATTTTCCGGAACAAATTATTGTAGACACGGATAAAACAGATCAATATCTGCATTATCAATCACTAGGCCATACCGATGTACGATAATTAAGGTTTGTGTGATTTACAAATTCAGGATTGCCGGTCCCTAAATGTCATAATGTCAAGTCATTTCACAAAATTGGAAAAAAAAAAACGTGGTATTGTGGAATTTTTGTTCTTATTATGTGCTCAACAAATGGTTGTTTGTAAGCCGAAGGAACAAAAAAGCCACAAAAAGCGTTCGATCAAAGTGACACGAAAATCCAAGAACAAAGTACGAAGGTCTTTGCAAAAAATACGAAAATCGTGTCAAGAAAATCTCATACTTTGCGGCTGGGTAATGAAAATGAAGAGAAACATTACGACGTTGAACAGAGCAAACCAGTGAATTTTTGAGTATGAGAGGCGGTAGGCTTGATTGAAATGAAGTACGAGTTTGATACTTGTTGCAGTATCTATACTCAAACCCAGTAACGTAGCAGGCAATGACGGTTAACCTGAAGAGCTATGATTTGGCTGAATTATATTTTGAATTTAGTTCTTAGATTTTAGTGAGGAACAGCTTTGCCAGGCAATAGTCTTGGAGATGGCCGGTCTACTTGATGTGCGCTAAACAGTCAGTAAAATTGAGCACATTCAACATTCTATTGAACGTAGAAACAAAAGAACTAGACAATATTGACATTTACGAACCATAAATCGCAGTTGGTAAACGTCCCGTTCCTCTCAAGATATTTTCTTCTACGCCTGCAGAACCTCTCCATAAGCTTCTCCATCGTTCTACTTTTTAAGACTCTTTCCGAGTAGATGGAAACAGATTTGCACAGCCTGTCACCAAAACGGGCGAATCTTCGGTTTCCTCCTAAAGACTTACTGCACTTACGTCCCTTCTTTACAAGATTGTGGAAACACTGATCACTCTGAAGGATATGGAATATCTCAAGTTGGTGATTCTCAATGACATAGTATGGAATCAAGGGTGAAGTAAGATCCCAAAATAAAAGAAAAGACATATTATCCGGGCTACTCCTACATATCTGGAGCTCAGGGAAGTAAGGATTTCCGAGACCAACCAACCGGATAAGCCCTTAATGGACCACGTCCCCGGAGGAATTACCGGCTTCGATCTAACGAACCCTTCCTTCTAGGGGTATTTATAATGGAACTGGCCTCCAGGTTGCGGGTTGTACTGCCGGGGTAATTGCTCGGCCGTTTAAAAAAGAAGTTATGAAGTAACAACAAGCCTCGGATACGGTCGGATCTACTGTTGACAAAGTTGATTCAAACCAATCAAGGACAACGAACTTGGAATCTGTACGAGTAATATTAGGTACCTTAAACCCATGCAGCAGAAGAGATAGTGAATGCCCTTCACTGCTACAAAGCAGATGTTGCCATTCAAGAAATGTGATGGGATGGGCCCGACAAAAGGAGGATGAAAAACTGCGACATCAACTACGACGATTGCTATCGATGCAAAAGCAGCGCTTATTCGAATGCGGATTTGTTGTTAAAGGCAAGAAGTCTTGGGTTTCCGACATGTTTACGAGCGTCTCGCAATAATCCGTATTAAAGCAAAATTTGCCAACATTGACTTACATGCGTGCATGCTGCCACAGAGGAGAAAGGTGACGCCACTTTTTTATCCCTAAGTTCCCCTCGCCCGCGCTATGCGCGGGTACACAAAATCCCTTGTGGGCGCGCCAATTACAAAAAAAAAAAAAAACTAGAGATGACTTCCACGAGCTCTTGGACAAGACCTACGAGCAGCCACATAGCTATAGCATTAATATTATCCTCGGTGACTTCAATGTAAAGCTGCGAAGAGAGGGAATCTTTGGTAGATTCTGTCGGAAAGTATAGTCTTCATAACACCACCTCCGATAAGGGATTCAGGCAAAAGATTGCCGTAGCTAGCACGCGATTCCCACACCTCGATATTCTCAAGGGGACTTGGAGAACTCCTCATCAATCAACCGCTGACCAGATTGACTACATTGCGATCGACACCTAGCATTCATCCGGTATTATGGATGTCGAAACCTTGTTGCTATAGGTAAGGATATCCCGAGTACCACAAAGGCAAGCTAATACTATGAGAAAGTTTGACGTCTGACGACTACAATCGCAGGAGGTTGCCAAATACTTTTCCGATCGAGTCCCTCTTAGCCCTTTAAACGCCTCTATGTCGGCAGCTTCAAGTAATGAAGACTAGTGCCAACATTGCACAAAAATCCATCAGAGATGCCGCCTCTGACCAGTGTCGGCGAACACATGCAACCAGGAACGATGCATACAAAGCGGTACTGCATAAAAAGACAAGAGCTTCTCACGAGTTCTACATACGAGCAGTATAGGAGAGATGAACACCGGCTTCTCAGGAGGAAAAAGAAGGAGGAAATTGAGAGATGCTACTCCAGAAATGAGATTCGGAAGTTTTACCAAAACGAAAAAAACACATGCCACGGACAAAAACCCCGAACCGATGCCTGTAGAGATGAACAAGGGAACCTACACCCTGAATGACTCGAACTGCAACCAACTTTAGACTGTTATAATTTCCAAACCATTCATGACAGTGAGCTGAAATTTTCACACATGACAGATAATTTTATTATTTACAAGCCTTTTAAACGATTTGCATCTCAGTTGTGTTGAAAAATTTTTATCCGCGATGTAATTCAAACGTGATAGTGTGATTGCTTTATATTTGGCTGCAAAACCACAAGTAGCTATCGTTAGAGCCTTCCAACACCTCAACGTGAATAAATCATTTGTGTCTCGAACCATAGCTCGTTATCGCTGCCGTGAAACTGGCAGCGTTGCAAAACGCCATGGAGGTGGTCATAAAAAAAAAAACAGCAACATCGGCAGAAATGGTTCGGAAAGTGAAGGCTCGAATTGAGAGAAATCCGCGTGGAAGTGGAAGAAAAATGGCTCGTGAGCTCAACATAGCGTTGGAACGGATGCAACACATACTGAAAAATGCGCTTGGGCTCAAGCTATTGAAGTTCCAAAAAGTACACGATCTTACGCCGCAACAGAAAAAAAGTTAGAGTCGAAAGAGCGAAGGGAGTTGCTACGCTTGCACGAAAGTGGTGAGTTGCCGAATTTGGTTTTTTCCGGTGAGTCGCCATTGCAAACAAAATGACCGAGTTTACTTGCCAGAGAGATCCTTCAAAAATTTACATCTTCGGACGGCCACCAGAAAGCAGACAGCACCGATGGTGATGGTTTGGGCCGCCATAACCGCCGATGGTCGCTCTCCGCTCGTATTGTTGGACCATGGCGTCAAAATTAATGCGATCGCATACCGTGAAACTGTCTTAAAAGCAGTATTGAAGCCTTGGGCAAACAATCATTTCGGTCGGAGACCGTGGCTATTTCAACAAGACTCGGCACCGTCTCACAAAGCGCGCATCAACCAAGATTGGCTAAAAAAACAATGTTCCACACTCCATTTCTTTGACACATCGACACAATGGATTGTAAATTCTCCGGATGCAAATCCGTTGGATTTCTCTGTCTGGAGTATTTTGAACGCGAAGGTTGGCACTAAAAAATACCAAAGTTTGGACCACCTCAAACTAGCACTTCGCCGGGAATGGGCCAAAATACCGCAGAGCCACTTGCGTGCAGCGTGCGATGCTTTCTTCGGCCGTCTCAAGGCCATTATTCGCGCCAAGGGTGGACATATTGAAAACTGCTGATACAATTTGAAAATTGATGTATTTTCCAACAGTTTTTGCTTTGGCACAATAACATTTATCAAAAAATAAAAAAATTATAGCATTTTAAAAAGTTGGAGTTGGAGTCATTCACCCTGTAGTAGTAGAGTCCGTTTCTGTAGACTGTATAACGCAGATGACGAACTAAATACAGCTATCAGGTAGAGCGAACCTTTCAATCTGGATGATGTAGAGCAACAATTCCGTCTACCCAACCTCGACGATGTAAAGATATTCATATCTAAGCTTAAGTCCAACAAAGCTGATGAAGCGGACGGCCCGACTGCGGAGCTCTACAAAGCTGCAAGCGATGACTTGGTAAGCAGCATACATCAACTCATCTCTAAAATATGATCGAACGAAAGTCTGCCCGATGAATGAAACCCCACCATTGTTTGACTGACTATCGAGAAAGGAGACCCTCTAAACTGCACCAACTACAGAAGCATCAGTTTTCTTAACATCGCCTACGAGATCCTATTTGCCAGATTGTATGAACGCCTGAAACCGTTCGTCTACAACTTGATTGGTCCATATTAGTGTGGCTATAAGCAAGGAAAGTCCACCATCGACCAAATATTCGCACTACGGCAGATCTTGGAAAAACCACATGAGCTTCTAATCAATCCAAATCACCTACTCATCGATTTTAAGGCTGCGTATGAGAGCATCTATAGAGACGAGATATACAGAGCAATATCCAGTTTTGGCATCACTTAAAAACTCGTCCAATTGTGCAGGACGACGATGGCAAATGCATGCTACTCCATCTAACTGGGTAAAGAGCCTACCGAAACCTTTGATACCAAAAACAGATGTATTCAAGGCGATGCGCTGTCATGTATTTCTTTAACATCATTCTTGAAAGAATAGTGGAAAACTCACGCGGCAACACAAGAGGCACAATCTTTCCAAAGTCCGTCCAATTACTCGCATACACCGACTGATGTCTCTTGTGATTTACGTAGGTACCTGCCGTGAAGGCTTAAGCCTACGGTGCGTCTTTGCACAAGATATCAAAACAATGCGTTGATAAACGCTCTTCGGGTAGTACAAGTACTACCACCAGTACCAGATTCGAAGTCGTGTGTAAGGCACCCTTTGGTGAAGGGTCGAGGTCTATCTAATACCACAGCCATTCTGTGGGTCATGACACCCTATTGCAATGCAACTCCACATCGATCAGACCAATTGGTTCCATAGCAATTCCATGATTTAGCGCAGGTCGTAGTCTCATGCTAAGCCATGAGATGTCCAAGCACCATTAGTTCTATACTCCCCGCGATTTTTTGTACAAACCTACAGCCACCACGATACTCCCACAAGGGGGCCAACTCCTAGATCAGACCGGAACCAAAGTTCCGGGGGCTCCGGACCTCCCGTGGTACCAGAATATAGCTTTCGGTCGAGCTTCGCAACTTTGCGGTCACTTCCAGTTGGGCACCTCACTGCCCAGGACTGGCGGCCTTTCAACACATTTAAAAATTCCTATGTTCTACCCGCTAGCTGCCTACTGCGTCTTCTATTAAATACCTCTATTGCAAAATTACAGGTTTTTTCGAACCGTACGGTATCAGTGATAATTCCACTGACATCGTAGGCCTCACCATTAAAGATGATGCCCATAGCCTGCAAGTCCCTAATGTCAGCGTAATTGGGACACTCACATAGGACATGAAGCCAGTCCTCATAGGTGACTCCACATGAGCAGCTCGCAACCCCGATAAGCCCCCTCTTATGCAAGAATGCATTAAGAGAGCCATGCCCGTTCAACAAAAAGCCCAGGCTGAGGGTAAAATTCCGTTCAGGAAATACTCTCATGGTTAGCACATCCCTTAGGAAGCCGTAAGTAACCCTGCCATTTTCGCTACCATCCCGTCTAGATTGCCAACTAGATAGAACATACGCGTTTAGAAAGGTTTTACGCTGCTTCAGAGATAGGCCATCCACTTCTTCCGGGGAAACCCAATCTCGCTCATTTAGAGAGAGACCTTTTCTGATCTTGAAAGCAATACCAATAGGTAACACTCCAAGCAACACCTGCATTGCCTCTGTGGAGACAGTGTGACACACAGGTAAACACCCAAGTAAGGCGACTCTTTGGCAAGACAAGATCCGCTTACGACCATCCAGAGTCATAACCCTGTCGTACCATACCGATGCTCAGTATGTTGCACAAGCAACAAAAAGGCCATCGTGACAGACACGGACAGAGCGCCTGTTGAGTCCCCAGTCGGATCGCAAAATGCGCCTTACCTGGCCTACAGCACTGAGCATGCGTTGTCTGATTCGAACCAGGTGAGGCATGAAGTTCATACACTCACCCAACGTAATGCCCAGAAATGTGACCTCAGTCACACATCTAATGCTAACGCCGTTCAAATGTATCGCAGGAGCCCGACTTCTTGTATTCAATTTGCCTTTGAGCTTCATTGAAACAGTATTAACCTGCGACACACTCACTCCAACGCTTTCTCCCCATTCAGCAACGACCGCTAGAGCTCTTTCTCCTAATACCTCGATTTGGGCCCTGGACTGGCCTTCAAGGATGAGGAGCAGGTCATCTGCGTAGGCGCAGCACCTACAGAGCTCATTTAGTCGCCACAAGAGTGGATCCATCATCAGGTTCCAAATAAAAGGACCACAGATGGACCCTTGGGGGCGACCTCTTTCAACATTAATTCAGACGCTGTCGTGCGTACTTACCACACTCGCTTTTCTGTCGGAAAAGTAGCTTCCCTCAATTCCTGCAACCTGGTTACTATTTTCTGCCAGTTCAGGTTATCAAAGGCACCTTTAAAATTAATAAAGACGCCTATAACCACACTGAACCTGCTTCTGAGGGCTCTGTTTTTTAGGAAAGACCATGCATCCTCGACACACTTGCCTTTTGTAAAGCCGAATTGGAAGGGGGACATTGGTTCCGTCATGCTCTCCGAAACCCTTTCCACCATAACCCTTTCCAGCACTTTTCCTTGTACCGGAAGCAGGCTGATGCCCCGATAAGATTTAGGGTCAGACCTATTCTTATCGGTGGACCTCAGGAGCACAACCACCCTTGCCTCCTTCCAATCCTTGGGGAAGTAGCTGTAGGCAATGCATTTGCTACAAAAGCAAAGCAGGTATTCTGGGACGGCCTTACAGATGGTTTTCACCATCTCTCTAGTCACTAGGAGATATAATGGAGCTCCTGAAACACCATACTCGACTTCTTCAGTCCTTAACTCCGGAGGGACCGGAGGCTCTTCATATGGAGAGTCCTCAAAGCGCTTCTCTCTCGGGAAGAACTGACCAAGCAATGCAGTAAGGCAATCTTTCCATGTGGATAAAACCGTATTATCCACACGAATGCCTTCAATGTCAGCAGTCTTCTTAGTACTACGGCAAATCTTATAGAGTTTGCCCCAGGGATAATGTCTACTGTTAGAGACAAAGTTTCTCCAGTTACTCAGCGAGCCCTTGCCGAAATCCAATCCTCAGCTGAGCCAGGTTCTCAGCGTTAGCCTCCCTAGCCCTTTGGAATCGCTTCCTTAGGTTTCTAACAACCCTTCGCTTCTCTGTCAGACAGCGGTTCCACCAACTTACCGACAGATATTATTTTGAGGTAGTTAAGGACTTTGTCTACCTAGGTTTCGCTATCAATTCAGACAATGACCCCTGTGCTGAGAGCACTTGCCGCTTCTTTGGGCTAAGAAGGCAATTGACTAGCAAAGCCCTATCTTGAACAACAAAAGTGACCCTATATAAGACATTAAGGATCCCAGTCCTGCTTTTTGGCACAGAGCCATGGACTTTATCAAAAATGGATGAGAGTGTTTTTAGCTGGTTTGGGAGGAAAATGCTTCGGATGGTTTTCGGTCCTGTCTGCATAGATAGTGAGTGGAGGAGGAGATACAACGACGAATTGAAGGGGATGTACAGCGATATCAACTTAGCCAGAAAATCGAAGGTCCAACGAGTGAGATGTCTGGGTCGTGTACAGCGCATGGATACCAATGCTCCGATCCGAAATGTCTTCGAATCTGCCTCGAGGGACAGCGCAATAGAGGAAGATCCCGACTCAGGTGGAGCAAACAAGTGGAAGTTGACCTAAACCAACTTTGCATGCGAAGCAGTTAGCTAAAGATCGCGCTACCTGTAGACGCTTGTTTGTTGAGGAACATTTCCACTCCGGATTGTAGCGCAACCTTAAGTAAGTAAGTAAATTGTCGAGGAAGAGATTTAACTACGAACTGCGATGCTGGACAAAATTAGAGTAACCCAAGGGAGGAATGTTTATTCACGATTGGAAAAAAGGGTGGATAGGTCCAAATTTCTCTGCTTTACGTATCGTTAAATATGCTCAATAGAACTCTGGTCGGTGAAGTAAACTGGTTAGTTTGGCCTCCAATGTTTACTCCAAAATTTTATTTGCATTAAAATAGAGTCAGCACAAATTTGTTTTCTGTTGCTGAAAAATCATCAAACCATCTCGCGTGACGCCGTGCGGGCTCCGAAACATATGCATCTTCATGCAATATTGGAACCGTCACTCTCATAGCAATATTGCCTTACGCGTCTTCCTCGTCCATACATGTTTTTCCTGTCATTGGTCATTCATCGGTCGGTCATCTAACTTCTGGCGAGATTTAGACTCAGCTCAGACCAGTTTTCGTAGTTTATGACGTGGATAGCGAGCACTGTTCTATATGAGTGCTGCCTTTGCTAGTCAGTATGGTCTTAATCCAGAATCCTCGAGCCTGCTTTTTAGAGTTTTTGAAGATTCTCGAATATTTCGAACTTTAAACAGTCAACTCCTAATGTCAGTTGACTTTTAGATTTATTTTTAAGGACATAAGTGAGCTGGTCACTTTGCGGCGTGCCCTTTTCCTTACCCTCTCCGCGATTTCTTTTCAGAGAATATGTTTCCCCGCATGACTGGCCTTCGAAGCCGTTTGAAAAGATTGAGGGTTTGACATTGTGAGGCTGCACGCTGTTCCGGTAAGAAACAGAGTTTGACATTGTACTACTTGGCCACTTCATTAAGAGATGCGTGGCATTCTCTAAACTCCCTCGAATTGATTGTGTTTGAAGTTAGGCATCTGGTCGATGCTTGACTGTCTAGGTATATTATAATATGTAAGTACTCGATTTCGGTGGTGGGCCTACATACTCTGCCGTTAAGGACTACTTCGCGGGGCTGGTAAGCACTTTATGCCCTAATTTCTCCGTTTGCTGCTTCGACATTGTGTACAGTATTTACTGTTCTTTATTGTATTAGAGATGCCATCTGTGTTTTATTTTCATTAGTGCTCTCTCTGACTCCTTCCAACCGCCGAAGTTCCTTCATTATTTTTGCTGGTGCCTGTTTCACCGCATCCCATATTATACTTGATGTTAACATGTGGTTTACGATGTTTTCAGGAGTTGGTATCTCTCCAATTTCTCCTCTAGTTCTCTGCGCTCTGTTCTGAAGTGTGGGCACTGGAAAAATACGTGCTGTGCATCTTCCCTGGCCGTTCCGCAGTTTAAGCAGAAGAGAGTTTCCTTCAGACCGAACCTGTATATATATGATTGAAAGCAGCCACGTCCAGTTAGGAGCTGACTTAAGTAAAAATCTACTTCTCCGTAATTACGTTCTACCCATTTACGAATATCCGTACGTCCATCTCATCTTTTTAGACTGGTTCCATCTCTCTTGCCACGAACTTGTGCTGCGCTGCTTTTCTCCCAGTTTAATATCTTTGACTGAAACTCCGGGCTCCAGAACTTTGGCATCGTAGGTCCCCTGTAGCTCAGTAGCCCGTGTATCTGCTTGTACCATTCCCGCAATGACATATACATATGTATCGCATCATCTGACACTGTCCGATATGCACAGCAAACTCTCAGAGCACATAGTCTGTTGACAGAGTTAGTCTTTCTTGCGTATGACCTAATTTTCAGTGCTTTCGCCCATATTGGTGCCGCGTACATTCTGATTGACTGCACCACCTTTGACAGAACTAATCTCATTTGTTGTCTGAGTCCTCCTATCTTTCTCATTATTCTGGATAAGGCAGTGCTCACCTATGCGGCTTTGTCGCACGTTCTTTCAAGGTGTTCCTTGTATGTGAGCCTAGATGGTTTTGATGTTATTGTATATCGTGATAACCCACCCTGATGGTGATTGTTGCTCTTTTCTTGTGACTGGTTACCAGAACCGCTTCCGTTTTATGTTCTGCCAGCTCTAATCCAACTGTTACCATGCGCCGTCTAATTCATTGCCAATGTCTTCTATTTCTTTAAGGTTTTTCGCCGCCACAACGATTGTAATATCATCAGCAAAGCCTATGATTTTAGCCTCAATCGGGATTGCAAGTCTTAGAACCCTGCCGTACATAATGTTTCATAAGAGAGGTCCTAGAACCGATCCATGTGGAACTCCGCCAGTTATGTGGTACTGCCTTACCATATCGTCGGTATCGTAGAGTAGGAACCGATTGTCGAAGTAACTTACCATAACTTTTATTAAAAACCATGGCACCGTCATTGACCTAAGAGAGTGTACTATACGCCCCGAGTTTGCAGAGATGAATGCATTGTTGACGTCCAACGTTAATACGGTGCCGTATTTTTTGGTACCTCCTCTCCATCTTCTGCCCTGAATCGCGTCTTCTAGGGTCGGAGTTACCTTCCGAATAGCATCTACTGTAGAGCGAGCCTTTCTAAATCCATACTGCTGATTTGAGAGTCCTCCGGCTTCTTCAATTGACACCTCCAGTCGGTTGCATATTATTCGCTCCAGAATTTTACCATCGTGTCTAGTAAGCATATGGGACGGTATGACGAGGGCTCATTTGATGGTTTATTCTCTTTGGGCAGCAGCACAAGACGTTGCTTTTCCCTTTGGTCTGGAAAAACCCCTTCTGTTTCCACGAATGCTTCTGTGTTTATTTTGACGGCTAGCTTAAGGACCTTATTTGGTATGCCGTCCAATCCCGGTGACTTATTATTGCTAAATCGTTTGCATACGTCCAGAAGTTCCGCTTGCGTAACTGGTGGGATCTCACCTACTTCCTGCGGTGCTTATATAAATCATACTCTGTTGGTGTTTGCGGTGGAAATAATCCCGACACTATTTTTTGCATCAGGGAAGGCCATGAGGGTGGCGGTGCCCTAGAGCAGTTTAGTTTTGCCATGACCGTCCTGTAGGCAGTACCCCAGGAATTAATATCTGCTTCCTCGCAGAGTTCTTTAAACCTGTTGTTTTTACTTCTCCGAATGGCTAATTTAAGGTCGCTACGCCTATCTTTATATTGCATATGTAAATCCTGGTGGGAGGGCTGACCTCTGGATCGCTGGCATAGTCTTCTAGCTCTATGACACTTGCTGCGTAGCTCTGCTATCTCTTGGTTCCACCAGTATTCTGGTGACCGGCGGTTTGTTGACGTTTTCCGTACCATAGATGCGTCGCAAGCCCTAGATACTCTTTTAGTAACCTCTGCAGTCATCGTGTTTGCTGCTCCTGGGTTTATTGTGGATTCTCCAAAAATCAGGAAAAACGTGTTTTCGTCCAGTGTGCTTGTTTTCCACCCCACTCGTTGTGCCTTCTTTAGATGGAGCTTCTGGATTGGTCTCCTTGCTTGAACTGCAAATAGGTTGGCCTGGTGGTCACTGTGGGTGTAGTCCTTACTTTCCATCTTCATCCTCTCACTTGTTACAAAAGTTACATCAACTCTGGAGCCTACGCCATGTCTGGTGAATGTGTGCTCGTTGCCCGTATTAAGCAGTACTGCGTCAAGTGACGATACTGCTGCTAGCAGACCCTGTACTCTTCTATTGGCCCGTATGCTGTCCCAATCAGTGGCCCATGCGTTGAAGTTGCCGGCCATGATTGATGGAGTACGACCTCTAGCATCATCCACGAGCCTATCTAGCATTCTCTTTAATTCTTCCAGCGTTCCATTTGGAAATGCGTAACAACTGTATTCGCTCGGCTGAACCCTATTCCAGGTATCATAATTCTTTCTTCAAATGCGTAGTCTCCGCAGGTCTAAATAGCAGACCTGTTTGTGGCGTCCGCTGCCCAAACTTTATCATCAAGGTTTTTATACTGCTCGCTTAGTACGGCCATCTCAATTTTCAACTCTCGAACAGCTTGTGTCATAAGGTCCTGGGCCGCTTCGCGATGATTTAGGTTAAGTTGCAGGACTTTCATATTCTTCTGGTGGCGTTTGCAACTTCTTGGTATGCAGGGCATACTGAACTTCCTGCCGCGTGTTTGGTATTGCTACTTCTTCTTTCTTCACAAAGGACGCATCTTAGGTCCTTGTTGCAATTCTTGGATACATGACCTTTCTGTCCGCACTTGACGCAATTTTCGATTCTGTCCACAGTACTTCTACACACCTTTGGAAGATGCCCAAAGTTAAGGCATCTAAAGCATCGGCATACCGTCCATCCGATTTTTATTCTTCCTACCTCCAGAATATATTTGGCAGCGTTAATCGGGAGGCTGATGACTGCTGTTTGCGTCTCTGCCTAGGCCGTCCTCAGGGATTTAATGGCTGAGGCCTGAGTACCTCGCAGTTCCTCACACTGCTCGGACAGGGCTTGGCAGATGTCTTCCTTTGTAGTGACACCATCTAGATCTTTGCATTCAATAAGCACCTCGTGCGTTTGGCACTTCACTTCCGCAACTTCCCCGAGAACTTGGCTTGGATTTAGGCGCTGGCCTGATGATAGCAGAGGTTTAGTCTTGTACGACGGTACTGTGTTTGGATAGACTATAGAAATTGTGTTTGCAAAGGACCTTAGAGTATACTTCTGGACCAACAACTTCATTTTCGAGCCGTCTCTGAGGTTGGAAATGAACTTGATGAAAATGATTTCGCGCTATATCCATTCGTTCAGTCATATAGTTGAAGTCTGCTGAAGTCAATTTAATTTAATTTAATGTCGGTTTATAGGGGTGCCGCGATGTACCGTGAGCAGACTGACGTGCCCTAGATTTAGCTATTTGCATTGCGGGCTGTCTCTTATTATAAAGGCAGAATTAATTGCATTTGGACGGCTTTGGATTAAAGCTAAACCTACACGTCATAGAGAAAGTTTACTTGACATAGGAAAATGCTCAAAAATGTCAGTCGGAGTGGGCGCGAGAAAAAGGAACTGAAGTCGAGGACTAGGTTCTATAAGAAAGGAATGAGTGCACCTCCTTGAAGTGTTCTGCTGTGGGGTTTCTTTTGTGTAGACTACCGTCCAATATTTGAATTTATGACTCTGTTGAGAGAATGTCTAGGTATTGATAGTTCCCCCGATATCAAGGGAGCAGCACCATTGCATACTCCTTGACGGAGTTTAAAATTGCAATGACTTGTAAGAGAGAATTTAGCGTGGTTTCTACTCATTTAACTGCTGACAGTTCGACAGTTTGCATTCAGTGTGAAGATTGAGGATTTCCTTTGGCAGGAAGAATGGCAGCCTCATAGATCTGAGATCTTTCGACAGTGTAAGAGTGGCTTGAAACTACGATCAATTTAGCCCAGGCACTCGGTATTGTACCGAAAGATAAGTAGGCCCAAAGAATGCATGCCTCTGGCTCTGACATCATGAAAAGAATTCGGTAGTTATGCAGGAAGATACCATCTGGTTCCGGTGCCTTATAAATTGCCTGTTTCAGCTTCTATGGCAAATCATGTCCGGGTTGAATTGTATTGCAGTAGATTTTTTCAAGGTAGGTTTGGAGTGAGTTACTGAAGCGCAGGGAGTACTCAAAAATTGATACAAGGATTTTCCAGAGTAGACCGAAGTATCATCCGGATGCTTTAGTGCGCTCGGGAGAGAGAATTTATTTATGCTGGTGATCTTTTCGGGGAAACTACGCCAGTTTCGTAGGTGCAATAGGTTATTAAGGCTGCCCCGTAAATTTTCTGGTAACGTTCTGATCTAGATATTTTGGCGCAGTCAAAGTTCTTCGTACACATGAGGGGTAGTGTAGATCTGCACTATAGGACAGGATGGGTTAAAGACAAAGATTTAGAGGTGAAGTAAGTTTCTTGCTAAGTTCAACATGCACTAGCTGGGATACCAGAGTGCAATTTTCGGATCCGTCTAGTTTGGTGTCCTAGAACTTATTGTGTATGAACATGCGATTGTTTGTGCGTTCTGTTTTAAAGATTTTATTAAAGACCGCCAATATGACAAAAATTATTCAAAATAAGCATGTAACGAGACAGAAAAAAAAAACAGGATTCCATCAAGATATCAATTTTTG
The DNA here is from genome assembly GCA_963966105.1 of Volucella zonaria. Classification (NCBI taxonomy): domain Eukaryota; kingdom Metazoa; phylum Arthropoda; class Insecta; order Diptera; family Syrphidae; genus Volucella; species Volucella zonaria. Next base: position 198,171,668 of record OZ014532.1, on the reverse strand, counting down.
TAGTATCATAAAGGACATTCAATTTTCGAGCTAAATTTCAATGAATTCCAAATTCAAATGTTTATTGTAAGGAGAACAGCAGTTAAGCTTTTCGTTATTAGTTTTGAAGTTGTAATGTTTTAGATTTTGCTTACACGAAATGAATAGTTTATCTTTTGTTTTTTTAAAGTGAAAGTGAAGAGGCAAACTCCTACGATTGCGTGTGTACCCGGTTGAGATGAAACTGGCTGCTCGTCTGATGCTGATAGAATACTCGTAACTACGACAAGGATTTCTTATTTGCATAGCGTGTGTGTATTAGAGCTTAGTTTATCCTGCACAACCTTACTTACTTACAGAAGCAAAATCTATTATTTAAATTCCAGTCGAAATTTTAAAGAGGTCTGGCAAGGAACTTCATGCGAATACATATTTCACTGGAGTCTGGTTTATTATAATTTACTTACGCTGCGTGCATTGCACTCGTTGTTCCTTTGGGAAATATTTTCAGGAATGGTTATAAATAATGGTGCACAACTTGCCCCCTAATCTTCCTTCGTTCAAGCCCACTATCCAATTTCCTACAATTACATTTGAATGAATCGGGCACAAATAGAGGAACTATACACAATGGGTATTAGGAGAACGAACGTCATGCCAGGAGCAGGTGTAGCAGCACCAGCAGCGACTGCGACGCATAGGAAATTTGTTTCCAGGCAATAACAGATGGAAGGTGGTAAAAGTAAAGCAACCAATAAAGACGACGCTGTACGCTGATGTACAAACATCAGCTAGAAACTACACGAGTAATTATTCGGCACACGTGGATATACTTGTATGTACGCCGCCCGTATGCCATTGTTGATCCTTTTTGCACGATACATAGGTCACTCGCCCTCACCACACTTTCGACAGAAAAGCCACATTAAAGGCTCATGTGCGCCTCATCACCTTCACCAAAGGCCACCAAAAGCACTACAGGCACCACCACATAGCCACCAACCACCAGTACTCCTGTCCCGTTTGATAGTGAATATTCAATGTCGGCTACTGAATTGAACATTTGAATGGCACACAGTCCTCCCCATCGTCATCGTTGCCACCACGAATGCTATAATTGATAATATAAGGACGACAGACTCTGCTTCGTAGCCGACGACGAACGACATTCACTTTAGTGGCATTGCAATAGCAAAGCTATCGTTCGAATAGAAGAGCCTTACAAATACACGTCATTGCTGCATTGTTGTTTTACGGATACGTACGAGCTTTTGGTTGTTCGTTTGAGGCCAAAGTGGTTGTTTCATCCATTGGTATGCATGTTCCAATGAACGAATGCCAACACTAAATGGCATAAGGCCTATGTGTCGTCCCTATGTTCCCATAATTGTTGCATGTCGCATTAAATTACTAATGCCACACTAATAAATTTGAACATCGACATGACATTTATGATCCTCGTCATACAAGCATTTGTAGCTGGTCTCATTAAAACTGTCCTGCAAAGAGGGAGCTCTGGATCAGTTGGGAATTTATGTATATAGACACCAGCGATTCTAAGGGTCCGCCATTGCATCTGAAAAGTTTTTGATCGAATTCGACGAAAATTCTATCTCGAGCCTCGGCCTCTGAATGTTGCTAACTGGTACTCTCAGATGTTTCCACGAATTATAAAAAAAAAATTATAAAAAAAGGATTTAAAGGGTTTTGGAATATTAATCTGCTCATCCTTTCAACCCAAATCGCACTGAAACAACGTGAACATCTACTTTGATATTGTTGTTGATTGTGAGTCATCTTTTTGTATCCGCATTTCCAAACAAATAAGATTTTTCAAAATAGGCTTTTGTTTCGTTCATGACGTTCTCGTTCGAGCTGATTTCTTTTCCTGCGAGCCACGTTTACATGTTGGATGTACGGATACTCGTACATTGCAGGGTGCCATCAGGTTGGGCGAGTGCGGTGGATTCGGCAACAATTCGTACCGTAATTCATGGAATCTGGTCACATCAATTCCGGATGAGTGAGCTTGTGCATTGTGGTGGTGGAACAACACTTTTTTCGTTGTCAACTAGGGCCATGTCTCTTTCAATTCCTTATCAAATTATTCCTATAATTCACTGCAGTACTGCTATATGATCGGGCTTCCTTTCTTTAAAGATCCCTTCGAATCCCGAGAAATTATAGTCACGACCTTTCCAGCTGATGGAACTGTATTTGCAAAATTCTCTGACTTTCGGAGATAGCTTGGTGCAGGTGTGAGAGATAAATTTAGTCCCCGCGGATAGGCAATAGCAGTTCATCAGCTAAAATTAAACTCACTTCAACGTACTGTCGTCCGGGGTGGACTAGGGCCTCAGCTTACATACCTCTCCAGCTAGCGCAGTGTTTTGCCAGCTGCCTCCAGTTGTGCAAATATAGTTGGCGGAGAACACTGCCCATACAGTTTGCTGTTGAAACTCCTCCATTCGTCATTGATACAAACGGGACCAAAAAATACCGGAAGAACTTTTTTCTCCAAGCGCCAAAGCATATTCCTTTATCTGCTTCGCTAATGTACAAGTTTCTGCGCCCTAAAGTGAAATTGGGATGAGCAGTGCCTTCTTGTACAAAGACTTTTTGGATGCTCGGGAGAGGGCTTTACTATTCAATTGCCTTCTAAGCTTCAAAAAACCGTGATTAGCAAGAGTCATTCTTCGCATGATTTCTGCACTGGTGCCGTGGCCGGAGTTATCAACTCGGCGGAACCGAAGTAGATAAAGTCTCTTACGACTGTCCTCTGTCCCTCTTTGTTGACAGCATATATGTTACTTTGCTTCACATCCTTGCCCCTTCTACTTCAATAGTCGCAAACGCTCCCTAAACAGCTCGCTGTGTTCTTCCCATTACGCCAATATCGTTTGCGTATGTAAATGCGAGTAACTGAACGGGCTTTTGAAAGATGGTGCCTTTGCACTTGGCTTGTGAGATTCATACAATTCTTTCAAGAACGATATTGAAGAAAGTCACATGGGAACGCATCGCTTTGTTGAGTCCTTTTTGTCATTGTCGACAGTTCGAGAGAAAAGTTCTTAACGGAACAGCATGCATTCCCCATCATCACCGGCCTACTCGAATAGCCTTGGTAGGGATGCCAGAACTCGACATGGTTCTGCATACTTCGTCTCTATGGATACTGTGTTATGTGGTTCTGAAATCGATGAAGAGGTGCTGTGTATCGATTTGGAACTCTTGGGTTCTTTCCAAGGTCTGGCGTAATGTGAAAATTCGATATGTTGTGGACTTTCCTTGCCTTAATCCACAATGATAGGGAAGAACGGTCTTAGGCGTTCACCTAACACGCCAGACAAGACTTAGTATTCCATGTTGAGAAGACTAATTTCCCTGTAGTTGGCGCAGTTCAGGGGACTTCTCTTTTTAGGATCGGATAAACAAAGCTGAGATTCAATTCGTCCGGAATACTTTATTTGAACCAGATATTTTAGAGATGAGTTGACGTGCTCCGTATGTTATTTTCCATTTTTCTGGTAGCACCCCTGTACTTGATCGAGCGACAATCGGGTTCTTTCTTTTTTCTTTTGAAGAGCCAATGTTCCTCCCTTCTTTTCTGTTCGTGGAGTTCGCGAGCCCATCTAGTTATTTTCTGCAGAGTCGCTCCGTGTCTGTATTGGTCGTCCAACCAGAAGTTTTTTTTGTTGTTGAGGTGGGTTGAAACCCAGTACATCCCGCCACAAAGCCAATTAGCCTTCGCCCGATTCCGAAGCTAATGTCGGCTATACTTTCCAATCGTATTATCAAAGATGCTCTCCTTGTTTAGCTTGGCTAAGGACATCATCATGAGCCACATCACACAATTGCTTTATCCGAGAAATCATCAACAAACTCAATATTACAATATTATGCTTCTGTACTTTACTATCATACTTCCATTGTTCACTGTTTTCACTGGAGTGAAGGAACCAGTATTTGTCAGTTACTTAGCGGCAATAAACAAACACTGGCAGTGAAATCGATGTTATATGTTAGTACTTGAAATTTTGTAAAAGAGCACGGAAGTGTGATTTACTAGGAATGATGCATCATGCTTCAGGCATGTGGACGAGGGCCTCGTGACAATCCTCATCAAGGCTATATTCGACATTCCAAAAAGGAACAACCCAGCAGCTTTCTGAATTATCGTTGTGATCTTTCTTATGTTGTGGCAAATGTTCTCCTTCTGGTAAGATCCTGGAGCATCCGACTTGCTTACTTAACGGGCTGCCGGCCCGTGAAGAGTCTTGCCTGAAACAGAGCAAGCTTCCACTTTTTGATTTCCGGGCGCGCTGCTTCCAGTTGCCTAGACCAAACGTTCCGGCAGCGGAGTTTCGGTCTTCCTTGTGGCCTCGAACTTGGGGGCTGCGATTCGAAGATCCTGTTTTTTGGAGCATTATTGTTCATTCGCTCGTTGTGGCCGAGACAGTACATATTTTAGCTTTTTGGACTTCACACCTTGGTACAGCTCATAGAGTTCGCGATTTTATCGTCTCCTTCATTTGCCCTCCTCACTTGCGGACCAAATATTCGACGAAGAATTTGTTTCTGCCCTGCTTTCCTACTTATGGTTCAGAACTCGGCTCAATTGAGTAGAACTGCTAGGAGCAAGTAGCTGCAAGTAGCAGCGGTTTCCTACGGTAAATCTTCGTCGTCTCCATTAGGATGATATTCTTTCCGCCCGCGCCCTGGCAACAGTAAAAGGGTATTCATAACCACTTAGGCGCGCGTAAATTATAAAAAAAAAAAAAATGAGCCGAAACCAAAAGAACCACGTCGTTGTTTTCAGTCAAAAAAGAAGGCAATGCTCACGGTTTTCATGGATTACAACGGTGTAGTGCATCAGGCCAGACAGTAAACAAAGGGTATTATTTGGGCGTTATGAGACGTTTGCGTGAGGCAATTCGCCGAAAGAGACCAGAATTGTGGGCAGAAAACTCGTGGATTTTGCACCATGATAACGCTCCATCGCACAGTGCTACCATTATTGGTAATTTTTTGACGAAAAATACAACAAATACCATTCAACAGCCACCGAATACCGAATTTGGCTCCCTGCGACTTCTTTCTTCTCAATCGAGTTAAAAAACCACTACGGGGAACGCGTTTCAGCAGCCGAGAGGAAGTAATGGAAAACCGAAAACCGAAAACCGAATGTAAAAAATGTTTCGAGGATCGGATCAAGCGCTGGCATAGGTGTGTTGCAGTGGATGGGGATCACTTTAAAGGGGATAGTTTAGATTTAGAAGATTAACTTGTATTTTAAATTTTCTGAATAAATTCCGGGATTTTGATCAATGTGGTATGACGGCGCGTCGGGAGCGACCGATGATATCGATGTTCGTCTGCGTATATCAGCTGCTGGACACATTTGTTGAAGATAGTACCTTCCGTATTAATAACTGTTCCAGCACTAAATTGAAGAAATCACATGACTATGCACCTCTTCACGAAATTCAACAAAGGTTTGGAACAGTTCTGAGGAACTGTTTACAAATCGCACATTGCACCGAGTGTTTTCCAACGTCTCGCGATGCAATTTGATCAGTTTCTCTCAGCCATTGCCTGGTAGAGCTCAAGACAATGAATGCTGTCATATTAAAGTCGATGGTGAGAGTCGACTTGAAATTCATAGGTCTTTTCTAGGATATGCCCCCTAAACCCTATTTCAGAAAAACCAGCCATTGCGATACCAAACTTATTAACCACTTCCTCTTCTATTGACCGCCTTTCGCCACCCACTGTTAAATTAATGCAGCAAACTGTCGATACCACCGAATGTCGCTATGCGCTCTCTAGGCTTAGAGATAAAAAGATATATGAGAGTATACGTCTATATCTCGCTTATCTGCACGATAAATCCGACTCGGTGTGCCAAGAGGGTAAAACAAAAACAAGCGTCATGGTTTCTATCCAGCAGGAAGGCCTCCCTACAGACGTTACCAGTCTCAGGAAACTTTATATAAAGTATCACGAGATTTTCAATACGCCCCCCCAAAAAGTTGCAGACGATCTTGCTGCTCTTCGCCACTATGTACACTCTAAAAGAGTCTCACACCTCCAAAGCAGTCGACTTGACCATGATAAATTTTTTCGACCCTAAAAAGTCATGCAAAAACCTCCCTCTCACCTTCTATTACCAGAACGTAAGAGGACTCCGTTCTAAAACCCACGCTGTTTTCCGCCAATCTCATGCTCTCCCATTTGATATCTATGCTCTGACCAAAACTAATCTTATCCCCAACATAAAAAACCAGGAGTTATTCCCTCCTTCTTTTAATGTTTTTCGGGATGATGATCGCGCACCCTCCTTGATTGAATCCCCTAGTCGAGGTGTCCTACTGGCTATTCACAACAGCTTGGACTCCTCTCTCGTTGCAACATCATCCTCTTCTAAGCTCGACTTTGTGTCGGTTAAACTAATACTTACTCGAAGATGCTTATATGTTATGTGTTGTTACATTCTCCCGGCGCAACCTATCGAATCCTACCAACTTGCTATTGCAGCAATTGACAATTTGATGGACTTATCAGAATCGCTTGATGATATCATTATCTTCGGCGATTTTAATCTGCCTCAGCTGAAGTGGCCTCCATCTGAAGACCTATCTTTTTTCATCGCTTCCAATCCCATTTCTACTAAGGAATGCCTCTTCTTAGATCGGCTAACAGACTCTAGTCTATGCCAAGTCAGTGGCGTTTCAAACTATATGGAAAGGCAATTAGACCTTATCTTCACAATTGATCCCATCAACTCCTCAGTATCGTGTTGTCCCCTATCTCTTTCAACTATTAATAACTTTCATCCTCCACTTCTTCTCTCATTTTTCCACAATTCTCCCCTTCAGTCGCCTCCCCTCGCAGTTCTATTTCTTACAATTTTCACAAAGCTAATTGCCGTAAAATCAATACCTATCTAAGCAGGGTTTCTTTTGAGTTTACCAGTTGAGGGTCGCTGCCCTCTCCATTTCTTACAGAGAAATATTCAAATCCATAAAACTTCTTCTACATCCCCTCCTTGGTATAATCGTAAACTTCGCTCTCTACGAAACAAAAGAAACAAGTTATGGGCGGTATTCCTTCGCACCCACTCTTCTTCCGACTATTCAAATTATCTAGGTACATATCTTCATTTCATTGAACTCTATAACTCTCTCTATCAGCGCTACCTGAATAGTGCGCAAACCAATCTCATAAATGACCCCAAGTCCTTTTTTCAATTTGTCAATTGCAAAAGTAAGACTGATGGTCTTACTCCCTCGCTTTCGAAACCAACTCTTCAAGTGATCCTCCTACCATCGCCAACTTTTTTGCAATATTTTTCAAGCAATCATTTGCCAATAACTCCTTCGTAGCAGATCCCTCTTACTTCAATGATCTACCACATTTCTCTATTGGTCCCTTTCTCACTCAAAATTTCGATCCTGCAGTTATTGAAGAAAAGTTACAAAATCTTAAGGATGAATTTGTACCTGGCCCAGAGGGACTCCCCGCCATGTTTCTTAAGAAATGCTCTTAAACCCTGTCTCTACTCCTTTCGTACCTTTTTCGTCTATCCCTTACACAGGGTGAATTTCCCCAGATTTGGAAGACCTCTTTTATAATCCCGATACACAAAAAGGGATCTAAGCATGAAGTTACCAATTATCGTCCCATTGCTAAACTCTCTCATATACCCAAACTCTTTGAAAGCATTTTATACGAAGCTTTAAGCTTCAAATGCAAGCCTTTTATTTCACCCCGACAACATGGTTTTCTAAAAGGTAGATCAACTACCACAAATCTAGTTGAATTCGTGTCTTTTGCTCTCTCAGCCTTAGAAAATGGCAAAGAAATCGATGTTACCGCAACTGATTTCACTAAAGCGTTTGATAAGATATCTCATAAATTGATCCTTTTCAAATTGTCTGCTCTCGGCTTTGAGCCTCTCTTTTTAAAATGGATTTCCTCTTACCTGGTAAACCGATATTATAGTGTTCGGTTTAGATCCGCCCTTTCTGTTCCATTCCTGGCCTCATCTGGAGTTCCACAAGGCAGTCATCTTGGCCCTCTTCTCTTCATTCTTACTATCAACGATGTTGAGAGTGTCATTAAACACTCCTCCCTCTCCCTTTACGCCGACGACACAAATTTTTTTAAATCTATTTCCTCTCCCCATGACTCTGCTCTTCTTCAAGAAGACCTTGATCGGTTTTCAATCTGGTGCCGCAAAAACTGCCTAGAACTCAATATCGCCAAATGTCAATCTATAACCTTCTCACGTAAATATAACCCGTCTCCCCCCCGACTTTATTTTCTCCATGGTCAACCAATTAACCTGGTTCAGTCTTTTCAAGACCTTGGCATATTATTCGACTGTGAGCTTAATTTCCGTTCACATATCGATAAGATGATCCTCAAAGCCAACTCATCACTTGGCTTTATTAAACGGTGGTCCAAGGAATTTTCCAACCCGTATGTAACCAGATCTCTCTATATTACCTTTGTTCGCCCCCTGCTTGAGTATGCCAGACAAGCTTGGTCCCCCTTTCACCGGGTTCATGTTTCCCGAATCGAGGGTATTCAACGTCGATTCCTCCGATTTGCCCTCCGTGGCCTGCCATGGAATGACCCTTTAATCTTACCTCGCTATCAAGACCGCCTCAAACTTCTAAATATGAATTCGTTAGAAGAACGTAGGAATATTGCCGACGTTCTTTTCATTCATCGTCTTCTCTCAGGTTCCATCGACTGTGCATCCATTTTGAACTCCATTTCCTTCAATACCAACCCCCGCAATCTACGTTGTCCTCGTCTCTTCTATCTACCGGTCCACCGCACCTCTTATGGCTCCAACGAACCTATCTCCCGAATGCTCCGAAAGGTCAACTCAAACATTTCCCTTTTTCATTTTCACCAGAGCACTCCTCGTCTCAAACAAGATCTCCTCCATCACTTCCTTGGTCACTAGCTCTTAAGCCTTTCTGTTAGTTTTTAAGTTAGATTTAGCTTGTATTAAGCCAATAAATGGGGGCCTCAGCCCCCACCAAAATTAAAATTAAATTAAATTGAATTGAAAATTCGATCACAATACTGGTACTTGCCGATTAGTGTGTTACGTAAAGACTTGTCCATACAGTACATCGGATAGGATCACCCACAGTTGTTAGGGTTTATAGAATTCGAAAGAAATACAATTATTCCCTAGACTCTTGCTTTTTTTTAATTGTCGATGACTACTTCCGCTTCGCCTTCTATAATCGGTTCTACAAGCCCTGCATTAAACAAAGCTGCAAAGTGGTCTCCTAAATGGTCTGCTTGTAGTCCTGAAGTGTCAGTAATTCCTTTTCCATTTATTGCTCTGACGGGTTTCGAAAATTCACCGGATTATCTTAATACATTTAGGAGGACAATATTTTGCTGTTCAAATTCCGTCGCTTTTCTACATATTGCATGTGCCAAGGGACTTTGAGCGTTTTGGTACTGAACTTTCTTAGAAATTTGAGGCACGCAAATGACGATTTCCTAGCTTGCATGCATTCATTTTCGAAGCATTTTTCCTTACGTGCTGTTGGTTGACGACTTGAATATCTGGTGAAATACTCGTATATATTTCTGGTTAGATTTGTTCTGATATTTCGCGAAAATATTCTTTCATGTTAAGTTGATGAAAGTCGCTAATGTAAGGACCCCAAGTTCCCGATATAAGGAATGATTTACTGAGGAGGAAGTGCATCACGTTACCACATCTGATTTCTACCATTTCGCGTCGAAAAAATCCAAATCACAGTCGGCTTTTTGGTAGTTTTGAGCGGGCTTAGGCAACTTATGGAGTTAGCATCCGAGAAAGCTTCTTTCGATTAACTCAGTGATGATTGGGCCCATTGTATTGTATGCGGCGGTTATTTAGTAAAAGAATTTTTCACGCAAATAAATCACTGCTACTTTCACCAGACTACCAAAACCGTCTTACGTCATACTGCTTTGGACGCACTGTTGAATCTCTTAATATTTTTTGCATGGATCTACTTTTCAAATCCTTCCTCCGATTGGCATTTAGTAGAACTCGGGCTGGAATTTCGATCAACTTGTGTGCCAACTTTTGTGCGCTCAATTAACCGGTCGATTTTATATGAACTATAGCGAGAAGCTTAAGATTATTCAGCACAGCTAACCGGCTTTGCAATTAAACGAGAAAAGTCATGCACATTTAATATTGTACCTTTAGCTTGCCTAGTTTTACGAATATCGACAACGTCAGACGGGGAGTAATTAGCAGGGGATTACTATTATTATTTGATATTATTACTGGTCTAGATCTGCTCAGGGCAACTTTATTTAGCTAATTAAAAAGCGAAAAACGTAAGATCTAGACTTAAAAATTAACAAACTTGTTCTCGAACTAATGGGGCGAGGAGGAATAGACGTGTGGTCGAGGGAGGTGCTAAGGGATTCACATATTGGAAACAGCTTTCTAGAATATGTCAAAGGGTTCGCCATAGTTACTTGTTGGACGCGCATCATTCTTGACATTTGTTCGTTTCGTAGTGACCATAATTGGTGCGATGAGTTTGAATCTGGATGAGGGGGATAAATTTTAGATTACGGGGATTGCAAGTGCATGAAATATTTTTCGTAATTCGCGGGCAGTCGATATCTCCAATCATAAAAATTAAATCAGGGACATCTCGGCATTTTCTTAGTTCATGTATGCTAATCAGTTTTACTCTGCTTTCAGGGGGGGTAATACATATCGATCAGCCCCAGGTAAACCACAGAAAACATTCAATTTGTCTTGCAGGCAATGGGGTCTGACCCCCATGAGCAATGAAATGACTTAAGTCATCGGCGGAAATAGAAACTTTGGAATTCATTAAAATGAGGTTGATATCGTTAATCGTTATGATAATGATGGTTGGCGCAATACTGTTACCCTGAGGGACGCCAGATGCTGCTTTAATAGGGTCGGATATTGAGGATCTAAAAAAAGACTTCTCGGTCTCCAAAATAGGATTTAATCGATGCCACAAATTGGGGATAAAAGCCAAGTTTTTGTAGATGGTCTTGCAGAAATCTGTAGAAATTGCATCGACCGAGGGACAAACTCGACTACTTAGGGTAGTGGTGGTTGATTTACCTTTCGTGAAATGTGCCAATCTTTGCAGATAATTGGTTTACCGTTCGGAAGCAATTTCTCATAGACTATGCTTTGGAATAGTTTAGGTATTTACGAGAGTTTTGCTATGGGTCCGTTATTATGAAAAGGGATGATGTAAGATTCTTTCCAGAGGAAGGAAAGTTTCAAACAGACTTGACTCTAAGGGGAGGACCAAGATTACATATTCTTTTGCTATAATTGATGGAAAGCCATCGGAGCTGGAAGGACATCATCTTTAAGTTTAGTTTAGTACGTCCGTGGAGAGTTTCTCATATACAAGTGGCTAAAGTAAGTAGGATTGAGTATGGGTGTTTTCTTTGAATAAGATTTCTTTAAAATACCTTGCAAAGAAATTAGCAATAATTTTTGGATCTGTAAAATGTTCACTCAGAAATTGAAGGACGCTTTCGGTCTGAGATTAAACTAAATTGCATGCGATGGAGATACTCAAGGTAAGGAGACACACGAAGTTCAGAAAACCGATTGTATAAAAACCTATAGTTACTGTAGTTGGAATCAGATTTAATTCTTAAGAATTTATGCCACAACTGGTTTCAGTTGATACAGAGAGAGCGCAACTCTTTATTGTACCAGACAAAAGACGAACGGGCAGTCCTTTTGGTAGGAATATGGAACTGAAAGCGGGAGAAAATTAACTAATAAAAAGTTGATAAGGCAAGATCAATATTTGTTGTCTCAGCAATAAAGCAAAAGTTAGTGTTGCTAATAAGGCTTTCAAGATTGTTGAAGTCGGTTCCTCGAAAGTCAAAAGATATGAATTTTCCTGTGGTGCCATTCTCATGCTTTGAACCCATTCTATTAAAATGGATATCCTCTTATCTCGAAAACCGTTTTTATAGTGTTCGTTTTAGGTCAGCCCACTCAGTTCCACTTTTGACCGCCTCTGGAGATCCACAAGGCAGCCATCTCGGTCCCCTTCTTTTTATATTAACCATAAATGATCTCGATATGATCATCAAACACTCGTCTGTCTCCCTTTACGCCGACGATACCAAATTTTTCAAAACCATTTGCTCTTCCCATGACTCCTTCCTTCTTCAACAAGACCTTGATAGTTTTTCAATCTGGTGCCTCAAAAATTGTTTGGAACTTACGAGTAATATACCCAAAAGCAAATCCATCACTTTTTCACATAAGCGGCACCAACCACCTCCCCGACTCTACCTTCTCCACAACCAACCTATCTCCTCCGTCCAATCTCTTCGCGACCTCGGCATTTTGTGTGATAGGGAGCACAACTGCCGTTTACATATGGATGGCATAATCCTTAAAGCCTACTCTGTACTAGGTTCTGTAAAACGGTGGCCCAAAGAATTTGTTCGCTCCCTCCTAGAGTACGCCAGTCAAGTGTGGTCCACTTATCATCGTGTTCATATCTCGAGAAACAAAAGCACCCAGCGCCGTTTTCTTCGATTTGCTCTTCGAGGTATGCCCTGGAACGATTCTTTTATTCTGTCCCCCTATCAAAACCGTTTCAACCTTATCAACTTAAACATATTTGAGGATCGCAGAGATGCACACAACTTTCTCTTCATTCATGGACTCATTTTAGGTCACGTTGAATGCGCATCCTTTCACAACTCAATTTTCCTCAACCCTAGCCCTCGAAATCTCGTCCCTTCTATCAATCAACCCACACCTCCTATGGCGCGAACGAACCCTTCTCCCGTATGCTACGAAAAATCAATTCAAGCCCTACCGTCTTTGACTTCCACCGCAGCACTCCGTACCTCAAATCCGTTCTCCTTTACCACTCCAACCAGCCTTAGTTTTGAGTTTAAGTTTAAGTTTAATTTTAAGTTATAGCTTGTAGCTTGTAAGCCGAATAAATGGGGGCTTTCGCCCCCACCAAAATTAAAATTCATATGAGTATATAACTAATAAGGAGGTGCAAGCGGCCCAGGATGCATGTGACACCCAAACCATTATAACATTTCTTTGTTGATTCGGACCAATCTCAGAATAGTGTGAGACCATTTCGATAAGATTTCTACTGAAATCTGAAGCTACTCATAAAATATTTGTGTTTGAACCAAAAAAATTGGGACGACCACTAGTAAAGGCTGCTTTTGTACCCTCTTACAATGGAGAGTAAATTTTAATAAAAACCCACAAAATTGGCTGTTATTTGAAAGGTACCTAATTCTTTGCCACTTAATATTTGAAAATGATATCCTGGTTATTTTTAACCGCATCTTTGAGCAGCTGGGGAAGCCCATTCCACAATGATTGCATTCCACAGCTTAAGTAGTCGGTTTTATCCACAAAAACCAGCGATTTCAGGTACTCTCACAGAAAATAATTCAGCCGCGTTAGATCCTAAGATCTTGGTGGTTAATTTTCAGATATCACCTAAGGCGAGGAATTCCTCTACTGCGTTGTCCCTCCGGGTTAGATTCGAAGACTTTGTGGATCAGAGCCATCTCAGGCGACTGATGCGCCTGTCTACAATAGTTTGATGTCGGCGTACAGCCCATATAGTTCGTAGTTGAATTTTCTGGTAAAAAACCCGTCAACTCCAACGGAACCGAATATTTTTCGAAGAATTATTTTCTCGAAACGACTGAGGATAAAATCTCGCTTTCTGCGCCGTATATAGAGTCTCCTTAGTTTTTCGTGATAGGACCGTACTACTCAGTTGCCTTCTTAGCCCAAAGAAACATCGCTTTGGCAAGAGTGATTCTTCAGTTCATTCCTGCTGAGGTGTTTTTGGCTGAATTCAAAGCAGATTCAAGGTAGAAAAGGTCCTTAATTACAGCTGTTGATTGTGACATTTTACCCAATTCGTCGAGGTTCTTGTTGACAGCATTCATATGTACTAGTTTTGCCCTAATTTACAGCCAAACCCATCTTGGCAGCCTCTGTTTTAATATTAACGAACAGCCCGCTGAGTTCCCCTAATTTCGTCGACATCATCAGCATACGCTAGTAGTTGGAGAGACTTTTGAAAGATTGTGCCTCTTGTGTTCGATTATGAGTTCCGAGTAATTCCTTCAAGAATGATGTTAAAGAAGTCACCTGACAGTGCGTCACCTTCTCTGAAACCTTTTTTGACATTAAAGCTCCCGGTTAAGTCGTTACCGAACTTGACGGAGCAGCGAGAGTTCTCAATCATCATTCTGTATAGCTGGACGAGTTTGGGTTGCCAAAACTAGACATGGCTTCATATTCTAATAGCAAATTGTCTATCTTCAGGCTCCTAAGCAATGACAACCGAGCAGTAGCCAGCTATGGGTGGCCGAATAAACCGCTGCTCAAGCTTGCCTCAAGTATGAATCGATTGATGGATCTCCTCTAACAATACTTAGCTCACTTATCAACAAGGTAGAGAAGGAAAGGTCCGGTGTGACTCTGAGTCCTAATATATACACAAACTCTCGAGGTGAGTCCCTTTCATTGATCATAGTCTTTTAAACGCCAACTGCGGTAATGAACTAACGTTTGTAGTGAAAAATAGTCGGCACCCTTGCCGTAAGAAACTGGATGGTATCTTCAAATATATTTTTCTCTGATCATAGACTGATCAAATCCAATGTCAACCACTACTTACTCTATTGCACAAAAATACCAACTGGGAAAACTTTACAGCAAAGACCAAAAAACTTGATGTCCTCAACGGACTCCAAATGGAAACCCCTGCCGAAATAGACTATGCAGCGGAGAAACTGGGGATGATCTTCACTCTAGGTTTTAACAAAGCATGCCCTACAAAGATCAAGAGGCAAGGAAACTTTTTAATGCAGCCAAAAGTTCGAATCTGTAGTCTGACTGGAACAATTATAAGGCCTGTCCGTGGAAATACGAGTATAAGATCGCAATCTTCAGCGCTAAAAGAAAAACATGGAAAAATTTTGCTCCAACATTAAAAGCACAGCAGAGTGTGCGAGGCTAAGGAAAGTCATATCTAAGGAACCTACAGTAGTTGGTGATCTAAAACTACCAAACGGTGGCAGCACTAAATCCAACAATGAAGCTTTGGGGGTCCTGTTAGAAACCCACTTTCTTCTAATATCCCCAGAGGGGATCCAGCAAATAAGCTGGATTATAAACTAATTTTCCCCTTGTGGACGGGACGGAATCATACCCATCATGCTTCAAAAAACAAAGCAGGCCATAATACCGTTCTAAAAAAAGTGTATTCGGTAATAGCGTCAAATATGGATATGCGCCAAAATGCTGGAGGGAAGTGAAGGTAGTTTTCATTCCCAGGCAGGTAAGCCCAGCTATACGCATCCAAAAGATCTCAGGCACATAAGCCTAACGCCATACATTTCAAAAACTTTAGAAAAACTGCTTGACACTCATATTCGAAGTAATCTTCATCCAGAAGACTTAGCCTCAACCTAGCATGCCTATATGAAAGGCTCAACATGAAGTTGTTACCACGATTGAAAAACGTCTTCACGACAAAGAAACAGTCTTTCTTAACATCGAAGGAGCCTTCAACAATGTCAATATTCCCGCTATAAGTAGAAATTTAGGAAATGCTGGAGTTCATCCTGCATTACCGAAGCAGATAACCGGTATGCTCTGCAGCAGGAATATTAATGAAACACTAGCTGACACGGGCACCCCTCACGGATGACAAATATCACCTCTTCTGTGGCCACTAGTGGTTAATGAAATACTTCAGAATCTAAAAAGGGAAGGAATAAAAGCCACTGCATACGGGGATGATGTGGCTTTTACGACCATCGGTAAGTTCCTCCCCACTATCAGTGAAATTCTAAACTATGCTCTTCGAATTCTTGGAGACTGGACCAAGCTCAGTGGCCTGGGAATCAACCCAGCTACCATATGTGGCCATAAAATGAATGAAAAAATGATGGACTTCTTGAGTTTTTTTCAGGATCTGCCAGAGTATGAAAATTTGGTCGATTGTGGACTTTCCTGGTCTGAAACCGCACTGATAGGGACCAATCAAGTTGTTGACGAAGCTTTTGAGACGTTCATATCAGTTGGTCTCCGTTTTTATGAATCGGTCATATGGTGCTGAGATTCCATTCACCAGACATACACTCTTCTGACCAGATCTGAGCAATGAATTGGTCTATAATTTTCAGCAGCTTTGAATATTTAGGGAGGTAAGCCGTCAGATCCAGCTTAGTTATTCCAATCCATACTTCGTTCTGGTCAGGAAGTTGGATGGCGGCAAATTGCTCAGTTATACAGCCTGCAGAAAAAGTTTTCCCATATTCCACCGGTATTGACTCCACTACAATGTTTCCTTCTTCAGCTCTACAGGCTTCTACACGGGTCTTCTTGCCTTGACGCGTTCCTTTTACCTGTTGGTAAAACTTCCGTACGTTATTCCTAGAGTGCGACCTCTTAATATTTTTTATCGGACGCTTCTCGCGTTCTTTTTTCTTCTTCTAGAAGCCGATGTTCTTCTAGTTTCTTCTGCTCGTAAAGCCCGCAAGCAGTTCTCGTCGTTCGTTGCAGGGCCGCTTAGTAGGCTTCCTATTTAAATACATATGCTTGCTAACCAGCGATTACTTGGCGGTGGTCGGGTTAAACGCAGAATATCAGTTGCGGCGTCTCTGATGGCACGTTGGCAGCACTGCTACTGGTTTTTGGTACTTGATGACGGCGGTGTCGAAGTTGTTGAGAAATTTCGGAATACGCGTTCGGCACAAATGCTACCAGCCTCTTGCGATTGCAGCTTTTCTGGGTGAGGTCTCCTCACAGTAGTTCTTCTTTTTTGGCCCGCTTGGAAAATCCGCATTCGCACCTTGGCTATAAGAAGGTGGTGATCCCAGTCGATATTGGCTGCCCGGAACGTTCGAACATCGTGAATACTGGAGGCATGCCTTACGTGTATTTCAAAATGATCAATTTGATTTAGCGCTTGATGATCCAGAGAGCGCCATGTTGCTTTGTGTATATTGAGATGATATAGTGATATTTCGTCCCTCAGCAAAGCCAACAACCCTAAGTCTGTTGCTCGTTTCCTATCGTACCTCGGACATTGCTCATATGTCTTGTTGGGGAGCTCGTAGAAACTTAGTCTTCCGCCGGTGGATGGGCGTATGTTCGTTCCTAACCGTAAAATACAATTTGACAAGATCATCATCAGCTCATTTAGTGAAGGTACTACGTTTTCCATGATCCAACGGCTTCAATTCTGGAACAAATCCAATTTTGTAAGGGATCAGAGAAAAGATCCTTTCGCAAAATGTTCTAAGTTCTGGACGGACTGCGAAACTAACAAATTCGCGTTTTCATTATCACCGGTCTTAACTGACGATGTTGGCTTTATGACATAAAGCGATATCTGCCAACAACACGACGAAAACCCCGTTCAGTTGGGCGATCATTTGGTCCCTGAAATAAACGAAGTGCTCAATGAATTTGTGTAACTGGACACTGATTTCGGAAAGTTTGAGATGTAAGGCTATCCTTGATGGATTGCTGGGCTTTCTGAAACCAAAAAAAGCATTGCCACTTAAAAACGTAAAAAGCTAATGTGGCAGTTATCCCTATCGGAAACCCAGCGCTACAGAAATAAACACCCTTGTGGGTCAAGAAAATTTCTTTCAACAGCAATTGTACGGCTGTCTCGTCGTAGCACAAAGCTTGGAAATAATTTTGACAAAAGATGTCCATGACAATACAAACGGAAATATGTACTCGTACTTACAGTAAGTAAGATTTAGCTGTTGGTTCCATTCAGGAAATTAAATAGAAATTCATTTAATTGTTCCATTATGCATTGAACGTCTGTTCTCCGCTTTGCGTAGCGAAAGTCCTTAAAATGTTATAACTAAATCTTTTGCGCCCTATAGCCCTATGAATATATTATACTTATCACAGGCGCTCTTTATTTACTTTCGCTATTATACATTACTTTAACAAAAGGTTTTCAAGGCTTTTTGGTTGAATAAACGGCGTGTTGTAGATGTGTACGGGCATGTATATATGCACGAGTATATAATGGAAATCCCATGTTTTGTTGTCGAAATTACCACATCCCTTTGTGGAGTAGCCTACAGTCACATGGTTGCGGTAGTTGTAAGGCGTTTACGAGCCATTAATGAGATGCTTCTTCATTTTAGTAATACTTGGCAGGGCCATAACTCCTGTTTATTCAAATTTAACTAACACCGCTCCTGTGGCAACAAGCAAACGCACTCATCTCGACATGTTGGCCATGTATTATGTTGCATTAAGTTTTATCACCAGTTCCGTCTGCTGTAAAGTTGAATGGTGAATTCGGAGGCACCACCACCGCTCCGAATAGTTTCTACGCCTAAATGGCAATCCAGGCGAAAATTCAATTAGCAATTTCTAATGCGCGCATCTAAACATTCTGTGGACTCATGTGAAACTAAAACCTGCACTCGCAAACCGTAATTTCATCGAATTTGCCATAGGGATGTGTGGGTATAGTAATTATCTGTAATTTTGGTCCTGTGGGCATCGTCGCATTCGCTCGCATTACTCGCATTGAGCAGGCGACTTGTACGAGTATCTGTAACTGCACTAAATGATTTTTGAATTTAATGTGAATTGCATAGCTGGCATTGGCCATTGTTAGAAGATACGAGTAGTAGGAAAGTATTCATTTGCAACGAACTTAAATTGGCCGGACAATACAGACATCAAACAATGAAAAACGTTGGGACCAAGTGTTCCTGTAGCTTAACAAATCAAAAGAGCTTTTCCCAATGATTTGTTGGAAATAAGATCGACGTAAAATCTAATTTTCCCTACATCACAGATCGACAGCAGTAGTGTGACACCTACATATTGGGTCTACAAGTAAGTTTCCAGCGTTTTTTTCCAAAATTTGAAGTAGTTACAATGCTTTATTCAAAGTATCGTCCATCGGAAGCTACAACTTTCCCCCAAAACATTTCTCGTCTTCCGAACGTATCGAGCCAATTTTTGATTTCCTCTACTGAGCTGAAGCGTATTCCCGTAAGAGCGTTCTACATCGAACGAAACAAGTGGTAGTCAGATGGTGCCAAGTCTGGACTGCAAGGCGGGTGAGGCAGAATTTCCCATCCACTATTATCCAAATAGTTTTTCACCGAAACCGCAACATGTGGCCGAACGTTGTCGTGATGAAAAATGACGGACTCATGCCTGGTCGCATATTCTGGCCGTTTTTCTTTTAATGCCCGCTTCAAAGGAATTAGTTGGGTTCGATATAATGGTCCTTTGATGGTTTCACCACTCGGAAGCAGTTCGTAGAATACGACACCCTTTTGATCCCACCATATTCAGAGCATGACCTTATTCACGTGAATATTTCGTTTCGGCGTCGATTGGGCGGGCTCGCCGGGCTTTGTATACGATTTTCTGCGTTTAGGATTATCATAATAAATCCATTTCTCATCACCAGTGACAATACGATGCAAAAATGATTTATTTTTATACCGCTGCAGTAACATTTCGGACATGCAAAATCGCCGTTCGACGTTTCTTGGCTTCAATTCGTACGGCACCCAGTTTCCAACCTTTTGAATGAATCCCAGTGCTTTAGGAGCAGGGAAACTGCTTGTTGCGTGACGCCCAATGATGCAGCAAGTTTTTCTTGAATCTGACACGGATCCTCATCCAGTAAAGCGTCCAATTCCTCGTCTTCAAAACTTTTCGGCTTTCCGGGGCGATCTTTGTCTTCAACTCCAAAATCACCACTTTTGAACCGTTTGAACCACTCGCGGCACGTCGATTCACCAATACATTCCGCCCCATAAGTTTCCGAAAGCAAACGATAGGCCTCAGCCGAACTTTTCTTCATATTAAAGAATAAAGCAACGCTTCCCGCAAATGACGTTTATTTGGCTGGAAACTTGCCATCATTTTGCTCGATAAAATGTACGACACCGATAGAACTGCTCAAATATAACGCTGCAAAGTTGTTGACAGATACAAAAACTACAAATAAAACACATGGGGTCTGACATTTCTGCCCGGGATCCACTGTTGGCGCCATCTCTGACAAACGCTGGAAACTTACTTGTGGACCCAATAGTTGAAAAATTTCTTACTCACTTAAAATTGTAACCATCATCATACTGATTAGGCAAATACTGAACCCAAAGCAGCTGGTCGGCAGGATGCGATCATAATTTCTCCGACTTTTAAGGGACTTAGGATGATCGATCTATAAAAGAAATTTGACGGGATAGACTGTCCGTTCGTATAAATTCAATGCTGCAGAACATCTTCCTAGTACCAGGGAAAATCCCCCAGTCTTGACATATCCTCATTTCATAGCAATAAGTCGGCATAAACGCAGGTTCTATGTGATGATATTGTGTACTAGAACATCTCGCAACACAAGTAGAGGCATTATCGGTGAGTCAAAGTGATGGGCGGCAGAAAACATCAGCCCACCCAAGATGAACTTCTTAGAAACGAGCAAACTCTTTTTCAGGTACTCGACAAAATCTCTTCATACTGTCTCCCATGTCTCCATGTTTTCATACTTTTTGGATTGGTACATTGCCAATGGATTTGGGACCTCAGGAAGATTTCGTAAAGTTTTTTGTTACGGCTGACGTCAACAAACGTTGAATGAATTCGCTGGACTTCCTTGCTTGTTACGCAACAAAATATTTTAAATCTCTTCATCGGAGTTCTGGATATAACGAACTGAAAAAAACAATTTCTCAATTGAACTTGCTTCAGAGGAATTCGACATCCTACAATCCTACAAAAGCAAAACTTCCAATTACGAGTAGATGCAAATCACAACGTTTGGCTCTGGGTGAAAGGAAAAAAATGGGAATAGTGCGAAGTTCTGCATGCCTGCAAATATGTGGCTGACGTCGCTGGGAAGGAAATGCGAGACAGCTATCCTCCTCGGATCTAATAGGACTGTCCAGCTAACTTCGCCATTACACAAAACATCACCAAAAATACAGCGATAATTACACCATTCGAACTGTTTGACGATTATTCTCCGAAGGTAGGTAGGTAGTTAGGTAAATGTGGCTGTTGGAAAGACCAACCCACTTAGGCCTATTGGCCCATTGTGATGCTCTTACTCATTTAACTAGTTTGAGCTTATGATCAACCGTAGGAGACTGTTCACGTCTATATTCTTTAGATCGTTTAGGT
Source organism: Volucella zonaria (assembly GCA_963966105.1). Lineage (NCBI taxonomy): Eukaryota > Metazoa > Arthropoda > Insecta > Diptera > Syrphidae > Volucella > Volucella zonaria. The sequence goes on along the minus strand of OZ014532.1, from coordinate 198,150,430 downwards.
CATTGTACAAGGAAGCTCCTAAGTGAAGTTTCTTCGCTGGGAGAGAGCTGGACATGCACAGATTAGGTGGAGGATTGTATTATCTACCTCCACGTCCATGCAGCTTCTACAGAAACCATTTGTAAAAACGCCAAGCCTTCTTGCATGCTTGCTTATAAGGCAGTGTCCAGTAATGATACCTATGATGGCGCTGAGATGTTTCCCATTTAGAAGGATCAGACTCTTAGAGCGATTCAGATCCAGCTCTGGCCAAATCTGTTTGGTCGCTAGACATGTTGGTCCAACAGTCCACCTAAGGTCTGTTCTTTTATTAGCATCCAGCTTTTGGCGAGTTCGTCGGCCCTAGAATTCCCTGGAATGTCTCTACGGCCCGGCACCCAGCAAAGGTGAAGGTCGAACTGCTCTGCCATCTCCGTAAGAGATGATCGGCATTCAAGGGCGGTCGTAGAATTTAATGAGATTGAGTCCAGAGACTTGATAGCGGCCTGATATAATTTGCAGATATCACGTTTTTCTTCAGCCAGGACGGAGCTTCTTTAATCGCCAAAAATTTCCGCCTGGAACACGCTACAATGATTTGGAAGGGGGAAAGAGAGACTTAGATTTAGCTTATCTGAGAAAATACCGCCATCAACCACGCTACCGGTTTTAGATTCATCTGTGTAGAATTGGATTGACTTGTTCTCCTTGAAAGCCTTGGAAGTCTTTGTCAAACCAAAGTTCCGATATGGTGTAATCCATGTTCTCTCTTAGGATTCCTAATATACGTAGGTAGAGCCGTTTCTTCCCTTACAGTAGTCATGTTGAGCCGCTGACAAAAGTCTTCGATCAATTTAAGCTCGTATATGGATGTCAATCAGTCCTTCTCGAGCTTTCAGAAGGGAAGATGATAGACTTATAGGCCTTATAGGTCTTTTGGGACAACATGAGAGCAATTTCCGAATTTGTTACTGAAAACCATATTGACTTCTCTCCATGACACTTGAATGTGGATCAGTTCTACACAGCTCCTCATGATATTCTCTAGCGTTGGCAGGATAATATCTGAGGACCTTTACTGCTCGGCATTTATTATACAGTCCGGACCAGCACACTTGTATCGTTTGAAATTTTGGTAACGGTTGCGATAGTCCTGCTTGGGTTACTACTGGCCGCGAATAGGGAGCTACCTGAAAAGTGGATGTCCAGTCCAGTAATAGGTTGAGTGATTCATCTCTTGAGGTTGTCCAAGATTCATCGGTTTTTTCCAAACAGCTAGGCATCATAGGATTTGTAGAGAGGATTTATCTTAGCCGCGCTGCGTCAGAGGTTTCCGTGATCTTGTCACAGAATGACCTCCAGGATTGTCGCTTTGCCTTCCTCAGTTTTTTTTTTGTATATTTAGAGGGGTTCTTTGTGTGAGTCCCAGTCGGTCACTTTTCTCGTGCTTTTGCTACATTGAAAAGTTTTTTACAAATGCTCCTAAGCGGTCCCAGTGCTGATGTCCACCAGTGCGGCTTTTTCTTGCATTTATTTTGAATAAGTGGGCAGGAAGCGGCCATAGCCTGATAGAGAGTCCTCTGTATTCCTCTGTATTTTGGGAAATCAGCTTTCCTATAATTCCGGAATGCTGTTTGGCTGGGAGGAGCATCACTCAGGCTGAATTGGATGTATCTGCGGTCTGAAAGTGAGTTTTCAGACGATACCATCCAGTTCGTTAGCATTTGATTGATGTTGTCGGAGACAAGAGTGACGTCTAGCACTTCTGGTCGGTTTCTTGTTATAAAAGTGGGCTCTATCGTTGATTTCGTACTGCCCCATACCGTGTGATGAGCGTTAGGGTCGCACCCAATGATGAGGCCAGTTTTTTGCTTTCCCGCTTCTAGTATCACGCTTTCTAGGTTATCACGAGGAAAAGGGCCCACATAAGCGTGGCCAAGATATACCGATGGTAGCCAATAGGGGCCTTTGGCAGCCTCTAGTCTGTCAACGGTTAAGTCGTGGTCGCTAAGATTAGGAAGTAAAAATGCATTAAGGCGACGTTTCACTAATATACAAGTTCTAATCTTACTTTTGTCTTTTGTATAGAGCGGAGCATATTCACGTATCCCAAGTCCACGGACCACGCCTTCTACGATCTATGATTCCTGGATTAGGATAATGTCTTCTGGGTTTTTGGAGAGACGCAGAATTTACCAGAGTAGCCTCCACTATGATACTGTTCAATTCCTCCAACTCTTCTCCACCCCTAGCAACAGCAAGTTTATGGCACGCCATGGTCTTTCCGCTGCTACTAAAACTCCTCGCTAAAAAGTGGAATCAAAAGTTCAACCGCGTCGGCAGCCCCCATCCAAGATGATAAGACGCCTAAATGCCACACACATCAAAACTCTCGAATCCGTTCCAGAGATCGAGGGAACTGTGGACATGAGGAACAAAATAGAGGGCGCCAATAAATGTTCCCAAATTGTTGAAAAACTATTCCAAGCGTCATAGATGATTGGAGGAAACCGTGGCGATTCCCAAAAGGCCCAAAATTAAAAGCCTCAAAACCGCCCAAGGCCTTCCAGGTGGTTTAGGGAAATCCTTAAAGTCTCAATAACGACCGGGGTGATCTACAAAAGCGACGCCGACTGATCAATTGCATGTCATGTTTTGAGGCAGCTTATGCCGACCACAGATCTCTCGATCTTTACGCAAAAGCCCTGGTTGTGGCTAAAGAGGATATCCCTATCAGACATAGACCTGAACGTCTTCTAGGGAGACGTTCTGGAGATCATTAGATTCAGTAACCTGTACATTCCGACTCATAACTGAAAAGTCGCGAAATTAGAGGAACTAAGGCGCCTTTACATTCGGTTCGAATAAAAGTCCATAACTCCCGGGTTTACGAAAAGGATGAGCTGGATGCTGATAAGCAATCTCCTCTTTCTTTAACTGAAACCAGTCTCAGATCATGGAGCGTGATCTCCTTTGCTTACATAGACAGCGAAGACTCTAAACTTTCCGAGGTGACTACCAAGCCGAGGGTCTCCACCTCTGACAACTTGTCGGACGAAGATGAGCTTTAGTGCACGTTTTCAGAATCGGAGGACTCGAACGACACCATGATGGAGGCTTCCCTGGTTGATTGTAGAAATTATGCTACAGTTTCTCTATGTTAAACTCCATCACTCCAAAAACAACCATCCGCCGCATTCCAAAATTGCGGAAGACAAAATCCTAAGTAATGCAGGCACTATGGATTGTAAAAGGAGGATCTTACAAAAAGGTAAGATCAGAACTTGTATATTAGTGGCACGTAGCCTTACTGTACTCTTACTTCATAATCCCAGCGACCTCGACATAACCGTTTCAATACTGGAGACTGTCAAAGGTTTTTACTGGTTGACACCGGCATATCTTGGCCACGACTATGTGGGCCCTCTACTTAGTGACAACCTAAAACGAGTGGTCTTGTAAGCTATTAGACTAAAACCTAGCCTCATCATCGAGTGCGGCGCTAAAGCACATCACACTGTATTGAGCAGTACCGACATCAACGATGGAGGTGACTCACTATTTGATTAAATTATAAGTACTAATAAATGGCTAGCAATATTGGGAATGAGCTCACCTTTATAACTAAACACCGGCAAGAAGTGCTAGATATCATTGTTGTCTCCGTGAACATCCCTCAATTGATAAAGAACTGAATGGTATAGTCTGAATACTTTTTTGCATATCACAGATACAGAAAATTGAGTCTGAATGATGCTTCTCCGCTCCATCTAGCATTCAGAAATTATCGAAAAACTTATTGGCGAAAATACAGAGGAACACTTTTAAAACCACTCCCCTCTAAACTCCTAAGTGCCCCATGTAACGAACTTGACATGAAAGTCAAGGATATTACCCTGGCTCTCAATCAGGCAAGGGATACTTTCTACCCTTTTATTCAGCCTGGATGCAAGAAAGAGCCGGACACCATTAAGGCAAAGGCATTGCAGAGCCAGAGCCGGCACATAATAGGTGAAATCCGTCATATTGAGTGTTTACAATCCGGCTGATTTGTCCCTTATGAGTAATTTAAGCAGCCTGCTGTATTCACCGAGTGTTTCGACATTTTCACAATAGTTATAAGAGGTACTCTTCCAGATCTGAATCATCTTACTACAATTTTTCCGCTTCGATCTGTTAAGACATGAGTCTTCCAACAAATTAGCGACTGACGTATAATCGCCACAAATCTACATTCCATCCGGGAACAGGCGATCCGCAGAAGTTTTCAACCTTTGGTTCGGAACGGTTCAGGCTCTTTTTGTTCTTTTTTTTTTATAATGAGCGCGCGCTCTAGAGGTTTTTGTACCCTTAAAATGTTTGTGCACAGCGCAGGCGAAGGAAATTTAGGGAGAAAGAAAAGACAGGTACCGATGTACATTGTTTTTAAATGTTTGTAAATTATAACGACTAGGAAACACACAGATCGGCGGGGCATTCCATAAGCGAGTTGTACGGCTTAGGAAAGCATCACGATATTTTAGAGTACGTCCGAAAATGGGCTTGAGGCTATACGGATGAGAATTCATAGCGAGACGAGTGTTACGGTTGAAAGTTTGAATGGGCGGAATGCTACTGACGATTTCTATGGAGCACTGGTTTTGGAAATAGCGATAAAACAAAGTGAGACACGAGACATTACGTCGGTGTTCGAGGGTATTCACTGTTTGAGTAATATTTGTATCACCTATGAGGTCTATCGCACGGTTTTGGATACCCGACCATATGTGGGCATTGTACTCTAATTTTGGGCGGATAAATGCCTTATATTTTGAGGCCAGATCAGAGGGGATAAAGTATTTCTTACATCGCTTGAGGAAACCTAGACATTTCGCAGCATTTTTGACGACACCGAATATGTGGTCATTCCAACGTAAGTTATCACTGACACACATACCGAAAATGGAAAGTTTATCGGTGTCGACGATGCAATGCCGTCCATGGATAATGGCTGGGTGTTTAAATTCCGCTTTAAAGACAACAGACAGTATTGCGTTTTGGAAGCATGAATTTCTACTCTGTTAGTGGTTCCATAATTAGTTATGCCGGTAATATCAGAATTTAATGAGCTTAACATACGCTGCCATCCGGGAACGAATATGAAAAGCATAGAGTGCTGTCGGTCATCAGCAAAGGAGTATATTGGACTAGAGGTAGCAGACAAGAGATCGTTGATGAAAATTAAAAAGAGTGTCTAAGACAGAACGGGGCCCTGAGACATACCATCATTTATTTTGTGAGTATCAGACTTGAAACCATCCAAGGCAACTTGAATTGAACGTTCTTCCATTGAAGAAGAGAGTCATCGATCCCAAAAGCACGCGTTTTCGACAAAAGAGCCTGATACCAAACTCTGTCAAATGCCTTAGAAATATCAAGTGCAACTACTCGTATCTTGCTTTCGCCTGATTGATGTACACTTTGGCTCCACTTTTCGGTGAGACATGCTACCAAATCACTAGTGGACCTGCTACGAAAACCATATTGCCGGTCATGGAGACGTTTTCGTGTTTCGAGATATTTCATGAGCTGACGGTTTATCAGCGTTTCCACGACCTTGGAAAGAAGGGACGTAAGTACAATGGGAGTGTAGGAAGAGAGAGAGGAAAATTCGCCTTTCTTAGGGACGGGCTGGATAAATGCTGTTTTCCATCTTCTCGGAAAGAGTCCTAAGGAGTAGGATTGATGAAAAAGCTTACGCAGCGGTTTTGCCAGCGGAGAAGAACACCTCTTCAGAAGGAGGGGACATATACCATCTGGACCAGCGGATTTGTGAATGTTAAGATCTTTACGAACTCTTGCTACTACACGAGTGCGAAAGTGGATTTGTCTCATTGAAGATTCGACGTACTCAAGTGTAGGCGGGGACAAAGCACAATCTGGGAGTGTTGAGCTGGCCGCAAAGTATTCAGAAAGCAGATTGGCCTTGTCCAAAGAGCTGACAGTTGGAATGTCATTGTAAATGAGCGTTGGGATGGAGGATGAGGCAGAATTTCTAATGTTTTTGACGAATGACCAAAAATTGTTACTGCCTTTGAGACATTGCAGTATTTTTTGCTTCAGTTTTTGGTCGTATTGGAATTTCACACGCTTGAGAAAGACGTTGCAGTCTTTCCTGGCTCGAACTGAACTTTTTTCGGTCTTCCTCTGTCGGGTTGGTCTTGTAGGACCGAAAAAACATTTCTCTAACCCTGACAGCCTCTTTACAGCTCGAGTCGTACCATACCTTTTCTTTTAGCCTGATACTCTTAATCCGATAAGGGATAAAGGATCTCATTCCAAGGAGAACAGTGTCAGTGATCAGCAGCAGCATCCACGTCGTTATCGAGGAAACAGTTAAAATTCCTAAAGACGTTGCTAAGTCCGCTCCACTTGGCTTTCTCGAATTGTCATACGGTTCTTTTCGGAATCTTTTCTCTTACTGTGTGATGGGTGTACCAGAAATGGTCCTACTAGTCTAGCCTAGGAGAACACATCAACGGAGTACTTATCGGGTTGAGAAGTTAAAAACAAATCCAGGCTATTGGCGGTATGACCATCAACGTCTGGTATTCGCGTGGGCTCATTTACGAACTGCGTTAAGTTATTTTCCGCAGCGAAGATCTCAACACACCGTCCTTAGGGTGTTGTCTGTCCAGAATGTCGAAGCCAACCAGAAGTGTGTATACTAAATCGCCCGTAATAACGATTTCAATAAGAGGATACATGGATACAATTCGTTGAATGGAGTCGAACAGCGCATCAAACTCGAGAAAGGTCGAGTTGCTCTTTCTCTACCTTCAAGCCGAAAACAAATAAATAAAATCGAAACTCGCAGTTTTTCATTAAATTTTAAGTCACTATGCATTTTTACAAAAAAGTAAATACGAGTACATTAACTTCGTCTAAATTTTGCGCGTCTTTTACGGTAGTAGCACAATGATTTTAGTGCAAAATTACCCCTTACGAGTTCAATGACACACTACATATTTGTTACCCCACAAGCATAGACTGGAGGGATACACAAAATGTCAATACGCAACATGCCGTACACATAAAATCAACTCAATTGTCCTTTAAATTATTTTAAATTCTCGAAAACTTCATAGACGAAATCGTTCGTGTTTATGCGATAACAATTTGAAACAACATAAAGGTGCCTGAACAAAGTACATACTCGTACCACTTGCTTGGTTTTTCCACATATCGCTTTGCCAAATTTTACACAACTTGCAGCTGCAACTACAAGGGGAAAAACATTTACCCCACCACTTATCAATGTTGCTCGAGCACATAACCGTTGAATGTTGTCTCAAAAGCCAAACCGCTAAACCTAAGTCGCATAGCACTTCCGCTTAAAGCTACCATTAGTCAGGATAAATGCCCGATAAATGCGCATATTACCACTACACTTCCTCTATTATAATATGAAAATTTCCTTCCTCCCAGTTATCCCGAAGACGTTCAACATACCCGTACACTTGTGCAAACAGTTTTGTGTACATCGGGAACCAACTTGTGGACAACAAGCAATTCGAGCTTTAATGTAGTCCTCACCATCTTACCCCAGTTACGAGTATTGTGACTAGCAAATGTGCGCAGACAACGACGAGTGGTCATAACCATTCACGTTCTACATGAATGAGTGCATTCAGCTCTTGAAAAGGCAGAAAAGAAAAAAACTACTTTCTACTTGCTGCAGGTAAACTAATATTGAGTCTGAATTCAAAGGAATCACGGCATGCCCCTTAAGAAAATCCAAGTAACATTGATCCATGCTGACGACCGGAAAACCATTTGAACGTGAAACATCAGTCGAAGGAGACCTGGAAGGTCATGAGGCGCGCTCAATGCTTACTGCTTTTGAGGACTTTTGAATCGTTTCCCGAAGGACTTCACAATTGGGCGCATGACTCGCACCTGGAGTTTGGAGAACGAAATTCTGATTCCATTGGTTTTTTTGGTGAACAACCAAGACGGCAGCTCCTTCTTGATGGGTGGGTAATCGGTATATACGAGTACATACATACTTACCCGTATAAATTCTTAACGGAAAATAAATTAATTGTTTGGATGTGATTGATTACACTTTTGACCTGCTTAATTTATTACAGTGAGCTGAACTTTTGACATTGCTTATGGTAAAAATAGCAATTGAATTTGTATGGCACATAATTTCCTGTCAAAGGAAATGACCTTTGACGATGTCGCACAAATAAAATATTGTCTTGCAATTATTATAATTAGAACGATTACCTGGAAATTGATGTGAAGATAGTCCCTTTTAGATACTCGTTTATAAAAAAGATTGTTGTTGGTCGAAGTGGGAAATACTAGCACCAAATTTTGAAGAAATGTTTTTTTGTGAGCTTTGTACACGGTGCGCCTTAACACTCATTTCAAACTTGGATGATGTGGCGTCCATGCAACTAGCCGCAAAGGCTTAGACAAGACAAGAACAAAGGTCGAAAGTACTCGTCAGGACTGATGCCTCAATGATGCCTCAATAAACTAAGAGATTTACGACGTATTGTCCAAAAACAGCGATGTTGTATACGATTTCTGTCCGAGGGATAATTAGTCCTGATTTTTTTAAGGAGAGAGAAAGGGTGACTGCTGTAGTTTATTGCTAAACGGCACTATTTCCTAGGAGGACAGTGCCAATCCGTATAGTCCCAACGAAGGCATTGAGAGCAATTTTTTAAAGTATAAAATTCACACATTAAGATTCTATAGCAAGCGCGACCCACCGTCCAGTTACGGTCGTCGCATCTATGTATTTCTCTCGCATATTTATGAATACATATGGGTCCGACTGTAAAAACCTGCGTGGCGATAGACCAGGAGACTTCTGACTCTCCTATAACTTGGCTTGGATCAGCAGCATAACAATCAAGTTCGTAGCGAAGTGCTCCAGTTGTGGTCCCCGCCAACTGCATGAGTAAATCCTTATTGCATGATACAATACAATACGCCGTCATGGGGCTCACAATCCTATACGGAATAGATCGAAAATATGTGACGAACCAACTAATGTCCTCTGATAGAAATGGATTCTCTGTTGACGACACTTGAAAACGTTTAAGAAACAACGATCTTCGGATCTGCACAAGGAATATTTGGACCTGAACAGGCCACGTGCAGCCGAACAAATAGGAGAGACCTTTGACTGATATCTCGCAGATATCACCGGCATCCAGGAAGTGGAATGGAATGGTCCGAACGTAAGGAGGATGAAAAGCTATGCCATTTACTATGGGCAAAAGAAACAGCGCTAATTCGGATGCGGATTTGTTATATGCGGCAGACTGGAGCTTCCGATACGTAAGCGACCATGAATGACAAACTTCAGCAAGGCTAAATTCTCCAATAAGAGCCCAATATGTACTTAAGCCTCAACGGAAGACAAGGATGACGCCGCTAAAGAATGTTTCTACGAGCCCTCGAAAAGACATATGAGCAATGTTTGAAGTATGACGTTCAAATCGTACTAGCTGGTAGGGAAGCTAGTACGTGTAGCCTATACAATACCATGCTTGGAAGTAGACTTTGACTTTGCGGTGTGACGGAATACCACTATAGCAAGCACACCATTTTTCCAGATCATGAAATGCTAAATTAAATTGATCACATTGCGATAGACGTAAGGCATGCCTCCAGTATTCTGGAGGTCCGAACGTTTCGGGTAGCCAACAGTGATTCGGATCATTAAAGTGCGAATACAGGCTTCCCAACCGCCGCAACAAAGAAGAACTACTGTAACAAGATACAAGCTATGATCGCAAGAGACCGACAGAATATGCACCGAACGCGTATACCGAAACCTCTCAACAACTCTTATGCCGTCAGGATCAATCGCCGAAGACCAGTGGGATCAGAGACACCGCAACTGATATGCTGGGTTTCACGCGATCCAGAAAGACAGCAGGGCCGCATCCTAAATCGCTTTTGAAACCGTCCATGCAGACACGATTACATTCTTTCCCTGCTCAGATTCTGACCGAAACCAGTCTTGAGCACAAGGAAAGTGGATTTCGTATTTTTTCCGCAACAGGAGTTCTTGTGTCATATCTTCAGGCAGCATGTCATAACGCAGCCGGCGCGCTAAATCATTAAAGCTCCAGTGCGTGTAGTACCAAAGATGACTTCCTTTCAAACGGAAGATGGCTTTGAGAATGCAGCCTATTCATCAATTCGACAGCTTTTTTTAGTCTGGTAAAAGCAGCTGACAGCGCCTTAGAGGCTTTCGACGTATCATGTTTAGTCCATAGATGTTTGTTATACAGGAAGACACATGCCTATAAGTACTTATGAAAAAGAAACGCTTTGAATGAAGGTTGAGTAACGAATGAAAAAATATTTATTTAAGTTTGACAGTTTCGTTGGTTAGTCTTAGAACTAAGTGCTAAAAGTACTAAGTGCAGTGATTCACAGACTTAATCATATAATCCTGATGAATATAATATTTCACACTCCCACTTTCATCAAAACATTTTTTTTTTAACCTTTTTTTTAATATTCACAATTCCCATTTTAGCTCTTAAGAATTCAAATCTACCTCTTTTTACTGGTTTAGTACATGCGTCAGCAATCTGCTCTTCAGTTGGAACATGCGAAAGTTCAAAAACTACTTCAGCAAACTTCTCGCGAATGAAGAGATATTTAACATCGATATGTTTGCTTCTTTTGTGGAATTCTGGATTTCGTACAAGCCTAATAGCACTTTTGTTATCAACCAGAAGGCTTGGCTAGCCACATTTCCCGAGTATCTCGCCAAATAACCCCTTCAGCCACACTATTTCTTTAGCTGCATGCTAGAGAGGGAGACTCATTTTTGACATTGTGACATCCGCTAGTAGAGCGTCTTGTTTCTGGATCTCTGAAACAACTTAATTTACTATTAAAGTTTGAATAAAAAAGAATACCATTTGTCTTTGTTTCTTTAACATATCGGATGATACGTTTTATCGCAGTAACGTCTTGTGCAGTTGGATGCTCCAAATGACGACTGACGATTCAAAGAGCATAGGAAATATCAGGTCTAGTCCCTGTAGCAAGGTACATAAGTAACCCAACCGCTTCTCGATATGGAAATCCACATCCCACCTTAAGTTTTTCACTGCAGGAACCCTTCGTGATCGCACAGTCTGCTGGTGTTGAGACCGGGTTGGCATCCGGCATTTTGAATGATCAATTTGCAATCCCAGGAAATGTCCCGCACGAGACACTTTAACCTCAAAAACTCCTTTCAGATATGAAATCAGCTTGTCAACTTTTTCTTCGTTCTTTCCCACTATCAGTCCATTGCCAATGTAGATAACTACAAGGATACGCTTTCCAACAAACACGCAGGGATCTGCTTTTGAAGGCACCAATTTAAATGAGCGTAGCAATTCAGTGAATTTGATATTCCAGCATCTGGATGCCTGTTTAAGTCCACACAGGCTTTTCTTCAGCAGGCAGACCCTTCCGCTTCCATCATTGAATCCTTTTGGCTTGTGCATGTATATAGCTTCGTGTAACTCCTCATTTAGAAAAGCTGCCTTGATGTCGATTTGCTAAATTGCCATTTTTCTCTGTGCTGCGACTGCAAGTATAGCCCTTATGGAACTAAAGCGCGCAACTGGACTAGAGATCTCATCATAGTCAATCCCAGCTTCTTGCGTAAGCTCCCTTACCACACGCCTTGTTTTATATCTGTTGGGTTCTGATTGATTTTAAATACCCATCTACTATCGATGATTTTTCTCGTCGTTGGTGGTTCCACAAGTTCCCAAGTATCGTTCTTGCGTAATGCCTCAATTTCCTCTAGCATCGTAGCTTGCCACTTCGCGGCATCCGCTGACCTTGGTACGTCTTCAAATGTCGTTGGTACATACCAGTCTACCACAAAAGCAAAGCCGTCAACGAATTTGCTCGTTCCCTCGTTCGCAATCCTTAACCGTTGCTTAATGGACTCAACGGGCAATGACCATGAACAAGGTTCCAGCTCAATTGTATCCACACTCTCTTGATTATGGTTTCTTGTTACTGCCGTCGTGCTCTCTTCTACGATAGGGCAGTCTTCATCGTCAAATAGCCAGCTTTCTTTCTTAACCTCTTCGGGTTCATCCAACAGATTGTCCTCGGATTTATTTTCAAGCGTTACCGTAACTTCTCCGCTTTCGCTTGGAATTACAGTTTTCTTAAAAATAATATCACGGCATACTTCAACCTTATATCCCACAAAGATTCCTGGCTGCGATTTTGTATCCCAATTTCGCCGTTTCTGTGGGGGAATATGTGCATAGCACTTAGCTCCAAACACCTGCATCTCAAAGAAGTTGAATTTTCGTGGTGGATCCTTAAACCATAGTTGGGCTGGATGCTTACCAGCTAAATCTGTTGGTTCTGTGACGTTTATGACATATACAGCCATATTAACTGCCTCTGCTCAAAGTTTAAGCGACAAGCCACTCGCATGGGTCATTGTTCTGGCAGCTTTTAGATGGTTCTCATTTCCCTTTCAGCTCTGGCATTTTGTTGGAGGGAATATGGAACGGAGGTTTGATGTCCTACACAATTGTCGGAAAGAAATGATTTTAGTTCGACATTGACGAACTCCTTGTCATTATCAGTGCGAATTGTCTGAAACGATGAGCCAGTTTCCATTTTAAATTTATTTAGAAATGATTTGAAGAACTCAAAAACCTCACCTTTTTGTTTCAGGAAATAGACCGTCCTATATTTGGTAAAATCATCCTTGAAAAGGAGAAAATACTTCGAGCCAGCCACCGAAGCCTTTTGCATAGGGCCGCAAAGATCTACATGTACAATCTCACCGACACACTTGACTTTGCCGTGCCTCCTTTTAAAAGGCAAACGATGAGATTTCCCTAGGGCACACGCATCACAAAAGAATTATTCTTTATCACCATATTTGATATTACTTCCCTTAAGAAAACTAGGAACGTAGCTCAGGTTTTGGTAGCCCAAATGTTCATGCCAAAGTTTGATCGACTCTACCCTCATACTTACATTCGCAGATCCCGGTTCCTCAACTCTGAATAGCATCTTAAACAACGAACCCTCACGAACTCCCACTGCCACAGTACACCGATCTTGCAGCAGGTCACATTTGTTACTGTCGGACACCAGGCGAAGGTTTTTGTCAAGCGACAAAATAAATTAATGTGAATGTCCGGAACAAATAAAACATTTTTGAGAAGCTTTGGAATCCATCGCTGATTATTATAGGCTTTGATGTTAATATTTCCAAAGCCAGTTGCACTAATAGTCTTTCTATTACCAATGCGAATATATTGTGGGTAATCGAATGCCGTGTACCCAACAATCCAATCACGTCTGAAGGTCATGTGGTCACTAGCTCCTGAGTCCAGAAAGCACTCTTCACAATCTGTATTCCTGTTCGCAATTACTGTACATATGAATGCGTCATGCGTAGGTTCTGTTTGTGATACATTTGCAGCTCTCAGCGCGCAGTTTTTTTGTCCAGTGACTAGGTTTCTTATGCAGAAAACTATTCTGATTCGAATTCATTTTTAATTTTTGAAATCGCGAATTCCTCCGTGCAATTAACGCACTTGATTCAGCACTTTGTATACCCTGATTTTCTTTTTTTTTGCTGCGACACTGTACAGCCAAACGGGACTCTTCCATCACCAGACGTGACTCCCAAGCGGTTCAAAAAATGGTTGTAGTGCGCTGGAAATATCATCAACATTTTCGTTACAAGCATATTATCCGCAATGGACTCACCGCATTGTTTCAGCTGATAGACGAGAGACTCCAATTTGAAAACATGCGTGGCTAAGTCGTCCAATGTATCTTTGACAAAACTGTAGAACTTCTGTTGCAGAAAATGAATATTTGTCAATGCCTTTTGCTCGTAGATGGACTCCAATTTCATGCAGTTCATAATATGAACCAGTGGTTGAGGACCAACACTTATTACAATAACCTTCTGTGCCTTTTTGTCTTTTCTGTCCCATGAAATTACCTTGGAGTTTTCGGATCCGCGCAATTGAGCTTTTCGATCTTATATAGTTCACCATCCGTTTTGAAGCAGCAATAGATAACCAGTCGGTAAAAAAAACAACCAGCAAAATTGGCAAAGAAAATCGAGCACAAAACAGCAGCCAGTGAAACACCAGCAACATACTCGCATATTTCCAAAATAATCAAAAATAATGAATTTATTTGCAAAAGAACTACGAGTAATTTAACTTTTCTTTTATCCGCAAAAAAAAATCAAACTGTACTACCTGTAAACTGGGTCTGGGCCCATGACCTATGAAAAAGAAACACTTTGAATGAAGGTTGAGTAACGAATGAAAAAATATTTATTTAAGTTTAACAATTTCGTTGGTTAGTCTAGAACTACGAGTAAGTGTTAAAAGTACTAAGTGCAAGGATTCACTGACTTAATCATATAATCCTGATGAACATAATATTTCACAGTACTAGATGAGCCAGACCAGGCAGCTTCCTGCCTGTCAAGAGAACAAGCTCAATTTTGAGAGAATTGACTGAAAGCCGATTTCTAGTGCACCAATCATCTATCACGTCTAGATGGCTACCTGCGCTTTAGAGCTGACAACAGACAGTATAACTACATCATCCGCGTATGCTTGTGCACAGACGTCAGAACTATTGAGCGCGTTAAGTAGTGAGTCGACCAATATGCACCATAGCAGTGGAGGCAGAACGCCACCTAGCGGGCAACCTCTGTTTACTCCTGCCATCACATGTTGGCCCCAGTTAGCATCAACAATCAGTGTCCTATTCACCAGCATTGATTTTATGCGTAAGACTAGTGATTCGTCTACACCATGTTAGTGATAGATCTCAAACAGCTAAGATAGAGCCTGAAAATGATCGGGAAGAAATTGCCTGAAGCTATCAGATGATACCCTGGATGGCACTCTTAAGTTAGAGAGTTCTTGAAAGAAGTCAAACCTTCTTGCGGGTTAGCTTAAATCTAATGGAAAAAGTGATACACCTTATTAAGATGCAATAAAATTGGAGCCATACAGAGTTCCTACAAAGTCAACAGAGTCTAGAGACTGGTGATACGAATTCTCAGCGAACGATGCAGTGTGGCGAGTAGTATTCAGTCTCTGACACCGAATCCATGATCTGGTCTCTTTGATCTTTTTGTCAAGATGTCTCCTTTGTTGCCTAGCCGTTTGATTCTTTAAGACAGTCGTTTAGTAGTTTCTAATTTTTTATGAATCGTGTATACGACTTCCCCGCTACTTTGCAGTGGTTTGCAATCAATGGTAGCCTTTTGGCAGCATTGAGTAAAGTTCAAATGCCATTTTGAACGCATTTGATTGTTTTACTACTTATGCTACATTTATTGGGCTGCTCGAAATGTGGGTGTTAAAAATTCTGTTCATCATCATCCGATGCCACTAAAATGTTATCCACGTAGAGAAAGCGGAAATCTAGGCGGTCAGTGAACCTGTGGAAGAATTTGACCGTGTTTCCGCTTCTATTGGCTGGCATCGGCATATCTTGGCCACGATCATGTGGGCCATCTCCCTGGTGATAACCTAGATAGGGTGGTACTAAAAGCTGGAGGGCTAAAAATTGGACTCATCTTCGGGTGCGACACTAACGCTCATCACACGGTATGGGGCAGTACACACATAAATGATAGAGCCGAGTCACCTTTTGATTGAATTATAAGTGCTAACCTCATTGTCTGCAAGATTGGGCAATGAGCCCACTTTTATAACAAGAAACAGAGAGGAAGTGCTAAATATCACTCTTGTTTCCAACAACGGCACCATGACATTAGGCCTAATTCTACCATTTGGCTTTATGTCGCTTTTGGAAACTGACCGGTCCGGCGTATAAGTCGAAGAGACGCCCAGAGTGCGAGATTCTTGTAACTGTAACCCTCAACTGTCAGGCAGGCCCTTATAAGCGAGTCTGGCGTATTTTAAGTTTGGGTTGGGTGACTCGCTTCGCTGGCTAACAGGATTTCATCTTTTTTCCGCAGGGTTTAGCCGCTCCCGCAACTTCGTCGCTCCGCTAAGGGTATGTCAACAACTGTCAGGCAGGCGCCTATGAGCGAGTCTGTGGGGTATACTTATCTCAATTTTATCGTTGAACGAAATATGTCTGGCAGGACCCTATATCTTAATACGAACTTGGTCTAATGCCTCAAAATAATTTGTTGCTTTGTGAAAGTGACATAAGGCCAAATGGTAAAATTTGGTTGCTAAAGGCACCCTCTATGTCCAGGAAAGCGACTATTGTGTACTCTCTTATACTCTCTATATTTTAGGGATCATTCGATGTGGCTAGTCAAAGAACGCAGAGCCGTTTCCACAGAATTTCCTTTACAGCAGGCATTTTGAGCCGCTGACAAAAGTCTTCGATCAATTTTAGCACGTGTATGGATGTCAATCAGTCGTTCGAGAGTTTTCAAAAGGAAAGATCACAGACTTATAGGTCTGAGGTTCTTTGGGACAACACGAGAGCATTTTCTGGCCTTGCTAATGAAAACCACATTGACTTCCCTCCATGACAGTGGAATATTGATAAGTTCTACACAGCTCCTCATAATATTTTCTAGCGCAGGCAGAATAATATCTGAGGACCTTTGTACCTCAGCAGATATTACACCGTCCAGACCAGCAGACTTGTATGGTTTGATGCTATGAAAAGTGCAGAGCAGTTTGTCTCTTGTGATCAGACCATGAATTTTGGTCACGGTTGCTGTAGCGCTGTTTGGGTTGCTACTGGCCGCGAATTGGGAGCTACCTGAAAAGTGCGTGTCCAGTAGCTAGTTGAGTGATTCATCACTTTCGATTGTCCAAAAGCCATCGGTTTTTTTCCAAACAGCTAGGCATCATAGGATTTGTAGAGAGGATTTTTCTTATCCGCAATGCCCCAGAGGTTTCCGTGATTTTGTCACAGAATGACCTCCAGGATTGCTTTGCCTTCCTCCGTTCTTTTTTGTATAATTTGAGGGATTCTTTGTCCCAGTCAGTCACTTTTCTTGTGCTTTTTGCTAAGTTGATAAGTTTTCTGCAAGTGTTTCTGAGCAGTCCCAGTGCTGATGTCCACCAGTGCGGCTTTTTCTTGCCTCTAGGTTGAATAAGAGGGCAGGAAGCGGCCATAGATTGAGAGCCAGGGTGAATTCCTGGTGTCACGCGGAGGACTTGTGAGTTCAAATGATAGCGTTTCTGACTGTATTTCTCTGTAATTTGTCCAATCAGTTTTCCGATAATTCCGGAATGCTGGTTAGCTGGGAGGAGCATAACGCAGACTGAATTGGATGTACCTGCAGTCTGAAAATGAGTGGTCAGACGATACTATCCTGTTCGTTTGCATTTGATTGATGTTGTTGGAGGTGCCGCGACATAACGCCAAGCGACATAAGGTCAAATTCCACCATTTGGTAACGTCAACACATCCGCAATCACGACTGCGCTGTCAACTCTGCAGGTAGACGGTTCACTTGGGGAGTTGATCAGTCTTATGCTACGAGTAAATAGCACGATAATCAACTTCAAGCTGGGTGGGGCTTCTGCTAAAAGATGTGTCAGCAGATGTACGCCGCAAGGCCGTGTCCTTTCTCCCTTTCTCTGGCACTTAGTGGTTAATGAACTGCTATACCTGGAAGCGGATGGTAGTAGGGTGATTGCCTATGCGAATGGCGTTGCTATAGCCGTCTCAGGTAAACATCTCATTACCATTAAAGAACCCCTTCAGATTAACCCGTTTGGCAGATAGCTGTTGTTTGGGAGTAAACCCTCATAAAACTCACCTTGTCATCTTTTCCAGGAAATACAAAATTCCAGCTACAGACCCTCCCTCAATAAACGGTACCAGTTTAGTTTTTTCCGATTCAGCAAAATATCTGGGTCCCATTTTTGATAGGAAACTAAATTGGAAACCTAACATTCAAGAAAGAGTCAATAAAGCTACACTAGCTTTAGTCTTTTGCAAAAAAGCCATTGGGATTAAATAGAGCCTTCAACCTCGCATAAACCGCTGGCTATACAGTGAGTTGTTGTCTGGTGGACGGCCTTAGACAATGCAGTCAACTGCAGCTATCCAAGCAGAGTCCAAAGAACAGCATGTTCATGCATAAGCAGAGCACTACCGTCTACTCTGTTTCTTCTGTTTTACTTGACACCCCTCGATATCTTCAGCAGAGAAGTAGCTGCAATAGCAGGTATTCGACTTAAAGCAACAACACAGTGGACAAATAATTTATTTGGCCACTCTAATTGTCTTAACACATTAGGAATCCCCACAGAGAACATCGATTACACCATACCTGAACCTTGGTTTGACAAAGACTTCCATGTAAGCTTCCCCTGGAAGGAAGCTGCGTTCATGGAGAACAAGTCAATCCACTTCTACCCACATGGATCTAAAACCGATAGTGGGATTGGTGGCGGTGTTTTTTCAGATAAGCTCAATCTAAACCTCTCTTTCCGTCTTCCAAATCACTGTAGCGTGTTCCAGGTGGAAATTAAATTCTAAAACCGCCTTGAATGCCGATCATCTTTTACGGAGATAGCAGAGCAGTTCAACCTTCACATTTGCTGGGTGCCGGGCCGCAGAGACATTCCAGGGAACTGTAGGGCCGACGAATTCGCCAAAATTGGAACCACTCTACCAATTCTACCGGAAAAGGGTAGCACAGGTATACCAACCGCTACGTGCAAATCAATATTAAAGCTGGATGCTAATGAAAGAGCAGACCTTAGATGGACTGTTGGACCAAGATGTCTAGCGACCAAGATGTCTAGCGACCAAACAGAGCTGGATCTGAATCGCTCTAAGAGTCTGATCCTTTGAAATTGGAAACATTTCAGCGCCATCATTGGTGTCATCAGTGGACCCTGTCTTATAAGCAAGCACGAAAGAAGGCATGGAGCTTGTAAGGAGTGTTAGTCGGCCACGGAGCATTTGTAACGTTGGTCTGTATACTCCGTATGGAGCAACCGAAGATAAGTGTCGCGACTCGGTCCTTAATGTTATGTCGGAGTATGTCTACCAGGTCCAGTTCGTGCGATCGGTTAGTCATATGTATTGTCTTCGACCTTATGTCGGCGTAAAAGTCGTCGAATGTCTCATGGGGCAACTGTTTCCTATCCATGATGGAAGAATTTCGTGATCCCGTCGTCCGTCTCTAAATTGTTTGATCAGCTCTGCTTTAAGATCGTGGTAGCTGAGCTGTTCATCCCCCCCGATTTCTTCTAGATATTTACAGTACCATCTTTCAGCCGGGCCTGAAACTATGTGATGGAACTGGGCTAGCAACTGGGCAGAAGACACCCCATTCCTCCTCTTCAGGGTTTCAATGCGGAGTACGAAACTCTCTACCGGCATCGCCTTAGATGTGCCGTCAAATTTGATCCCCCACTTATGGATGGAAGTACTCATCCTTCGGGAATCGTTGCGGTAGCAGTCTCCTGGAATGTCCTGGACCCTGTCTAACTCAGACAATCGAGCATTTCGTCGTTCACTATGAGCGTAAGTCTTGTGGTGGTATAGAGGCGATTCGGGTGCGTCTTGTCGTTCCCTTGTATTGCTTAAGCGTCTATTATTCGTCGTCATGTTACCCTTGGAAGATGAGGCAACTGAAAGCTCGAGACAGCTTATCTTTTCGCTCATGACGGCAATGCTCTTTTCGAACGTTGCCATCATTGCGGTCATCCTGTCGTCGAGCTTCGACATTATATTGTCCTCTTTTCTCTCCATCTTTCTAAGGTAGGCGTCTTGTGGTTTATATATACTTTGACTGTCCTCTGGTTGTCTCTGTCCACGTATGTTGTAGTCTTCGTCTTCGTCCACTGTTCTGGGCCTCTCTCCTGATCGTCTCTCGCTTGGTTCGTACTCTTCGTAATGTCTAGTTTGTTGTTCGTAAGCGTCCTGTCTTTTCATTGGGATACGTTTGCTCGTCGAAGCTCGTGTTTGCCGATGCTCAAAATTTTCATCTTCTGAGGGATGGGAGTGAAACTCGTCCCCGGAAATTTCCGGAACCCCTGCAAAACACGGGAAGCGCCTTGTGTGATATTGGCTCTAAGGCCTCGAGCTGTTTGTGTTTTTGACGATCTGGGCTAAAAGGCAGAAATTCGTACGAGACTGTCATTAGGTCCAGGACATCCGCTCCGGGTTCGACATTTTCTTTGGGCCGCATGTGTCGGTGATTACCCATTCTAAATACGTCGTTCCTCCACGGAGATTGTGTTGGACTCCTACTCGTAGGAGGCTGGTGCCTGAGCTGTTCCTTGGAGCTCTCCTTACACGCTTTTACAAACGATTTCTGCAGAAGCTGCATTGACGAGGAGGAAGAGTAGACAATCCTCCACCTACTCTGTACATGTCCAGCTCTCTCTCAGAGAAGAAAACTTCACGTAGAAGCCTTCTTCTACAATGGTCTAAACGAAGTACAGAATATAAACGTAAACAGTTTCCTACGCTTCATCGTAAGTTCAAATTGATTCCATGG
Organism: Volucella zonaria; assembly: GCA_963966105.1. Lineage (NCBI taxonomy): Eukaryota > Metazoa > Arthropoda > Insecta > Diptera > Syrphidae > Volucella > Volucella zonaria. Next base: position 198,129,948 of record OZ014532.1, on the reverse strand, counting down.
CATCACAATGTTCTAATAGGCCTAAGTGGGTTGGCGTTTCCAACAGCCACTCTTATCTGCCTACCTACCTACCTACCCTACCTATAGGTGGGGGAAGTGATAGAACCATGACTTGGCCTTAGTCTTGCCAGTTCTTGAGAGTTTAGGGTTTGGTTCGTTGCGCTGCCACAGTTTTGCCTTTGCTCGGCATTGCAGGAGTCTTGCCGGTAGTCGGTATAGTCATGGTACTAGCGCCCGATATTGAAAGAGTACCTGTCTTAGATAAAGCTATGCAGATAAGGCTAGCTAGTCCGGACGTCGCCGGGTGTCCGGATACTCCGTTGACGACTGAACTATTTCTACAAATACTGGGCCCTTAGTTAAACTGATCCTCGGTACGGGTCATATGACACAGTGATCCCGCCCAAGGGTGAAAGGAGAGGGAAGGAAGGAAAGTGAAGAAAGGAGTGAGTAAGTATCAGGACTCTTCTGGAGAATTTCTCGAGTGCCATTGATCTTACTCAGCCTATACAACTTGAAAAGCTCGATGCTCTGAGTAGAGGAAGACGCATTTAAGGCAAATTCACATTTACGATTGTGGAGGTTTTGGTACTTAAAATGCTTTTCAAAATACTTTCAGACATTAGTTTCGACGTATTACATTTAAGGCCAGTCATTTTGGATTTTCAAACGAGAAAATGTATATCCATTTGCGTATATTTGAGTGCTTTGACGATGTCAAATACGAGTGTATTCGTGATAAATTTAATTTTAAGATCCCTGATGATTAGTTTTAAAAATGTCGATGAGGCGAGCTGTACTTTATACAATGAAGGAACCCTAAACTCGACTTTGGCCATGCAGGCGAGTGTCAAAAGTAAGTGAATCCATCATGGATATCAGTACTAACTGTGGAGTAAGTCATGAAGCAAGGTGGCCTAGATCTTATGGTCTTATGATGCAATTGGCAGAATTATGGTATCTAGCTTTTGGAACATCCCTCAAACCACAACGTGTATCTGTAGGGGATTAGAATTTGGATTGTTATTTTAGCATACGTTGAATGTCTTTTTGATAAAATAATTCAACGTCCAGCTATGCCGAATGAAGGGACAAAATATATTCATTTGTATAATTTTTGATTACTTATCCCTCGATTGACTGATTTTGTTTTCTTTTTCACCTAATTCCCACTTCAAACCCATTTCTGCCGTATCAAATAGCACAACAAACTTCCAAGTGAGCCCGTATCTTTGCTTCGTGTTATTGATTTTATTCTACACTTCTTCCAGAACGACAGAAAAAGAAATTCTTGTACCAACCTCATTTATGCGTGTACATCCCCATACAATCACACAGAGCCACCAACTCTGAGAAAGTTCGAAGACCAGAACCAGAACAAGAGAAAGTACCTACATCAAAGAAATACGAGCAGCACACTTACCTTTCAATATTCACAACAGTCCAAGCCTTGAATTAGAAACCTTTCCCTGCGGCAAACTTAGGCAAAGTTGATTTTTGCGGTACTCGTAATACTATACCCCTCAAAGTGCTAAAATAAAAGGGCGAGGAAATAAGAAGAAGGGAAGTAAGAACCACTCACCTATCTTCAACCTGTATCTGATTTTTTTTTTTTCCAGGTAATTAGAAGAAATAAATCTTTTACGATGTTAACCAGCACCTCAGCAATCTCAGTCTGTTGCCTCGGTCTTCATCTGAAAACAACAAAATCTCGTGAGGTCCGTGTTGGAGAAGGAAAAGTTTTTCTAATTCACGAAACCACACAAACACACAACTCCATATAGTTCCATGGAGCTATGCCTCTACGACACCATGGCTTCACGTGCAGAACACATCCTCAAACTACGGTTACAACAAACAAATCTCGGCGAAGGGAAGACGCCCAAAAGGGATGGATACACGAGGAAAAAGCAAACCTTATTAAACCTGCTATAATTGTTACGTAACATACTCTTGTAGAAGGTAAAAATCTTATAAAGTAATTAGGGGCATGTTAGCCTCGCAGGCAGGACTTTTTTTTTTTTTTTTTTTTTGCCTCTCCCTACTACAACGCGTACACGAGTACGAGTACGAGTACGAATACGAGTACGAGGAGATGTAATGATTGAACTGAGAAAAGTGAGTTATACTCGTACTCATCGCCATCCCCAACTTGCTCGTCCTTTTCGTAATTGAAGTCGTTAGGATGGTGGAAGGAAGGAAACAACTCTTCATTGGACTATGTATTTAAATGGTTTTTGAGCTCTCCGCAATGCCTTTCAGGACCTTCGTGTGCGTCTTTATTTCCCATTAAATTGAGTAGACGAGTCAAGTCCACAGGGATGCATCACAGTTCTTCGTGGCACCTTAACAAGGTGGTGTCCCATTAGCAGATGCGATGCGGATAATTGGGTTTTATTATAGCAAGAATTTCACTCAAGGTATTTTTGAGCCATGCTCCCTATGCGGAACCCCTCGATAGGGAGATTCAATTTTAGGTTAAATAAAACAGCCAGTACTCAGCAGCATGTCTGCGTGCAGCAGGTTGAAGCCTTCCGAAGGCTTGAAAGAAATCTAAATAAAAAAAAAAATAAAAAAAAAAAATGCAACTTGACCTCATTACGTGATATCTGGAGGGCCTTTCATAAGGCTTACTTTTCGTATTGCTCCAAGTTAAGGACACAAAGAGCTTTCAAGCGAGATTGTCTGCGATACACGTATTATGAGAAGAGAATCAACTAAAAAAGCCAGAGATGTGTACGTCGTTTGAATAGCGGTGTAGATACGGGTACATATGTATGAGTCTGCATACATAAGCGTAGTTCCTTGTGCTTTACGTTGCTTGCTTTTGTTTGACATCGGTGTTGCGGTTTATTTTGATTAATCGGGTTTTATGGGGATCGCATCCTTCTGTTAGAATTTAGCCACGGGCATGAAAACGGAGCGATATACGAGTAGAGTTCTTTTGATAAATCCATTTCAAAGGTAAGTGACGGTGCGTTATTTGCTTCAGCGCGCCATTATTGTTTTTATTTAATTGGTATGAAGTAGGTTAGCGGGCGCTATTTTGCGCTGTAGCGGTATCCAGGTTAAATTAAATCAATAAATAAGAAACCGTTTTGAAAAAAAGATAAAAGTTAATCTGGCAACAACCAATGACAACATATACTTTAACAATAGAAGTAGGTTTGCGATGACCCGGATTTTTGGCACAACTCTGTTAAACTTGGGCATTTCTGACTTTGACAATTGATGGGTTGGACTTTCACTGTCAATTCAAGTCTCTTGCTTTGGGGCTTGCATACATTTGTAAATGAAGACACAAACTAATCAAACACAAAAGGAAAACACTGGTCTTTCGATTCGGTCAAGCCGTTTTAAAAGGGGTATTTACGTAAGCTTTCATTTCGTCCTATTGTCGCACGTCTTGGCCTTTGTTTGCCTGCTTTGTTGAAATTTTAAGAAGAAGATGACGTCTTAATTTGGTCATAACTTATTAACCATACCACCAAAACATCATCTGTATGAGAGCCTGTGAAGGACTAACTAACGTAACCACAAAAGGAGGAAACGGAGAGTGGATTAGATCTGTATTAGGATACGTTGCCAATTTTATTATGCAATGAAATTGGATGTCGCAATTCCAGACGCCAGAGGCAATTAGGAGAGAACCGGAGGGAAGCGACCGTAGCAATGACTAAAATGAAATAATTCAAATTGGACCAACAATAGGAAGCTAGCTTGTTATACTGGTAGTTTATAGAAAATAGACCAGCGAATATAATTGGGAGGTGTTTAGGAAGCTGCGGGTAACAACCGACCGTTTAATACTTGGGCTGGCCACAATAAATTACATGTCCTACGAAATACTGGCAGCATACGCACTATTATTGATAGCAATGCACTCCTGTTTGTCTTTGCCGAAATGCTAAAAGTCGACACAGTTGCAACCTCACAAGTAAAGCGTGAGCCAACAGATGGTGTGGATGTTGGCTGTCAATTATTGTCATTTACTGAACTCAATGTGGTTGATCTTTTTGACAGATGTCAAACAGTCATTGGCTATTTTATTCATAGAGCTCTTTACCTTATTACGAAAATGGGCGATCTGTAAAAGTCACATTTCGTAAAATTCAAGAATTTTTCGGTCAACATAATCGCCCTTTTTTTTTTTTTAAACTTTCGCGCGCTCAAGGGATTATTTTTTTTAAGTACCCTTAAAATGCTTGCACATAGAGCGCGGGCGAAGGAAAATCAGGGAGGATGGAAAAAGAGGTACCGGTGAACGTTGGTTTTAAATGTTTGAAGGTTACAATGACTAGGAAATAAAGTGCTAGGCAAGGCATTCCATAAGCAAGGCTTAAGAACGAATCACAATATTTTAGAGTTCGTCCGAATGTGGGCTTGAGGGTATACTGATGAGCATTCATAGCGAGACGGGTGTTACGGTTAAAAGTTTGAAGGGGCGGAATGTTACTGGCTATTTCTATGGAGCACTGGTGGTGGAAATAGTGATAAAACAAAGTGAGACAGGAGACATTACGTCAGTGTTCGAGGGTGTAAATTGTTTGAGTGATATTAGTATCACCTATGAGCTTTATCGCACGGTTTTGAATCCGGTCTAGCAGATGCAGAGATGTTTTAGGAGCACCTGACCAGTTGTGGGCATTGCACTCCAATTTTGGGCGGATGAATGCCTTATATATTGTAACAAGGTCAGAGGGGTAAAATATTGCTTACATCACTTGAGGAAACCTAGACATTTCGCAGCATTTTTGATGACATCGAATATGTGAGCATTCCAACGTAAGTTATCACTGACACACATACCGAAAATGGAAAGTTTATCGGTTTCGACGATGCAAGTGCCATTCACGGACAATGGCTGGGTGTTTAAATTTCGCTTTAATGGCAGCAGACAGCATTGAGTTTCGGAAGCATTAAATTTCCCTCGGTTGATACTTAGTTAACCAATTGGTTATGCTGTTAATATCGCAATTTAATGACGTTAACAAATGATGCCATTCCCATTCTACAGATGAAGAGCAGAAACGTGAGTCCGGGAACGAATATGAAAAGCAGAGAGTACTGTCGTCAGCAAAGGAATAAATTGGATTAGAAGTAGCGGACAAGAGATCGTTGATGAAAATTAAAAAGAGTGTCGGAGACAGAACGGAACCCTGGGACACACTAGCATTTATTTTGTGGATATCAGACTTGAAACCGTCCAAGACAACTTGAATTGAACGTTCCGAAAGGTAATTTCTAATCCATTGAAGAAGAGAGTCATCGATCCCAAAAGCACGCATTTTCGAAAAAAGAGTCTGATGCCAAACTCTATCAAATGCTTTAGAAATATCAAGTGCAACTACTCGTATCTTGCTTTCGCCAGATTGATGTACGCTTTGGTTCCACTTTTCGGTGAGACATGCCATCAAATCACCAGTGGACCTGTTGCTACGGAAACCGTATTACCGGTCACTGAGAAGTTTTCGTGTGTGGAGATATTTCATGAGCTGACGGTTTATTATCGTTTCCATGCCCTTGGTGAGAAGGGTCGTAAGTACAATGGGTCTCTAGGAGGAGAGAGAAGAAGATTCGCCTTTTTTAGGGACAGGCTGGACAGATGCTGTTTTCCATCTACTCGGAAAGAGCCCTAAAGAGTAGGATTGATGAAAAAGCTTATGCAGTGGTCTTGCCAACGAAAAAGAACACCTCTTTAGAAGGAGGGGAGATATACCATCTGGACCAGTGGATTTGTGGATGTTAAGATCTTTAAGAACTCTTGCTACTACACGATTGCGAAAGTGGATTTGTAACTAGTTTAGTTTAGTTTTAAATGCATTTTTATTTTCTAAATCATTAACTCTTACATACTAACAAAAAATGCTTCAATGCTAGCTTAAAATTACTTAACAATCTTATACTAACTTACTGGCCCCACACAGGCACTCTAAGCTACTCTAAACTCTTATATATATGTCTTTCGACTATATTTACATTTTACTTAGGAATAATTATTTTCTATACTTAAGGCTAAGAAAAAATTGTTAACAAAAACTTAGCATATGGACTTAATTTTTTATAAAACTTAATATCTAACTTAAAATAAACCTTAGTCTACCTAACCTACATACACAATACACACACACAGATATTATACATAATTATATACATATATTAGTATATACCTTGGTATATAATATATGCTAACCTAAACCTATGTAAGCTGGCCATCGCCATTCGCAGAGCAAATAGATCTGTCAGCTCTGCCCCATTAGTGAGGCTGGTCAGTAATTGACGGAAACGACGACGAAACATCTTCTCCATCATTCAACCACCAGAAATGCTGGTGCTGCCGAACGACATCCCTCTTATCGCGATTCCCCACCGCCCTACTGAACCTGAGACGATCCACACTGCCGTGTGCGACGTCTCTGTTGTAGTTGAGTCGCCTGTCCCCAGCTTTCCGAGCGACATGGAAGATTAACGGGACCGCTGATCTATCCTGGATCAACCCTATCTGATCTAGGTAGAGGAATGCTTCCGGTGGAACGAAGCCGTCAGAGCGCACTCTCTCGTGGTAAAGGTAGTTGGGGTAGTAAGCCCCATATATCAGGTTATTCGTCGAGGTCATTGCTCTTGCAATGTGCCTTCGAGTCAGCTTAATTACGAAGTTGTCCACTCGTATTAGGTTCGCCCTGTTGTAAAGGACCTCATTACGATAAAATTTTTTGTACTCCGACTCTGGTGTTCTGTACAAGCGAAGGCAAGCCCTAAGGCAAGCCCTCTCAAACACCCGAATCTTTTCCATTAAGCTTGCTCGTACATTGAACCACACGGGGCACCCGAATACCAGCATGGGCCTGATAAGGGCCATATAGCAGATTACCTTTACCCTCGCATCGAGTTGGCTGCTATAAAACAGTCCCTTTGTAAGGGCAAAAGCGCCTTTAGCTCTGGCCAGAGCAGCATCTACATTTTTATCAAAATACAGAAACTGATCTAGCCAGATCCCAAGGTATCTGACTACATTTCGACAGGCAAGAGGCTGTCCGTGTTGTCCAATGATCGAGAACTTACTCCAATTTTTTCTGGTATCGCTAGAGGCTCCAGACAACGGCGTCCTAAAGAGAATGGTTTCCGACTTCTGAAAGTTGATTTTCAACTTCCAGTCATCGCAAAATCGTCTTATCTTATCGAAGTCACGCTGCAAGAGAGTATTAATGACCTCGATTTTTGGACCTGTTCTGTACGCTATCAAATCGTCTGCGTACGCAATGGTATGGGGAAGTGAACCTATCAAGTCGCTTGTATAAATGTTGAATAGGGTCGGCGAATTGACCGCGCCTTGCTGAAGACCATTTTTAATTTGAAATATACCAACAGAAGTCACATCGCCATTTTTCACGATGAACTGTCTGTTGGTTAGCATATTATAAAGAATGTACAAGAGTGGTTTACTGATCCCCTGCCTAGTCAGCTTATAGAAAAGACCCTCTAACCATACGGTGTCGAAGGCCTTCTCCAAGTCAACAAGGCAGGCACCAGTACATTGGTTTTTGCCTTTATTCCATTGGATATTGGACACCAGTTTAGACGCGGCATGTGAGATATCATGTCCCGCCTTAAAACCGAATTGATTATCCGGAACTATATGTTTGTCCTCAACCCACCTAGACAGAGCTCTATTGATTACTTTTTCAAATACCTTACTGATATTCGGAAGTAGACTTCTCGACCGGAGATTCGCCGGATTGGATATACTCGTATCCTTTCCCTTTTTGGGGATAGGTTGCACCACCGTCGTTTTGCATTGCGCTGGATAATGTGCATTATTCATTGCATTATTAAACAGGGTGGTGTAAATGTCCACCGCTTCTAGAGGAAGATGTCGAAGCACGATGTTCGGAATACCATCGGTCCCCACTGATTTCTTAGCCCTGATTGTGTCGAAGATCTCATGGAGCTCTTCCTTCGAAATGAACGGAGGCAGGTCACCCTCTCTGGTAATGACATTGTTTGCCATATTTTCTTCGCTGAACCGAGAAAAACCAGAGCCCTCGGATCTCCAGTTCTCTATTTCATTTCGAATGTAGAAGTTTTTCACCAAGACGCAACTGTCCAGGTCATAATTAGGGCCAATGGTATCAGTGGCCTTGTGATCCTTGATCACAAAGAAGTCGTCATCGTCAGCGGCCTCATTTGGATCAATACCTGCTATTGTCAGGAACCGCTCGTTGTCTGTTGTCCGCGCTATTTTAAGACACTGAAGATCGTTTTGATTTTTTCTCCGAAATAGTTTATTTATTTGCGGGAACATATTCGGGTTGCTGGTGTTTACAGCCCGAACCCTGTTGTTCCAATACAAACTTACAGAAATTCTGTAATTCTCTTTTATTAACGTTTGAATATTTTTAATCGACGCCTTCAGTGTCCTAATCTCCGAGTCTTGTCTGTCAGTAAACTGTCTGTACAAGTTTTTGAGTCTTGTCAGTAGTCTACTTTTCTGTCGGTGCAGTGCGTCAATAGTAGGATTGCGGAACAGGTCTTCGTTAGTCGTATGTCGATATCGCGGTATTGTAACGTCCATAGTTTGTTTAATCGTCTCGTCCATTCGTTTTAGGTACTTGTCGATCTCCACGTTTGACAAATTCCCATTGGCCGGTGGATGAAGCGTGTTCGAGGTGAGTGCTTTTGTCAAGGTTGCGGAGAAGCGTGTCCATCGAGTCTTACTGTAGTTGTAAGAATATCTTGGGACAAACTCCTCCAATTCCGCAATTTCGTTGGGAACTGTAATTTCGGTGCTAAAACCGCAATGGTCACTGTCATACACAAATGTGCGCAGACAGTTTAGCGTTTGTAAATTCGTACCTGTCAGTCGTATACGTTCGTCGTACAGCAGTAGATCCAAATATGACCCGCCTCTGGGAAACGACGGGTTATCCGTCGCTTTAAGACCGAGTCTGTACATGACATCGTGCTGACCCCACCAATCAAGTAGTAGGTTCCCTCTAGTATTCGGCAAATTATTTCCCCAATCTCTGTGTCTAGCGTTGAAGTCCCCGCCGATTATAAAATAATTCTCCCCCGATTCCAGTCTCAGGAGTCGAAAAAGCGTGTCGAGCTCTGTAATGAATAAAGTGGATTGTGAAGCCTCAGGCGCATAGACAGAGGCCAAGTACAGACGCTTTCCACTGCGGAGCGGGATGTAAATGACGACTGCCTCCAACACCCGGAACCTACGCAACGCTCCCTTGTACACTCTGTGAAATTTTATACCTTGTTTAATGAAGATCGCGACACCGCCTCCACGTTCGGATCCGGGCCTGTTTCTCCTTCTAACAATATAATTATTGTACTCCAGTTTGTGCTTATCGGTTAGCTTGGTTTCGCTAGCGAAAAGCACATCAGGAGATTGGTCTTGTAGCAATTTAAACATCGCGGCTCTTCGTTCGATCCTAATCAGTGAATTAACATTCACCGCAAGGACCTTCAAAGTTTGCTCCACTATGTGCGTACCCATTACGACATGTGTTGCGTTAGGCCCGGCAGCAGCGCGTAGATCTGGTCCACCCGCTTGGCCTGTTCTTGCACCTGCTTTTGCAGCTGAGCCATCTGCCCTTGGATTGCGAGCAAGATGGCCAGCATGTTAGGTGCAGCTTCCGTTGTTCTCGGCATTGGCGCCGGAGAAGCAACAGTGGCTTGCTGTACCGTAGCCCCCCTACCTGCCGCCATTTGGGCGTAGGAAATTTGGGGCGTGACGGTTGGTGTTTGAAACCTAACAGGTGAACGTTTGACCTCCACCTTCTGCTGCTGAGCCAGTTTTGATTTTTTAATGTCAGCGAACTTAGGACAACCCCGATAGTTTGCGGTGTGTCCCACGTTCCCACATAACACGCACGAGAGCTGCGCCCTATCGGATACTCCGTCCCTACCCAGAGAACACTCCTCGGAACTGTGGTTCTTTGCGCACTTCACGCATCGAGGCTGCATTTGGCAGTTCGACGCGGCGTGCCCGAACCTCTGGCAGCGAACGCATTGTATAACACCTTCGCTCCTTTTTAATTTTTCCCAATGAACCACCTGGTAGTCTAGGACATTGATACTCCTTAGACTATCCAGACGGCTTTCGGGACTGAGCTGCACCAGGAAGAACGGCAGACTCCGTTTCTCCCGCCTGGCTCTAGCTGTGGTAAATGGCTTTACCCCCACAAACTTGAGTCCTTCGCACTCCTTCTCTTTGAGCAGTGCCAGGATCTCCTCAGGATCAGAAGACGGTTCCAACCCCTTCAGCAGCATCGATTGCCGCTTTTCACACTTCGGTGTGAAAGAGAAGTGCTCCGTCGTCGTTTCCTTTAGGAGCTCTTTGACTTTCGCGTAGACCTCCACTGTATTACAGTGGATGGCATGACGATCGTTCCCCAATCTCTTTATGTTAAAATTATTACCAATGACCAACTTACAAAGGTCCTTGGTAGCATTTACCTCTAGTTTATAGGTGTTGATAGGAGGCACCTTCTCCTTCTTCTTCTGCTGATGCTGCTGCTGTTGTTGTTGTTGTTGCTGCTGCTGTTGTTGTTGTTGTCGTTGTTGCTGCTGCTGCTGCTGCTGTTTTTGCTGTTGCCGTTTTTGTGACTGCTCTTGTTGTTGTTGCTGGTATTTATTAACCTTTTGTTGTTGTAGCACATGTGCTATTTTATTTGTTTGGTGTTGTTGTTGTGCCTGCTTTTGAGCATGCTGATGTTGTTGGGATTGCTCCTGCTCTTCCCTCTTTCTTCTGACCATTTGCTTTTCTTTTATGGCCAGCACTCTTTGTTGTAGCATTTTGATGCTACTACTAATCGCCTCCATCTCTTCCTCTTCATCATCGGATTCACTTGCTGCCAATGAAGCGAAGTTGTTCCCTTCCCTCACCCCGCCAAGCAGCTTTACAGTGGCCGTTGGTAGGGTGGGACGTTTTTCTAAGTTAGAAGGTGGACTAAGCTTCCTCCTTCTCTTTGTTTTTGGGGTTTGGCTCGAACTGCTCGAAGCCTCACCTGATATTTCAGCAGATCCCGCTATTAGCATAGCGGACCGCTCCTCACAATCCATCACGTGATGGACAACACTTAGTACCACTTGTTTTTAAATTTATTTTAAATGAAAATAACAAAAAAAAAAAAAAAAATGTGTAGAGTCCACTGAGATTCGAACCCACGACCTGTGATATGCCGGCCGAGCACACTGCCACTCTGCTAATTGGAGCCTATAGCAATTTCCTCAAATGTTATGTTAATTTCTTATTGTTATCACTGTTATCCAAGCCGAAACACGTGTATTCTCCACGGAGATATGTCAACGACTGAGTGGATTTGTAACATTGAAGATTCGATGCACTCAAATGTAGGCGGAGACAAAGCACAATCGGGGAGTGTTGAGCTGGCCGCGAAGTGTGCACCGAGCAGATTGGCCTTGTCCAAAGAGCTGATAGCTGGAATATCATTGTAAATTAGAGTTTCGGATGGCGGATGAGGCAGAATTTCCAATATTTTTAACGAACGACCAACAATTTTTACTACCTTCGGGACATTATAGGATTTTTTCCTCAGTTTTTGGCGGTATTGGAATTTTACAAGTTTAAGAAAGGCGTTGCAGTCATTTCTGGCTCGTTTGAACTTTTTTCGATTTTCCTCAAAAGGGTTGGTCTTGAAGGACCGAAAAAACATTTCTCTAACCCTGACAGCCTCCTCACAGCTCGAGTCGTACCATACCTTTTTTTGATACTCTTCTTCCGATGAGGGATAAAGCATCTCATTCCAAAGAGAATAGTGTCTGTGATCATATCAACAGCGACATCCACGTTGTTATCGAGGAAACATAACGACCAGCTGAATTTCCTAAAGAAGGTGTTAAGTCCGCTCCAATTGGCTTTCTCGTATTTCCATACGGTTCTTATAGGAATTTTTTCTCTTACTGTGTGGTGGTGGTGGTGAGAAGTTAAAAACAAATCCAGGGTGTTGGCGGTATGACTATCAACGTCTAGTATTCGCGTGGGCTCATTTACGAGCTGCGTTCAGTTATTTTCCGCAGCGAAGATCTCAACACACCGTCCTTCGGGTGTTGTCTGTTCAGAATGTCGAAGCCAACCAGAATTGTGTATATTGAAATCGCCCGTAATCACGATTTCAGTATGAGGATACAGCGATACAATTCTTTGAATGGAGTGAGACAGCGCATCAAACTCGTTAAAGTTCGAATTGCTGTCCAGTTTGGGTCTTCTGTAAATAAAGCAGTAGTGGATAATTTGCTTACGGAGATGGTATTTTAGCCAGATGAAATTGAATTCCGGATTGGAACAGGGACTACATTGTGGTGGAATTTGGTAAGCTACATTACTACGCACATAAATGGCGAAATGGCGATGAGGAAAGAATAATGGCACTAGTTCGTAGCTTCAGATCAGAGTGATCTAAGAGGTGTGGGCGGGAATCTACCTATGTTTCACTAAGTACCAACAAAGCTGGTCTGAATTTACATACGTGGACGTACGCAGAAAAATGTTTGCTTTTTAGCCCGCGTATATTTGCTATGTCCACTCTAAATTCCCGAGTCATAACAAAGTAACACAAAAAACATGAACACCGACGATGCTAAGCAAGGCTGCAACGTGAAAATCTAAGCTCAGGAGCGGCGAAGGCGATGTAAAATTTCAATTGCCTCACGGGCACAGTAAGACAAGACTTGGAAAATATGACTGTGTGGCGAAACAGCCTCAAATATAGGAGTTAGAGCCAAACCAGAAGAGAGGGAATCCCGATTCCTTCAAAAGATCGAAACCCAGAAAATCAGATAATAACTTTTGCTAAAACGTGCTTGCTTCAAGAAGGGTTTATCAGAAAGTTTTATAAAAACAACGAGGGTCTCTATTAGCAGCGATGGAGGTATGCCAACTGTCTTTCTTCGGTTTCAACCAATCTAAGGCTTCTGGTAGTTGTTCCAGGTAACGATACGTACGAACCTGAGATAGCCCCTGAATGCTATAAAAATGGTCTGCAGGACAACTAACTTTTGTTTAGATACACATCGACATTTGCTGGAAGGCCAAGAAAGTCAACGTTTCGCAATCTTCGACCATTGTAATTCAAAGCGAAGGATTTGAATAAAGGCAGCAAGCACGCTTCCATTTTTTTGAGGGCTTACCACTTACAGTCGGTTCAAAATAGTAAAATCCCGTAACAAAAGCGTAGTGAGGAATTTGGTCCTAAATGCACGTGTTATGGAGCCTGGTCAAACGGTGACCTGCTTAAAAACGAAATTCCCCCCTTTATCAAACTACAATAAAGAAATCACATACGTACGGAACGAACGCAATCTACAATTTCTTAACCCGGAATTACAAAGCAAAGAGCGGAACAAAAACGGTTTTGGTCCACACAAAAACTTCAAGTCAATTCAAATCAATCCTCATTGCAGGAGTTCCACGCTCATAGTAAGCGGAACCAAACAACCGGAAGCAAAAATCTTGAAAAATTCTTACAACTGAACTTTCCCTTTACAGACACTAAAGAATGGGAAGCCTTCCGTGTGGTGGACAAAAGTTATTTCTCAAAAAGTAAGTTATATTTAGCACGTCTAACTTCATCTACAATCTAATTAGGGAATACCCCTGGAGATGACACGGAATTTCATATCGTTGGAAATAATCAATCAAAAAGTTACGAAGGAAGCGAATGCGTTCAAGCAATACAACCGAATCTGTAGAAAAAATTCGGAGCCAATCCTTAAAATAAAATTGCGGATGTATAGCGCAGTTGGGCGGCCAATACTCAATGCTACAAATGACAATAATGCAATACAAAGATTGATACTCGTAGAGTTAATGAGAACGATACTAATCGCTGGGTTGGAGGCAGTTTTCAAATTGCTTGGATTCATTAAGAAGGATGTTAACTCTGACTTCATGTCTAATGCTCCATTCCGAGCAACCATGAGTTTGATACAAAGAACTAGATTTTTTCACACACATCACACACTCTTCCAATGCTCGAATCCCCGTCATTTGAGGAACAGAACATTTGAAAGCTGGTTCTGAACGATATCATATTGAGCCGACAAGGGCCAAAGTGTGCTATTCAATCTTCGCTGCTTCACTGACCCGAGAATTCAACCTAACCTACCAGACAATTAGTCGAGCAAATCCAAGCAACCTGAGTTGCCTATGATGCCTGTTGCCAAGACAAATCATCTCCTCCCTGTTGCATGTCAGATGAACGAAATTCAATGAAAAGCATTTAATGTCGATTTCAATCTATTAGCCAACACCCTTTCAAAAAGTACACTCGAAAAGAATTTCAGCTCTACCTCGAATCACCATCACTCAGCTAAACATATCCCTTTCGAGGAAAATGAAAAGGCATTTTATCCTTTTTCACTTTTAGTTGCCTGAAACCCTTCCGGTCTTATTGCCGCAAATCGAACTTCACTTTTGTCCCTCGGCAAATACATACAAAAAGGAAAGGAAAAAAAAAAAAACAAAAAAAAAAAAAAAAAAACCGAAAAACACAGAGAAAAAGGGCCAATTGGCATACCGAAAATGTTATTAAAAGTCTCCTTGTGTTTGCAAACCCGGCCGGAAACCCTTAATCAGTAATGGGTAAAAATGTCCTTCGATCAAGTAACCAGCCTACACCATACTCGTATCACAAGAAGATTCCGCTCGATACGATGTCAGAAAAGGAGTAGGCGAATCCTAATTAGATTGATATACCCATGGTACGTGTCTGTTGATGCTTTTTGAGCTTGTAGGTACTGAGCTCTGTCACAGTGCCCAGTCAATTGAAAAATAGTTTCCTCCGCTCCAATATCCTGCTCTTTTATCCCCTTATTATACCTACTCGTACCTATCTAGCTCTTTTTGTTCCATCGAGTTCTTCTTGGTTCTTTTTTTTGTTAATTTTTTTTTTACTTACTTTCCTTTGTTATTTAATTTTACTTTACAATGGATTTAGTTGAAATAACAAAATTGAAAGGGTAGATGTGCTCTGTGATGTGTTAGGACGGCCAAGCCGGTACCCTGTCCCTTATCTCCTTTCTGTTTCATTGGATCAGTACACCTTAATTGGAGCGGTCCAATTAGGAGTATGCCTGTATGGTTGGATGGATGGCTGTATACTCGTATACTCTACTCGTAGAAAGTGTAGATCCTTTGTATTCTGACAAGGGGACTTGACATGGACATGGGTGGGATGGTTAGAGATGACTGAACCAGATAATGGGTTTTTTTTTTTTTTGTTTTTTCTACTGTGATCCCGTTTTATTCCGCATTCAGGCCATTGGAAGTGGTGTTGTCATATGCTTCGGGCGGCGGTGAAGTATTTATTGGCAATTTCTAGCAGCATGTCCTTCGTGCTCAATCGGCTTCTATTCCCCGTCTATCTATTTGACATCCATCTGATGGAATCCTCTGAAATGGGTAAGAGCTAAGCGAATCAGCGACCAAGCAATGAGAATGAAGGAATGAGAACAAGCTCGCCACTTAGACAGAAATCCCAATCGTAACCCGGGGGTAAACTCATAACTCTGAAGTGGTCGCCGCAGAAATTATTTCAGGAAACTTTCATGTGCAGTACTTCAAGATGACATTGATTTCTACCATTGGACTTCCGGACAGGCCCAGAAGAGTACCTACATACATTGCGAACTAGGAAGCCAACAAGTTTACATTCATTTCATTCACCAGCAGAAAATCAAGTCGTGGTGTGTGTAGGCGTGCATGCCTGAGGCACGTTAGCCCCCAGGACCGGAATAAATTTGTGTTTTCCTTTTTCATTATTCAGGATTATTTTACTTTCTATTCTTGCGTTTGTTTTATTTGTCTTGCGTTGCTGCGTATCCGTATGTTTGCGGATGACGTTGAAGAGGGGGGTTGCAAATGTGATGTATGACTGTTTGCCTGACTATGCCTTCGGGAGTTTAGAAGAGACGAACATCGCTTAAGGAAAATGGGTTCAAAAAGTTACAAGGAGAAAAGTTTCCTTTCTATTTTTTCCTTTTTTTTTTTTTTTTTTCTTCTTTTTCACAGCAAAATCTAAGCAAATGCGATAGAACATGTTCAACGGGGGAAGGAACATACGAGTATCTCCGTCTCGTGTGAAGGTTGGAAATTGAACAAAAGAAAAAAAGCCGTTTAGAATGTGCTTGTACACTTGCAACTTCTTCCGATTTTGATACCTAAATTGTCCGGGCGTGTAGTTATTTAAGGACTTTTTACAGAGCATTCAACATTAAATTCTTCGGTAGAAAATGGTAGATATAAGCTAATGCATCTGTATGTAGTCGAATGTATGTAGTTTCTTGCGATAGCAATTATTCCAAGATCGAAGGTCAGTATTGTTAGCTTAAAGCGAAAATACATTCCTGTGTTAGGTTTCTTCAAATTTTTGTGTTCATTTGTATTGCTCGTTTCGGCAGCAGACGTCTCAAATGATCACCACTTCAGCAAAAGGTCAAGGAGATCCAAACTAGCGAATGTCCTCGTAATATGGGTCTGGTAACAGGCGAAAAAATTATGTCTTTACTGCGGGAAAGAATGTTCTTGTAAATGGGCATTGTCATTTCGATGTTAATCTCTCGTTTTTGGTTGTATCCTTCCGTAGATGTACTTAGTTAAGTCCCGGATTGAAAATACTTTAGTCCCTTTAAAAGTTCCTATAAAATGATAATTTTCAAGAATGGTATAGCTCCTCAGGTGATGATTATATATAGAACATTCAATAAATTTTTACATTAAATACCTCAATCCATATATCATACCATGCCGTTTGGGGAGCTGCAAAAAGCACTATTTGCTCAGGTTATTCGCGATTTTTCAAATTTTAGGAAGACAGGTGAATCGCGCTGTACATCAAATTATTTATCCACCCGTCTATCCATCCTTGATGATAATTTGGAAATAGCAAGGCGATACCATGAGGAAATTATGGGTGCAGGCAAGCTAGAAATGGATTTAACAAAGGAAGAATTAATGAAGGTCTATGAACAACTCTTAGAAACTCACCTGGACTATCGCTGCGAGCTTTTAGACGCCATCGACAAGCATGCCTCAACTGCAAAGGCGCCTTCAGAGACGCAAAGGCGACATCCAGAAACTACCCCATTTAAAATCTTCAATTAGTGGTGATGCAAAACATCTCATACAGGATTTAAGTCTCGAAGCAGAAAATTATGTCAAGGCATGGGACTTGTTGAAGGCGTTCTAGTCAATGCCCAGTTAAATCTTTTTTTCAGTCAACCATCATTAACGAAGGAGTTCACCAATGGGTTGAGGTCTAAGCTTGATACATCTCAAGAATGCTTTCACGCATTAGAAAATCTAGGAGTGCCAGTAAACCACTGGGTCGTTATTCCCATCTATATCCTTTTCCAAAAACTACCATGTTCAACGCAGCATTTATGGGAAGAAAAGTTAGGCAATTCTACGGAACTTCCCAGCAGAAAAGACTTCATCGGATTTCTGGCAGCACGTTTTAGGACGCTTGAAGCAGTTGACCAGCAGCCTCTTTTGTGGTCGAATCTAAATACGAAGTCATCTGCGACGTCTAGTCAACAAGCCAAAGTATTTCGTGCTGATATCCAGATGAAGGCACGCCTTAAGAAGATGCAGCAAATTTCTTCGGTTGGACACAACACACAAGTGGGAAACCATGCGCCGAATGAAAGTGTGTACAGCCACTCAACTAGAAATTATCCAAGCTCGAAGAATTGCTATTTTTGCCACCAGCGACATCACTCTTCACTGCATATAAAACAAAATTTACAAAATCAAACAAGTTAAGTATGTTCGCAAGTACTTACCGAAACTTGCAATCCAACACCTTTTTTGCAACACAACAACGGGCGAGCCAAGTCTTGCTAGAAACAGCTATAGTCAAGGTAATCTCAGCTGATGGCAGGTGCCATGATCTCCTTGCACTTATTGATCCAGGTTCTGAGGCAACTTTCATAACTGAATCAGCAGCACAGTTACTATGATTACCAAGGCGTAGAACGTCCGTCTTGATCTCCGGGTTAGGAAAGGTCAACAGCGGCACAAGCAAATATTGTGTCGACATAACGTTTCGATCTAAATATTCGACATTTGAAAGCGCCTCTAAAACCTTTATTTTTCAGTCACTGACTGGTCTTCCCCCGGCCCAGCGAGTGATGGTCGACAAATTAAATCATATCAAAGGTCTTCTTTTAGCAGACCCCGCATTCTATAGTACAATCCAGCTAGAATCGATGTATGGTACTTCTGGGAAGCAAAGTAAACTCCGACATTATTCTACCGGACATCATCACAACAACGTTGTGATCAAAAACCCGACTTGGATGAAATGTGTTCGGGAAAATTTCAGATAGGACCATACAACTCCTTCACAGCTTCGCTCTACAGCTTGATTTTGGCACTGAGATGCGTAGATTCTGGGAGGTTGAAGAAGCTGCGTTTAAAATGATGGTTCCGGAAGAACACAATGCTTGTAAACAGCACTTCCGAACCAACACAACCAGACAAACCAATGGACGGTATCAAGTGTCCTTACCCTTCAAAGATGGAGTACGACCAGCGTTAGGTTCAAGCAGAGAAGTTGCTTTACGACGCCTTACCCAATTAGAACGTCGTTTTCAGAAGGATCCGAAGCTAAAGGTAGGATATAAAAGGTGTATGTTAGAATATATTACCATAGATCACATGGAGGAGGTAGATGTATTTAACGACACTTACCTTATAACACATTTTCATTTTTATTTGCCACACCATGCTGTCATTAAAGACTCAAGTTCCACCACAAAACTGCGAGTTGTGTTTGACGCAGCATCTAAGGCTTCGGATGGCATGTCCTTAAACAAGCACTTGATGGTTGGTCCAAAGTTACATAAAAGCATTATTGATGTCATATTAAGATGGATCAACACAGACCGTACCACAAAAGTTGTACAATTACACGGCTTCAGTGAGGCATCGACCAAAGCCTGCGGAGGTGCTATATATATTCAAGTCTTACACAACCAAGGCCAAACAGAAATGAACCTTTTATTGTCGAAAACAAAGATTGCCCCACTCAACGTAAAGATAGCGACACTCGTCAATAAAAGCTAGTGAATGCTAGTTGTGCATCCTTTGGCAGTTACCTACCGAACTTTCAGTCATTTTGGACGCGCAGTTTTTAGTTAACAGTCGTTGGAGTGAATCGATGTCAGTGTTTTTTGTGAAAATGGAAAAAATTTAGTATCGAATTGTTATTAAATTTTTGTTTTTGAAAGGCAATACGCCTACGCAGATCAAAAGTGAGTTGGACTCTGTGTATGGGGACTCTGCACCATCGTTTACCACAGTGAAATTTTGGGCAGCTGAATTTAACCGTGGCCGTAAGAGCTTGGGAGATGATGAACGTTCGGGGCGTCCAAAAACTGCAACCACTGACGATAACATTGCTAAAGTTCACCAAATGGTGGTAGACAACCGCCGAATTAAAGTGAGAGAGATAGCAGAGGTTATGAAAATGTCCAAAGAACTTGTTTGTTACATATTAAATCAAGATTTAGGCATGAGAAAGCTGCTCGCTCGTTGGGTGCTACGTTTACTTACGTTAGACCAACTTGTTCAAATGAACATTTCCAACGCGCTGTTAGCGCAGTTTAGGCGCAATAAATTCGAGTTTTGGCCGATTAATTACTCTAGATGAAACTTGGATACACCATTATACGCCCGAAACAAAAATTCAATCAAAACAGTGGACTGCAAAGGGCGAGCCGGCTCCAAAAAAAGCAAAAACCGTTTTTTCGGCTGGGAAATTGATGGCGACAGTTGTAGCTGACAACTTGATCAATATTCATATGCATGTCACGGTTTTCAGACTCCGTAAGATTTCATAGGATGCTTGACGACAATTACTCTTACTCGTATTTAATCATTTAGGAAATCTCAGATTCTCAGGCCCTCTCTACAATTGAATGCAGAAGCTGCGTAAACGTTGTTGTCACTGCTTTAAATTACTACGCTAGGTTGCCTTCATATCGTACCGTCTACCATACTCTCGTTGTTTCTGAATATCATGGTCATTGCAGCATACCATCTTTGGTTGGGAATAAGGTAGGAATACGGACAACCCTCTTTTATAACCTCGAATACTTCAATTGGATTTGGTGTTTATAGATGACAAATAGATATGTACTAGGGTGTCCCTTATATGATTGATTTTTTTTTCCTTTTAAATTTCGCAACGCATACCCCCTAAGTCTTTTAATAATACTATACGCTAACCACGTTCAAAATTTCATCGTTATATAACAACATTAACCTGTGCCGACTAAGCCTTAACCTATTCCTATATAAACGGTTTTAAAACATCTAGTGGCGTATAAGCTATATAAGAACAAAATTGCTATTTTAAAATAAAAATACAGTGAAAGATTAAGTTGGGTATGCGTTTATTTATAAAAATTAAATAACTGTATAATTATACAGGATACTTTCTTTTCAAAGTTTCCCTTTTACAATCTGGGTACAACTTTCTATGTTCTTGAACACAGTGTAACAAGAACTGTTTTCGTTTTTCGTCAGCAGTAATTAAACCATGAAAATCTTCCATGAGCTTCACACCACTCTCTGCTGTGTCATGTGTCATTGACTGCCTTCAAGTGCATAACTTTTCGTTTAGCTTCCTGAAAGAAAGGAATTCGATTCCAGGAAGAAAGTCTTCTTGGAGAAAAGCGTTATCAATTTTTAACCGTGCTCTTTATGGTCACGAAATCACTCAAAAATTTTTCTGCAACAAGAAGAAAAATTACGTAGGTGGGTGACCACATGGGAACTCAGTACTCCGCGTGCTGTTGACAAAAACGCGCCACATGGGCATAGTACCCCGGCGTTAAATCCCGGACCCTACAAATTAATTTGTATCGTTCCCTTGATAATAATAATAAATTATTTATTAACAAAATGAACAGTTTTTCTAGGGATAGAACGAAAAACCCTTATTCAACTCACCGTACAATGAGGCAGATATTTCTTGCTTTGACGTAACATATTTCTTCCCAAGATCATCTAAACCTTCTCTTTGTAAATTCGATACAATATCAACTTTGGATTATGTATCAACTTCATCATAAAATAGTGAAAATAAAGCTAATTCTTCTGATAAATACCAGAAATGTTGACTGAACTTGGTCAGAGCTGCTTTAGAAATCACATTGTCGACTGTTTCATAGTTCTTAAGAAGCATAAATCTTGATTCAGGGCTTTTATTGCCAAATTGCATCCAAGCCAGGGCTTTAAATAAATTGTTGCAATAAATAAGCAAACATCTTGCAGTGGTAGCTTGTCTTTAGCACACATTTTAAACTGGGATTGCAGAAAACATAACTTTAAAGAGTAAATAGCTCTTACCATCCATCGTGCCTGATGCATTGTGCCAGGAGGTCTAATTTTAAATCTGTTTTCATTCTCTCCTCCCAAAAAAAAAACAATAGAAAGTTAAATCAATTCCCGATACTCATCACGTATAATTAGTTTCAGTAATTCTTTTTCATAATAGTTAATGACCGTCTCACGGAAATATCTTTTGGGAAATCAGACCATGTTTCGATAGCAGTTGGATCAACGTTCTTCTGATTTTTTTAAATAACGGGATATCCGGACTGCTGGTAACTTGGCGGATCTTTGATTCAAATACACATCTCAAAACCAGTTCATATATATGATGACAGCAAGCAAATAGGAACAATTTTCTTTCTATTTTTTGCTCCACACAGCACACAAGCCCCATTTAAGCGACCTGTATTAGAGGCCGTTCTATCGCAGCACATAATCTGTACCATATCTTTGAGGTCCCAATCAGAAAGCGCATTCAAAATAGCTTGAGTTTGGTCTTTGCCAGTAGAACTTTCCTGTATCCTCATACTGAAATCGTTATTACGGGCGATTTCAATATACACAATTCTGAGTGGCTTCGACATTCTGGACAGACAACACCAGAAGGACGGTGTGTTGAGATCTTCGCTGCGGAAAACAACTTAAAGCAGCTCGTAAATGAGCCCACCCGATTACCAGATGTTGACAGTCATACCGCCAACACACTGGACTTGTTTCTAACTTCTCACCCTGATAAGTACACCGTAGATTTGCTCTCCCCTCTAGGTTCGTAGGACCATACCAGCTAAATTCTCGTACACCCACCACACAGTTAGAGAAAAGATTCCTAAAAGAAGCGTACGGCAATACGAGAAAGCCAATTCTAGCGGACTTAACACCTTCTTTTGGAAATTTAAGTGGTCGTTACGTTTCCTCGATAACGACGTGGATGCCGCTGCAGATCACAGAAACTATTCTCTTTGGAATGAGGTGCTTTATCCCTCATCGGATGAAAAGTATCAAGAAAAAGGCATGGTACGACTCGAGCTGTAAAGATAATTTGTAAAGAGGCTATCGGGGTTAGAGAAATGTTTTTTCGGTCCTTCAAGACCAACCCGACAGAGGAAAACCGAAAAAAGTTTAAACGAGCCAGGAATGACTCAACGTCTTTCTCAAGCGTGTAAAATACCAATACGATCAAAAATTGAGGCAAAAAATACTACAAAGTCCCAAAGGCAGTAAAACTTGTTGGTCATTCGTCAAAAACATTAGAAATTCTGCCTCATCCTCCATCCCAACGCTCATTTACAATGACATTCCAGCTGTCAGCTCTTTGGACAAGGCCAATCTGCTTGCTGCACACTTTGCGGCTAGCTCAACACTCCCAGATTATGCTTTGTCCCCGCTTACACTTGAGTGCGTCGAATCTACTTTCGCACTCGTGTAGTAGCAAGACTAATTAAAGATCTCAACATGCATAAATCCGCTGGTCCAGAAGGTATATCTCCCCTTCTTCAGAAGAGGTGTTCTTCCACGCTGGCAAAACCACTGCGTAAACTTCTTCATCAATCCTACTATTTAGGACTCTTTCCAAGCAGGTGGAAAACAGCATTTGTCCAGCCCAAAATGCGGCGAAAGCCAGATAGTTGCACTTGGTATTTCCAAGACATTTGACAGATTTTGGCATCAGACTCTTTTGTCGAAAATGCGTGCTTTTGGGATCGATGACTCTCTTCTTCAATGGATTAGAAATTACCTTTCGGAATGTTCAATTCAAGGTGCCCCAGGGCTCCGTTCTGTCTCCGACACTCTTTTTAATTTTCATCAACGATCTCTTGTCTGCTACTTTTAGTCCAATATATTCCTTTGCTGATGACAGCACTCTCTGCTTTTCATATTCGTTCCCGGACTCACGTCCGTTCTCTTCGGCTGTAGAACGGGAATGGCAGCGTATGTTAAGCTTATTAAATTCTGCTATTACCTGCATAACTTATTGGTGAACCACCAACAAAGTAGAATTTAATACAATACTTCCAAAACACAATGCTGTCTGCTGTCGTTAAAGCGAAATCTAAACACTCAGCCATTTTCCACGAATGGCACTTACATCGTCGAAACCGAAAAACTTTCCATTCTCGGTATGTGTGTCAGTGACAACTTACGTTGAAATGACCACATATTCGGTGTCGTCAAAAATGCTGCGAAATGTCTAGGTTTCCTCAAGCGATGTAAGAAGTACTTTACCCCCTCTGATCTGGTCTCAATATATAAAGCATTCATCCGCCCAAAATTGGAGTACAATGCTCACATCTGGTCGGGTGCGCTCAAAACATCTCTGCACCTGCTAGGTAGGATCCAAAACCGTGCGATAAAACTCATAGCTGACACCAATATCACTCAGGCAATGGACACCCTCGAACACTGACGTGATGTCTTCTGTCTCACTTTGTTTTATCGCTATTTCCACCACCAGTGCTCCATTGAAATCGCCAGTAGCATTCCGCCCCTTCAAACTTTTAACCGTAACACCCGTCTCGCGATGAATGCTCATCAGTATACCCTCAAGCCGACTGTCGGACGTACTCTAAAATATCGTGATTCGTCCTTAAGCCGTACAACTCGCTTATGGAATGCCCTGCCTAGCTCTTTATTTCCTAGTCATTATAACTTTCAAACATTTAAAACCAACGTTCAAGGGCACCTCTCTTTCCATCCTCCCTGATTTTGCTCTGTGTGCAAACATTTTAATGGTACTAAAAAAAATAATCCCTTGAGCGCGCGCAAATTATACTTGCCAAAATGGCATACAGTTTTTTGTTCAAGTGAGGTGATTAATGATTTTTAGATACTTGGATGGACAAAAAAGCAATATTTTAGTTAAAACCGATATAATTCTGTTTCAGTTTTGGAGCGTAGTTTACAGAAGAGTTACTCAGGCTTACATGACAACAAAAAAATCGATGAAAAGTAAAGATTTACGGTCACAGTACTTGAAAGATCGTCGTAGGGTGTCAGACGTCTCGATTTTGTTTTTGAGTGCCAATAACTTTAAAAGTACACGACTTAGATTTTTTTTTATAATTTTGTGATTACCGACACCACTTGACCTATCACCCGTTTCCGGCTTGATGTTGATTTTTGGGACACCCTCTATACCTGTTTGACTTATGTGCCAAAGTTGAGCAGGGTTCATCATCCGTGGTTTTTTCTTTGAGGTCAAAGTTGAAAATCCTCATCGGCCTGGTCGTTAATTCTTTCAAAACTCTACTCATAAGTTGCAACAAAGTATTTAGAATATAAAACCAAACTCCAATCGAGACGCAATCAGTTTTGTTAAAAGTCTCTGGATTTCCAACAATTTTTCAAAGAAGAATGTGCTATTTTCGAGGTACAAACTATGTATATCCGCACCCATAGATTCAGAGAATTGTTGTTTTTTGAAACCGGAAACTTCCACTTAAGATCTAATAAGACAAAGAAAGATTGAAAATTCTTGCAGTGTACAAGTATCTCACCTCAAGGTTCTGAAAAAGCTCAAACAACTTAGAGGAATGTTTATTTAATCAGAATGTCCATGCAAATTAATAGATTGCACTGTGCAGGTATCCGAATTCCCACCATCTCCGAGAAGGATCTCTGCAGCATTCTGTTGCTGTAGGTTGGGGTTTCATCGTTCTAAATGAAATTTTAAATAATCTACAAAACCAGTTTCATCATGTTGCTGATGCTGATACAGAGTTATGCATGAATTAAAAATCTTCCATTTCCTGTCAGAATGCTAGGATTAAACGACCGACCAACCGCACTAACCGATTTCAGGAAACTTTCTCACCGCCATCAACGTCGTCCACAGCAAATTCCATTCTCATATTTGTTTCCCTTAGAAAGTTCCACCGTAGTGATGCTCGATGTTCCTCAAGAGATACAAGAACTCATTCCGAGAAGTGCGCACCATTGCTCTGTGTTCTCGTGTCTGCAACTTTTGTGATTTCTGGGACAAAAGTTCTACGTCCGTAATGGAATCTAATTTTGCTAGAGTCCTGTGGAAATGTTTAAGCAGGAATGGGAAGGGCGCATCCTTATTTAATTGCATCTAATTTGTTGGCGTAAGTGAGTATATTTGGAAAAAAGCGAACGCTGCGATAAATGTCAGGCTTTCAATTAAGAATACGAGTACAAGTGTACGAGTATTCGTATATGTAGTATCGTGCTCCGGTGCTTGTAACAGGCATCCAAGGAAGAGGTAAGCATAACTATTTGCAGTATCATGGTGCTGCTTACTTTGGAATTAAGTCACTCAGTGTCATGTGTACACACGTGGCATTATTTTGATCCCGATGTCATGGCGCCCGTCAACTCGCGGGCTACTAATTAAACCTTCTCAGCTTTTCCTTAATTCGGTTCAAAGTTCCCATCGTACGAATATCGTCGCACATGCAAAGAGCGAAAACTGAGGCAGGTCCTGCCAATGGCGATGCGGCTTATGGCGCATCAATTAATTAACACTTGACAGTCGGTGAAGTTTGATGTCTTGTGCGGGGAATTAACATACAATTTGCATTCAAGATGACTGCGATAAACATTGGTCGACGACACCGACAAGTGTCAGGAGGAGGATGCTGAATCCTGTATGTTGCTTGTTGGTTGTTAGCTGTTAGCTGTTGGATGTTTTCTGAAGCGCGATTAACGAGCAAAGTATGAGATAGTTTTTTGGTTTATGACTTCACATAGACTTGGCTGAACAAGCGGAGGTGGTATATCCTTCGGGCTGTGGCAACTTGAAACGTGTGAGGGTGGTTTAATTAACTTAATCTTTGATATACACATTTTGGTGGTGTTCATGTGTGTGCATGCGTATATATATGTTAGTTTTGCTCTGCTGTATGCCGCAACATGTAGGTACAGGGTATTCGCTTGTGTAATCTCTCTGAAGTGTGCTAATCGTAAAGATGTCGCGAGAATAATTCGAACACATGTATATCCATGTACATACTCGTATTCGTTTCATAAATAGGATGAGAATCCTTGAACAGATTTTAGAGTTCGTAGTTGATATACCATGTGCATACACACTCGTATGAATGCGTACGTTTGTAATTTAAAATCTCTTTTAATAAGTTTTCGACGCCGTGAGGCTCTTGGGAGTGGGTTAATGAGCAGAGCTGGTTGAGGTACCCATTAGAGGAAATCAATTTTGACGTGCGAATGGCACAAGTGAGATTCCCCAAAATTGTCGTCTTGTGAAGGAAACACATGGCTGGCAGCTGGTTGTGGTGGGATAATTGGAGTTAAGTGGGATAATTTTTAAGCTCACCTATAGTTTGTTTTATTTTTATGGAGAATTTATATTAATATGGAATTTCCTTGCTCCCAGCATTGTAATCATCAGTAGATTAAATATGTTGACTGTGAAATTTAGTTTAAGAAGTGATTCAGCAAGATCGTTGGCAATTCTTCAGTATGTCTACCTTCAACGATTGGTGACATAAATATGTAATAAGAGATATTTTGCTTTACCATATATAAAGGTCTAAGAACGGCAGATTCTCAAGGAAAGTACTCTTGAATTCCAAATCGACATCCACCACATATTCGTCAATTTGAAGGCCAACGAGAGAAAAACGAACGCATGCTGTGATCATTGGAAAACACTCGCCAAACTTTGTTATTTTTTCGGCTTAGAAGACAGTAGAAGAGCAGTTTCATTTTTTTTTTAAAAAAACCAAAACAGCGCTCTATAAAACACAGATCATCACAGAGCCAAAAAAGAAGAGTAGGCGCTGACTTGTTTTGAAAGAAAGGTGTTTTGAATAATCCGCGGCCATTTCTACATTCACGGAGAGTGTAGCAGCAGATTTAAGCAAGAACTACGAGCTATGCTCAAGCATATAAAGGCAACCCTAGACGTGATTGACGATTGGTGTACTAGAAATGGTTTTTAGTCAATCCTCTCAAAACTGAGGTTGTTCTCTTTATGAGAAGGAGGGAGCTGACCGGTCTGACTAGATGAGTCAGACGCTTAAAAGTATCACCATCTAATCCTCCAGGACACTAAATTTTTCCGCACTATATATGTTGCGTCGAAAGTTGAAAAGAAGCTGTCAGCAATACATTGGGCCTGCCACTAATTCAATTTAATTTTGGTGGGGGCGAAAGCCCCCATTTATTCGGCTTAATACAAGCTATAACTTAAAATTAAACTTAAACTAAAACTTAAAACTAAGGCTGGTTATTCTGGTGAAGGAGAACCGATTTGAGGTAGGAAGTGGTGCGGTGGAAGTCAAAGACGCTAGGGTTTGAATTAATTTTTCGTAGCATGCGGGAGATTGGTTCGTTCGCGCCGTAGGTGGTGTGGTGGGTTGGGAGATTACGAGGGTTAGTGTTGAGGAAAATAGAATTGTGAAGGGACGTGCATTCAACCTGACCTGAAAGAAGTCGATGAATGAAGAGAAAGTCGGCTGCATCTCTGCGTTCCTCAAGGGTGTTTAGGTTAATAAGGTTGAGACGGCTTTGATAGGGGGGCAGAGTAAAAGAATCATCCCAGGGCAAACCTCGAAGAGCGAATCGAAGAAATCGGCGCTGGATGCTTTCGATTCTCGAGATATGAACGCGATGATATGGGGACCATACTTGACTGGCGTACTCTAGGAGGGGACGAACAAAGGTAATATAGAGGGACCTGGTCACGTATGGGTTGGTGAATTCTTTGGACCATCGTTTTACAAAACCTAGTGCAGAATTTTCTTTAAGGATTATCCCATCCATATGCAAACGGAAGTTGAGCTCCCTATCACACAAAATGCCGAGGTCGCGAAGAGATTGAACGGAGGAGATAGGTTGGTTGTGGAGAAGGTAGAGTCGGGGAGTGAAAAGGTGATGGATTGGCATTTGGTGATATTAAGTTCCAAACAAACAACAAGTTCCAAATGCTTTTGAAAAATTTGGTATCGTCGGCGTAAAGGGAGACGGACGAGTATTTGATGATCCTATCGAGATCATTTATGGTTAATATAAAGAGAAAGGGACCGAGATGGCTACCTTGAGGAACTCCAGAGGTGGCCAAAAATGGAGCGGAGTGGGCTGACCTAAAACGAACACTGTAAAAACGGTTTTCGAGGTAAGAGGATATCCATTTTAACAGTATGGGTTCAAAGCCGAGGGCAGACAATTTGAAGAGTATTAATCGATGAGAGATTTTATCGAAGGCTTTGCTAAAATCGGTTGCAACTACATCGACTTCGTTGCCGTTCTCTAGGGCAGAGATGGCAAAGGATACGAATTCAACGAAATTTGTGGTGGTTGACCTACCCTTTAGGAAGCCATGTTGTCTAGGGGAAATAAGTGATTTGCATTGAAAACTTAGAGCTTCATACAAAATACTTTCGAGGAGTTTGGGTATATGGGAGAGTTTAGCGATTGGACGATAGTTTGTTATTTCGTTCTTTGATCCCTTTTTGTGGATTGGGGTTATAAAGGAGGTTTTCCAAACCTGAGGAAATTCTCCTTGTGAAAGGGATAGACGAAAGAGATCAGAAAGGGCAAGGGAAAGAGACGAAGAACATTTTTTAAGAAATATGGCAGGGATGCCATCTGGACCGGGTGTAAATTCGTCATTGAGTTGGTGTAGTTTATATTCGATATAGGAGGGGTCCAAGATGTGAGAGAGAAATGGGCCGTTGGAGAAGTTCAGTAGGTAACGAAAATAGGATGGATCTGGTACAAAGGAGTCGTTGGTAAAGGATTGTTTAAAGAAGCTGGCAAATAGGTTGGCAATGGTGAGTGGATCGGTTGATGACTTGTTGTTGAAAGAGAGGGAAGGAGGGTAACATCGGAAATTGGAGAAAGGACTTATTATCATTTATAAGGTTGACTTGCGCATTGTTAAGGTAACGCTGGTAAAGGGAATCGTAAAGTTCGGTGAAATGAAGATAAGCACCAAGATAGTTGGAATAGTCGGAAAAGGATCTGGTACGCAGGAAAACAGCCCATAACTTGTTTCTCTTGTTTCGTAAGGAACGAAGCTTGCGATTATACCAGGGAGGACTAGTAGATGATGTTTTAAGGCGGGAAAACGGAACGTAAAGGCTGAAAGAATTAAATATTTCTTTATAAAAAATGGATAAGGCATCATTTACGCTTAGGTTGTGAAAGTTAAAGGGGGATCTGCTAAGATAGTCACTGATTTTGTGAAAGTTTGCTTTATGAAAGTCGTAGGATGAGAGAGTTGTGGGAGGAGTGGACTGGAAAGAAGAGTTATGAAAAAATGAAAGTAGAAGGGGGGGGTGGTAGTTGTCGATTGTAGAGAGAGATAGGGGACAAAGTGAGACTAAGGAGTTAATTGAATCTGTTGTGAAAATAAGGTCCAGTTGCCTGCCCATATAGTTGGATACACCACTGACTTGGCATAGACTTGAGTCTGTTAAGCGATCTAAGAAGAGACATTCCATAGCTGAGTTGGCATTTGAAGCGATGAAGAACGATTGATCGTCTGATGGAATCCATTGTAGCTGAGGAAGATTAAAGTCGCCGAGAACAAAGATATCGTCAGTAGAGTCAGACAGGTCAATTAAATAGTCGATCGCATCGACAACAAGTTGGTAAGATTCGGTAGGTTGAGCTGGCAGGATGTAGCAACATAAAACGTAAAGGGACTTGAAGGGGAGTGATATTTTTATAGCGACAAAGTCGACTTTAGAGGATGAAGAGATGGTAATGGGAGAAGAGTTAAGGCTGTTGTAGATCGCCAGTAGGACGCCTCGACAGGGGGAATCATCATGTGGGCGGGTAGGATCGTCGTCGCGAAAAACATTAAAAGTAGGGGGGAACAATTCCTGGTTCTTTATGTCGGGAATTAAATTGGTTTCAGTCAAGGCGTAAATATTAAAGGGAAGAGAATGCGATTGACGTAGGACAGTATTGGTTTTAGAGCGAAGACCTCTTACATTCTGGTAGTAAAATGTAAGACGGATGTTCTGGGGTGGAGATGTATGGCGGGATGGTTTAAGTGCTGACGAGGAAGGCACGTTATGGACGAAAAAATTTATCGTGGTCAGCTCGGCTTCGCTGTAGGTGTGAGACTCGTTTAGAGTGAACGTAGTGGCCGAAAGCAGCAAGGTCGTCTGCTACTTTCTGAGGGGACATGCTAAAAATCTCGTGGTACCTGACATAAAGGTTCCTGAGACTGATAGGGTCGGTAGGGAGGCCTTCCTGCTGGATGGATACCATGACGCTGGTTTTGGTCTTCCCTTCGTAGCAGCCCGATCCGATTTGTCGTGTAGATAGGCGAGAAAGAGACGAATGTTTTCATATATCTTTCTCTCTCTAAGCCTAGAGAGTGCATAGCGACTTTCTGTAGTTCCCTTGGTTTGCTGGGTTAGTTTAACTGTGGGGGGAAAAAGAGGATCAAGAATAGGGGCAGTGGAGGAGGGAGATGGAGATTCGTGGTTGGATATGGAGTTGGGCGCCGGATGAGATGTTGGGTTTAGGGTATGGGAGTTAATAAAATTAGGGTACTTAGCTCCAGTTTGTAGGTCGAAGTTAGGAAATGAGTTTTTTGCTGGGATCGGTGGCGTAGAAGATTGAGAAGGGATAATATGGGTGGTTGGGGTTAAGTTGAAAGAGACGCGTTGGCGCAGGGGCTTGGGTGGAACATTGGAAATTAGCGGATTAGAGGATTGGTGTGTAAGGGCTTTGTGTCGGATAAGTGAAGAGGGGGGGTCCTTTGGACGTACATGGCTGTGATAAGGCTAATTATGTACTATGCGTCGATAGCCTGGTGGAATAAGTTCTCACGATAATACGTCACTGCTATTT
This sequence comes from Volucella zonaria, assembly GCA_963966105.1. Lineage (NCBI taxonomy): Eukaryota > Metazoa > Arthropoda > Insecta > Diptera > Syrphidae > Volucella > Volucella zonaria. The sequence continues at coordinate 198,098,783 of OZ014532.1, read as the reverse complement.
TTCCAGACTCCAAAGAATTTATATCATAGGCAGCACTCTCAAAAGCCATTTTCCATTTAAAGAAAAGTGGTCTTTAGTACAACACGTATAGGAGCCCTGATTACCTTACGCGCAGATTGTCTTTTGACTCTGGTGTAGTTGGCATGCCGTCTGATACAATGTCTGCTGCGGAAAAAATACGAAATCGACTTTTCGTATTCCCAGGAAGGGTTCGGTCTGAATCTGGGCTAAGAAGGAATGTAGTATTGTCTTCTTCTCCTCTTTAGGAAAACTTGCGTCTGTCTTCCAGGCCCAAATATACACAATCCTGATGGCAATAAACAACAATGTGAACAATCGGCGGAGGGAGCGACGCATTTGCATCTGTAGCGATACCCAAGCTGCGCTTAGGGCCTTAGTGAACGCTCTTATGATTTCCAAGTAGCTTCGATGATGCAAGATTTCACCGAACGCAGTGAGGCTGAATTCACTGAGTCTTGCCTGGGCAACGTGACAGAGTATCACCCCTTTTCGTCATCAAGAACGTCGGTGAGATTGCCTCCTACCCTTATGGCTTTTCCAGCGTTCTCCGTCATAATAATGACCTAACGAGTTTTGGCAGAAATGCCTGTAAAGCTTATCTTCAGAGATGCTACCGTATGCGGGCTGAGCATAGATCTGGGCAACTTCGATATTTTCTCTAAGAACTGCTACAGTGTGAATATTTGGCCAAGTGTGGAATTATCTGGCCTGAACCATCATTAATAGGAGCCAATCAGATCACTGACAAATAATTTCAAGGGTTCAGACAATACGGCAGACGAGATCTTGTGCACGTTATTAAGGAGGCTGATGACTCTATAGTTGGCGTTGTTTAAAGTGTCTTCTTTCCTGTAGATCAGCCAGTTTTATTCAAAAGGCTTATTTTCGTTCGGCAAAATTTTGGTAATTTGTTGGTGTTTCTCTCTACCAAGACATCTTCTGCTGACTTACATAGTTCGTCAGGAAGGCCGTTCAGTTCCAAAGCTTCGTTATTCTTAAACTTAGATATTGCTAAAGAGTGACCAGATAGAAATAATAGTTTTTCCAATTGTTATGTTTCACCAGCTGTCAAAGTTACCAATGACATCCAGCTGCCAAAATATTCATTTCATCATGCATCGTTTTACGTTTGCCGAACGTGTGGAGATTATTAAAAAAATATCGAAATTCCGGCTCAGATGTAAATACGCAACGTGAATTTCGTCGTGCGGTGGGTCGTCTTCATGACTTCAGTGTGCAGGCAATTTGTCGGAGCGTGAGTACACTCTTTTGGATCTAAAGAGACCACCCAGACTGAGATTGGTGCGAAATGAAGAAAATATACCCGCCGTAGCGGTCTGTATCGAAGAAGAGCCAGAAATATCGATTCGGCGCCGATCAGGAAGAATTGAAGCCGTACAACCATGCAGAACGCCGAAAGTTCGCTAATTGGGTGCTGGAAATGTTGGCCAGAGATCCAGATTTTGACCAAAAAATTATCTTCTCGGACGAAGCTCATTTTTGGCTCAGTCAAGAAGGAAAATTGCCATCGCAAGGGAGTTCCCTATACGTAACGCTACATTCAGACTTAAATAATTCGTATCCTTATGCGAACCGTCAAAAACTACACGAATTTGTGGCAAATAAAAAATGGCGCTAGAAGTTGGTTCGATTTCATTTTTTGAAATACGTTCCTTGTGTCCAAGGTCGAGATATGTAAGTTTTCATAGACTTACAGTATTCCTGATGAAGATCCTTATCATCCAAAAAACGACGCTCCATAGCATGCAATCGACATAAAGCTTCAGAGAGTGTGTTGCCAAACGTTATTTCATTCTGTCGAAATGGCAATTCGACCATATACTTGTTATCAGATGAACGAGTTACAATTCTAGAAAAATGAAGATTTGCCTCGTCTAATTCATTTGCTACCAAATCCTTATTGTTAATTTCCTCAATCTCGCAAAACGATTTTAAAGGAACCTCAAGATCCACTCCTGCATGCAAAGAAACCAGCTGTCTATCCAGCGTGTTACCAGTAACAACCCATCCAAATAATGTTTCATGTGCAACTATATTTCCTTGGTCATCAGTCTCATGTCGATTTCGAAGAATATTCCACGCTTTATCGGCACCTAGCCAAACATCTATGGGTTCAGGAATATTAAATTCGGGATCAGCTAGCTGCAATTGTTTGAGAAAGGAGATATCCGGACAATGAAAGTGGGTCGAAGCGGTTTGGGATGTAATTTTTTGTAGAGTTTTTCGCCAGCGTTTTCCCATCCTTGAGAGCATTTATTGTATAACAAAACTCTTGTTGGGACCACAGCAGACAGATTTTCTTACTAGGTTGAGTTTTACATTTACAGTTCTGAGTAAAACGACGAAGGAATGCAACTACCCTTATTAGCTTCGGCCATTACGACAATTTCGCAGCTAGATTTTCTAAAAAATTATCTGTTGGATCTGACAGATACACTGCAACTGGCTTTCCCCTTTCCTCGGGAATGTCTTCCGTTCCTCCACAATTTCGAGTTTCATCGGCCACTGAATCTAACCCCAATGGAGTCACATTGGGCCTTTCCACCACAACTCAAGCTCCAGAAGATTCTCAGATTCTATTCACCTCGATGCACAATCCGCAGGATTTTCGGCTGAGCAAACATAGTTCCAACAAGAGGGAGGTAAGATACTCAATATTTCTGGCATCCTATTTGCTTCAAAAGTAATACATCAACGTGGAGAAGAGGATAGCCATGATAAAACAATTTTAGAATCACAAAATGTTCGGATTAGTGTCTAACAATGGTCGGATAAGTTCAATTAAACGAGATAATAGAAGAACTCCACAGAGCTCAAGTCGAGCAATTGGTACCTGTTTAACCGGTGCCACTCGCGTTTTAGCTGCGACAAGTTGAATGGTAGGGCGTCTATGATTCCAAAAACTACGACCGTGCCGAGCTGACCATCGACAAGTGCACACTCACAAGCGTACTGTGCAATTCGCTCCTCACGTGGAGTAAAAAAAAAAAACACAAAAAAACGCAAGTGCAACAAAAAAAAAAAACAACAACAACGCGCGAGTGCAGTATAACCGAAATCCACAGTGCGGGCTTCACAACATTTCTGCCCATGGTCAAACTGTTGCTTGTACTCGGTCACTGCCGTTGCTGTATTACATTGTCATACAGCGCGTGTAGTGACTAAGTGTATGTAACAACCGATGGATAGCGGGCTGTGGGTTTGAATTTTGTTGGTGTGCTGGTTCCGATTGTTGTAAGGGCATAACACCTACAACACAAATTGATTCGGTAAACCAACTCTAAATTCTTACTTCACAGCTGTGCTTGGTAAGGTCGGTGTTTGTGTTTTTTGTGTGTGCCTTTCTTTATAATGACTCGGGAATTCAGAGTGGCTATTAACAATATACGCGGGCTAAAAAGTAATCACCTTTCTGCGTACGTCCACGTCTGTAAATACAGACTAGCTGTTTTGGCACTTAGTGAAACACAGGTAGAACCCCGCCCACACCTCTCAGATCACTCTGATCTGAAGCTACCTGGCTACGAACTAGTGCCATTATTCTTTCCCCATCGCGGTCTCGCCACCACAATGTAGTCCCTGTTCCAATCCGGAATACAATTCCATGTGGTTAAAATTCCATCTCCGTAAGCAAATTATCCACTACTGCTTAATTTACAGAGGCCCCAAACTGGATAGCAACTCGAACTTTAACGAGTTTGATGCGATGTCTGACTCCATTCAAAGAATTGTATCCCTGTATCCTCATACTGAAATCGTCATTACGGGCGATTTCAATTTACACAATCCTAAGTGGCTTCGACATTCTGGACAGACAACACCCGAAGGATGGTGTGTTGAGATCTTCGCTGCGGAAAATAACTTAACGCAGCTTGTAAATGAACCCGCACGAACACCAGACGTTGATACCGCCAACACCATGGACTTGTTTTTAACTTCTCACCCTGACAAGTACTGCGTTGAAGTGCTCTCTCCTCTAGGCTCATCGGACCATTTCGCCATTTCCCGTACACCCTCCACACAGTTAGAAAAAAGATTCCTAAAAGAACCGTATTGCCGAGAAAGCCAACTGGAGCGGTCTTAACAGCTTCTTTAAGAATTTTAACTGGTCGTTATGTTTCCTCGATAACTGATATAATCATAGACACCATTCTCCTTGGAATGAGAAACTTTATGCGTCATCGGATGAAGAGTATCAAACCAAAAGGAAAAGGCATGGCACGACTCGAGCTGTAAAGAGGCTGTCAGGGTTAGAGAAATGTTTCTTCGGTCCTTCAAGACCAAAAGTTTCTCAAGCGTGTGAAATATCAATACGACCAAAAGTTGAGGCAAAAAATGCTAGAAGGTAGTAAAAGCTTTTGGTCATTCGTCAAAAATATTAGAAATTCTGCCTCATCCTCCATCCCAACGCTAATTTACAATGACATTCCAGCTGTCAGCTCTTTGGGCAAGGCCAATCTGCTTGCTGCATACTTTGCGGCTAGCTCAACACTCCCAGACTGTGCTTCGTCCCCGCCTACATTTGAGTACGACGAATCTACAATGGGACGAATCCACTTCCGCACTCGTGTAGTAGCAAGAGTACTTAAAGACCTCAACATGCATAAATTCGCTGGTCCAGATGCTATATCTGCCCTCCTTCTGAAGAGGTGTTCTTCCTCGCTGGCAAAACCACTGCGTAAGCTTTTTCATCAATCTTACTCTTTAGGACTCTTTCCGAGCAGATGGAAAACAGCATTTGTCCAGCCCGTCCCTAAAAAAGTCGAATCTTCTTCCCTCTCCTCCTACAGATCCATTGCACTTACGTCCGTTCTTTCCAACGTCATAGAAACGCAAATAAACCGTCAGCTCAGAAATATCTCGAAACACGAAAACTTCTCAATGACCGGCAATATAGTTTGCGTAGCAACAGGTCCACTGGTGATTTGATGGCATGTCGCACCGAAAAGTGGAACCAAAGCGTACATCAATCTGGTGAAAGCAAGATACGAGTAGTTGCACTTGATATTTCTAAAGCATTTGATAGAGTTTGGCATCAGACTCTTTTTTCGAAAAAGCGTGCTTTTGGGATCGATGACCCTCTTCTTCAATCGATTAGAAACTACCTTTCGGAACGTTCAATTCAAGTTGTGTTGGATGGTTTCAAGTCTGATATTCACAAAATACTAGATGGAGTGAAAAGTGACCTCCTTGGGAATTAAAATTTTTTTTTTGTATCATTGAATATAGTCCCCTTTTAGTTTGATACACTTATTTTGGAAGGTCTGCAAAATACTCCTCCGTGGCGTCGATGATTTCCTCGCGTGAGCTGAATTTTTTATTGATGAGCCAACTTTTGAGGTTTGGGAAGAGATAATAGCCCGAGGGATCCAAATCCAGTTACCAATCGACGCCAAAAGTCCGCCCGATTCCGCATCAGCAAGTCTAAACACTCTTTCAAAGTGCTCTCGCGTTCGTGTTTTTGGTCAAAAGTGAACATTCGCGCCACCCACAGCAGGATAACTTTTTCATATGCAGAATATTGCCCAAAATATGGCTTGTGCGCTTAGTACTAATTTTTGTGGTATCTGCTAGCTCGCGCACCTTCACTTTCCGGTCAGCCAACACCATTTCATGTATTTTCTGACATCGTCCTCTGTCACCGCATCGGAGGGCCTGCCGCTGCGGACTTGATCGGTAGTGGAGTTGCGGCCACTACGAAACTCTCGAAACCAATATTTGACGGTGTAATCTGACGGAGCATTAGCCCCATAATATTCATCAAACTTTTCTTTTGTTTCCTTCGCCGTTTTGCCTCTCAAAAAATAATGTTTTATGAGAGAACGAAAATCGTTTTTGTCCATACTCAACATGATGCCAAACACGTCAACAACGTGTCAAAACAAAACTAAAGACAGTATTACACTGAAATTTGGCATGTCTGCCTGAATATGAACGGACTACAAGGCACGATAACCTATTTTGCAGTAGCAGCGTATTCTGATGGTCAAGGATGTCACTTTTCACTCCATCTAGTATATGCTAGTGTGACCCAGGGCTCCGTTCTGTCTCAGACACTCTTTTTAATTTTCGTCAACGACCTCTTGTCTGCTACCTGTAATCCTATATACTCCTTTGCTGACGACAGTACTCTCTTTTCATATTCGTTCCGGGAGTCAAGTCCCTGCTCTTCTGCTGTAGAACGGGAACGGCCGTGTGTGTTATGCTCATTAAACTCTGATATTACCAGCATTACTAATTGGGGAACCACTAACAAAGTAGAATGTAATGCTTCCAAAACACAATGCTGTTTACTGTTGTTACAGCGAAATTAAAACACCCAGCCATCATGCATGGCATTTGCGTCGTCGAAACCGATAAACTTTCCTTTCCCGGTATGTGTATCTGTGACAACTTACGTTGGAATGACCAAATATTCGATGTCGTCAAAAATGCTGGGAAATGTCTAGGTTTCCTCAAGCGATGTAAGAAATACTTTACTCCCTCTGATCTGGCTTCAATATACATATAAGGCATTCATTTGCCCCAAATTGGAGTACAATGCCCACATCTGGTCGGGTGCGCCGAAAACACCTCTGCACCTGCTAGATAGGATCCAAAACGGTGCGATAAAACTCATTGGTGATACTAATATCACTCAATCAATTGAGACCCTCGAACACCGACGTAATGTCTCGGGTCTCACTCTGTTTTATCGCTATTTCCACCACCAGTGCTCCATAGAAATCGCCAGTACCATTCCGCCCTCTCAAACTTTTAGCCGTAACACTCGTCTCGCTTTGAATGCTTATCAGTATACCCTCAAGCCCACTTTTGAACGTACTCTAAAATATCGTGATTCATTCCTAAGCCGTACAACTCGCTTATGGAATGCCCTGCCTAGCTCTTTATTTCCTAGTCATTATAACCTTCAAACATTTAAAACCAAAGTACATCGGTTAATAGCCCTCTTTCCTCCCTAAATTTCCTTCGCCAGCGCTGTGTGCAAACATTTTAAGGGTATTTAATCCCTTGAGCGCGCGCAAATAATAAAAAAAATGAAAGCGTAGACCACCGCGGTAAAAGCTTTTTCCGAAGCATCTGAATATACGATAAGTTCAAAACTTTAGGAATCTGATTTAAATCTTCTTACGATGCGAATATTCTTCTACGATGCGAATACTACTTCTACTGGCAAATGGTCGTCTTGAAAAAAATTTTTCATCAGGATTGGGAAAGGAGCCAAAAATCCCAGCGGATCAAAAATCTTGGCTACCTGTGATGACAATATTTGTTTCGTGGGAACTAATGTATTAGCAAGGGATATTTTGTAAGTAAATGAATCGACAACATCGATATATCTGAGCTGTGCTGCAGAAATGTAGCGACTGGGTCATTTCACGGCGAGCGTACATCAATTGGCCGCCGCGATCATGCGATTTGACACAACTCGATTATTTTCTCTGGGGTTACATCAAGTTCTTAGGCAACGCTAACAAGCCAACCACCTTGGACGATCTCGAGACCAACATTCGATACGCTATTGCCGGATTAACACCGCAAATATTGAACCGAGTTATCATAAATTGAACCGAACGCTTGAAGCACTCCTAGCGAAGCCGAGGCGCCCATTTAAATGATGTGCTATACCACACATAATGGCATGAACATAGCTTCAAAATGAAGCTAGAATCAATTTTATTCCTCACATCCTTGTAGTTTTATTTACTTTTTTTTTACCTATCGTTCTTATCTGGTCACCCTTCATTTTACTTCATTGTGGTTGGGTTGAGCGAAATTTTGGCTTTCATCGCGCAAATTCCTTCTGCCTGATAGCGGTGATGGGTGGTCATCGCCATTTAGTGGTTGTTCCATATACCTAGCAGTAATTTTACTTTTAAATATCCTTGCTCATCTCTAAAGGCTTTAAATGTGTTCTGTTGGTTCGTCCTTTTTGCATTTTAGTAAAATACCCGAATGCTGTTAGAGGAGTAGACGCTCTCCACTTCCATGATCGGTGAAGCTAATGTTCTTCTTCCTTTTTTGCTCGACCTTCCATGCAGCCCCACTTCATGGGTGAGTTATTTTGCTCGTACTTGCCCGCCCTCTTCATAAAACCAGGACTGTCATGGTCGCGGTTGGCTCAAACACATCATATCAGGCTTTGGTGGACGTTGGAGAAACGCGAGAGTTTCGTACCTCGCAGTATTTCTCCATTGTTGTGGCATCCAGGACATCCGTAAATGTTCTTTAGTTGCCACAATGTAGTGGCCTTATTACCCACAAAACTACCTCAAAGTTACTCCTGACATTATTATCGTACTTTTCAGACCTTTAACTACTTTAAAAATTGTAGACCAAGTTCTCTGTAAATGATTAGAAGCAACTAATCAAAATTGTTATAAGCTCTAGTCCATTAATTTACACTTTTGCTTTGATAGCTTAATGAATCAATCGGTCCCACTAGGTTAAATTTCTTGAAATTTTTCACTTTAACCTCCTGCCCTGAATACCTCAGCCAGGGAGTGTTTTTATAGCGCAGAAATCAGGTGCAAAATCTATATTCCAGTCACCTGGTAAGTTCTCTTCCATTGTCCAAAAAGCAAGGAGGTAAAGAAAAATCCAAATGAAGCTGGCACGCTGCTACTCCTGTTGCAATACGTCGAACGTTGGTGATTTATCAACAGTAACATTGCCATGGTGCCATTTATCATACGTACGACAAGTTTGGGACTCTTAACCAGATGGGGCTCCTCATCAGGTTTTGTTTAGTGGGCGCCGAACTCACATAACATACTTGGTTGGGACAAAACACATAAATCGAGTGTCATTGGAGCCAATTCTAAGCGGCACGGTACGAATACCTGAGTGAGCGCAAGCCAACAAACTGGCAAACTGGCAAACTGGCAAACTGGCAAAACGGCAAACTGCCCTTTTGTATAACTCGAGCCGTGTGGCAATAGCTATGGTTACGGCCTCGGCTACGGTCCTATTTTACTGGATGGAAAATCAATTTAAAGTGGAGCTTTTCCATCCCCATTTTGGTTTATTTATGCGCACCATGGTAGGATGTAGGTCGGTTTTATCGTTTCTCAAGTCATATGCCCTTCCAGCCACCGACACTTTGTAAATTTGAAAAGCTGGCGGCAGCATGCTCGGATGTATGTTATACGAGTACATACATATGTATACACATATTCGTATGTACATTCGACGTTGAGCTATCACACCTCACACGCTCTACATTTTAAACGCTTTGTCATGACATAATTCAATTTGGGGACACAAGCCATCAACTATCTGACAACAGGCAGCGTCGTTGGTGTTTCATGATACTCCAACATTAGGCCGCATGCCTGTCAATAGTCCATTATGGGCGCAAAATATGCCTCTTTTCGGGTGCCTTCAGCATAGTTGTTCCACAGCGGAAGGGTGCTTTCTGAATCCAGTACCAATTGTGTGGATGACTACGAGTATAGAGGGGATGATACCGGCGATAGCTGTGGCGTTGACTATGGCGATGCCTTATTGTGACCGTGAAACTGCTCTTTTCAACGGGCTATTGTTCCTTGTAAGAGGTTCAAGGGAATGTACAGTGAGTCTTAAAGTGGCAATGTGCACAGAATCAACTATGTACGAGTACCATATATACTTACATACAACCCGAAATGTGTGTATGAGTAGAGGAGTATTCGTATACGACATGACGACATGCAATTGTTGCGGTTGTTATTTCATGCTCATTTAAAAAACCACAACATGCGGGGTTGTTAGGTATTTACCCCATGACAGAGAGCGGCGTGGGCGCGCACTTCACATTGGTGCTGGTTTCTGGTGCAAGTCACTTCGTGCCACACGCGAATAATCCCAATTTCCTAGTCATTTTTAGGCTATGCACTCTTGCTTAAAAGTTTTTAAGAGCTGCGCGAACAATGAAATTCATTACACATCGGGAGAGTTTTTTGACATTTTGAAGTTAAAATTAGATGTTGCATGTTTTTTTTTTCTACGTTTTCATGGGGGTAAGAACAGAACCGTAAAGTCTTGGGAAGTACTTTTCGAGTTTTAAGGTAGAAACCTTTTAACGATATCCGTTATGTGTAGCAAGTAGCAAGTTAGCTGGCCAAATGCGCCAAGAACATCTTAAATATTCCAGCCTTGAACATGCTTCCTAGAACATGGTGTGGCATCGGCTTTGCTTTGGTAAATGATTTATCGTTTTCAGTTTATTGCACGATTATGCGACCGAAATGATGCAGCTTATTTAAAGGAACGAATCATTCTTTGGGGTAATTACTTTGAATTTTAAATTGTACTGCAAAAGTATTTACATATTAATAGCCCTACTTAATGGATAAATGAATTTTAAAGTTGTCTTTGAGGGACACTCTCTTCCCTTGATGGGTTGAGATGGTGCACACAGTGCCAGTCAGTTTAGTGAACTAATAGAAAGTACTATGCAGGTCTGCTTGAGATTTGGGATACGCTCATAAGAAGTTGTTCCACCGTCCAGCTCCATGTTTAGAGCTATCCTATGGTATATCCACTTATGGGTCACACTACAGTGGACTACATATTTTCTTTACGTAGGCTGAAACCAGGCCACTGGTACTTTCGCTTTTGTAAAATCGCGTCTAAAAGTTTCTGCTACGCTCTCTCACAAAGTTGTTCGGTCGAAAGACGATTTGACCAGAACATTCGCAGCATGTTTCTCGGACCTTGATTTACCGAAGTTTAAAGCTTATTGGTGACGGTCTTCAGCTGAATAACAGCATTGTCAGGAGTCACAGCTCAGTGTTAATTGAACTGCTTCTCCATATTATTTTTTACAACATACCGAATGTGGCCTTAGGTTACGGCCTGTTGCTCTGCATAAGCTTTTGATGCGCAAGAAGGGAGGCTTAGGATTTTTGCTTTGGTGGAGTAAAAACTCAGTCTTTGCAGGTTTTCCTCTGCTTTCAAATTTTTACCATTTTGAGCAGATCTATGTTCCTGTGCGATAGCAGGTACAGATCGTATAGGTTGGCGGACTCGATTGCAATTCTTCATTATCATGGCGCAACTGGTAGTCTCTTTCCAATTGGATGGTTTAGCGTTCAAAAACCCAACTGGGACCGAACGACTTTCGTTTTTTTCCATCATCCTATATCGATTGCTGAGAACAAAACAACAAGTCAAATTACACTAATAAACTAGTGTCCCCATTAGATGGTGGATGCCACCAATCGAGAGGAATAACCATTGCGCCCAAGCACCTTTGTGCCTGTCTCTGTCCAATTCTTCAAAAAAAACTTAGCACATGCTCAGGCAATTTAAGAGTAATCGTATCCTTTTGAGAGTTAAGTCCTTTCAAAAAAAAAAAAATGAAAATTGCTTGTCTACATAATCGTATCTCTATTCTGTAGAAAGCAATCTTGTAAGCTCCGTTTCGGATCTTAAATACTTGCAACTATGCCGTTCGTTATCTTCGTAAATCGGTTGTATAAAACCCAAGGATTTATTGAAAAGATGTGCTATATGAACTCTCTGTGTACAATGGCGAACGCCTTTTCGTAATCACAGACGAGCAGGTGAAGTGAAGATCTATTGTACAAGGTGGCGCAAAAGTTGTCACCCGATGTAAGGAACATCTGTTTTCTCTGGTTTATCGTGTGGGGGGGGGCATCTCATTGAAACTTACTAATACTATAAAATATTTTAAAATGAATTGCTCCGTGTGTTCACAAAAGATCGATCGGCAAAAACTGATTGCAAGCTATCACTATTCATGTGCTAATATCAGCGAACATGACGCAGAATACATGAAAGCTTAGGATCAAATGCCAGAGGCACCGCAGTAATATGAGCTTAAGACGTAAATATAAAAAATTGTGAGCTGAAATAAAAAAGGCGATTCCTAATTGCCGGGATACATATTTTCGTAATCGTTTGAATGCAGCTAAAGGAAATCGGAAAAGTGAACAGTATTCTAAATAATTCTTCGTCTTCAAAAAAACCTACTGTTATACGTGTCGATGGCCGCGAGGTTTGTTCTTTATGTTCGTCCTGTAATAGTAGTGCTGAACCACTTCAAAGAAACAGCTTTTTATATCCTCGTAAAGCCATAACTCCTCTTGAAGTGTTAAAAGTTATTGGCACTTTAAAAAATTCGAGTTAATGTGATGCTGATGGCATTTCGAACCTTGTCCTTAAAAAAATTGCACGCTTCTTAGTAAACGTATTAGCAGATGTCTTTAATCGTTGTGTTTTTGCTGGGATATTTCCAGAAGCCTTGAAAAGTGCAGATGTACTTTCTCTGTTTAAAAAAGGATCTGCTGCAGAGTTATGTAACTACAGGCCTATCTCACTTCTTCCAGTCTTCAGTAAAATCTTTGAAAAACTTATGAAAAATAGGTTAGTGAGTTTTTTTTTAAATAAAACTGATATCTTTAACCCAGTGCAATTTGGATTTCAAATCGACTAAAGATGCACTATTACAGTTTTGCGCTCATGTAATGTCTGACCTTAGTTTTAGTTAGTTTTAAATGCATTTTATTTTCTAAATCATTAATTCTTACATACTAACAAAAAATGCTTAAATGCTAGCTTAAAATTACTTAACAATCTTATACTAACTTACTGGCCCCACACAGGCACTCTAAGCTACTTTAAATTCTTACATCTATGTCTTTCGACTTTGTTTACATTTTATTTAGGAATACACTTATTTTCTATGCTTAAGGTTAAGAAAAGAATTTAACAAAAAACTTAGCATATGGGCATAATTTTTTATTTTTTATAAAAACTTAATATCTAACTTAAACTAAACCTTAGTCTACCTAACCTATATACACAATACACACATGCAAACATATAGACATTATGCACAATACATACATATACCTTTATATATACTAATATATATATATATTTCTTAAATGCTAACCTAAACCTATGCAAACTGGCTATTCACAGAGCAAATAGATTGGTCAACTCTGCCTCATTAGTGAGGCTGGTCCGTAATTGACGGAAACGGCGACGAAACCCCTTCTCCATCATTCAACCACCAGAAATGCTGGTGCTGCCGAACGACATCCCTCTTATCGCGATTCCCCACCGCCCTACTGAACCTGAGACGATCCACACTGCCGTGTGCGACGTCTCTGTTGTAGTTGAGTCGCCTGTCCCCAGCTGTCCGAGCGACATGGTAGATTAACGGGACCGCTGATCTATCCTGGATCAAGCCTATCTGATCTAGGTAGAGGAATGCTTCCGGTGGAACGAAGCCATCATAGCGCACACTCTCGTCTTAAAGGTAATTGGGGTAGTAAGCCCCAGATATCAGGTTATTCGTCGAGGTCATTGCTCTTGCAATGTGCCTTCGAGTCAGCTTAATTACGAAGTTGTCCACTCGTATTAGGTTCGCCCTGTTGTAAAGGACCTCATTACGATAAAAATTTTTGTACTCCGACTCTGGTGTTCTATACAAGCGAAGGCAAGCCCTAAGGCAAGCCCTAAGGCAAGCCCTCTCAAACACCCGAATCTTTTCCATTAAGCTTGCTCGTACATTGAACCACACGGGGCACCCGAATACCAGCATGGGCCTGATAAGGGCCATGTAGCAGATTACCTTTACCCTCTCATCGAGTTGGCTGCTATAAAACAGCCTCTTTGTAAGGGCAAAAGCGCCTTTAGCTCTGGCCAGAGCAGCATCTACATTTTTATCAAAATACAGAAACCGATCTAGCCAGATCCCAAGGTATCTGACTACATTCCGACAGGCAAGAGGCTATCCGTGTTGTCCAATGATCGAGAACTTACGCCAATTTTTCCTGGTATCCCTAGAGGCTCCAGACAACGGCGTCCTAAAGAGAATGGTTTCCGATTTCTGAAAGTTGATTTTCAACTTCCAGTCATCGCAAAATCGTCTTATCTTATCGAAGTCACGCTGCAAGAGAGTATTAATGACCTCGATTTTTGGACCTGTTCTGTACGCTATCAAATCGTCTGCGTACGCAATAGCATGGGGAAGTGAACCTATCAAGTCGCTTGTATAAATGTTGAATAGGATCGACGAATTGACCGCGCCTTGCTGAAGACCATTTTTAATTTGAAATATTCCAACAGAAGTCACATCGCCATTTTTCACGATGAACTGTCTGTTGGTTAGCATATTATAAAGAATGTACAAGAGTGGTTTACTGATCCCCAGCCTAGTCAGCTTATAGAAAAGACCCTCTAACCATACGGTGTCGAAGGCCTTCTCCAAGTCAACAAGGTAGGCACCAGTGCATTGGTTTTTGCCTTTATTCCATTGGATATCGGACACCAGTTTAGACGCAGCATGTGAGATATCATGTCCCGCCTTAAAACCGAATTGATTATCCGGAACTATATGTTTGTCCTCAACCCACCTAGACAGAGCTCTATTGATTACTTTTTCAAACACCTTACTGATATTCGGAAGGAGACTTATCGACCGGAGATTCGCCGGATTGGATATATCCTTTCCCTTCTTGGGGATAGGATGAACCACCGCCGTTTTCCAATGCGCTGGATAATGTGCATTATTCATTGCATTATTAAACAGGGTGGTGTAAATGTCCACCGCTTCTAGAGGAAGATGTCGCAGCACGATGTTCGGAATACCATCGGTCCCCACTGATTTCTTAGCCCTGATTGAGTCGAAGATCTCATGGAGCTCTTCCTTCGAAATGAACGGGGGTAGGTCACCCTCTCTGGTAATGACATTATTTGCCATATTTTCGTCGCTGAACCGGGTGAAACCAGAGCCCTCGGATCGCCAGTTCTCTACTTCATTTCGAATGTAGAGGTCGTGCACCAAGACGCGATTGTCCAGGTCATAATTAGGACCAATGGTATCAGTGGCCTTGTATATTTCCTGGAAAGTCGCCCCTATGGCCTCAACCTTCTCCTGTGGATCCTCGATCACAAAGAAGTCGTCATCATCAGCGGCCTCATTTGGATACCTGCTATTGTCAGTAACCGTTCGTTGTCTGATTTTTTCTCCGAAATAGTTTGTTTATTTGAGGGAACATATTCGGGTTGCTGGTGTTTACAGTCCGAACCCTGTTGTTCCAATATGGACTTACAGAAATTCTGTAATTCTCTTTTATTAACGTTTGAATATTTTTAATCGACGCCTTCAGTGTCCTAATATCCGGGTCTTGTCTGTCAGTAAACTGTCTGTACAAGTTTTTGAGTCTTGACAGAAGTCTACTTTTCTGTCGGTGCAGTGCGTCAATAGTAGAATTGCGGAACAGGTCTTCGTTAGTCGTATGTCGATGTCGCGGTATTGTAGCGTCCATAGTTTGTTTAATCGTCTCGCCCATTCGTTTTAGGTACTTGTCGATCTCCACGTTTGACAAATTCCCATTGGCCGGTGGATGAAGCGTGTTCGAGGTGAGTGCTTTTGTCAAGGTTGCGGAGAAGCGTGTCCATCGAGTCTTACTGTAGTTGTAAGAATATCTTGGGACAAACTCCTCCAATTCCGCAATTTCGTTGGGAACTGTAATTTCGGTGCTAAAACCGCAATGGTCACTGTCATACACGAATGTGCGCAGACAGTTTAGCGTTTGTAAATTCGTGTCTGTCAGTCGTATACGTTCGTCGTACAGCAGTAGATCCAAATAAGACCCGCCTCTGGGAAACGACGGTTTATCCGTCGCTTTAAGACCGAGTCTGTACATTACATCGTGCTGACCCCACCAATCGAGTAGTAGGTTCCCTCTAGAATTCGGCAAATTATTTCCCCAACCTCTGTGTTTAGCGTTGAAATCCCCGCCGATTGTAAAATAATTCTCCCTCGATTCCAGCCTCAGAAGTCGAAAAAGCGTGTCGAGCTCTGTATTGAATAAAGTGGATTGTGAAGTCTCAGGTGCATAAACAGAGGCCAAGTACAGCCGCTTTCCACTGCGGAGCGGGATGTAAATGACGACTGCCTCCAACACCCGGAACCTACGCAACACTCCCTTGTACACTCTGTGAAATTTTATACCTTGTTTAATGAAGATCGCGACACCGCCTCCACATTTGGATCTGGGCCGGTTTCTTCTTCTAACAATATAATTGTTGTACTCCAGTTTGTGCTTATCGGTTAGCTTGGTTTCGCTAGCGAAAAGCACATCAGGAGTTTGGTCTTGTAACAATTTAAACATCGCGGCTCTTCGTTCGATCCTAATCAGTGAATTAACATTCACCGCAAGGACCTTCAAAGTTTGCTCCACCACGCGCGTACCCATTACGACATGTGTTGCGTTAGGCCCGGCAGCAGCGCGTAGATCTGGTCCACCCGCTTGACCTGTTCTTGCACCTGCCTTTGCAGCTGAGCCATCTGCCCTTGGATTGCGAGCAAAATGGCCAGCATGTTAGGTGCAGCTTCCGTTGTTCTCGGCATTGGCGCCGGAGAAGCAACAGTGGCTTGCTGTACCGTAGCCCCCCTACCTGCCGCCATTTGGGCGTAGGAAATTTGGGACGTGACGGCTGGTGTTTGAAACCTAACAGGTGAACGTTTGACCTCCACCTTCTGCTGCTGAGCCAGTTTTGATTTCTTGATGTCAGCGAACTTAGGACAACCCCGATAGTTTGCGGTGTGTCCCACGTTCCCACATAACACGCAAGAGAGCTGCGTCCTATCGGATGCTCCGTCCCTACCCAGAGGACACTCCTCAGAACTGTGGTTCTTTGCGCACTTCACGCATCGAGGGTAATGTCTGATCTTGATGCGAAACGATGTACAGCGGGTTTATTTATTGACATCACGAAAGCCTTCGTTATGGTCAGCCACGATTTTTTGTTGAAGAAACTGGAAAAAACAGGTTTTCGTGGTTAATTGGTTTAGGTCGCAGAGAGTAAAGATTCACTAGATTAAGAGCGATATTAGGTTTGTAAATTTGGGCGTACCACAAGGCTCTGTCTTGGGTTCTATTTTGTTTTTAATTTATATAAATTCGCTATTTGCTCTTAATTTTAAAGGTAGACCTACTGCTTTCGCTGATGATATAGGTTTTGCCTATGGCTTGGATAGTCCCTTGGACTTGGTCTCCGACATTCATTGGGATCTCGACCTATTAAGACATTGGTTCGGCAAACATAATTTAGTTATAAGCTCCAAAACAAATTAAAATGTCTTCTTCACACAACCTTGAAGCTAATGTGTACTTCTATGTACCTGAATGTTATAGATACAAACTCTCTGTTTGCAGCAGTACGTCTGGCTATTGTAGTAGTTTCAGCTGTAGTCAAAAATGTTTTTTAATTGAGAAAGTAGACGACTTTAAGTACCTGGTTCTCACAATAGACTCTAGAATGAGTTTTTCGGTGCACGCTGAAATATTAAGGAATTATTTGCGTCTCACTCTTAGGCATTTTTTCTATTTTCGCAATATCTGCTCAACGACGCTTTTAAAAACTATTTATTATGGAATTGTTCAATCTAAGCTTCAATACGGAATTGCTTGTTGGGGTGTTGTGTATCAGTACAAAATTAGCCCTCTGTTAATTTTGCAGAAATACATCATAAACCCAGAAGATATCCCAGTTTTCCACTGTTCTGTGATCTAAAAATTCTTCCGGTTCGTCAAATTTATTGTTTTAAGGTTTTGAAGACCTTCTTCATGAAATTTGGTAATCGAAATTTTCGCTTAATCTCAAATTACAACTTATGTGGAAACTCGTCTAATATGCTATCTGTACCCATATTTCGTACTACTGCTCTTCGTAACTTTTATTCTGTTTCGTCGTATCGCTTGTTTAAAAAAAACTTCGTCATCCCATCAGGGCTATGTCAATATCGGTCATATTTCTAAAACTTGTAAAAAATTGTCTTTTTCAGTGCAACAACTATTATTTGGAATTTATTATCTCTGGCATTCTGGTATAATTGAAATTGTTTCTAAATTATTTGCTTTTTGAATATTAATTTTTTGTATAATTTATTCAATCCTGCTTTTTTTTAATTTTTAATTTGTTTATTTTTACTTATGTTATTTCTTAAGCCTTAACTTCTATTTGTTAAATATTCGACTTCTATTAATTTTTGTCTATTTTTGTTTCTTTTGTATCTAATTTTTGAATTTTCTTAATTGTTTTTAATGCGTCACCCCACCCAAATTTTTATTTTATTTTGTAATTCTAACAGCCGCTGGATGTGGCATTCAAAACTATTTTCTATGCGTCTTGTATCCAAAATACTGAATGTCATTTAATGTTTCTTATTCCATTTATTTAGCGTTTAGGAATGAAAAACTTTGGTTCTGCTTCTGGATTATGTTTACTTGATGTCTTAAATTTTTTTTTAGTAAGTCGAGAAAATGATATCGGCTAAAATCACTCTTGCTAGAACTTCGGGCGATAGGTCCTCGCATTCTTGACGGATATTCTCTTTGAATTCTTCAAGAGTCTGAGGCTTGTTGACAGACTCGTGACTTCAAAAAAACCCCACAAAATCTGGAATAGTCTGGCCAAAACGACAGATTAGGCGACTCGGAAATGCAGCTCTCAGAATTTTGGTCGTGGCTCGTGGAGTATGCGACGTGGCTTCATCCTCTTAGTACCACATATTCTCCAGTCCCATCCAATCCATCCAGTTAAGGAAGGAGAAAGTTTTTGAGCATGGCTCTGTAGTGCTCGCCGTCCCCAGTAGTCGTTTAGGCCACGGCGTTTTTGAAAAAATAAAGCCCGATGACACCTCCGCGTAAACAGCACACCATGCAGTAACATCGCTGAGGGACAGCGAACAGACATTCTCTGGGCTAACTGGTTCGATCATTTGGGGTATCCACCCCATTTGAACAAATACGCGATGTTATTTTCTGATGAACTGGCGTCCTTCAAGGGAAAAAACATTACATTAATTCTTGACCCAGCAATATCTCCTCCATTATCAAGCTAGGAAAGCCCAATACGCACAGCAGCAGTCTATCAAAGAGGGGCTAGGCAAGCAGATTCAACACGGAATTCTAAAGATGGCTAAATACAACAAGTGGCTGACTCCCATAGTATATATGTGACAAAACCCGATGTAAAGAAAGCACTTGCAACACACTGTTTTCAGACGCCTTTGGTTACCGATATATTCTACTTGCTACTATTCGCAAAAATAAGTTTGACCCACGCGTATGAGTAGATGGCGGTGGATAACGAAGCGTTAAAAATTCTCACAAGGGCCCATACCGCGTAAAGCCGCTTCCATTTGGTATTTCGATAGCACCAGGCATTTTTCAAAAACGCATTGATCTGCGAGGAATAGCTATCGTGACGGTACATTTTGAAGCCATGTTCGTAATTGGGAATTACTCTTCACATCTGGTAGAAATTTTAGAAGAAGTATTTCGAATTCGGAAAGGACAAGTGCCAGTTTGGTCAGTAACATTCCTCGGATAGACGATAGACTGTCAAAGAATTCGCTCATCAGCTGATAAGGTCCGTGCCATCAGAGAAACTCCCAAACCAACAGACAGAAAACAATTGCAGGTTTTCTTGTGACTCATTAATTTCTACCACGGATTCCTTAAATACAAAGCATCAATCGCTGTCGGGCCATTTTATGGGTTCCTTAACCTGAAAGCGGTTCTTCCAGGAATCTTTTCTCTAAATGAAATTGAATTCCGGATTGGAGCAGGTATTACATTGAGTTGGAGTTTGGTAGGCTGCAACACTACGTACGTAAATGGAGAAATCGCGGTGGTAAAAAAACGTGATTGCTCTCTGAAAAAATGTAAGTATTCGCATCAGTAGAGCAGAAGAGATCATGATGTCCAAGGTTTTCAATTTCGATTCAATTCAGACAATATCGACAATTTTAATTTTTTGGAAAATATTTATTTATTCGTCTGCATTAATGTTGTCGCGTTCAAAATAGTCCCGATTAGATATTATGCACCTGTACCAGCGCTTCTTTCAATCCTCGAAACACTTTTCAAACTCGATCTTTGGGATAGCCCTTAGCTCTTTAAGGTTCTCTTTATTTTTGAAGTTAGGAAAAAGTCACACAGAGCCATGTTTAGCCAAAAATTCACGAAAACACAATGAAGTGTGAGCAGGTGCATTATTGTGGTGCAAAAGCCATGAATTGTTTTTCCACAAATCCAGCCGTTTCTTTCGGATTGCTTCACGCAAACGGCGTTGAACTTGTAGGTAGTACTCCTTATTGACCGTTTGTCCTCTTGGCAAGAATTCATGATGCACTATGCAATTAAAGTCGAAGAACACAGTGAGCATAACCTTCAACGCACTTGTCGAGCCAGAATGCCTCCACTGGGACGATTGAGCCTTAGTTTCGACATCATATCCGTAAACCCATGTTTCGTCACGTGTTACGAGTATAACACGTTTCAGTAATTCTACATCGTCGTTGACTTCATTTAGTGATTCCTGAGCAACTTCCATTCGCCGCTGTTTTTGTTCAAAGTTCAACACTTTTGGAACAAATTTTGCTGCCACGCGTTTCATACCCAAAACATTCGAAAAAATTTCATGGCATTAGCCAATCGATATGTCAACATCATCAGCGGCTTCTCTGATTGTGATTCGGCGATCGTTCATAACCATTTCTTTCACTTTTTCCACATTTTCATCGGTTGTTGATGTGCTGCGTCGACCGGGACGTTCATCATCTTCGACGTCTTCACGACCATCTTGGAAACGTTTATACCACTCGTAAACTCGTGTTTTACTCATAACAAACTCACCATAGGCCTTTGTTGACATTTCACACACCTTTTTACACTTTATTTCATCTTTTACGCAAAAGTTCATACAAAGTCTTTGATCCATGTTTTTTAGTAAACGAAAATCGCCGAGCTCATAAAAACACGTCTAACCTTAGCGGCTGCCATAAAGTAAATAATGAATAGAGCTGGAAATTTTATCATACTTCAGGGACATTTATACCAACACAATAAAACAGAATGTTGAAAATCGGACTAGTTGCCCCTTCGGGTTAGGGGCTAGAATATTCCCGAGGTAGACATGCCTATCGTAAGAGGCGACTAAAATCCACTAGGCCGGATTAAGGTATTAAGCAATCGGCCAGGTTAAAATATAACCCAATCTCTAACGGAGCATCCGGATACGTGGCGACCTCCAGATCAGCCGGCCTTATCTATCTAATGCGGATCTCTGGACAGACGGACTACCTTTTTCTCCGTTACTCGTGGGAACTCAAATAAGTTCTACAAATACAATACAACACAATACAAATACAAACCAGGACCCCTTCAAAAAAAGCTCAAGGGTTACGAGATCTCCAACACGCGGATCGCTGGAAAAATCGTCCGGAAGCAAAAACCAAGCACAGTCGGTAGCTTTAGACGTTAGTATTACACCGAATAAGCTACAAACTCTCGAACGCGAAAATTCTGAACTCCGCGCCAGACACCAAATTATGGAATTGCTCTGCGCCGAACTTAAAAAGGAATTAGATGCCATTAAGACGCAATCTAACACCGAGTCTGATTCGTGACTTGACCGCCCGGAAAACTCGAGTTTTCACATGGACGAAGAAGAGCTAGTTCGAGACACAGACTGTATATTTAAAAAAAGACCAGGTAAGGAACACAAAGCTGATTCTACGCCTGAAATTGTACAAAAGAGACGGCAGCCAGCTCTAATACTATTGAGGTCAACAAAGAAAAAAAGCAACCCAAGCAAAGACCGCAGCAGTCAATAAATGTCTTTGGAATCTCCGACTATAACAAGTTGCACAAAATCTTGAAATCACAGTGTTCAACAGATTAGAGAGTAAGATCTTGCAGTAACGATACATAGACTGTCAATGTCCTTAATCCAGACATACACCATTCGCTTTCGCAAAAATTAAATGCCGAAAAGATTCAATGGCATACGAACGAAAATAAAGCGAAAAGACCCATACGCGTGGTAGCTAGAGGCTTGCATGCCTCTTGCCCTAAAAAAAATCATTTTATTAGACCTCAAAAATAAAGGCTTAAAAATAATCGACGCCATTAATACGCTTGCGCAAAAACAGCTCAGTGTTGAAGGCGAGAGGACGACCTCAAGACGCGGCCTCCCCTTTTTTAGGTTAACTTTCGACAAACCCGAAAACTTAGAAAGGATTTTCGAGTATGCTATAAATTCAATTTTGGGACTTGTTGTCAAAATTGAACCTCCGCGAAAAAACTCGAGGCTGATTCCACAATGTACACGCTGTCAGGGATTCAACCATAATCAGGCCTACTGCCAGAAGGAGCCTCGTTGTGTGAAATGCGCCGGAAAACATCTGACGCGAGAGTGCAGTGCCACGAAAGAGTTCCCAGCGATATGCATCAACTGCAGGGGGAACATCCAGCTAACTATCGAGGTTGCGAAGTCGCGAAGGAGTTGAAAGAACGACGGGATCAATCCAAAAAAATGCCTTCTAAAAACACAGGGCCAGCGAGTACGAGAAATCATAACAGCGGTCCAACCCCAAAGCCTTTAAACAAGGCAAAGATAGCAAAGGCCGCCGTGATGGCCGCTAAAATCACCAATAACAAGAACGTCAAAAATAATAATGCTCAAGTGAAAAATGGAAAAATTTACGCGCAAATAAAATTTAGGCGCGAGCAAATACGACCAACTGTGAATCACCTGATCCTGCCTCAAATGTTTTCTCAGTAATGCTCGAGAGACTAGAAGAACTGACCAAAACAAATAAGATAGTAGTCGAACGGCTTCTCAACCTCGAACTAGATCTGTGTAACTAATCATGACAAAGAAGCTCAATATTCTTGCGTGGAATGCCAACGGTCTACAGAAAAGGCTTGATGAACTATTTTTATTCAGGAAAAAGCAGTTGATATACCTTATGTTTAATTTCTGAAACCCACCTCACGTCACAGTCGCGCGTGGAACTAAAAGGTTACCGCGACTACCACGCTCATCATCTATCGGGAAACGCAAGAGGCGGGTCATTCCTATTTATAAAAGATTGCACTTAACTCTCTCTGGAAGCACAAATTGAACTTGAGATATTTCAAATGACGACGGTGCGCGCTAAAAATAAAAATTACTCTTTTAGTACATTCTCAATCTATTGCCAATCGCGCTGCAAAATTGAAAAACACGAATTTATTGACATTTTTAACTCTCTTGGACCAATCCTTATTATTGGTGGCGACCTTAATGCGGAGCATTCATTTTGGGGCTCAAGGTGTAACTCACAAAAAGGCAAAACTCTCTACAGATCTGGTATGGAATGTGGTTGCCAATTTTACTCAACAGGTAGACTGACATACTGGCCCTCGGATGTCGCCAAAATACCCGATCTGTCGCCAAAATACCCGACTTCTTTATCGGAAAAGGAGTAAACGCTAGATGTGTCAAAGTTGAAGAAAGTTTCGATCTTTCCTCCGATCAATCCCAAATTATCCTTTCATTGTGCGAATCCTTGGTTAAGAAACAAAGACCACCCAGATTATTCAACAAAAAAACTCACTGGGAAGATTTCCAAATAGAGGTTCCCGAAAGTACTGAGCTCAGAACACCGTATCAACCTGAAAAAGAAGTTAAACGGTTTGCTGAAGTCATACAGCAAGCGGCCTGGAATAACACTCCACGCGAATCGAAATCAGGGAAATGATAAGGAAGAAACGAAGAGCGCGGAAAAATTGGCATGCAACTCGAGCTCAACAAGATAAAACGTCCTTTAATAGGCTCTGCGACTTGTTGAAAAAACCGATCAAGGACTTCAATAACCAAGGTACTAAAAACTATC
Organism: Volucella zonaria; assembly: GCA_963966105.1. NCBI lineage: Eukaryota > Metazoa > Arthropoda > Insecta > Diptera > Syrphidae > Volucella > Volucella zonaria. Next base: position 198,075,046 of record OZ014532.1, on the reverse strand, counting down.
TAGAAAGCCTCACAGCGACAAAAGATACCAATTACTCCATACGGAGAGCCGTTAAAAGTCTTCGAAGACCCCAAATACACGTGGCGCCAATAAAGAGAAACCAAGATAACTGGGCGAAAAAAGATAAAGAAAAAGCTAACGTTTTCGCCGACCATATTGCAGAAACATTCAAGCCATTCGACGGGGAAGTGCTTCCAGAAAATGTCAATACGCTAGACGTGACGACGAACCTTCCAACAGAAAAGGCTACACTTAGGGAACTTAGACAAGTTATAGACACGCTAAAGGCGAATAAAACCCCCGGATATGACTTAATTACGGGAGATATATATAAAGCGCTACCGAAAAAAGACTGGCTAAAGCTGCTCTATCTTATAAATTCCACCATAAGATTAGAGTATGTACCGCATCAGTGGAAAGTTGCCGAAGTTATTATGGCTCCGAAACCCGGTAAACCGCTGACTGAAGTCAAGTCATACAGACCAATATCGCTCCTCCCGATTATATCGAAGGTCTTCGGGCGAATCTTACTTATTCGTCTTAAACCCATTATTGACACAAATCGCCTCTTGCCCGATCATCAATTTGGTCAACACTCTACTGTTGACCAAGTGCATCGAATAACCAATGTAATTGAACGAGCAATAGTGTAAGTTAGTCTGTTCAAGCGCATTCGCAAGCTTTTGATACGGTATGGCACGAGGGCCTGAAATATAAACTTCGAGAAGTCCTACTCGGGCAATTGTTTCATATTTTACGTTCATAATTTTTAATTTTAATTTTATTGCTGAGGCCCCCATTTATTGGCTTAATGTAAGCTTAATCTAACTTAAAAACTAATAGAAAGACTTAAGAGCTAGTGACCAAGGAAGTGATGGAGGAGATCTTGTTTAAGACGAGGAGTGCTCGGGTGGAAATGAAAAAGGGAGAGGTTTGAGTTGACCTTTCGGAGCTTTCGGGAGATAGGTTCGTCGGAGCCATAAGAGGTGCGGTGGACCGGTAGATAGAAGAGACGAGGGCAACGTAGATTGCGGGGGTTAGTATTGAAGGAAATGGAGTTCAAAATGGATGCACAGTCGAAGGAACGTTCTACTAACGATTTCATATTTAGAAGTTTGAGGCGGTCTTATTAGGGAGGTAAGATTAAAGGGTCGTTCCATGGCAGGCCACGGAGGGCAAATCGGAGGAATCGACGTTGAATACCCTCGATTCGGGAAACATGAACCCGGTGAAAGGGGGACCAAGCTTGACTGGCATACTCAAGCAGGGGGCGAACAAAGGTAATATAGAGAGATCTGGTTACATACGAGTTGGAAAATTCCTTGGACCACCGTTTAATAAAGCCAAGTGATGAGTTGGCTTTGAGGATCATCTTATCGATATGCGAACGGAAATTAAGCTCACTGTCGAATAATATGCCAAGGTCTTGAAAAGACTGAACCAGGGGAATTGGTTGACCATGGAGAAAATAAAGTCGGGGATTAGACGGGTTGCATTTACGTGAGGAGGTTATAAATTGACATTTGGCTATATTAAGTTCTAGGCAGTTTTTGAGGCACCAGATTGAAAACCGATCAAGGTCTTCTTGAAGAAGGGCAGTCATGGGGAGAGGAAATAATTTTAAAAAATTTTGTGCCATCAGCCTTTTGGTGAGGAGGGAGGAGTGTTTAATGACTCTCTCAACATCGTTAATAATAAGAATGAAGAAAAGATGGCCAAGATGACTGCCTTGTGGAACTCCAGATGAGGCCAGGAATGGAACAGAAAGGGCGGGTCTAAACCGAACACTATAATATCGGTTTACCAGGTAAGAGGAAATCCATTTTAAAAAGAGAGGCTCAAAGCCGAGAGCAGACAATTTGAAAAGGATCAATTGATGAGATATCTTATCAAACGCTTTACTGAAATCAGTTGCGGTAACATCGATTTCTTTGCCATTTTCTAAGGCTGAGGGAGCAAAAGACACGAATTCAACTAGATTTGTGGTAGTTGATCTACCTTTTAGAAAACAATCTTGTCGGGGTGAAATAAAAGGCTTGCATTTGAAGCTTAACGCTTCGTATAAAATGCTTTCAAAGAGTTTGGGTATATGAGAGAGTTTAGCAATGGGACGATAATTGGTAACTTCATGCTTAGATCCCTTTTTGTGTATCGGGATTATAAAAGAGGTCTTCCAAATCTGGGGAAATTCACCCCGTGTAAGGGATAGACGAAAAAGGTAGGAAAGGGGTAGAGACAATTTGGAAGAGCATTTTTTAAGACATACGGCGGGGAGTCCGTCTAGGCCATGTTCAAATTCATCCTTAAGATTTTGTAACTTTTCTTCAATAACTGCAGGATCGAAATTTTGAGTGAGAAAGGGACCAACGGAGAAATTTGGTAGATCATTGAAGTAAGAGGGATCTGGTACGAAGGAGTTGTTGGCAAATGATTGCTTGAAAAATGTAACGAAAAAGTTGGCGATGGTAGGAGGATCAATAGAAGATTTGGTTTCGAAAGCGAGGGAGGAAGGACAACCACCAGTTTTACTTCTGCAATTGAGAAATTGAAGAAACTACTTGGGGTCATTTGTGAGATTGGTTTACGCACTATTCAGGTAGCGTGGATAGAGAGAGTTATAGTGTCCAATGAAATGAAGATATATGGTATACCTACATAATTTGAATAGTCGGAAGAAGAGTGGGTGCGAAGGAATACCGCTCATAACTTGTTTCTTTTGTTTCGTAGAGAGCGACGTATACGATTATACCAAGGAGGGGGTGTAGAAGAAGTTTTATGGATTTGAATATTTCTCTGTAAGAAATGGAGAGGGCAGCGACCCTCAACTGGTAAACTCAAAAGAAACCCTGCTTAGATAGGTATTGATTTTACGGCAATTAGCTTTGTGAAAATTGTAAGAAATAGAACTGCGAGGGGAGGCGACTGAAGGGGAGAATTGTGGAAAAATGAGAGAAGAAGTGGAGGATGAAAGTTATCAATAGCTGAAAGAGATAGGGGACAACACGATACTGAGGAGTTGATGGGATCAATTGTGAAGATAAGGTCTAATTGCCTTTCCATATAGTTGGAAATGCCACTGACTTGGCATAGACTAGAGTCTGTTAGCCGATCTAAGAATAGGCATTCCTTAGTAGAAATGGGATTGGAAGCGATGAAAAAAGATAGGTCTTCAGATGGAGGCCACTTCAGCTGAGGCAGATTAAAATCGCCGAAGATAATGATATCATCAAGCGATTCTGATAAGTCCATCAAATTGTTAATTGCTGCAATAGCAAGTTGGTAGGATTCGATAAGTTGCGCCGGGAGAATGTAACAACACATAACGTACAAGCATCTACGAGTAAGTGTTAGTTTAACCGACACAAAGTCGAGATTAGGAGAAGATGAAGTTGCAACGAGTCTAAGCTGTTGTGAATAGTCAGTAGGACAACTCGACAAGGAGATTCAATCAAGGCGGTTGTGCGATCAACATCCCGAAAAACATTAAACGAAAGAGGGAATAACTTCTGGTTTTTTATGTTGAGGATAAGATTAGTTTCGGTCAGAGCGTAGATACCAAATGGGAAAGCCTGAGATTGGCGCAAAACGGCGTGGATTTTAGAACGCAGTCCTCTTACATTCTGGTAATAGACTTTTTAGGGTCGAAAAAATTTATCATGGTCAAGTCGACTGCGTTGGAGGTGTGAGACTCTTTTAGAGTGTACATAGTGACGAAGAGCGGCAAGATCGTCTGCAACTTTTTGAGGGGGCGTATTGAAAATCTCCTGATACTTTATATAAAGTTTCCTGAGACTGGTAACGTCGGATGCTTGTCTTTGTTTTACCCTCGTAGCACACCGACCGACCTACACGGTCGACACGGAAACCAATATTCCAATTTTAAGACAATAAAAGCGGGGGTGCCGCAAAGAAGCGTACTTGGCCCTCTGCTGTATTTGCTTTTTACCCGAGACACACCGAAAACGGACAATACTGTGCTGCATTTGCGTTAGCAGCGGTCAAAAGTGATCTATCAGTCTGAACTCATTTTAGCTTAGGTAGGTTAAAATTTCCCAAACTAGGAAGTCAAATACATCTACAGTTAATTGGCTCAGAAGGACGAATGTAAAAACTAGCGTAAACAAATTCGAAATTAGTGCAGATTTAAAAAATGTTATCTTTCTCCAGACATTATTGCCTTGGGTAAATAACTTGAAATCTTATAATCTGGTTTGCGGTTGGTCTGCGTTAACCCTCTACCGCATAAGAAGTCAAATATGGCTTTCCATTTTATGATGCATATTTTTCCAAGAAGACCTTTTCAAAATGACCTGAAATTATTTTCTCCATTAGCGTGTATCCTTTTACACAAAAACCGATATTTTTTCTTTCTGCCTGATAATTATAGCTAATGATATTAATTTGTATAGCTTGCGATTCTAAATGTTAATTACTATACATAAGTATTTGTTAATTAAAAAAAAATTATTTTGAGAAAAAATACATTATTTAAAATATTATAAATCCATTTTGGGTGCAAAAATAGTATTTTTATTTCTTTTATTTCAGTGAAGGATAATGCCCGAAACTGACACCGAATCTGAGTCTGTAATCGAACTAGTTGCATCGACTTCAAAACAAAAAAAAAGGCAAGCCTGAAAATATTTTGTATTGGAGAAAAAAACTGTTAAAGTATGTATCTATACTCCGTATTATTAAATCATGTATCTAGAAAGTCATACCACTACTATAACATATGATACCATGATGTATGCTCTCTTTCTTAATACTCTATTATACCAGATACGGGTTTCGTTTCGGTCCTAGCCCCGTGCACAAAAAAAGTCCTTTGGAGCTATGGCATGGAAGAAAAGCGGACATAAGCTGTTTAAGGACATTTGCTTCCGAAGGGAAGCAAAAAAAGTGGGACAAGAAGTCATGGGCTGGAGTTTTTCTTGGGTATCTTGATAATTTGAAGGGGTAGTTCGTATTTGGCATAAACAACTTAATAAAATCGAAGTGTCAAGAGATGTTTTATTTAAGGAACAGTTGGATATTCAACTTAATTTGGTTCCACCTGGATTTACAATATAATATAAGTGCTGAGCAAAAAGTGGCTAGTGACTTAATAGATGATCATAGCGACAACGATAAAGAACAGCCTGGTGGTATTAATACGCAGACATCAGAAGATTCGAAGACTGGACCAGAAGGGATGAGTGGATCAGGAGGTAGAGTTCTTAGGTCGTCAACCAGATAACTTCGAAGTCAGGTAAGAGATTCTGAAGATAGTTCGCTAGCTAGCGTATTGCATGGATACGCTTTTATTGCTCAAAGTGAAGAGCCCATGAGCTACTTTGATGCATTAGAGCCGAAATGGACAGCAAAGTGGAGAGAGGCTATGGATGAAGAAATTTTAAGAATAACTCATGGAAACTCGTAGAACCACCCCCAAATATATAGAAAGGTACACTCCGCTTCAACTGAGTAGATACAAAATTTTTCAAGAGTATGGGATTCATTATTTCCAAATTTTGTAAATCACTTAACAATGTTGAAAAGGCTGAAATCAACTTACTTAAGGAGCAAGGTTTAACCGGACGTGCTATTGCTATAAAAATTAGACGAAGCTTTGATGTGATCTATTCGTACTTGAGGAACAAAGAGTCTTATGTAAAAAACAGCGGCTGATAGAAGAGCAATATTACGTTCTGCTTCCAATTCCTGCGACTCAGCTGCGAAAACTAAACAAAAAACTAGTATTACTGCTAGTGTTTCCACAGTTAGAAGAGTGATTAACAGTGCCAATAATCTAAAATGGCTGAAACTTAAAAAAAAACCTTCAGCGGAAGTGTATGCAGTTGGACTCTTCGAGGCACCATATGACTTGGAAAGAACAATGGCGTTACGTGGTTTTCTCAGATGAAAAGAAGTTCAATTTTGATGAACCTGATGGATTTCATTATGAAAAAAGATGAACGTTTTTTAGCGCGTCATCATAGTCGAGAAGGTGGTGTTATGGTATAGGGAGCTGTTAGCTACTATGGAATTGTTGAGCTTGAGTTTCAAACAGCAAAAATGACTGTAATATCGTACTATCGGTTAGTTAAAGAAGTTAAGTGGCTACCGTACTCACCGGACCTGAACCTTATGGAAACGTATTTTCGTCCGAAAAATGTACGAGTCTGGCCATCAATTTGAAGACAGAGAATCTCTTACTGAAGCCATTAAATTAGACTGGAGGGAAATTTCACTGGATTACTTAAAGGCTCTTTACGATTCCATGCCTGACCGAATTTGTGAAGTAATTATGAATAAAGGAGGTAGTACTCACTACTAGAATTAACCAATAAAATGCTAAGTTTAAGAAAAACTTGTTTTGTTTCATTCCATTAACAGCTTTTTGTAATTTCATTGTTTGTACCTATTCAGTTGAAACGGAGGCTGTAGGTCCGTCTTGTGGTTTTATAGTCAACAGCCCTGGTTGAATTTTAAAGAGACATTCAGCCCGGTAGCTAAATTTACTTCAGTATGTGCGATCCTTGCAATAGCTGCAAAAGACAATTTTGAAACTGTTTGACGTGAAAACTAATTCGCTTAATGGTGACCTAAGTGAAGAAATTTTTATGACTCAACCTCCTGGATACAACGACAGCTCTGGAAGAGTGTGCAAATTACTTGAAAGCTTATACGGAAAAAAGGAAGCCCCTAGATTTTTTTTTTTAAGAACTTAACATTCAAGAGGGTATTACTACTCTTAAAATGCCGGAGAACGTATTAAGTTTTGCGGAAAATTGGATAGAGAGGGAGAGAAAGATGTTGAGCTTATTTTGCTCCAACATTTGGCATCCAACATTTAATGGAGAGACTAAATTATTAGTGTAAATTGAACTTGATGTTGTATTTAGGCAACCATTCATCTCACAAGATTTTAGTTGCCTGAAAAAAGTCTTTCGAGCACGGCTGGTATTGAACCCCGAATCATCCGATTGGGAAGCCAAGACACCACCACTTAAGCCACAGCCACCCACGATGCTGGGACCAAAAGTTTTCTTTTCGTCTGCAGAAACTGGGGTTCAATGAGAGTAAAGCCGGTCTATGTATGCATATACGAGTTTCATCGAGGTAATAAAAGGATTCTCCTTGCTTTGTACATTGATGATGGACTAATAGTCGTAACTGAGATAAAGGACGCTTTGCAATTGATTTCTGAACTGCAAAGAAATTCTTGAAGCGAATTTCTACCTGGGTCTCCAGTTAACATCCAATGCAGCTAGATCGATATTCCTGAACCAATCAAGTTATGTGGATCGAATGCTGAACAAGTTTGGAATGTCGGAGTCGTGTCCAGCATCTACACCATGCGAAGTCAATGCTTTTGATGACACGCACTGCGCAACAAACTTTCCTTTTCCTGTGAGAAGCCTCATGTGTCTGATGTTAGCAACAACAGCAGATATAGCCTATTCAATTGGTATCGTCAGTAGATATTTGGACAAACCAACACAATAAAGCAGTAAAGCGAATCTTTAGATACTTTAAAGGAACAAAGGATTACGTTATTTGTTTTAACAAATTCAATTATTTCTCATTTCCTTGCTGTAGCGATGCTGAATTTGCTGGTGATATTGAAACAAGAAAGTCAACTAGTGGATATGTGTTGTTCTTGGGTGGAAATCTAATATCTTGGTCGTCAAAAAGGCAGCACTGCACAGCTTTATCCACCACTTAGGCAGAATATGTCGCAGCAACTGAGACGGCTAAGGAACTGATCTGGTGTCGATCTCTTTATAAAAATTTACTTCCTGATAAACCGTTGCATCTAATTTTGTACGTCGACAATCTAGGTGCTGTAAAGCCAGTCTAAAATCCAGAATTTCATGCAAGAACCAGACGTTTTCGTAAAACTAAAATGTAATCTTAAACGAATCTCGCTAATAATTTTTTTTTTCATTTTTGAATTAATTGAGTTGTACTAGGTGGGGTGAAAAGTAACCTCCTTGGGAATGAAACAAAATTTTTTTTTTAAATGTTTTTTTTTATTTTATTCAATATAGTCTCCTTTTAGTTTGATACACTTATTCCAGCGATTTTCCATCTTCTTGATCTCGTCCGAAAAGTAATTTTCCGGAAGGTCTGCAAAATACTCCTCCGTGGCGTCGATGATTCCCTCGCGTGAGCTGAATTTTTTTATTGATGAGCCATCTTTTGAGGTTTGGGAAGAGATAATAGTCCGAGGGATCCAAATCCAGTTACCAATCGACGCCAAAAGTCCGCTCGATTCCGCATCAGCAAGTCCAAACACTCTTTCGAAGTGCTCTCGCCTTCGTTTTTTGGTCATTCGCGCCACCCAACGGCAGGATAACTTTTTCGTATGCAGAATATTGCCCAAAATATGGCGTGTGTGCTCAGTACTAATCTTTGTGGTATCTGCTAGCTGGCGCACATTCACTTTCCGGTCAGCCAACACCATTTCATGTATTTTTTTGACATTGTCCTCTGTAATCGCATCGGAGGGCCTGCCGCTGCGGGCTTGATCGGTAGTGGAGTTGCGGCCACCACGAAACTCTCGAAACCAATATTTGACGGTTTAATCTGACGGAGCATTAGCCCCATAATATTTATCCAACTTGTCTTTTGTTTTATGAGAGAACGAAAATCGTTTTTGTCCATACTCCAAACCCGTCAACAACAATCAGCTGTCGAAAACAAAACTAAAGACAGTATTGCACTGAAATTTGACATGTCTGATTTAATAAAAGGTTAAAGTGGTAAAGTATATATCTGTACTCTGTATTAAATCATGTATCTAGAAAATCATAAAACTACAATAACATACAAGTACATATGATACCATAATATATGCTCTCTTTCTTAACCCTCTATTGTATCATATACGAGTACATACCTAATAAAGTCTACTGAGCAGAATTTAGGAGCGAGAGTAGTCAAAGACCTTACTCGAAGCTTAGTAGGAAAAGAACACCACGTGTAATTTGACAGCTACTTTAATTCTGTAGAAGTGCAAAAGGATCTAAAGAAACACTTCATATACTCCTGTGAAACAGTACGCGCGGAGTGACTTATCAGACAAAAAAAAAAATGGATAAGGAAAAATCTGACTTGCGCATCAGCAAGGACGGACTCGCGTTTTTGAAGTGGAAGGACCCTAAAGCTGTTCATGTTCTTGGGAACATGCTTGATCCTTTGAAAAACACGACAGTCACTCGGAAGCAAAAGGATGGGACTTTAGTTACTATTAATTGTCCAGAAATGATTGTGGAGTACAATAAAAACATGGGATTTGTCAATAAAGTCGATTTGCTGAAGGCTTGCTATGAAATTGATCGGAAGTCCAAAAAGTGGTGGCATCGCATAATGTGGCACTTCGTTGAAGTGTCCGTCGTAAATGCTTTCATAATATTCAAAGACAGGACAAATGGAAGCGAAAAGTTTTGTCATTGAAAGAATTCAGGATTGCGGTGACAACTGGGCTAGTTGGAGCGAACGTAAATGATACTCGTAGAGGTCGCCCTTTAACCTCAGAATCAACTAAAACTAATCACTTCAAACCGACTGTTTCATTTGAAATGAGAATGAAAAGCACAAAAGTGAACCTCATCGTTCCAAATAGTCCCGCTCAGTCTGTCGAGTCGCATTATGTCTGTCAGGGAAGAAAAATTGTTTTGCCAAGTATCACACTAAATAAGTGTGTCGTTTTATAACGTTCCCTTAAAAATGCTTTGTTTAATTTTGCTTGGAAGAATTTTCACTTAATGCCTTGTGGCCGCTCTGAGAAACCACCAATAAAATGTTGAAAATAGTGCGAAATAAAAACAAATTTCTTTTTTTTATGTAACTGTAAAGTAAACAATATTAAAAGAAATAATTTTTAATGTTTTGTTTTAAAAATAAGAAAAAAATAATAATTCGGGCAACAAAGGGTTAAATAAATTTTGTTGTGTGCACATCAGCGGAAGATAAAAAATGGCAAGTTTTAGCAAAACGTTTCTTTTGGAATTTATCGAAATTCTTAGAAATGAACCAGCCCTATGGCAAACGAAAAGTGATATTTATAAAAATAAAGTTGAAAAAAAAAAAACAAATCATGGAATAAGTTACTGTCCAAATATAAAGATATTGAAATCGATGTCACAATTGACAACGTAAAAAGAAAGGTGAATTTCAAAAAGTGCGCAAAAGCGAAAAGTCTGGAGCTGGAGCCGACGGATTTTACATTTGTTTTGACACGGTAACCGCGCCAATGGTGTTGAAATAGTTGCAAAATTTGTCGCGTATATTTTTTGCGTAGTTCGAACAGTTGTTGCTCCTCATTGGCTCTAAATCCGTTAAAAGATCATTTTCATCATTTTGTATTGTTCCAGAGCCTAGTTTTATTGAATTTCTTAAATAAACGGCTGCATCTCTTTTTTAAAATTTGCAAATAGCAGCATGTTACAGCTATTAATGAAGCCTTTTCTGGGCTCAATTTGATGTTGGTGTGGAGCACCCTAAAGCGATTAGGTAAAATTCCAAACGCGTTTTCCACAATACGTCGGGCTCTGGAGAATCTGTGGTTAAAAATTGGTTGTTCATTGGTTAAGTTGGAGCGGCTGTATGGCTTCATCATATTTTCAAGCTGAGGAAACGCATCGTCCCCAACGAAAACAAAGGGGAGGGTCTCATTAGACATTGTTAAATTTTGTGGCTGAGAGAAGTGAAAGAGGCAATCATCCCACATATTTTTTAATTTTAATTGTCCGAAAACACCTGCGTCGGGATATCTACCATTTGCGCCGACTTCCATTGCAATGAACTCGTAATTGGCATTCACCACTGCCATCATCACTACACTGAAACTCTTTTTATAATTGAAATAGTATGACCCTGATTTTGATGACTTCATGATGTGCATCTATAGCTCCAATGCAGCTATTAAAGTTACAATTTTTTTCAAAATCCACAGCAATTGTCTCTTATTTTTCCTCACTTTTTGGAATCTGTAAGTATACAATTCATTGATGGTCCAAACACAGTGACATTTGTATCTGAAGATGCCGTCAAAGCACCAGCATCATTTCAACAGCTTTTCGACTGCCAAGAATATGAATAAAATTTTTTTTATAACTTGTTACTCACTTCAATAAATTCTTTCATGCTACGCAATATGCAATAACTATTTTGCCCAGACTTTGAGCCGAAGTATTTGTTAAAAACTCGCTTGCTGTAATTGCTTCTCGCATTCCTGTGTTTTGTTTTCCAATAACTGGAATGACCAAACTCAGCATTTCCATATTAGTTTCTGAATACATTGTAAGAAAATTTTTAAAATATTCTGGTGCAGACATTTCTAATTTTCTCAATAATTTTGTATGAGTGCGATCTTTTCTATCATGCAGCCGCTCTTTCATCCACTTTCGCCTTTTTTGTTTATTATTTTTTTTCTTGCTTTCGCTTTTTGCATATATACTTGTACATTGTTAATAATGTATTTTCATCATCAGCGTGTGCATTCTCCATGTTTTCTTGTTGAAAGTTAAAGCAAAACTGATGTTCCTCAAATCGTTTCGTCGTGTGGTGCCAAATGTCAACGAACAAATCGCATGAACATGATCTTCGTGTATGGCCAGCTTAAGCCAGGAAACATAATAACAACCAAAGTGGAGCAGCTCGTTGACATGGTGATTTACATGTTTTTTGTTTAACTGCCATCTTCGCGAGATTATTGGAGCAAATCCGTTGGCCAGTAAAATCTTGACACGATGACATACAGGTGGGAAACAACAAAAAGATTCTTACGCTTCAGTGATGACACCGATTTGAATCCATTTCGAATATATGGATGCGACAAACTTTTTAAAATAAGACAATTTTCGGGAAAAAAAAGTCAAGGGATTCTGCAATACTTATTCCAAAATTAGAGCTTCTTGCGGTGGGTGAGCAAATAATACCCATTAACTGCCGTCACGAACTGAACCAGTATAGCCCAGCCAAGTCTCACCAGTGGGATTACAAGAACAAAGTTCTAAGTGGAGTTTTCGGAACCGGTTACGACTTCAAAATCTTTGCTAGAGAGCAGAGTGACACCTTATCCGAAAACGCACCTGATTTAGAAGACACTGGAAATTTAATGACGAGGCTAACATCTACAGTGGTTAAACATGTCAACCATGAATTTGTTCCCGATAATAGGTATAAAAGTCCCGAATTGCAAGTTTACATGTACAAAAATGGATTACTATTTTTGGGCACAGTCAGTTCTCGGTTCTAGAGGAAGAACTGAAAAAACAATGCTGTGGAAGCATGATTTCAAAAATGGCTGCATTGGATGGAGTGAAATTGGGACTGGTATCCTAGTTTGACTACAAGCCTGCAAACATGCTGTCACAGTGTATTGGAGGCAAGCCCGTCATCACCAAACAGCGATAAGAAAAACAATGCAGAGATATGCCTGCTCCACAAGCCGTTGAGGGTTTTTATATAACAAACATATAGGTGGCGTTGATTTGCTGGATTCCATACTTGGGCTATACAGAGTCCTTTTGCGGTCAAAAAAGTGTTAAAAGAAAACATATTTTCGCATGATCGATTTATGCTAAGTAAACGTATGGTTCCGTCAGTATGACTTCCGCCTGCTATAATATGATTTCAAGACTAGGTGTTTTAGAGAATATACGAAAAATAAGCAAATCACTTTTGAAAAAATATGGTTGACCTTGCAGCAGGTGTAATATAAACATTACACTGTTCTCGTAACTGGCTATCATTTATTCAGTGTGTTTTGCCAAATCACCATGGATGGACATAGCGTTCAACAACACGTGCAAATGATAAAATTGTTTTATCAAAATGGGTGTCCTATTCGGGCAATGCTCCGCGCGCTTCGCCCATTTTAAGGTGACCATAATCGAGAGGACTATTCGCAGTGTGGTGGATAAATTTGAGTCCACTGGTTCAGTAAACGATAAACCAACACTCGTACGTCTACGAAACGCAAGACCTGCCGAAAACATAGCCGCTGTCCGTGAGAGTATGCAGGAGAACTCGAGGCAGTCGATTTCGCATCTCTCACAAGAACTCGGCCTTTCGCAGACCACAACTTGGCGAATTTTGCGTAGTGATTTGGACTTGCACCCGTACAAAATTTAACTGACTAACTGACCCAGGAGCTGAAGGTAAACGACCATAGACAACGACGTGTGTTCGCTGTATGGGCTCTGGAGCAGTTGGAAACTGACTCTAAGTTTCATCGAAAAATCATCTTCAGCGATGAGGACAATTTCTGGATTAATGGGTACGTCAACAAACAAAATTGTCGAATTTGGGACGATACCAATCCACATGAGATCCAAGAGCGTTTGATATGGACACCAACGACATATGGTTTCAACAGGACGGCGCTACATGCCACACAGCTCATGGCACATTGAAAATTCTGAACAAGCGATTCGAGGTCATGGTCATCTCATGTAGAGGTGATGTAAACTGGCCACCGAGATCGTGCGATTTGACCCCGTTAGACTTTTTCTTGTGGGATTTTCTGAGGCCGAAGGTCTATGCGAATAAGCCACAAACCATAGCGGCCTTCACAGCCAACATAACCCATGCCATCGGTCTCGGCCTGATTTATGCGCCAGAGTCATAGAAAATTGGACATTTCGGATGCGGCGTGTATCCAGAGAAGCTACAGCTGACATTTGAACGATGTTATATACATATTGGCATCGATAGGTCTTTCAAACGAATAAAAAATTTCGATGATATCTCACACACACTTTGTTTTATTCAAATTTAAAGAAGCGCTTAAGGAAGGACCCTTTACATAAGGAAGGACCTTTTACATAACAACAGCTAGAGAAGTACGTACGAAAATGTATTTTTTTTTATTGATTTTTGGCTAAATGTCGCACTTCCAAAGTCAAACTTGCAAAATTCGCTGAAAAATCGCCAGAAAATTGCTATAACAAACGAACTATGTCATATAAAAAAAATCCTACGTACCTATTTAGACAATATATTTTTGAAAATTCAGTTCAAATTTGAAGTGAATTGGTTGAAATTTGTTCAAGTTATGGTTGCGGCCAACATGAAAAATGCAGTTTTGAGATAAGCACGTTTAAAATTATAAGTTTAAAATTTCAAAGTCATGAACAGTATTGCAATACCTTTAATCCACGATGATTGCACAATATAATTGGCCGTCTAGATTAGTGTCCTGCTCTTCCTTTTCTTTTCTGTTGGATTTTAATGCGATCCTCCACTCTTTTGTATCTTCAGACAGCGATCTTTTTGCAAGCTTTATCCGCTCTTTGTCAATCTCCAAGTACATTTCGTAACTGCTCGGGCCGATTTCTAAATCCATTGCTTTGATTATGTGCAAAATTGAAGCAAAGACGTCATTTGCAATATCCATAGCTATATCCAACACAGTTTTACCACTAGAAATGGATTTTAGGGTCAATGCCAACGCAGTCGAATTATAACTCTCATTACAGTTTTAAGTATAAGCGCCGATGCATCGAGTAAGATGATCGTCACTGGTCAATTCTCCGTAGACTGACTGGATAGCTTCATACACTTCAACTGGAAGAGCTGGCATATATTTGTGCTCAGCCAAACTATTTGTAGCTTTAGCCTTTTGCCATGAGCACCATGAATCCTCTCCGATTCGACATTTATCGTGCTGCGGTTTCGCATCAGTACGAGTAGATAATTTATGATCGAGTGTAGCCCATCGCTAATCCATAATAAATTTGTTCCTTCCACCGGTACCTTTGTATTCTTTTTCAAATTATGTTACTTAGGCGGGTGCCCATTCGCTTTCGAACGAAAAATCTCTCCGTCCTATTCGGACTCCCACCCCTGGAGAGCCAATATCAAAACCAAAACACACCTGAGTTTCAAACCACTACATCACAAAAATGCTTTCCTTTCTCCTCCTTCTATCTTTCTCCCCGCGCCCGGGCAACATCTAACTCCAAAGCTTTGCCTCTATCCAAATGTTCCCATGGATGTCTCCTGACTCATCACTTTTGATATTTCGCATGCATCCCATCCGGTGTCGAGTAGCTTGCGCGTGCATAAACTTCCGTGGGAATATTTGCAAGCAGATAATATGCTGACTCAGCTGGGAATCTGTCTGTGCGTGTCGAACTAAGTGTAAGGCCATGCATATTGGGTTGTGATAACTCTTATCATAGAAAAAGTGAAACATAGGCCGAGGAAATTTCATGTTTGCACAAAACTTTTTATTCCGTGCAAACCAATTCCAAGTAATCTCATGGAAATTACAATTCTACGGTTTATTTCATAGCTTTTTTCAATAAATGGAGTACTAGGTGTCTCAGTCTGTGGGGACGCTACTATTTTGAACGCCAAACCACCCTTATCATTTTCCGTAAATTTCACTTGCGACTTGCACACTTTCCAAAGACAACGTTTAAAATAGCCGCGAAAACTGCAATAAAGTTTATCATACGACAACCGAAACCTGGATTCACTTCGATATCGTACATATCTTCCGATAGCTTCAATTTTTCCGCGTATGTACTAGCATTCATTTCACTTGGCGACTCTAACTCGTGTCGATTCAGCGGTCTTTTTCCAGATAATTTCGGTCTCTTGCTGTATGTACGTGTTTCTTTCGTACATTTTTGACCAAAATACACACTAGCGTCCTTCTCGAATATTTCACTGTACGAAACTGACTGAAACCGAAGTTTCTAAGGACGAAACAAACAATTCAGACTATTGCTGCCACGCGGGAACTAGCTTCAAAAACATCTGCCGGACACCTACTCTGGTCCCCTAAAATACCGTCCGTTGTTTCGGTCATATGAGGCTCGCTACCTTTGTACTTTGGGCTGTACTTTAAAAAACAAGGACTTCCCGGCGATAATCTTTTGGTATGTCATTTTAGAGTTCCATTGAAAGCAATAAAAAAATTGATTTTTTGAAAATCCTAGAGTGGCCTAACCCTTAAGAGTATTTGCAATTGGTACGACAAAAATGTTCTACATCCCAATATTGATAAATGTTCGGTTTTATTGTTCGCGCGTAAATCAACTAAAATAATTTTCGAGTATAATATTGGCAATACAGTTCTTAATAGGGTTGTTTTCAAAAAGGACTTGTGGGTTATTCTTGATAACCAGTTAAAATATGCGTGGTACTATGACTACATTACAGCTTAAGCTGACATGTACTCTTAAATCTCTGTATCTTTCGCTTGTTTGTTCGTTGCTTGAATATTTTCCCATAGTTTGTTGTCGCTATCATGTAAATAGTATTTTAAGGTTAGAAAGAATACATAAATGGTTTAATAAGTAAAGAGTGTTTTGTTTCGAGGTTTGGTTTTAAACTGGCAACACTGTTTCTACAGATTGTCAATTTGACAGTTGAAAGTTGATTTGTGGTTAGTACGTTTTGCCATTTTACGATCGATAGATTAACGTCAGAACAACGCGTGCAAGTTATGCAAACTTATTTTGAAAACCATGGTTCGGTTCGCCACACTTATCGTGCGCTACGTCCATTTTACGGTCGACATAATCGCAAAGCTGAGCAAGTTATTCGGAACACGATGAATCGTTTTTCAGTCGTTCATTGACCTCCGCAGAGAGCAGACGCATTTCGTGTTCGGCTTTACAAGTGTCAACAGTGAATTAGTATACTTTTAAGTAATAACTTTACAAGTGTTCAGTGGCCAAAGTGGTAGAGACTCGGTCAAACACCAGAGTCTGAGTATATAAAATTCTATCCTAATGAGGTCTTGTACAATACAGCGAACCTGATAAGAGTGGACAATTTCGTCATTAAGTTGACTCGAAGGCACATTGCGAGAGCAATGACCTCATCGAACAACCTGATCTCAGGGGCTTACTACCCCAATTATATGTATCACGAGAGAGCTCGCCTTGACGGCTTTATTCCTCCAGAAGCGTTCCTCTATCTAGATAGTAAAGGTCTGATCCAGGACAGATTGGCGGTGCCGCTAGTCTTCCACGTCGCTCGAACAGCTGCGGACAGGCGACTCAACTACGAGAGAGACGTCGCACATGGCAGTGCGGAGCTTCTCCGGTTCAGTAGGTCGGTAGGGAGTCGCGACAGAAGGGATGTTGCTCAGCAGCACCAGCAGTTTTGGTGGCTTAATGAAGGCGAGGATGCTTCGTCGTCGAACTCCTCCAGCAATAGATAGCTTCATGTGAAGCAGAGTGGTCCAGCCTAAGTTTGGTTTTTTTAGCCATGGCCGGCTTACATAGTTTTAGGTAGGTTTAAGTTAGATTGTAAGAAAAAAATATAAAAAATCAAAAAAAAAAAAAAAAACAAATAAAAAAATAAAAAAAATTTAAAAAAAAAAAATGTACATATTAGATGTAAGTAGGTTAAGTAGATTAAGATATATCTTTTAGGTAGTATGTAGGCTTTTAGGTTTAAGTTTTATAAAAAAATAAAATGTCTATATACTAAGTTTTTACTTAAAATTGATTTTCTTAGTTTTAGTTTCGTTATATATAAAAATAAATATAGACTGTAAAATCCGTCGAAAGACTTAGTTTAAGTGTTAGCTTTAACTTAGAGTGCCCGCATGGGGCCAGTAAGTTAGTATAAGATTATTTGTAAGTTATTTAAGCTAATTTTTAAGCGATTTTTTGTCTAGCATGTAAGAGTAAATTAAGGAATCAAATAAAAATGCATATAAATTGAAAAAAATTGAAATTGATTAGAGACTCGGTCAACAAATCTCCGGGTGGTGGGTTCGCTTCCCCACCTCTGATAGTTTCTTAGACAATTAGTGTAAGTGATAAAAACAAAAGTTCGATGAGTGGAACTAAGCGGTCCGCTATCCCAATAGCGGGGTCAGCAGATGGCATGATGTCATCTGATGCTCAAACCCTTAAGCCAGTAAACTCGAAACCTATAACAACAACAACAACAGACTCTGGCACAAAGAGGAAGAGGAAGTTGGAGCCGACTCCAAGTATCGTTACGCGCTCGCATTCAGCTTCGTTAGAAATGCTGCATGGTAGAGTGCGGGGGAGGGCTGCGAGGATAGCAACAAGCGCAGCAGAAAATAAAAGGAGACAAGAGTCGGATAATAACGACTGTCCATTTATATCCGACGGAGGTGAAGGCCACTACATGGGAGCAGACAACAGCTTTGCCTCCCTCGCTGCATCTGAGTCAGATGACGAAGAGGAGGAGGTCGAGGCTCTGTACAGTAGCATCAAACAGCTACAAAAAAAAGTGCTAGCCATAAATGCAAAGCAAGTGGCAAGGCGGGAGATGGAGAAAGAGCAATTACTCCAGAAACCTCAGGGACAACAAAACACAAACGTGGAGCTTCCACAACAACAACAACAGAAGCAACCTCTGGCAAAACAAAAAACACAGAAACCGGCACAGGAATTAACAAAAACAGATGTACAAACACAGCAAAAACATAAACAACAAAATGTACAGAAGAATAAGCCGCAACAACAACAGCAGCAACATCAACAGCAACAACAACAACAACAGCATCAACAAGAACATAAGCAAAAGCAACAGCAGCAGAGACAACAACAACAGCAAGAGCAGAAAGCCACCAAACAAAAAGTGCCACCAATTAACACCTTTAAAATGGAGTTAAAGGACACTATCGAACTATGTAAGTCGGCCATAGGCTGTAATTTTTTTATTAAAAGACTAAGTGTAGATAGGCATGCGATCCACTGTAACACAGTGGAGCGCTACCACAAAATCAAAAGTTTATTGAAGGATTCGACGACGGAGTTCTTCTCCTACACCCCTAAGGGTGAAAAGCTGCAAACAATGCTGCTGAGGGGATTAGAGCCGTCGACTGATCCGGAGGAGCTCCTTGCACTGCTGAAAGAGAAGGAGTGCGAAGGCCTCAAATTCGTAGGGGTTAAGCCGTTTGTCACGGCTAGAGCTAAAAGGGAGAAGCGGAAACTACCGTTCTTCCTGGTTCAGCTAAGTCCCAACAGCAAACTGGATGGTCTAAGGAGCATCAAAGTCCTAGACTACCAGGTTGTACACTGGGAAAAATTAAAGAGGAGCGAAAACATTTTACAATGTGTTCGCTGCCAAAGGTTCGGGCACGCCGTGGAAAGGACCACAAGTCAGAGGAATGCGCTCTAGGTAAGGACGGAGCGTCGGAAAAAAGCCAACTCTCTTGTGCCTTATGTAGGAACACGGGTCATACCGCAAATTATCGGGGTTGTCTTAAATTCCAATACATAAAAAGAGTAAATCTGGCTCGGCAGCAGAAAGTGGAAGTTAAACGTCCACTCGTGCAAACACAAACACCAGCCGTTACTCCCCAAGTTACCTACGCCCAAATGGCGGCAGGTAGGGGAACTACGGTACAACAAGCAAAGGTAGCTTCTCAGGCCTCAGCGCCTAGAGCACCTGAACCTGTACCTGACATGCTGGCTATCTTGCTCTCAATTCAGGGGCAGATGGCTCAGCTTCAGCGTCAAATACAGGAACAGGCTACGCGGGTAGATCAAATATACGCGCTGCTGCCGGGCCTAACGCACCTCCAGTCGTAATGAGTACGTATATGGCGGAGTAAACCCTGAAGGTTCTTGCAGTGAATGTTAATTCACTGATTAGATGCGAACGAAGAGCCGCACTGTTTAAGTTGCTTAAAGACCAAGCCCCTGATGTGCTTTTGGTTAGCGAAACTAAGCTTAACAAAAACTCACAAAATGAGGCACAGAAGATATGAAATATTACGAAGAAACCGACCCAATTCCATTCAAGGAGGAGGTGTTGCGATCTATGTAAGAAAGGGACTGCGTTTCAAAAGAGTTTCAGGTGCTGGAGGCATGCATCATGTACATCCCTCTCCGTAGTGGAAAGCGGTTATACATGGTGTCTGTTTATGCACCTAAGGCTACTCAATCCACCTTATTCATCTCAGAGCTCGAGACACTGTTTCGATTCCTGAGGCTGAAATTGGAGGAGAACTATTTTATTATCGGCGGAGATTTTAACGCCAAACATAGTGATTGGGGAAATGATACACCAAATGCTAGAGGGAACCTACTATTCAATTGGTGGAGTCAGCACAGTGTGATGTATCGACTCGGCCTCAAAGCCACGGATAGTCCGTCGTTTCCCAGACACGGGTCCTATTTGGATCTCCTGCTGTTCGACTCACGAATACAACTGACGTGCACTAACCAATAAACTACAAACTGTCTACAAACTTTCGTATATGACAGTGACCATTGCGGTCTCCGAAATAACTGTTCCCAACGAAACTGCGGAATTGGAAGAGTTTGTTCAAAGGTATTCCTACAATTATAGTAGGGTGCGTTGGACACATTTTTCCAGAACGCTGACGAGAGCACTCTCCTCGAATTCGCTCTATCCACCGTCCAATAGAAATCTGTCAAACGAGGAGATTGACGGGTATCTAAAACAAATGGACGAGACGATTAAACGAACTATGGACAAAACGATACCTCGGTATCAACATACTGACAACGAAGACTTATTCCGCAACGCAACTATTGACGCACTGCACCGACACAAAAGTAGACTGCTGTCAAGACTAAAAACCTTGTACAGACGGTTTACTGACAGACATAACCCGGAGATCATGACATTGAAGTCGTCGATTAAAAACCTCCAGATACTCGTATTAATAAAAGAAAATTACAAAAATTCTGCAAGTTTGTATTGGAAGAATAAAATTCGAGCTGTCAACACCAGCAACCCGAATATGTTCCCGCAAATAAATAAAATATTTCGGAGAAATAATCAAAACGACCTTCCATGTCTTAGAATCGCCCGAACGACGAACAACGAACAAATACTTGTAGCAGCAGGCATTGATCCAAATGAGACAGTTGATGATGATAACTTCTTTGTGGTCGAGGATCCGCAGGAGAAGGTAGAGGCTATAGGAGCGACTTTCCAGGAAGTGTACAAGACGAATGACATCATGACCTGGAAAGTCGAGTCCTTGTGCACAATTTCTACCTTCGAAATGAAATTGCGAATTGGCGATTCGAGAGCTCGGGTTTCACCCAGTTCAGTGACGAGAATATGGCAAATAATGTCATCACCAACGAAAGGGTATTACCACCGTTCATTTCGAAGGAAGAGCTCCAAACGATCTTCGAATCACTTAGAAGTAAGAAATCAGTGGGAACCGATGAAATACCGAACATT
This sequence comes from Volucella zonaria, assembly GCA_963966105.1. Lineage (NCBI taxonomy): Eukaryota > Metazoa > Arthropoda > Insecta > Diptera > Syrphidae > Volucella > Volucella zonaria. The sequence goes on along the minus strand of OZ014532.1, from coordinate 198,053,881 downwards.
GTGCTTCGACATCTCCCACTAGAAGCGGTGGACATTTATACCACCCTATTTAATAATGCAATGAATAATGCACATTATCCAGCACATTAGAAAACTGCGGTGGTACATCCCATTCCCAAAAGGAATAAAGATATCTCCGCTCGATCAGTCTTCCTCCAAACATCAGTAAAATTTTCGAGAAGGTAATCAATAGAGTCCTGACTAAGTGGGTTGAGGACAAACATATAGATCCGGATAATCAATTCGGTCTCAAGGCCGGGCATGATATCTTTCATGCTGCGTCCAAACTGGTTTCTGATATCCAGTGGAACAAAGGCAAGAAACAGTGCACTGGTGCCTGCCTGATTGACTTGGAAAAGGCCTTCGACACCGTATGGTTAGAGGGACTCTTCTTCAAGCTGGACAGGTTGGGCATTAGTAAACCACTGCTGTATATTCTCTTTGATATCCTCTCCAGTAGACAGTTCATCGTGAAGAATGGCGATGTGACTTCCGCTGGAACATTTAACATTAAAAACGGTCTGCAACAAGGTGCGGTAAATTCGCCGATCCTATTCAACATTTACACAAGCGATCTGATAGGTTCACTTCACCATGCCATAGCGTACGCAGACGACTTAATCGCTTACAGATCAGGTCCAAAGATTGAGGTCATTAATACACTTTTGCAACGTGACTTCGACAAAATTAAACAATATTGCGATGACTGGAAGTTGAAAATCAACTTTCAGAAGTCGGAAACCATTCTGTTTAGGACGACTTTGTCTGGGGCCTCTAGGGATACCAGAAAGAATTGGCGAAAGTTCTCTATCGTCGGACAACATGGACAGCCACTTGCTTGTCGAAATGTAGTCAGATACCTTGGGATCTGGCTAGATCAATATCTGTATTTTAACAAACATATAGATGTTGCTCTGGCCAGAGCCAGAGGTGCTTTTGCCCTTACAAGGAGACTGTTTTACAACAGCCAACTCGATGCGAGGGTGAAGGTGATCTGCTACATGGCCCTTATCCGGCCTATGCTTGTGTTTGGATGTCCCGTGTGGTTCAACGTGAGAGCAAGTTTATTGGAAAAGATTCGGGTGTTTGAGAGGGCTTGCCTTAGGGCTTGTCTTCGCTTATACAGAACACCAGAGTCTGAGTACATAAAATTCTATCGCAATGAGGTCTTGTACAATAGGGCGAACCTAATAAGAGTGGACAATTTTGTTATTAAGTTGACTCGAAGGCACATTGCAAGAGCAATGACATCGTCGAACAACCTGATCGCTGGGGCTTACTACCCTAATTATATGTATCATGAGAGAGTTCGCTTTGACGGCTATGTTCCTCCAGAAGCATTCCTCTACCTTGATAGCAAAGGTCAGATCCAGGACAGATTGGCTGTGCCGCTAATCTTCCACGTTGCTCGAACAGCTGCGGACAGGCGACTCAACTACGACAGAGACGTCGCACATGGCAGTGCGGAGCGTCTCCGGTTCAGTAGGTCGGTAGGGAGTCGTGACAGGAGGTATGTTGCTCAGCAGCACCAGCAATTTTGGTGGCTTGTTGAAGGAGAGGATGCGTCGTCGTCGAATTCCTCCAGCAATAGGTAGCTTCATGTGAAGCAAAGTCGGTTAGCCTAATTTTTTGTTTTTTAGCCATGGCCGGCTTACATAATTTTAGGTAGGATTAAGTTAGATTTAAGTATAAAAAAAAAAAAAAAATAAAAAATCAAAAAAATTAAAAAAATAAAAAAAAAGAAGTATATATATGTGCATATATTTATATATTAAGTATATATATATCATGTATATATATATATTTGTATGTGTATGTTATGTATTAGATGTAAGTAGATTAGATCTTAGGTAGTTTGTAAGTGTTAGTTTTAAGTTTTATAATAAAGTAAAAAAAAAAAAAGTCAGGTTACTAAGTTTTTGTTAAAAAATGTTTTCTTAGTTTTAATAATGAATAGAGATAGTGTAAACGTGTAACGTAAGATTCGTCAAAAGACATAGTTTAAGTGTTAGGTTTAACTTAGAGTGCCCGCATGGGGCCAGTAAGTTCGAATAAGATAATTTTAAGTTAATTAAGCTAATTTTTAAGCGTTTTTTTGTCTAGCATGTAAGAATTAATTAATGAATGAAAATAAAAATGCATACAAACTGAAAAAAAAAAAAAAACGATGAATCGTTTTTGCACCACGTACACTGTAATGGATAATTCGCATCACCATAGACGGCAAACAGTGCGAACAGAAGAAGTTATTACCGTTGTGGAGCGCCGAGTGAGTCGATTCGCCATCGTGCACAGCAATTGGAGCTATGCCCATCAACTTTGTGGAAGATTTTACGGAAATGTCTTGGCTTAAACGCTTATAAGATCCAGCTTGTGCAAGAGGTGAAACCGCGTGACGATTATACGCGTTGGAGGTTCGGTGAATGGGCCGAAGATATGATTCAGCTTGATCCTCATTTTCAACGCAAAATTTTGTTCTCCGATGAGGCCCATTTTTGGTTGAATGGACATGTAAACAAGCAAAATTGCCGAATTTGGAGTGGAGGAAACCCAGAAGTCTTTATCGAGACGCCCTAAAACTCAATGTTTGGTGTGCTCTATGGGCCGGTGGAATCATTGGCCCATATTTCTTTAAGGACGATGCCGGACAGAATGTTACCGTCAATGGAAAGCACTGTAGAAACATGATTTCTGACTTTTTCGTTCCTCAATTGAATGGCATTGATGTCACAGAGCTTTGGCTTCAACAAGACGGCGCAACATGCCACACGGTGCGCGACACCATCAATTTATTGTGGGAAACATTTGCTGATCGCATAATTTCGTGTAAAGGACCTGTGAACTGACCTCCACGATCCTGTGATCTCACACTTTTAGATTACGTTCTTTGGGGATATGTGAAGGCACTAGTCTATGCCGATAAACCAGAGACGTTGAACGATTTGGAAGCCAACATTTGCCGTGTTATTGCTGATATACGGCTCCAGTTGTCGTGCTAGCCGCGGTGCGCGTATGCCCGATGTCATATTTATACACTAATGGCATAAAATTGTCTATTAACTAAAGTTAGCATATGAGGCATCATCTCAAGTGTTTTATTTCATATTAAATTTGTATACTTCTAAAAAGAACACCCTTTACATATACATAGAACTTACGGCATATGATGATGATGATTAGGTTTTGTGGGAAGCCCCTCTTGTTGAATAGGAATCAAGACATTTCCTTTATGAGTTCCATCGCTCTACGTTCCATGTAGAGTTGGGTTTACCATGTACCTAAGAAGTCATGATATAAGGATTATTTTCATATATCTACAATTCTCTATCAGGGAGAGAACGTATCCTCCAAAATCACTAGAATCACCCAGCTGTTTGGTAAGTTTGACCTTTGTGTGAACCATAGGATCAATTTGCATTTTGGATAATTGAGCTTGAGTAAGATTGTGTATGCCACAAACGAAATTTGGGTAAACGGGGTCTTAGTTTATCAGAGCTGCTCTGCCTATCACAAAACTTCCGGCTACATTCGTAGTTCCGCTTAAGGGTGCTAGTAGAATGACCAAGTTGGGTTTAATACTAGCCTTTGCCAAGGAAATGGAAATGCCTTGACTTGAGGAAATGGAGTATATTTAAGAGTGAGAGATGGAAGAAGTATATTTACTGTGGTTACCTGAGATGTTTTAAGGCGGAATTTGTTTTATTGTTTTAGGGAGGGAGTTCCAAACTCTGGTTAGGTAAATGAAAAATAGGCGAGAGGAATTAAGATAATTGTAGCGGTGAGAATTAATGTTAAATATTCCAAGTGATCGCGAAAATTCGAGCTTGGAATATGAGTATGGCGGTGATTGGGTACTGATAATTGGGAGAGTAAATATACAATTTCGAATATTCATGTGCTGCTGTAGTGTACAACCTAGAATATCTTTCGTGTGTGTAGAGATTCGACCATACCTGCGTAGCTGGTGAATATACCTGACAGGATCATTGAAAGCTACTTGCAGTTTATGAAAAGAAATCGAGGATGCTGTATACTACTTCTGCGTATGATATTATAGGAATGATGAGTGTTTGCACAAGCCTTCTACGTGCTTCAAGCGGAGTAAAACTAGCATAAATCCACAATTTGCGCAAACATCCATAAACTCGACCAATTACGACATTGATGTGATTGTGACAGGATAGGCTTCGATTTAAGACAAAGCCGAGGCTTATTATAGGTGAGCGCCACCGATTTCAGCGAAGTCTTTGATAGGATTTGACATGATATAATTCTTCTGAAATTAAAAGCTCTTGGTTTCCAAATAAACTTTATAACATGGGTTCAATCATATTTAAATGAAAGACAGTACTATGTATCATTTAGGTCCATGGTTTCTGACCCAATTAAAGCCTCCTCAGGTGTCCCTCAAAGTAGCCACCTGGGTCCCTTATTATTTATTCTGGGCATTAATGATGTTGATTGCATCATTAAAAATTCCTACTTATCTGTTTACGAAGGGAAGATCTTGGCAGATTTTGTACTTGGTGTCAGAAGAATTTTCTTGAGCTTAAGGTCAATAAGTGCCAGGTTATAACGTATAGCGCCCCTCTACTTCACCTCTCAGCTATCTAATCTTTAATCTGACTGTTCCTTTAGTGAATGAGTTGCGTGATTTAGGTGTTATCTGTGATGAGGAACTCAATTTCCGTTCTTGCATTGACAATATAATAAAAAAAAGCCAACTCTGCCCTTAGCTTTATCAAGCGCTGGTCTAAGGAGTTTTCCAGTCCTTATATAACCAATCTCTTTACCTAAACTTTGTTAGGCCTCTTCTTGAATATGAAAGCCAAGTTTGGTCATCCTACTACAGAACTCACATCTACCGGATAGAAGCTGTTCAACGCAGGTTTTTACGACTTGCTTTACGTGGTCTTCCTGAGATGATAGCCAAAACTTACCACTTTACACCGACCGGCTGAAACTTATAAATTAACACCCCTTTCTATACGTTGATAAGTTGCTGACATCCCCTTTATTCATCAAATTTTAGTTGGTAATATCGATTGTCCTTCTTTATTTCGACTTATTTCTCTTAACACCAACCCACGCAATCTTAGGTTTGTGCCACTTTTCCGGCTCAATCTCCACAGAACGAATTACGGACACCTGGAGCCAATGTCGAGAATACTTCGTGAAGTTATCCATATTCCCTTCGACTACTATTCCAACAAACTCTTCCTCAAGAACATTCTTATTTCCACCAATCCCTCACGTCCTAACTTCGTTTAACCGCTTCCACCCTTTAGTTTTTATCTTTAGTTTTAAGTAAAATTGTTACTTTTAACAATATGCTTGTAATAAGCCTTAATAAATCTGTCCGGGGTTGACCCGGGCCGCAAATTAAATCAAATCAAATCAACAACCTTCATTTTAGTGAGTGATAGTAAGATATCTGACACAGAAGCTAGTACAAGAGATCTGTAAGAGACTTGGCATTTACTTGGGTTTAGTACCAGTCCATTAGTCATTGCCCATTGACCAATCGCTAGCAGATCCCCATTTAACTGCGAAACAAGCTCTCCTATCATATTAGCTGGCTTTGAGGAATAAACTTACTCATCCTCAGTGTAGAGATGATTAGACACATGATTGCAACTCACCGGCAAGTCATTAATGTACTGAGAGAACAGAATGGGCGCTAAAATTGAACCCTGAGGTACACTGCATGCATTGCCTATAGCTACCATTTGCAACCTATCACTCAAAAAGTTATCATATGTAGCGTTGAAGGCAACCAGCAACTTATGCTGGTTCAGGCTTGCAACAAATTAGGACAGCGCATAAATAAAGTTTTAATAAGCCTGAGTTTCTTTACTATTGAGATGAAAGTAGACGAAACACAAAATTTGCGCAGTCCAACATAGATTCGTCTAACAACAAAGTCTACGACGGAAAGTGAGAAATTTAATTTGAATCCGAGATCAGTAACAAGCTCAACAAAATGAAGTTGCCTGCCGTTCAGGAGTACAAGCGGTGTTGTGTCTGAGTTGATTATATTTTTAGCTAGGGGATGAGCCGCGATTTGGTTGGATTAAGATTGAGTCCATTACATAATGACCAGTTATATGTATATTTGTGACAAGTCTTCGTTTATTCTTGCGACTAGATCCTCAATAAGTCCTAATGGTCTCGAAAGATATATCTGCGCATCATCAGCATAGAGATGAATTGTAACATTTGAGCACACTTTAGGCAGATCATTAATAAAAGGACAGGACAAAATTGCGCCAAGTATTGACCACTGAGGTACTCTTCCGGTTATAGCGTGGAAATCCGAAGAGTCTTTATTATGAACAACTCTTTGTTGTCTAAATGACTAAAAACAATTCGAACAGTTCTTTCACTGAAACCAAAATATAATTTAAGTTTCTGGAATAGTGATCAACGCTGTCCAAACTTTGGAAAAGTCTAACAAAAATAGCACCGTCAAAAAGTCCTTATCATATTCAACTCTTATGTCATTGTGGATTGCTATGATTCGCTCGAAAGCCAGACAGCACTGGGGATTCGAGAACTGATTTCCTAGAATCTTCTTCTTCTTCTTCTTTCGTTAGACATGGTAGGATGATAGGATCGGGTGGAAGGCAGTTGACAAGGTGAGTTGAAGTTTTTTTTGGGACAGGAGTGCCTTAAGCCAATTTCCAAATATCAGTAAAAGTGGGAGCGGTGGTCCAAAAATTAAGGATATGCGCTTGGCTACTTAGAATATGTGCTGGAATCAATAATTGCCACGGGGTCTAGTAAATACTTGAATTTGAGAGTGAACTGCAACCTGATAAACTTCAGCTACTTGGTATATGAATACCAGTGTACACTGTGCCTCGCTAGCATTTTTGTGAACAGCTACCACTATTGCTGTTGCTAATGAAATGAAATTCCATTGCACCATAACTAGTTTGAGAGTGAGCTTGACAACTAGGAAGGGTGTTGACGGATTTCTGAGGGTAGTGACGTACTTCGTCAGTACGTTCTCTTTGTGCCTTGTGGCTAGAAAAAATTCCTAAAACAACCGTATGGCAATACGAGAAAGCCAATTGGAGCGAACTTAACAACTTCTTTAGGAATTTTAACTGTTCGTTATGGTTCCTCGATAACGACGTGGATGCCGCTGCTGATATGATCACAGAAACTATTCTCCTTGGAATGAAATCCTTTATCCCATATCGGATTAAGAGTATCAAACCAAACGAAAAGGCATATTACGACTCGAGCTGTAAAGAGGCTGCCGGGGTTAGAGAAATATTTTTTCGGTCCTACCAGACCAGCCCGACAGAGGAAAACCGAAAAAAGTTTAAACGAGCCAGAAATGACTGCAATGTCTTACTCAAGCGTGTGAAATTCCAATACGACCAAAAACTGAGGCAAAAAATACTACAATGTCTCAAAGGTAGTAAACATTTTTGGTCATTCGACAAAAATATTAGAAATTCTGCCTCATCCTTCATCCCAGCGCTCATTTACAATGACACTCCAGCTGTCAGCTCTTTGGACAAGGCCAATCTGCTTGCACACTTTGCGGTTAGCTCAACACTTCCAGATTGTGCTTTGTCCCCGCCTACACTTGAGTGAGTCGAATCTAGAATGGGACGAATCCACTTTCGCACTCGTGTAGTAGCAAGAGTATGTTACTTAAAAATCCCAGCATGCATAAATCCTCTGGTCCAGAAGGTATATATCCCCTCCTTCTGAAGAGGTGTTCTTCCACGCTGGCAAAACCACTGCGTAAGCTTTTTCATCAATCGTACTCTTTAGGACTCTTTCACAGACCCAGTGCACAGACCCATTACACTTACGTCCCTTCTTTCCAAGTCATGGAAACGCTGATAAACCGTCAGCTCATGAAATACCTCGAAACACGAAAACTTCTTAATGGCCGGCAGTGTAGTTTTCGTAGCAACAGGTCCACTTGTGATTTGATGGCATGTCTCACTGAAAAGCGGAACCAAAGCGTACATCATTCTGGTGAAAGCAAGATAGTTGCACTTTATATTTCTAAGGCAATCGAATGCGCTTGGCATCAGGCTCTTTTGTCGGAAATGCGTGCTTTTGGGATCGATGACTCTCTTCTTCAATTGATTAGAAATTACCTGTCAAAACGTTCTATTCAAGTTGCCTTGGACGGTTTCAAGTCTGATATTCACAAAATAAATGCTGGTGTGCCCCAGGACTCCGTTCTGTCTCCGGCACTCTTTTTAATTTTCATTAATGATCTCTTGTCTGCTACTTCTAATCCGATATATTCCTTTGCTGGTGACAGTACTCTCTGCTTTTCATATTCTTTCCTGGACTCACGCCCCTGCTCTTCGGCTGTAGAACGGGAACGGCTGCGTATGCTAAGCTCATTAAATTCCGATATCAACAGCATAACTGTCTGCTGTCTTTAAAGCGAAATTTAAACACCCAGCCATTATCCATAAATGGCACTTGCATCGTCGAAACCGATAAACTTTCCATTCTCGGTATGTGTGGCAGTGACAACTTACGTTGGAATAACCACATGGGGGTGGCCGTGGTGTAGTGGTACCAGCAATCGCTTCTCACTCGGAGGGTCAAGGTTCGAATGCTAGCCACGACAAAGTTTTCATTTGTGTAATTGGAACTCAGTCAGAAAAATCTGCGTGTGAAGGCACAACCCTGACATGTAGGTTTGGCTGCTGTAGAGTTTTCAAGCACAAAACAACCGTTAAAATTCGCAACCTGAAACATTCCGAGTGAAGAAAATCTCTCCGTCCTATTCGGACTCCCACCCCTGGAGAGTCAATATCGAAACCAAACACACCTGCGTTTCAAACCACTACATGATCACAACAATGCTTTCCTTTCTCCTCCTTCTATCTTTCCGCCCGCGCCCTGGCAACAGTAAAAGGGTATCATAACCCCGTAGGCGCGTGTAAATTATAAAAAAAAAATATTCGATGTCGTCAAAAATGCTGCGAAATGTCTAGGTTTCCTCTAGCGATTGAGCTGACCTCAATATATAAAGCATTTATCTGCCCAAAATTGGAGTATACTACCCACATCTGGCAAGTGCTCCTAAAACATCCCTGCACCTGTTAGATAGGATTCAAAACCGTGCGATAAAACTCATAGCTCTTACCAACATCACTAAGGCAATGCACACCCTCGAACATCGACGAAATGTCTCGTATCTCACTTTGCTTTATCGCTATTTCCACCACCAGTGCTCCAACGAAATCGCCATTAGCATTCCGCCCATTCAAACTCTCAACCGCTTTGAATGCTCCTCAATATACCATCAAGCTCCTTTTCGGGCGTACTCTTAAATATCGTGATACTTTCTTAAGCCGTACAACTCGCATATGGAATGCCCTGCCGATCTCTGTGTTTCCTGGTCGTTATAACTTACAAACATTTAAAAACAATGTACATCGGTACCTGTCTTTTCTTCCTCCCAAAATTTCCTTCGCCCGCGCTGTGTACGAGCATTTTAAGGGTACCAAAACCCCTTGAGCGCGCGCTGATTATAAAAAAAAAAATTAAAATTTAATGATTTAACTAAGATTTTATTATTGAACCACTCAATGACCTATCTTTTTTATATCGACGATATCGGGATATATCTGAGGGCTGCAACGATAACATAATGCTTACCTTCCATCAGATCCCTGACACCCATCTGGAATAATGGCAAAGTTTGACAGATATCTACAGTGGGCAACTCGGGAATTACATACTCTAGCGAGAGTTATAGTGAGTGCTTGCACTCAGGGTGGACTATCTTGCTGGCCTTTATAAGTTCTGCACCGATCCCAAGGCATGCGATAGCCAATTCAACACCACTTGTCATTTTTATTTCTTCGGGTTTTGTAGCGACTCCTACAAATTTAGAGAATCATAGGGTTGGACTGGTAATATCTTTCAAAGCTTTAAAAAGACAATGTAACTGCCTACAGAGTAAGGTCTCAATACTTGTTATATACAAAGACAGTGAATCCTTTTCATGCGGATTGGAAAATTAACTTTACGCCGGTCATTGATAAGTCACTTCTCTAACGCAGTAATCCGCAAATTTAATTTAAGCAACACAGAGGCAAAATTAGGCACTGCCTGGATATGGCTTACATACGAGTATGTAGACGTTACCAGTGTGACTGTACTAATCTTGAATAATTTCCGATTTCACTCAGGGTTGCAAAACACTAATGTGGCTCAATACTGACTGCCCAGAGAGCTCTTTGAGAAATACAAGCACATACTCGTATAAGGCGTTCTTTACTCTTACATAAGACGTAATCCTATTACGTTGACAGTATAATAATTGTGTTCTCAGATCAATTAGAAACAGCAATTCCGAACGACTAATAAGGGTTTTTGGCGCCAACCATAATTTTCTCATTGCCGTGCGAGAATCCCAGAAGGTGAACATCCACATAGGATGTGAACTGAAAGAGGCCATGGACTAAATTTGCCACCTGCTAGTGTTGTATCTAAGGACTTCAACACGTGTCTACTCTTATGTCCTCCACTTAACTGTATCTTTACAAATTACAAGTGGGCTAATTGCACTTAGGTCTCGACTTCTGTTAATGTGTGGTGGAAAAATAAATTTTTATTAGAAAAACAAAAAAAAAAAAAACGACTTAAGGTCCTGCATGTGGGACTTCCAAATTCCATTCGGCGAATAAGTGTCACTGACCATGAATATATTCTATAGACATGTTTAATATTTAACAATCAGAATATCCCAGCACCATTAGATTACGGCAAAAGGAAGCAATAAAAGCAGAGTCCTAAAACAGAAACCCCATTGATATTCACATTCAATATAAGGCTGGCTTTCCTAGACTCAGAAAACAACAAAAAAATTATCACATTGCGTGAGTTCTGTAATACAACTGCCAACACGAAATGGATATACCATATACATACATTATACTGCCACAATATGACCTTGTTTGAGTAGTTCTTCTCCAGTTACGACAATGTACCCGTTTGTTGTTTTGATTTCAAACTCATGCGTTCGCCGAGTTAAGTTAACTTAAATAAAAGACAAACCATTTTAATTCAGATATGTGAGTAATATTACATAATAAATTCCTTGGCCATCAATTTGCGACATGCCCTATTCCACGTTCATCGCCCCGAGAGGTTTCCGCCTCTAAAATGATAAGGTGCGCCAGTGCTTTGCGGCTACATTAAGTACTTAAATAGGTACGATGCCGTGTCCCATAATCGGGGTACGAAGCACCAAAGATAATGGAATAATCGATATGCTTGGTGGTAAATTATCCATTGCCTTGAGGGGAAATGGCACAAATTAACACACTTAATTTCGATGAATTCCCAACCCTTGGGATTGACCACACTACTCCCGGGGACAACCTTAATCTTAAAGCACAACTTTCAAATTAAGAACTACACAACTTTGCTATGCATCACTTCCACGTTTTACAACATCATTCGCTCTTAATTAAATTGTGGACTTTCACTTGGATCTTGGGGTGACAGTGATGACACTACCCTACCCCTACCGGAATAAGAAGCGAAATTGGTGACAAAAAAAAAAAAAAAAAAAAAAGAATTTTAATCCTCGAACGAAGGCAGATAACAAAACTCAATTAAAAAAGTTTACGGAACGTCAAAATGAGCACGGCAAAAAGGAGAAAAATAGTGACGGAACGGAAACTGAAAGCGAAATAAACCAGAGGAGCAGAAAAAAACGAAAAAAAAGAAAAGAAAAAACAGAAAATTATTACGAATTTTTCAACCACTGATGGTGACTGACGACAGCTTCATCAGCGACGCCATCAAACTCGCAGTCCTTGCATAATTTCGCTGTTCATTCACCACGACACCCAGTCAACCAACAGCCGGAGCATCATCAGCAAATACGAGTAAGGACGCGCTAAACTTTGTTTCTGGTACCAAGTCCATCGGTTCCTAAGTTCACCCAAGTACCCACCAAATCATCTAGCCAACGTCAACTCATCATGAAGATCTCATGGCATCTTCAGAATCACATCGACGGATGGATGGCTGCCTTCTTATTATACAAATTAGACACAAAAATAATGCTCAAAGGGAATTAACTTTTAAATTTTTCCTTTTTCAATTTGCTAAACAGAATTTTCACTTAGAATGGAAATGAATTTTATGCAGAGTTAGTCGTACTCGTACTCGTACTCGTACTCGTATATCCCCTAAAAATAAGGGAGATATCGTACTGGTCTTGTTGCTCTGCTCCAGCACCATTCCCATGGTCCCAAACCATTGCAATTACTCCGTCTTAGTGTCAGTTTCTGGACACGGTGTTTATAGAAAAATCACAGCAAATTTATTTGCACGGTATTACACGCGGATGTTTACTGGGTCTGAAGGTGAATAAACCGTCCTGAGGGTTAGGAGAAGCGTCCGTTCAACCGTAGCCATCACAATTATCCCATAGTTAATGACCAACCCAACATTTGGTACTCGTAAGTTGGCATGAAGACGTACGAATACCTGGTTATAGCTTCTGTCACCTAACTTCAATTGGACTTTACGAGCGAGGGATATAACCCTCTTGACTAGACAGTAGGTATTGCGGACACAATAGTTGGGTGGTGGTTAAAGGTATTCATAGCTCAAGATAAATGGTAGTCTTGAACTTTTGGCGGAAGTTTAATTATCTGAAGGTTTGCTAGGATTTTATTTAAATTTTTTTCTCTTTTTATATCTAGGCCAAGGGGTTTGGGTTTGTTTAAAATAAGTCGGACGCTTTAAAAGTTACTTATGCTTTGGTTAAGGATATTTGCAGCTCCTACATATGCATTTATATTCATTTGTTGCAAAATAGAAAAACACGAATTTATTGACATTTCTTGCTCTCTTGGACCAATCTTTATTGTTAGCGGCGACTTTAATGCGGAGCATTCCTTTTTTGGCTCAAGGTGTAACTCACAAAAAGGCAAAACTCTTTACAAGGCTGGAATGAAATGTGGTTGCCAATTTTGCTCAACAGGTAGACCGATGTACTGACCCTCGGATGTCGCCAAAATACCCGATCTGATAGACTTCTCTATCGGAAAAGGAGTAAACGCTAGTTACGACAAAGTTGAAGAAAGCTTCGATCTTTCCTCCGATCATTCTCTAATTATCTCCAATAGAGGTTGTCGAAAATACTGAGTTAAAAGTACCGCTCAGAACGGTGTATCAACTTGAAAAAGAAGTTAAACGGTTTGCTTTTTTTTTATAAACTAGCGCGCGCACAAGGGATTAACGACAGCAGACAGTCTTGTGTTTTGGAAGAATTAAATTTAATTCTGTTAGTGGTTCCCCAATTAGTTATGCTAGTAATATCAGAATTTAATGAACTTAGCATACGCTGCCGTTCTCATTCTACAGCCGAAGAGCAGGGACGTGAGTCCGGAAACGAATATGAAAAGCAGGGAGACAGTACGAGGGTTGTCTGAAAATGATACAAGACATTTTTTTTCAAATTTTTTTTATTTTTCTATGGTACATAGGCTCCTTGTAACTCTACACACTTCCGCCAGCGATGCTCCCATCTCTCTAGCCCGTCCAAATAGTGCTTAGCGTTTTTCTCTGCAAAATAATTGTTCACGAAGGTGATTGCCTCCTCATTTGAGGAAAATCTCTGTCCTCCGAGCGCAGTTCTTAGATGCGGGAACAAAAATAAGTCGCTTGGGGCTAGATCTGGTGAATAGGGCGCAGGGTCAAGCAGTTCAAACCGTAATTCATGGATTTTCGCCATGGCAACCGCTGAGGTGTGAGAAGGCGCGTTGTCTTGGTGAAACAGGATTTTCTTTTTCTGCAAATGTGGCCGTTTTTCCGCAATTTCTGCCTTCAGATTGCCAAGTAATAATGCGTAGTATGCTCCTGTAATGGTTTTTCCTTTTTGAAGATAATCGATTAAGATAACTCCTTTACTATCCCAAAAAACAGTCGTCATCACTTTCCCAGCCGAAAAAACAGTTTTTGCTTTTTTTGAAGCCGGCTCGCCCTTCGCCGTCCACTGTTTTGACTGAATTTTTGTTTCGGGCGTATAATGGTGTATCCAAGTTTCATCTGCTGTAATTAATCGGCGCCAAAACTCAAATTTATTTCGCCTAAACTGCGCCAACAGAGCGTTGGAAATGTTCATTTGAACAAGTTGGTCTAATGTAAGCAAACGCGGCACCCAACGCGCGGACAGCTTTCTCATGCCTAAATCTTGATTTAATATGTAACAAACACGTTCTTTGGACATTTTCATAACTTCTACTATCTCTCTCACTTTAATTCGGCGGTTGTCTACCACCATTTGATGAACTTTAGCAATGTTATCGTCAGTGGTTGTAGTTCTTGACGTCCCGAACGTTCATCATCTCCCAAGCTCTTACGGCCACGTTTAAATTCAGCTGCCCAAAATTTCGCTGTGGTAAATGATGGTGCAGAGTCCCATCAATTTTTCCGTTTTCACAAAAAACACTCACATCGACTCACTCAAACGCGTGTCAACTAAAAACTGCGTATCCAAAATGACTGAAAGTTCGGTAAGTAACTGTGAAAAGATGCACAACTAGCATTCACTAACTTTTACTGACGAGCGCCACTATCTTTACGTTGCAGCAAAGGAATATATTGGATTAGAAGTGGCAGACAAGAGATCATTGATAAAAATTCAAAAGAGTGTCGGAGACAGAACGGAGCCCTGGCGTGCACCAGCATTTATTTTGTGAATATGAGATTTGAAACCATCCAAGACAACTTGAATTGAACATTCCGAAAAGTAATTTCTAATCCATTGAAGAAGAGAGTCATCAATCCCAAAAGCAGGCATTTTCGACAAAAGAGCCTGATGCCAAACTCTGTCAAATGTCTTGGAAATACCAAGTGAAACTGTCTTGCTTTCGCCAGATTGATGTAAGTTTTGGTTCCACTTTTCGGTGAGACATGCTATCAAATCACCAGTGGACCTGTTGCTACGAAAACCATATTGCCGGTCATTGAGAAGTTTTCGTGTTTCGAGATATTTCATGAGCTGACGGTTTAGCAGTGTTTCCATGACCTTGGCGAGAAAGAACGTAAGTGCAATGGGTCTGTAGGTTGAAGTCATACAGCAATAGGAGTGATAAGGAAGAAACGAAGAGTGCGGAAAAAGTAGCAAGCAACTCGAGCTCAACAAGATAAAATGTCCTTTAATAGGCGAAAAAATCGATCAAGGACTTCAATAACCAAGGTATTAATAACTACCTAGAAAGCCTCACAACGGCAACAGATACCAATTACTCCATACGGAGAGTCGTTAAAAGTCTTCGAAGACCCCAAATACACGTGGCGCCAATAAAGAGAAACCAGGATAACTGGGCTAACGTTTTCGCCGACCATCTTGCAGAAACATTCAAGCCATTCGACGGGGAAGTGCTTCCAGAAAATGTCAATATGCTAGATGCGACGACGAACCTTCCAATAGAAAAGGCAACACTTAGGGAACATAGACAAGTTATAGACACGCTTAAGCCCAATAAAACCCCCGGATATGACTTAATTACGGGAGAGATACTTAAAGCGCTACCGAAAAAAGGTTTGCTAAAGCTGCTCTATCTTATAAATGCCACCATAAGATTAGAGTATGTACCGCATCAGTGGAAAGTTTCCGAAGTTATTATGGTTCCGAAACCCGGTAAACCGCCGACTAAAGTCAAGTCATGCAGACCAATGTCGCTCCTCCCGATTATATCGAAGGTCTTCGAGCGAATCTTACTTAATCGTCTTAAACCGATTATTGACACAAATCGCCTCTTGCCCGATCATCAATTTGGCTTCAACACCGTACTGTTGACCAAGTGCATCGAATAGCCAATGCAGTCGAGTGTAAGTTAGTCTCTTTAAGCGCATTCCTTGACGTTTCGCATGATTTTGGCAAGGTATGGCACGAGGGCCAGAAATGTAAACTTCGACAAGTCCTACCCGAGCAATTGTTTCATATTTTAAATTCATACCTAGATGACCGACTCTTCCGTGTAAGACACGGAAACGAATATTCCAATTTTAAGACAATAAAAGCGGGGGTGCCGAAAGGAAGCGTACTTGGTCCTCTGCTATATTTGCTTTTTACCCGCGATATACCGCAAACGGACGACACTGTCCTAGCCACATTTGCTGATGACACTGCCATTTTGGCAACAGCTAAAATCATCGAAGAAGCAACTGCTAAGTTTCAATGTGCCCTTACACGGATTAACAATTGGACAGAGACTTGGCAAAATGCACTTAATGAAAACAAGTCTGTCCATGTGAACTACACTCTCAAGAAAACTGACAATCTACCTGTTTTTAACAATACAGTACAAATTCCTCTCGCGAACGAGGCCAAATATCTTGGTATGACACTCGACGCTAAACTTAAACGGAGAGAACACGTTAAGAAAAAACGTGAAGAGCTTGAGATTAAATATAGAGACATGTACTGGCTTCTTGGGAAGTATTCCAAGCTCAGTTTAGAAAACAAATTGCTGCTATACAAGCAAGTGCTAAAACCGGTCTGGACATATGGTATACAGCTTTGGGATTGTACCAAATTTAGTAACGTGAACGTCCTACAGATATTCCAAAACAAAGTTCCTTGATTGTTTGTTAATGCACGGTAGTACATTAGAAACAATGAGATCCACAGAGACCTAGGAGTCGAAAACGTTCAGAAGGAAATTAAAATGTTTGCGCGAAAACACAAAAATCGACTACTAGGACATACGAAGATTTCTGTTCAACAGATCCTTGTCGAGACAAATTTATTGCGCCGTCTGAAAAGGGCTAAGCTTCTCAATCTAGCGCGGTGATCAGCAGCGCTTAATTTTTAAAGTACGCAGGAATTTTCAATGGAAAATCGCCTGCAAAATATCTAATTAAAGCAAAATAAAACGCGAAAGAAGGACTACTTAGTCGTAGTCCTGTATAAGGGAAGTGTTTTTTAGTGAGTAGGAATCTCACACTACTATAAGCTTATAGTGTCTAGAAGATTTCTCACCTACCCACGAAAAAAAAACAACATATTGTGACAGCTGTATTTTTTAATCACCTTTCGACTTATTGCTTAAATTTTTTGGCAATAAATTAAAAACTTGTTATAATAGGTGTACTTTTCTGGTATTGGTATCAGCGCTTATTTTCAATCTACCTATAAATTACACTAACAACTTCACCCATACGCGCTGACTTAATACAAGATATTTATCGGAGTTAAAGTGGACAGCAACAATTTTTCGAAACCTATTTTTCCATGACAGCGATATTTTGTATAGCAACGCCATAGCATGGGACACTTTTTGAAGAAGTAAAACTCCAGAGCTGGCAAATTACCCGAATGTTAATAGTTAACGCCGACAGCTCCTTTTTTGGTCTCTTAAAATAAAGCGCTTGGCATCGGATGCCAAGAAAACAGACCTACGGGTACTCGTATATCTTCAACTCAACATATTGAGTTCCTAGAAACTGTTAAATAAAAGTGAAGTTGGAATATTATTTTGAAACTAGCGAATGACCGCTTGATACCGTTTGAGATAAGTGGCATGCAACGGGACCGACTTTTAAAGGTCTCTCAGTTCCTCTGCTCAAACACAAAATATTCCCGATTTAAAAAGTGACCTAAGTCATGTCCAAGTAATAATTTTATTTTCCGGAGGATGTCCTCGAAACCGCCTCAACACACTTTTTCCCTACAAATTGTCGGCGAACCTTTTTTCCCTAACTAGTTGTTCTTACAACATCCTGTGAGAGTGTCATTGGCACGCTCAGTATCCTGAAGGCAGGGCGGAAGGTCAAAGGCCTTGAGGATATGCACTAGCAGACCAAGAGGGCGGCCTGCTACGAGAGCCCTAGGGAAGTGCTAGGATTAGATTTTTTTTTGGTGCAAGTAGTCGACCATCGATCCGTGTGTTATTCGATCTCCACTTATGAATGGTCTCCAGCATTGTGTAGAACTAAGGCATTCCGCTCCATCCCTCCAGCTCCTAACCACTTCACTTATTTGACCCGCCTTAGTCTCTCATGTCCGTTGTCGCTTTGGAGGAACGTATTGCCCGGGAGGGACCTCCGTATTTCTACCTTAAAACTCCTCGGAGGTGACAACCAGTAGGTGTCCCGGGAAAGGCAGAGGAACACTCTGAAGACATGACAGACGGTCATATGGTTAGGGTTATGCGCCTACAGCAGGATAGATAGTCTGGAACCTTCTGCATAGATGGAGCACCCACAATTTATATCAGTTGCCTAGAGCCAGGCGGATCGCCTGCCACACAACAAACACACAAAAGCACAAGCACAATAAAAAAAAAATACAAAAATAGTCAAATCAGGGAAAAATGTTGAAAATAAATAGGGTGGCCGTGGCTCAAGTGGTAGTGTGTTGGCTTTACAATCGGACGATTCGGGGTTCAATACCAGCCGTGACCGAAAGACTTTTTTTCAGGCAACTAAAATCTTGTGAGATGAATGGTTGCCTAAATATAACATCAAGTCAAATGTACACTAGTAATTTAGTTTCCCCATTAAATGTTGGATGCCACCCATGCCATGGAGCGAAATAACCACTGAGCCCAAAAATCTTTTTCCCTCTCTCTCTCCAATTTTCCAAAAAACTTAACACGTGCTCTGGCATTTTAAGAGTAGTAATACCCTCTTGAGTGTTAGTTCTTAAGAAAAAAAAAGGGCTAATGTAAAGAATGGGACGCTATCTAGTTTGGCCCTTTCCCACGCCAAGTCTGCATGCAAGTCCACCGGCGTCATAGGATACTCGTATTCTTACGAAAGTTGAGAAGAAGTTCCTTCTTCCCTGGTTGTCCCGTAGATCTGGGTAGTTAAAGTGGCATACTTGGGAGTAAGAAAGTATGATCCATCCAAGATATGGTTACAGACTTCAGTTAAGTGGCCGACCGTTGGACATATGTACCAAACATTGGGCGCTCTAGAACCGATTGCGTGAAATGAATGAATGTGTGTGGCTATCCAATGATCTGGCTGAGCATACAAAAAATCAGGGCGTCCACTCCTTGGGCGAACATGAAGCTTCAGCGAGGTTTCTTTTCTGTGAAAAAAGAAAGATTTAAACTTTTAAGACCTAAACACAAACTTAACAAGATCGCAATGATTTTACATGTTCTTTAAGCTAAGATGAGTAAAATTAGAAAGCAAAATTTTTTCCAAATTTTGTTTATTATGGGATTTTAAAAATAAAAGTATGTAGGTCCCAATCGGGACCACCATTTTATAGGTATGGTAATATTCGAAGCAATTATTCTTATGACGACGCAAAAGTTGTCACCCGATGCTCTGTGGCTGCAATTTTTTTTTTTTTTTTATCGAAAACCTTTGTTCCTGCTTTCGGATTATGTTTATTTGATGTTGTAAATTTCCTTTTTTCCTTTATTTTTCATCTATTTCGTACAATGGTTGACAATCCTGTCTTACATACCTCGCTCCCAAATGATGATCGCGGCACCTATGGAATGCCGGCAGTACCAAAAAGACTGTGTTGGCAGCAAGATCTATTACAATCAATTCAAAAGTAGACTATGTACAATGTCTTGAATTTTTTTTTTATTAAGTCGAGAAAGTGATATCGCCTAAGTGGCCGCCGCTAGAATTGATGACCATTCGAGCCCGATTTGTGGCATTTTGCCTCACTCATGCCAGAACTTCGGGCGGTAGGTCCTCGCATTCTAGACGGATATTCTCTTTGAGGGCTTCAAGAGTGGGAGACTTGTTGACATAGACTCGTGACTTAAAAAAACCCCACAAAAAGAAGTTTGGAACGATCAAATCAGGGTATTTTGCAGGGCAGTGCAAATCACCAAAACGAGAGATTAGGCGACCCGGAAATGCAGCCCTCAGAATTTCTTTTGCGTCTCCATTCTGTTGGAACCACATGTTCTCCAGGCCCAATCCATCCAATTGAGGAGGGAGAAAATCATTGAGTATGGCTCTGCAGCGCTCGCCGTCCACAGTGATCGTTTGGCCCGCTGCGATTTCGAAAAAATAAGGCCCGATGACGCCTCCAGCGTAAATAGTGCATGGTGGTGTAACTTTGAGCGGGTGTAATGGCTCTTTGTGAATTTTACGCGGATTTTCGGTGCCCCAGAAGCGATAGTTTTGCTTATTTACATATCAACAGAGATGGAAATGGGCCTCGTCGCTCATGATGATGAAACGTTTTGTCTGCCTTGTAGTCGAGATTCAGGATGGCTTAAGCTTATGTTTCACGCGCTTTGCGATCAACAGCTAACAGCTGATGAACTGTCTGCACTTTGTTAGGGAACATCTAACAGTTTTTCACCAAAATTCTCTGTAAAGCCCACCGATTGATGCCCAAATGTATGGTACGTCATCTGGTCGGGGTCCTCTGCGACATCTTCAACTACAGCGGCGATATTCTCAGCAGAACGGGCTACTCCGGGACCAACCAGACTTGGCAGCATCTTGTGTTGTCCCATACTCTACTAGGCGAGTGGCTAAACGTCGAAATGTTTGCTCAAATGGTGTCGGATGACCGGAATATCTGCGCCGAAATTCACTCTGCGCCAACACCACCGACGAATTATTCCGCGTTCTTTAGGAGTACAGCGATTCATGTCTTGCTGACATGAATCTTGTGTCTGTTTACTTCAGAAATGTCAAAGTATTGTAGAATTGACATTTGGAGCCATTTGCAAAATTTATAGCATTTTCCGATAGAATGATGACTCTTGCGCCACCTATTACGTATGGTGCGGCAGCATGAAGAACATGTCGAATGCAAACTTGGCCTCCACAAAACATGGCAAGTGACCAACGCCAAACCAAATTGGTGTTTCGTTTGTGGAGGCTCATTTTCACGGTCTTGTTCTTTAGTTTTGGGGTTGGAGCCGGGTCTGAAACTGGAGCCAGGTTACACGAAATGTGGATCGATATTCCCGTCATCATATTTCATCTTTTGTTTTATTGCATTAAACCCAGCTTATCCTTGGATTGGACATGCAGCGCATGTACTATACATTATCCAGTGAGTGACAGAATTCAGATTAAGGAACTGGCAGAAATTTTTGGGGTCCATTTCTTTGTGCGCACAACGCTTCGGCAATATGCGATTTATCTGTCGCACAAATCTATTTCACCCATGCAAGTGATATAGTTTGTGATGAAACCTGGCTGATTTACGTCAATAACACAACGTTTACAGGTATCTGGTGAGGCACTCCTGGTACATCTGGAAAGCATGGTCACAGCTTTTGTGTTCTTCTATTCCAAAACGCATACAACGTCATCACTCCTTACTTTCTTATCCCACTGACCTCTTTGCAATTGCTTATCTGCTTTTAATTTTTATGATACGGATCCAATTCTATTTGACATTACTGTTCCAGTCCCTGAAAAGTCTGTCCTTGTTTTGAATTAAATGGTCAGCCAGTTTAATCCTTGTACAAAATTAGTCTGTGTACTATATATACTCATAACACAGCTGCTGTTCATTGTAGGGCAGAGACTTTGGACGCCCCAAGACTAAGATTTTTCATTTATTCTGAAGGTATTGTATTTTTGCCAGCATACGTTTCAAAATCAAGTACTAAACCGTCTCGGGAAGCCAGTACAAAGTTTTTAAATCCAAATGGACTTGGTTTGGCTGGCACACATTTGCGGTACTCACAGCACCCTGAAAACGGAACCATTTGCTCATCGATTGACATGTGTTTTGGTCGTGGTCAGCAATGGAATTTTTTCCAGACAGAATCTACATATTATTGGCCTTATTTTCCACAGCTTGCCTTCTTCATTTCGGGTCTCTGCATCATTGGCGAAATAATGATGATTCCGTAGCTCACAAAATCTGTTCGGATAGATTGTACCCTGATAAGAGGCACACTAAGTTTTGCCTTTAGGATACGGCTGGAAGATACACTTCGAGCATGTAGGTTTCCGCTCTGGATCCTCTTATGTTGACCACATCAACACCCTGTGGATCATTATTGAACAGTGCGTTGAATACCTGCTTCAACTGCTGTTTATTGATTTTGAGAAGGCGTTCGATGGGCAGCCTACCTGGCTAGCCTTGTGCAGGGGAGGTATGCCCAAGAAACTATTATCAAAGCAACCTATTGTGTCTCCAAATGTCATGTTCTGCATAGAGGAATGTCGTCCGAGAAATTCGAGACAAGGTTGCACTGTATCGCCGATACAAGGCGCAGACTTGTCTACTGGAAACGGAGGAATTCGTTGCACTCTTACATCTCAACCCAAACGTCTGGACTACACTGACGACATTTGTTCTTTCCTTCAAAGGAAAGAACGCCAGAGCAAGAGGAAGGCAAATATTGTAATATTAACGCTGCCTAAATCAAAATCGTTAACCTCGGTACTAACTCATCAACTCGGAGAGTTTCCAATATCTTGGGAGTGTTGTATATCGAAGCTTGAACCGAACAGGATATTGACAATCGAATCGGCAACGCAAAGTCTGCGTTTGGAATAATGTCCATGATATAGCAAAGCAATATTTTTTTATACGAAAGGGGTTAAAGTAACCCACACAGAGCAGGCGACGGAAAGAGAGATACCGATGTACGTTGGTTTTGAATTTTTGCAGGTTATAATGACTTGGAAATAAAGAGCTCGACAGGGCATTCCATAAGCGAGTTGTACGGCTTAGGAAAGAATCACGATATTTCAATGTATATCCAAAAGTGGGCTTGAGACGGGATAAATTTCAGTGGAATACTGGTGGTGAAAGTAGTGATAGGGCAGATATGGGCGTTGTACTCCAATTTTGGGTGGATGAATGCCAGATCAGAGGGGATGAAATATTTCTTACATCGATTGCGGAAACCTAAACATTTCGCAGCATTTTTGGCGACATCAAATATGTGCTCATTCCAACGGAGGTTGTCATTAACACACATACCGAGAATGGAAAGTTTTTCGGTTTCAACGACGCAAGTGTCATTCATGGATGATGACTGGGTGTTTGGATTTCGCTTCAACGACAGCAGACAACATTGTGTTTTGGAAGCAATAAATTCCACTCTGTTGGAGGTCTCCCATTTAGTGATGCTGTTTATATCGGAATTTAATGAGCTTAGCATACGCTGCCCTTCCCGTTCTATAGCCGAAGAATAAGGACGTGAGTTCGGGAATGAATATGAAAAGCAGAGAGTACTGTCGTCAGCAAAGGAATGTATTGGATTAGAAGTAGCAGACAAGAGATCATTAATGAAAATTAAAAAGAGTGTCGGAGACAGAACAGATATCAGACTTAAAACCGTCCAAGACAACTTACAATAAATTGAACGTTCCGAATGGTAGTTTCCAATCCATTGAAGAAGAGATTCATCGATCCGAGAAGCACGCATTTCCGACAAAAGAACCTGAGGCCAAAATCTATCAAATGCCTTAGAAATATCAAGTGCAACTATCTTGCTTTCGGCAATTTGATGTACGTTTTGGTTCCCCTTTTCAGTGAAACATGCTGTTGAATCACCAATGGACCTGATGCTATGAAAATCGTATTGCCGGTCATGACCTTGGAAAGAAGGGACGTACATGAAATGGGTCTGTAGGAGGAGAGAGAGGAAAATTCGCCTCTTTTAGGGACGGGCTGGACAAATGCTGGTTTCCCTCTGATCAGAAAGAGTCCTAAAGACTAGGGGAGGTATACCATCTGGGACGGCGGATTTGTGAATGTTAACATCTTCAAGAACTGTTGTTACCACAAGAGTGCGAAAGTGGATTCGTCCCATTGAAGATTCGACGCACTCAAGTGTAGGCGGAAACAAACCACAGTCTGCGAGTGTTGAGCTAGCCGCAAAGTGTGCAGCAAGCAGATTGACCTTGTCCAAAGAGCAGACAGCTGGAATGTCATTGTAAATGAGCGTTGGGATGGAGGATGAGGCAGAATTTCTGATGTTTTTGACAAACGACCAAAAGCTTTTACTACCTTTGGGACATTGCAGTACCTTTTGCCTCAGTTTTTGGTCGTATTGGAATTTCATTCGCTTAAGAAAGGCGTTGCAGTCACTTTTGTCTCATTTAAACCTTTTTCGGTTTTCCTCTGTCGGGCTGGTCTTGAAAGACCGAAAACACATTTCTCTAACCCTGACGGCCTCTTTACAGCTCGAGTCGTACCATGCCGTTTCTTTTGGTTTGATGTTCTTCATCCGATGAGGGATAAAGTTTCTCATTCCAAAGAGAATGGTGTCTGTGATAATAACAACTACTGTTCTGTCCACGTCTCTACCGAGGAAACATAACAACCAGTTAAAATTCGTAAAGAAGTTGTTAAGACCGCTCTAATTTGCTTTCTCGTATTGCCATACGGTTCTTTTAGGAAACCTTTCTCTAACTGTGTGGTGGGTGTATGAGAATTTAGCTGATATGGTCCGACGAGCCTAGAGGGGAGAGCACATCAACGGTGTACTTACCAGGGTGAGAAGTTAAAACCAGTCCAGGGTGTTGGCGATATGACTGTCAACGTGTGCTATTCTTGTGGGCTCATTTACAAGCTGGGTTAAATTATTTTCCGCAGCGAAAATCTCAACACACCGTCCTTCGGGTGTTGTCTGTCCATAATATCGAAGCCACCCAGAATTGTGTATATTGAAATCGCCCGTAATAACGATTTCAGTATGAGGATACAGGGATACAATTCTTTCAACGGAGTCAGACAGCCCATCGAACTCGTGAAAGGTCGAGTTGCCGTCCAGTTTGGGGCTTCTATAAATAAAGCAGTACTGGATAATTTGCTTACGGAGGTGGAATTTTGACCACATGAAATTGTATTCCGGATTGGAACAGGGACTACATTGTGGTGGAGTTTGTTAAGCTACATCACTACGCACGTAAATGGCGAGACCATGACGGGGAAAGAATAGTGTCACTAGTTCGTAGACAGGTAGTTTCAGATCGGAATGATCTGAGAGGTGTGGGCGGGGGTCTACCTGTGTTTCATTAAGTGCCAAAACTGCTGATCTGGATTTACAGACGTTGACGAACGCAGAAAAGTGTTTACTTTTTAGCCCGCGTATATTGGAAATATCCACTCTTAATTCCCTAGACAGAAGTGTCAATAAAAGTCAAGTGGTAAGAGGTTTTCTAGATTTAGGAATCCTTGGCGACGTCAAGGAATACTCCGACGCAGAATTTTTTCTCCTCAAAATCAGTTGAAATTTTGTTAGTCACTCTATAGATATGCCGGATTGTCGAGTGCTGTCTTTGAAATGCGAGCTGGTGGCCAGATGTTGCATTTAGCCCGCTCAGTATGCGCGCCGAATGGTCGCAGAATAGTCTTTCGAAGATTTTTGACAGAACAGGAAGTAAGATACATAATTGGCCTGTGTGAGGTTGGGTGGGTTACATCTTTTTTTGGTGTTGTTAATATTTCGGCAACTGTCCATACGTTTGGAAAATGCTTTAGCCTAATCATTGCGTTATACGTGTTTAGAAGGTTTTGGAGTACGCTTGTAGGTAATTTGTTAAGCCTTTCTCGTCATAACCTGGTGCCTTGTTGTTGCCTACTTTGTATCTTATGCATCGTTTATTTCACTATTTTGATTTGTAGCCCTGTGAGTCTGCAGTTGTGGAAGGGTATTGTTGCCGTCGTCATTGGAAAATATTTCCCAGAAATGTTCTGCTAGGGAATTTGCTTTCCCGTAGTTTTGTCTGGCCCATATTCCATCCGTTTTCCTCACAGATGGATAGTTAATTATATTGTTTTTCAGTTTTTTTGTTGTTAGGCTGTAATTTTGATTCTCCGTTAAGGTTTTTTTGGCTCTGTTTAATTTTTGTTTATCCACCGGTGTTCTTGTGTTTCCCCAAATTTTCCCTAGTTTCCTTGTCTTGAAGTAGTCTAGGGTATAATCACTTGTTTTTGGTTTCTTCTTTGGCGTTGTCCGATATACAGCTTCGTTCATTATGGAATTTAAATGCAATAGATAATTGGTCTTTTAATATCGATATGAGATTTGAGAGATATTTTAGTATTTAGATTTGAGTTGGAATGCGTCTCAGTTATAAGAATACACCAGTAGAACAGGCGAATTACCAGATGAAAGTTCAGGACAGGATTTTATTTTTGCGTTAGAAAGACTGTTGTCTTTTGTAACACAGAAATCAAGCAACTCTGATTTTTTCTTTGCGGCAGTTGACCGATATGTTGTTTCTCCGGTGCTTAAATATTTACAATTGTTATTTAGTTTTGAGAGTATTTAGGAGATGTGTCCCTTTCTTGTTTATTATTCTGCGTCCCCAGTCCGTATGTTCAGCATTAAAGTACGAATCTGAATCCTAAAGTCTTTATGAAGCCATCAAATTGTTTTGTGCTGATCATGTGCTTGGGTGGCAGTAAAGAGGAGACAAAGTAGTGGACCATTGTTGTCCATCAGCAGTTGCATCCTTTTGCATTGGATCTGTTCCGTTTTGTATTGTTGTAGTTCAGTCAATTTTATTCGGTGCCTGATTATAATCGCCGAGCCTACATGCGCTTTTGTCTACTGGCAGATTTCAGTGCAACTAAAAGCCCCTATCTACAATAAAAAAGAAAAAAACAATAACTCGACCTACACAACCAATTTAAACATGTGTAATCGAAGACAACAATGCTGACTGGGTAACTTGCAAGGTCATCTGTGGGAAAACCTTTCATGCCGTTTGTGTCGGGTTAAACAATAGAAACACAGTGTTTATTAACGAATTCTTCGATAACCTACTTTTCTTCTGTGATGAGTGCAAGAGTATCTGACTTACGGACGTGCTTTTGGTAATAAAATGCTTAAGCGATTCAAATGACTCCTACCAAGATGCACTCGTCAAAAAGATTACGGATAAAATTTCGGTCATCGAAAGCAGTGTTAGAAGTGTTGAAAAAGTAACTCAGTGCACAACTCAGCCTATCTAATATAATCCAAAGTAAAGCACATGGATAAACAAATTGCTGGTCTAAACGAGCTAGACTCCGGGAGATCCAGGAATGAAGAAACTCCCTTACGTCACCTGTATAGTGAGTGACATCAAAGCTATCTCCAACCAAAAAAACCTGCGAGTTTATAAGCTCCCTGCATGAAGACATTCATTTCCAGTCCTCGTCACACAAACAAATCTCTCCTCTCTTCTATTGACTCCCTTTTGCCCCACTGTTAAATTAACGAAACAAACTAGCATACCACCGAATGTCGCTATGCGCTCTCTAGGCTTAGAGATAAAAAGATATATGAGAATATACGTCTATATCTCGCTTATCTGCACGATAAATCCGACTCGGTGTGCTACGAGGGTAAAACAAAAACAAGCGTCAGGCCTTCCTACCAACGTTACCAGTCTCAGGAAAGTTTATATAAAGTATCACGAGATTTTCAATACGCCCCCCCAAAAAGTTGCAGACGATCTTGCCGCTCTTCGCCACTATGTACACTCTAAAAGAGTCTCACACCTCCAACGCAGTCGACTTGACCACGATAAATTTTTTCGACCCTAAAAAGTCATGCAAAAACCTCCCTCTCACCTTCTATTACCAGAACGTAAGAGGACTCCGTTCTAAAACCCACGCTGTTTTCCGCCAATCTCATGCTCTCCCATTTGATATCTATGCTCTGACCGAAACTAATCTTATCCCCAACATAAAAAACCAGAAGTTATTCCCTCTTTCTTTTAATGTTTTTCGAGATGATGATCGCACACCCCCCTTGATTGAATCCCCTTGTCGAGGTGTCCTACTGGCTATTCACAACAGCTTGGACTCCTCTCTCGTTGCAACATCATCCTCTCCTAAGCTCGACTTTGTGTTAGTGAAAATAGCACTTACTCGTAGATGCTTGTATGTTATGCGTTGTTACATTCTTCCGGCGCAACCTATCGAATCCTGCCAACTTGCTATTGCAGCAATTGACAATTTGATAGACTTATCAGACTCGCTTGATGATGTCATTATCTTCGGCGATTTTAAACTGCCTCAGCTGAAGACCAATCTTTTTTCATCGCTTCCAATCCCATTTCAACTAAAGAATGCCTCTTCTTAGATCGGCTAACAGATTCTAGTCTATGCCAAATCAGTGGCGTTTCCAACTATATGGAAAGGCATTAGACAATCACAACTGATCCGATCAACTCCTCGGTATCGTGTTGTCGCCTATCTCTTTCAACTATTGATAGCCTTCATCCTCTACTTCTTCTCTCATTTTTCCACAACTCTCCCCTGCAGTCGTCTCCTCACGCAATTCTATTTTCTTAGAATTTTCACAAAGCTAATTTCCGCAAAATCAGTACCTATCTAAGCAGGGCTTCTTTTGAGTTTACCAATCTATCTCTGGTTGCTGCCCTCTCCATTTTTTACAGAGAAATATTCAAATCCATCTCCCTTCATGTGGCTTATTCCCGCCATAAAACTTCTTCTACATCACCTCCTTGGTATAATCGTACACTTCGCTCTCTACGATGCAAAAGAAACAAGTTATGGGCGGTATTCCTTCGCACCCACTCTTCTTCCGACTATTCAAATTATCTAGGTAAATATCTTCATTTCATTGAACTCTATAACTCTCTCTATCCATGCTATCTGAATAGTGCGCAAACCAATCTCATAAATGACCCCAAGTCTTTTTTCAATTTTTCAATTGCAGAAGTAAGACTGGTGCTTATCCTTCCTCCCTCGCTTTCGAAACCAAAACTTCATGTGATCCTCCTACCAACGCCAACTTTTTTGCTACATTTTTCAAACAATCATTTGCCAACAACTCCTTCACACCGGATCCCTCTTACTTCAATGATCTACCAAATTTCTCTATTGGTCCCTATCTCACTCAAAAGTTCGATCCTGCAGTTATTGAAGGAAAGTTACAAAATCTTAAGGATGAATTTGTACCTGGCCCAGAAGGACTCCCCGCCATGTTTCTTAAGAAATGCTCTTCCAACCTGTCTCTACCCCTTTCCTACCTTTTTGGTCTATCGCTTACACAGGGTGAATTTCCCCAGATTTGGAAGACCTCTTTTATAATCCCGATACACAAAAATGGATCTAAGCATGAAGTTACCAATTATCGTCCCATTGCTAAACTCTCTCGTATACCCAAACTTTTTGAAAGCATTTTATACGAAGCGTTAAGCTTCAAATGCAAGCCTTTTATTTCACCCCGACAACATGGTTTTCTAAAAGGTAGATCAACTACCACAAATCTAGTTGAATTCGTGTCTTTTGCTCTCTCAGCCTTAGAAAATGGCAAAGAAATCGATGTTACCGCAACTGATTTCACTAAAGCGTTTGATAAGATATCTCATCAATTGATCCTCTTCAAATTGTCTGCTCTCGGCTTTGAGCCTCTCTTTTTAAAATGGATTTATTCTTACCTGGTAAATCGATATTATAGTGTTCGGTTTAGATCCGCCCTTTCTGTTCCATTCCTGGCCTCATCTGGAGTTCCACAAGGCAGTCATCTTGGCCCTCTTCTCTTCATTTTTACTATCAACGATGTTGAGAGTGTCATTAAGCACTCCTTCGTCTCCCTTTACGCTGACGACACAAAATTTTTTAGATCTATTTCCTCTCCCCAGGACTCTGCCCTTCTTCAAGAAGACCTTGAGTGGTTTTCAATCTTTCGCCTCAAAAACTGCCTAGAACTTAATATAGCCAAATGTCAATTTATAACCTTCTCACGTAAATGCAACCCGTCTCCTCCCCAACTTTATTTTCTCCATGGTCAACCAATTCCCCCGGTTCAGTCTTTTCAAGACCTTGGCATATTATTCGACTGTGAGCTTCTGTTCGCATATCGATAAGATGATCCTCAAAGCCAACTCATCAGTTGGCTTTCTTAAACGGTGGTCCAAGAAATTTTCCAACCCATATGTAACCTTTGTTCGCCCCCTACTTAAGTATGCAGTCAAGCTTGGTCCCCTTTTCACCGAGTTCATGTTTCCCGAATCGAGGGTATTCAACGTCGATTCCTCCGATTTGCTCTCCGTAGTCTGCCATGGAACGACCCTTTAATCTTACCTCCCTATCAGGACCTCCTCAAACTTCTCAATATGAATTCGTTAGTAGAACGTAGGAATACTGCTGACATTCTTTTCATTCATCGACTTCTCTCCAGCGAACCAATCTCCCGAATGCTCCGAAAGGTCAACTCAAACCTCTCCCTTTTTGATTTCCTCCTGAGCACTCCTCGTCTAAAACAAGATCTCCTCCATCACTGCCTTGGTCCTGTCTTTAGTTTTGTTTTGACAGCTGATTGTTGTTGACGTGTTTGGCATCATGTTGAGTATGGACAAAAACGATTTTCGTTCTCTCATAAAGCATTATTTTTTGAGAGGCAAAACGGCGAAGGAAACAAAAGAAAAGTTGGATAAATATTATGGGGCTTAGTCAGGTTACACCGTCAAATATTGGTTTCGATAGTTTCATGGTGGCCGCAACTCCACTACCGATCAAGTCCGCAGCGGCAGGCCCTCCGATGCGGTTACAGAGGACAATGTCAAAAAATACATGAAATGGTGTTGGCTGACCGGAAAGTGAAGGTGCGCGAGCTAGCAGATACCACAAAAATTAGTACTGAGCGCACACGCCATATTTTGGGCAATATTCTGCATACGAAATAGTTATCCTGCCGCTGGGTGCCGCGCATGCTCACTTTTGACCAAAAATACGAACGCGAGAGCACTTCGAAAGAGTGTTTTGACTTGTTGATGCGAAATCGGGCGGACTTTTGGCGTCGATTGGTAACTGGATTCCCAAACCTCAAAAGATGGCTCATCAATAAAAAATCGACGCCACGGAGGAGTATTTTGCAGACCTTCACACCTAGATGTATCTATGCAGGTAATGCAAATCATATTCCCGATTTTCGTGTCCACAGCAGGAGCGACGACAAATAAATAAGCTGTAATTTGTGATCCTTTGCCGAGGTGTGACTAAGTTTCTTTTGAAATGAACCTGCCACGCAAAAGGAAATCTTTTAAAATTCGGAAACTTTTCTCAGGCCGTGAGGATGCACTTGTACCATCTAACTACGAATTACACTAATATACTCGTAGGCTAAAATGTAAAAGGCATACCACAGAATCATTGAAATTCACCTTCTCAATGCCCCTCGCCGTTGGAGCTATGACACCGACTACAATTTGCTACAGAAAGAGATACTAATACCATGTGATGAATAACCCGCGATTGAAGGTTGACGTACGTGTAACTTACTAATAACTGTGCTCCCTGACACAGGTCCACTAAACTTTTCCAAAAATATTAGTATCTTACAGGAATTGAATCCACACGGAAACTGAATACAAATGAGGAAGAGTATATTTAGATGGCAGACACACTATCTAAGTGATCTAATCAGCTGCATTTTTGATAGTTCCATTAGCCGAAGCACTCCTCGCTAAACTTTGAGTGAATATTCTCTGTGCCCAACCAAATATATTCCGGACAAGGTCGTGTGTGACACAAGGTCACGTTCCTACTTCCAAGTGCAATATAGTCTTGACGATGTGACATGTGAACTAAAACTATATTCTGCCAACTGATTTAGGAATTTCAGAGATTTTCGTAACCTACCAACAGCTTGTGACCATTAACCTTTAAGCACGTTTTTCTCGACCCAACCTACTATATTCTTTAAGTAACTATCTGAAAATTAATATTTTCTTCCCGAGATACTACTATTTTTGGAGGATATAATACACATGGAATCGAACCCGATATGCTATCGATTTGTCCTTTTGTGACGGATTATGATTCAACTATATCCGTGCGCTATACCAATAGCAGTCGATTTAATATTTATAAGGCTCTCAGTGCAGCCATACTGGTTTGGCTGCCTGCCTGCTATCCTGCCACAAATCAAACTAAAAAAACAAACGGAAGAGGAAAAAATCGATGTCAAACTACCCAACGAACATACAACACCAGCCCATCAGAAGGTTAGCAACAACTCTTTTTCCATACTCACAGTCAGCCAGCCATGGACGTTGCTGTGTTGGACACATCTTTCAGCTCAAAAAAAAAAACAAAAAGCCCAAATACGGACACCCGGATTCGTTGTTGAAGTTGAAAAAAAAAAAAAAAAAGAAAACAAATCCCCTCTTCACTTGCTTGGCGGGAATTAATGTGCGCTGCAGGGGGCGACCATGGGTTCGACATTCATCCTTGGCCGGATTTCACTGAATGTGCGACCAGAATACGCAATTGACACCACTCGCAGGGGGCGCAAAAATAAAACAACACGATAAGGATTATATTGCATTCTTGTATCTTTTATCTTTTAAGTCTTGCGTACAGAAGCAGGCCTTTCAACTTCCAACTTCCAACTTTAAACAACTTAATTAGAGACAAGCAAGCTGCTTTGTTACTGTTGCTGCTGTTATTTTTGTTACTTTGTAGCTACAACGGACTGAAATAAAGCTCCTTAAGGACCCATAATCAAAGTTTACGTTCGCTGTTCATCTGGTGGACTAAGGATGATCCAAATGGTTTTGCTACATACTATACAGTTCAGCCATTGATGAAAAATAATGGCCTACATGGGGTATGGGTAAAGAGTCTTGAGATGGAAATAAATGGGCTTATAAACTGCGACATCCTTCTCTATTTCTTTGATTTCCTTTTTCTGGGAAACGGCATACTCGACTTAAAAGTCTTACTAATTTTGTAACATTGATTACTGCATAGTCTGGTCCTGGCGAAGGAACAATTTTCCTCTCTTAATATGTAGTGCTAATGCTAAATTAACATACAATTATATGTACGAGTATGTGCCTTAACATGCACGTGTGGAGCAACATAAATCAAATCCAGGATACATCCAATGTTCCAAAAAAAAAAACAAAAAAAAAAAAAGCAAAAACAATGGACAAGAGATTAGAATTGCTGACACATAAATCTTAGTGACATGCCTACCTTCACACTTCGTTCCCAGAGATTTGTGTAATTCACTAACAAACTGAAGTGACGAATCAGTAAGAATGTCAGTTAATTACTCCGTCCTTCTGCAGCCTGTCACATAAGATATGTTTTTGTTTCTTAAGGCTGAGGGAGTTTCCTAAATTTCGAGAGCTGTACATTTCATTTATCTGGTTAGTAAATAGTTTTGCAAGTAATTGTAATTTTATTACTTGTCGCAATTTGTTCATCTTACGTAAATTTACTTAAAATCCTTTTTCACACATAATTTGAGTCCTCTGAATTGGATGAATCCCGTAAGGGTCTTATCAATGTACGAGTACTCGTATATCGTACTTTGGAAGAGGGTTACCTTCCAGCAACACATTTGATTTACAGTCATCAAATCGAAGTGAACTACAAGTGTTGTACTCTAGCACAGGATACTGTAAAGGGATCAATTTGACATAAAATATCTGTAAACGTACAGATTAAGAGGACTTTTGGTGAACATGCCATTGCAACGGCTTTGACATATTTCCAGCATCGCAGCTGCTTTATCGAATTCAATACAAAAATGATTAAAATTATTTCTTTCTACTAAATGAGAGACCAACGCAACTTCGGGTAGGAGAAATAGAATATGCCTGTCAAAAATTCACCCTCTGTATGCCGAGTGCGTGGGCATACAAAAAATGCAATGGACAAAGCAAACGGAAGTAATACCCCAGATGGCAATCCAGTTTCACTGGCCAATCCACCCTCTTCGGAAATAGGCTCTACGAAATCTGGGGAGAGCCATTTATTGCTGTCAAATCCCTTTGCAAAAACATCAAAGGTACTTCGATCTCCACCATCTAGATCGAATATTTCTAGAAAACGAAGTCCGCCGGTTAATCAGGACCCAGTGAAAAGTAAATACGAACAGGAGAACAATGAACTCCGAGCTAAACTCAATGAAATGCAACGACTCTTCTACGAGCTTAAAAATGAAGTAGATTCTCTTCGAAAAGAAAACGTGGTTCTAAAAAAACTCTCGTTTATCTCCAGATTGTAACACAACGCCGAACTAATCCGGTACTCGTGAAAAGGCTTAGCAAAAAACGTAAGGCAGGCTCATCTCCCGAAGTTATACAACCAAGAGATGAAAATAAGTCCAGCGTACCAACCAAGACGAAACCCCAAACGAAACCTCGCCCTCCACCCGCAATAAATGTGGTCGGGATTGCAGACTACGGGAAGTTACGGGACCTTCTCCAAAGAATACTAAAAGGAAAGTTCAATACAATTTCACTCCGTAACAACGTGTGGAAAATTCATATAGATGACTCCGATTCTTACCGCGCATTGTCGCTGAAATTTAACACCGATAAAAATCAATGGCATACTTATGAAAATAAGTTTGAAAAACCGTTACGACTTCACCCGTCTTCGGGTCTTCGCTACGTCTTCGCTAGGGGATTTCACCCGTCGTGCAAAAAAGAAGACGTAATAGAAGACGTTCAAGCACAAGGTTTTAGGATTACTGACGCCGTGAACATAATCAAGAAGGTAAAGCAACAAACGGATAGCGACAAAGATACACGCGGGCGTATTGTCAAAAAGATCCACGATGCGTAAAATGCGCAGGCAAACACTTCTCGGAAGAGTGCAAAATAAATAATCAAATCCCAGCAGTTTGTGCCAATTGCACAGGAAATCACCCAGCTAATTACCGAGGTTGCAAAATCATTCATCCAGACCTAAAGGTGCAAAATCCCAAAACCGATGAGCCCAAGACAGCTAAGAGAGTCACAATGAAGAAACCGGTAACGCAAAAGCATAAATCTGCTCAAAAAAACGTTGCCGAATCAAGTGCAATTAAAAAACCTGTACCGGTCCGCGCGAGTTTATACGCTGAGGTCACGTCAAAAGCCAACAAAATAGATTCGGCCACTACAGATCCGTTGCCTCAAATTCTCGCCGTCATCTTAGAAAAACTAGATGAACAAATAAAAATAAATAAGCTCTTGTTTGAAAAACTAAACAAGCTCGAGTTCGTTGCTAGGAAAAAATCTAACAAAATGAAAATGAAACAGTTGACTAAGATTTTAACATGGAACGCAAATGGCCTTCTGAAAAAAATCGACATATGCCTGATTTCGGAAACACACTTAAAAAAGGGAGTTAAACCCAAGATAATAGGTTACTCTGGTTATCATATAGACTACATATAATATAGCATCTTGTTATTTCCCTCTGAGAGATATAAGATCGCAGACGACAACTTCGATCGCCTTTTTTACCAACTTGGGTCAAACTTTATTCTCGGTGGTGATTTCAACGCAAAGCATACACTTCAAGATTCAATTCGAAGGGCAGGCTACTGTACCAAGCAAGTATGAAACGTGGCTTGGACTTTTTTTCGACGGGCAAGCCAACCTACTGGCCCACCTACACAAATAAAATACCTGATCTGGTCGATTTTTTCATTACAAAAGGGGTCCCCAAATATCTCACGACTTTAGAAGAATCCTATGATCTCTGCTCAGAACACTCGCCAGTAATCTTTAAAATCGGAAGGAGCATAGCAAGGACCGAAAGACCGCCCAGATGGACGAATAAGAAAACAAATTGAGATGGTTTCAGGAGAAGTTGCAAGGAAAATATTACTTCAAGAGTTCCACTTACGATTCCGTTGCAAATATAAGACGAAGTTGACAAGTTCGTGGAAATCACCCAAAGAGCTGCATGGAACAACACTTCCTTTCGAACAAGAGGAATAAAACATGGAAAGCAAATATACGCGCCCGATATATGTAGAAGGCCTCCTACGAGAAAAAAGGAAATCACGGAGGAGATGGCAACAATCAAGTGCGCCCCGGCATAAATCCTATTTGAACCGCCTATCAAATAAGCTAAAGCAAATGCTGCAAGCATATAAGAACCGTGAGACTTGTAAATACCTCGAAGGCTTGACTGCGGACAAGAGTTCCAATTATTCGCTCTGGAAAGCCGTGAAGTCGACTAGAAAACCTGTTATGCAATTGCCACCGATAAAATCAGACAACGGCGAATAGGCAAAAGCCGACAAACAGAAAGCGAATTTGTTTGCCGACCACTTGGAAGAAACTTTCAGACCGTTCGAAGGACGTCAATTGGTCGAAGAACTTAATCTCAGAACAGGATCCGACAACTACAATATAAAATCCGAAATGTAAAGAATAATAACGCTCCTGGATACGATTTGATTACAAGTGAAATTCTAAAGGAGCTACCTCGAAAAGCGTATGTCAAGCTCCTCCACATTATAAATGTTTCCATGAGACTTTTATACGTTCCAAGCCAATGGAAAGTCGCAGAAGTCATAATAATTCCAAAACCGAGGAAAAGTCCAAACGACAAAAAATCTTACAGACCCATTTCGCTCCTGCAGATAATTTCAAAAGTCTTCGAAATTCTTCTGCTTAAACGTTTAAAACCGATAACTGAAGAAAGACGATTGATCCCGTATCACCAGTTCGGCTTTAGGGTCAAACATTCCACAATCGATCAGGTCTATCGGAAAACAAATGTAATTGAAAACGCGCTAGAGGGAAAAAAGATATGTTCAAGCGTTTTTCTCGATGTATCGTAAGCTTTCGACAAGGTATGGCACGAGGGCTTGAAGTAAAAGACTGTTTCGGGTTAGATATGGAATTGAATACTCTGAATTCAAGGAAATTCAAGCTGGCGTTCCACAAGGAAGCGTTCTGGGGCCATACCTATTCTTACTGCATACTAGAGACATACCTCTAGATGAAGAGACTGTGGTAGCCAAGGCGATCCTCGCCACAGGACAAACAGTTGAATCCTCGACTGCAAAACTTTAACGAGCTCTGAACAAAATATTTGAGTGGACGCACTTCGCACTTCGCACTCGTCTTGTGCATCATTGCAACCAGGAAATAATCCGGAGATTGGAGGAGACAAATCTTGTGCGGCGACTTCAAAGAACAAGACAGTTCGTCTTAGCGCCTTAAGGGGAAACCGTATGAAATAACGGTAATAGTAGGTGCCTTCGCTGGAAAGCTACCTACCTATTGTGGATGATAGTGTCTGAACTATGTTCACGTGCCATCGTGTATGGTTCCTGACAATGAGCATCAGCTCTCTCGAACTCTTTCCAAATTTCCGCTACTCCTCCTTAACTATTCTACGGCCGATCCGTTCTTCCACAGTCTTTTGATAAGGGATTCCATTGCATCCATTGCTATGGAACTATAGCCTTTTGGAAGTGAATGCCCAATACCCTGCCGCTTCCAGCGTTGAATAGTTGCGCCAATTAGTTCCTGACCGTTCTCTGGTAAAGATGTTCGTTAGACATGCGGTTAGGCCACAAAACCTTTAAGATATTCCGTAGGCACCTATTAAAGAAAGTTTGTAGTTTCATTTTTGTCATAGTAGGGGCTACCTTCTAAGCACTACACCCATACAACAGCTCGGGTTCAACAGTAGTCGCAGCTTGGAGAAGATGGAAAACAGCATTTGATCAGCTCATCTCTAAAAACAGGCGACGCTTTTTCTCTCTCCTCCTACAGACCCATTTCCCTTACGTTCCTTATTTCCAAGGTCATGACCGGCAATACGATTTTCATAGCATCAGGTCCATTGGTGATTCAACAGCATTTTTCACTGAAAAGTGGAACCAAAACGTACATCAAATTGCCGAAAGCAAAATAGTTGCACGTGATATATTTAAGGCATTTGATAGATTTTGGCCTCAGGTTCTTTTGTCTTAAATGCGTGCTTCTTGGATCGATGAATCTCTTCTTCAATGGATTGGAAACTACCATTCAAATTGTCTTGGATGGTTTCAAGTACGATGTTGACAAAATAAATGCTAGTGTGCCCCACCAATGATCTCTTGTCTGCTACTTCTAATCCAATACATTCCTTTGCTGACGACAGTACTCTCTGCTTTTCATATTCGTTCCCGAACTCACGTCCTTATTCTTCGGCTATAGAACGGGAAGGGCAGCGTATGCTAAGCTCATTAAATTCCGATATAAACAGCATCACTAAATGGGAGACCTCCAACAGAGTGGAATTTATTGCTTCCAAAACACAATGTTGTCTGCTGTCGTTGAAGCGAAATCCAAACACCCAGTCATCATCCATGAATGACACTTGCGTCGTTGAAACCGAAAAACTTTCCATTCTCGGTATGTGTGTTAATGACAACCTCCGTTGGAATGAGCACATATTTGATGTCGCCAAAAATGCTGCGAAATGTTTAGGTTTCCGCAATCGATGTAAGAAATATTTCATCCCCTCTGATCTGGCCTCAGTATATGAGGCATTCATCCACCCAAAATTGGAGTACAACGCCCATATCTGCCCTATCACTACTTTCACCACCAGTATTCCACTGAAATTGCTAGTAGCATTTCACCCCTTCAAACCTTTATCCCGTCTCGCTATGAATGCTCATTTGTTTACCCTTAAGCACGCTTTCGGATGTACATTGAATTATCGTGATTCGTTCCTAACTCGCTTATGGAATGCCCTGCCGAGCTCTTTATTTCATAGTCATTATAACCTTCAAACATTTAAAACAAACGTACATCGGTACCTATCTTTCTTTCCTCCTTGAATTTCTTTCCTCCCTGAATTTCTTTCGTCTGCGCTTAACCTCTTGAGCGCACGCTACTTAAGAAAAAAAAAAACAAGCCATCAACCAATCAATTTATTGCGTAGGAACTTCGAAGATCGCATTATTTCGGTTAGAGAACAAGTTGATTGGCCTCCAAGGTCAAGCGATTTGTCACTTTTAGACTTCCTGCCGTGGCGTTATTTGAAGAGTATTCAGCATTCAGGATCTCAAACATAATATCCAAACTGAAAATGCGGCCATTGACCCACTTATTCTTCAAAAGGTCATCGATAATTTCGACCTTCCGATGGTCGCTTGCAACAGGAGCTCTGGTGGTCACATGAACGATGTTGTGTTCCACTCATAACTTTGTTAATCAATAAAATTCTACTTTGATTTCACAATAAATGTGTGTTTAATTTAATGAGAACTTCGACACTCGAATATCACACACGTTGCCAACACCTGAAACGCTAAATAGAAGTCGCCACACAAGATTGGTCTACCAAGACCTATTGATCTAACCATGTAAACAAACAAAAGAAAAAATTCCTCAAATATCTGCAAATGTAAACGCTAAATTTGATTGCTAGTTAAACAAATGATTTAGTTGGCATTGGTCACAAGTCAATAAGTCCACACTATGTTTTTAAAATACATGTACATTCGACTCCGCTTATCTCAACTCCGTTTAACCGGAAAAATCGGTTAACTGAAACACAAAAATTATCACTCAGCATTTTTTCATAATTTTCGTGTAAATTACTCCGCTTAACTGAAATCCGGTTAATTGAAAGAAATTGTATGTCAAAAATAAATAATACGTGTAGTACGCTCCGCATAACTGAAAAAAAAAATCACTGAATACACCGATTGGTGTCATTTGTAATTTCTTCAGCTGAACACGTCCACTGGACCTGACAATCAACGTGCACCTTGCATAGTCTATCAATTTTGACAGCACAATATTCTGTGCGTTGACGTTTTCTCTTTCGGCTTTAGTGCTCCAATGGTATAGTTCAGAAAAGGAAGGCATCTGGGTCTCGAAAGAAATGCACAAGCTTGTCACTTCAAAAAAAGCTTGAAATTTTAAAGAAAATTGAAGCGGGAGAGCCAAGGATAGTTATTTGTACAGAGTTCGGCTGCAGTGCACCAACTTTAACAAGAATCGTGAACAGTAGAGATCCCATTCGCAGCATGGCCACACAAAACCAAAATTTGTTGAGGAAACCAGTGCGGAAAGGTGCTTATAAAGATGTGGAAAAGGCGCTATCGATTTGGTTCAAGGAAATGCTATCGAAACATGCAACAATCACTGGCCGACTTTTAATGAAAAAAGCAAGGGCGTTTGCTGTTGCTGATGCTAAATGTGGATTTTGTACCATCCAATGGTTGGCTGAAGCGCTGGAAACATAGAGAAAATATTAATTTTAAGAACGTTCATGGGGAGAAAAAGTCTGGCGATGTGCACGGAGCTAATGAAAAACCATCAGCAAGCAAATGCAATAAAGACCGAATTACGATTCTTTTTGTTACAAATTCAACCGGTAGCGACAAAATGATTTTCTGTATAGGGAAATCTCACAACCCTAGGTGCTTCCGTATCTCTACAGTCCCTGTAAAATATTTTGCCAACACAAAGGCTTGGATGACTCGGTCAATCTGGAGTGAGATCATGAAAGAACTAAATGCAATGCGACATGTCACAAATTAGATAACGATACTGTATTAGACAACATAAAAATAGAATTTATGCCTCCAAATACAACTTGCCTTATCCAACCCTTGGATCAAGGGATAATCCGTTGTTTTAAGGCACACTATCGAATGTGCATAGTACGACGACAAATTCTTCATCTACGAGTAGATAGTGAACGAACTTTATTGGATTTTTCCAAAAAAAAAATGGGCTTGATCGCAGCTTTAAAAATGGTCAAAAGAGCGTGGTGGATGGTGAAGCCGGAGACCATTAAAAATTGCTTTCACAAGTCGGGTTTTGTTAAAAACATGTTCGATGAAGAAAAATATTTCAGAAGCTAACGAAGAAGAGGAAAATAATTTTTCGATGACACTCTGACAGGAAATTGATTCTCTTGCGGATTTTGATGCAGATTTACTTTGTTTCGGAAACATGTCCGATGCAAATATAAAAAATGAAGTAACACATACATTCAAAAATAAAACAGATGAAGCTGATTCTGACAGCGGAGTTCCTAAAATACCAACAGTGAAGGAGGCATATAATGCTCTTGGTATTTTAAAAGAATTTTTTGAGGGACATTATGAAGCCTACGATTAGATATTAGTTCTTGGATTTTCAGATTGGATAAGTGAATTTTTTTTCAGCAATCCAAACTTCGGTTAAGTGAAAGAAAATGTGTGACAAATTTACATTTCAGTTAAGCGGAGTCGACTGTACTTAGTGTCGCTCAATGGACAGATGTATGTATAATAAGTACTTGGCAAATAACAAAAAAATTAAAAAAAAAGTGCTCCTATTCAGCTTTTAGCAAAAGAATGATGCAACTAAACAACCCCTGGGCATCTTTGACTGTATCTGCATCCATGTAGGTGTGGTAGTTGTCCTGATTGTCATCCGTCAGTTTCGCTAGGCATTTAGTGGCTAAATTAGAGACGGATGCTGTCCCGTACATGATGGTGTTCAATTGGCATGTCCGCAGGAAAATTTCTCGGGGGACACCACCGTGTGGCGCTGCCATAGTTCCGATTTGAGTTCTGTTTTTTTGTTAAGTTGATAAATCTGTTGTTGACATTCTCTCTAAATCTTAGCGTCATAGCTTCACATTTGCAAAAGTTACGTAGCCAAGAGTACATCTATCTCTGTGTGTGTTGGCGATTTTTTACAATTTTAGAAATGGATTTCAATTTCTACTTGTACGAACTTGTACTCGTATTAAATTTTGCGTAAAAAAACGGATTTAATGGTGCGCGAACGTTGAAAATATTGGAAAAGTGTTTTGGCAACGATTCTCTAAAGAAAAGGGTCGTTTATCAGTGGCACGAGCGGTTCAAAAGTGGTCGTGAGTTAATCGAAGATGATGAACGCAGTGGCAGACCATCGACATCGAAAACCGACGAAAACATTGATGAAGTAAGAGAAATGGTCAATATGGTCAATAAAGGCAAATTAATCATCAGAGAGATAGCGGAGGACTTGAACATTGCCTATGGTTTTGTCCAAGACACTTTGGTTAATGATTTGGGTTGGTGCCAAAAGACCTCAATTTCATGCAAAAAAGAGACCGTGTTGACGTCGCAAAAGAGATGATTTGCGAGGCTGAATCCGATCCCACATTCATCAAAAGGATCATTACTGGAGACGAGACGTGACCGTGGGTTTATGAGTACGACACGCAATCCAGACATCAGGCAAGTGAATGGCATTCACCAAATGAGCCGAGACCAAAAAAACCATGTCGTATTCAGTCAAAAAAGAAGGTAATGCTCACGGTTTTCATGGATTACAACGGTGTAGTGCATCATGAATTTTTGCGAGAAGGCCAGACAGTAAAGAAAGACTATTATTTGGGCGTTATGAGACGTTTGCGTGAAGCAATTCGCTGAAAGAGACCAGAATTGTGGACAGAAAACTCGTGGATTTTGCACCGTCGCACAATGCCATCATTCTTCGCAATTTTTTGACGAAAAATTCAACAAATACCATCCAACAGCCACCGAATTCACCTGATTTGTCTCCCTGTGACCTCTTTCTGTTCAATCGAGTTAAAAAACTAATACGGGGAACGCGTTTCAGCAGCCGAGAGGGAGTAATGGAAAAACCACAGGAAGCATACCGAAAACCGAATATAAAAAATGTTTCGAGGATTGGATCAAGCGCTGGCATAAGTGTGTTGCAGTCGATGGAAATTACTCTGAAGGGGACATTATACTCGTAGTTTTAGATGAATAAACTTGTATTTCCAATATACTGAATACATTCCGGGAACTTTTTGATCGAGGTAGTATTTTCAAGCTCATAATCCTAATAAAACTTGTTAATCGTGAGTTACATTCCAAAGTCATAACAATCATTTTTGCTATATTCTCCATTCCCCAACTTTACAAGGAATGTGTTGAAAACGCTTTTTGAAAGCAACAAAACTCTCACTGCAGCCATTTAAAAAGGATGTAACAAAATATTCTTGGACTGTACGAAACTAGTCGCCGTTCAATATCCTCCAGGATTTTTCGAACTACTATTGCCGTGTGCATCCTTCTTTTCCTCTTTCTCGTTCTCCTTTCAGTTACCTTTGAAATATGCTACACATTCATTTCTCCCGAATACGTGTATTCCTGTTGTGAAACTTGTCGGATTGGCCAATTTTGGAGACCTTAGTACAATTCTACCGACGGCTGCTCTATTTCGGATTACCACCAGTGAGACCATGATTATTTTTCTTTGGGCCAATTCTTCAAACCGCGACTAGGAAGAGAAGAAGAAAACGGGAAATCCAATCCGAGCGTTACGGAAAATGTCCACCTTATGCGCATTTCGAAGGGATTCCACTGGTTCAATACCAAGTAGTTAGCTCTGGAGCTGCGATCAAGATAAGATTCAATGATCTGAACGGAGTTACCCAGGTGTCAATGAAAAATGGAGCTGTAGCGGTGGTCGTGCCATTGCCCAAATTTGATTATAGACGCGGCATGCACCACATGGAGTTAACAGTTCACTTTCTGTGAAATAGCTAAGTCTGAGTTGGTACAGTTTCAACTCAATTCATTCAAACGTAGAATAAGACTTAGACTTTTATAGAATGACACAAATTACTTGTATAAGATGACCGATCAGAGAGTAAGTCACATTAAGTTTAGTCGTGGAAATCAAAGGTTACCTTTAGAGACAAATAGAGGGAGTCACTTTCTCTATAGCCTAAGTTCGACCTAAACCATAAAATCTTGGCCATCAGTGAAGAAACAATGCCGATTATGCGATCGGTGCTGGTGAATTTCATTAAAAAGTGC
Organism: Volucella zonaria; assembly: GCA_963966105.1. NCBI lineage: Eukaryota > Metazoa > Arthropoda > Insecta > Diptera > Syrphidae > Volucella > Volucella zonaria. The sequence goes on along the minus strand of OZ014532.1, from coordinate 198,010,415 downwards.
AAGAATTCACTCAAAAATAATCCGTCAAAGGACAAGGTAAAACCTTCAAAAGTAATCCCCAAACTGCTAGTAAGGTATCGATGCTTAGAAAAATTTTAGTCAAGTTCCTTAACCATCACCCTAACTACCAATGTCAGTGAGTAGCAATTTTGTGTGCAAACACAGTCCTAAATCTCGGATGGATGAGAGTAAGTCCTAGAAGGCTTTTGACAGATTGAGTTCCCCTTCAAAATACTTCACACAGAAAATCAGCTCCTTTGTATCCCGGCCGAATTCTCCCCTACCAGTTTTTGAGGCCACAGAACAATAATCTCAGCTTAGTACGCTTAAAGCTCAATGGCCGAAGTATGACGCTAAAATTGTACTAGGCGACTTTAACGCCAGGATAGGGTAGTAGGATATCTTTGATATAATAGTTGGTAAGCAGAGCCTACAGGACACCACGTCTGGCAACGGACTTAGGTTTACTGACTTTGCGGCGGGTTGAAATATGACTATTGCAAGCACACGGTTTTCTTATCACAATATACACAAAGGACATGGCGGTCTACGAATCATGGGACGCTAAATCGAATTGATCGTATTGCGATAGACGTACTCGTAAGGCATGCTTCCAGTATTCACGACGTTCGAACAGTTCGGGCAGCCAACATTGACTCGGATGAACACCTTTTTGCAGCCAAGTTGTGACTGTGGATTCAACAAGGGCCACAAAAACGGAGAGCTTCTGTGAGAAGATATAACGTATTGGGTATATAACTTCATGCGGGCTTTTTTTCAAAATTTGAACGTTTATTTAAGAAAAACATGTACAATAGTATTATTCAAAGTATTGCCCATCCGAAGCTATGACTTTTTCCCATCTTTCTGGCAATTTTGTGGATCCCATCCCAAAAGAACTGCGCCGGCTTGGCAGCCAAGAATGAATCAAGCCAATTTTTGATATTCTGCTCTGATGTGAACCGTATTGCAGTGAGGGCGTTCTGCATCGACCGGAACGAATGGTAGTCAGAAGGGGCAAGATCTGGGCTATAAGGCGGGTGAGGTAAGACTTCCCATCCACTGTTTTCCAAATAGTTCTTAACCGGAATAGCAACGTGGGGCCGAGCGTTGTCATGATGGAAAATTATTGTCTCGGGTCTGGTCGCATATTCCGGGCGTTTTTCTGCCACTGCTCTCTTCAAACGGATTAATTGTGTTCGGTAGCGTTGTCCATTGATGGTTTCACCCGGTTTTAGCAGCTCATAATACAGCACACCCATCTGATCCCACCAAATACAGAGCATTACCTTCGCGCCATGCATATTCGGCTTTGCAGTTGATTTGACTGGTTGGCCGGGTTTCATATATGATTTTTTGCGCTAGGGGTTGTCGTAATGGATCCATTTTTCAGCACCAGTAACAATCCGGTGCAAAAATGACTTCCTTTTGTGGCGTTCCAGCAGCATTTCGGCTTGTAAATAGTAGAGTCACAGTCAGTGCTGAGAATATGGAAAACTTTTTCTGCAGACTGTATAACGGCGAAGAAGTCCAACATCTCGCCGTCAGAAAGTCTCTTGTATTTTACGTAACCACCTGTCAATAAAAGCTCAAGTTCATGGGATGCCCATGCATCCATGGAGCCAGGATACGACCGGCATATTAGTAGTGTCTTACCAAATTGGAACCAGTGTTGAGGGCACACGTGCCACCCTTAATATGAGTTGGGCCCAACCTAACACTTCTTGCCGATCTTAGTATCATGGCACCCAGTACTTTCTGCAACTGGAAGACCGGGTAGTCCATACCAGGACTAAAATCACGGTACCGTGGGAGTCAGGAGCCCCTATGACTTTGGTCATAGTAGCTGTGGTATAAGCCTACCTAAAGTCGCAGGAAGTGTGCTCCAGTTGGTTTTGACCCGATGTAGATTTGCAAAAAGTACTGAATACAGTGACCCTAAGATCAGCAAGAGGTTTAAGTCGGCCTAGGCTCATACCAAGGGTGGAACTTGCGCCTGCAACACATTTCCGAAAGCAGCATCCTATGAAATTCAGTCTTCACAGACAGGAGTTCGCGTAAAACCCGAGAGACCATCTGTACTTCGCTTTAGCGAGACTGCTGCCAGTTGTCGCCGGATGGGGCGAAAGTCTTGGTCTCAGCATATCTGCGACTCTGGCACTCTTGCTTCATGGCCCATTAAAAGCAGTCCTAAATGGTGCTAGCCTTAGGTATGTGACTAAGGTCAAGCGTCTTGGCATAACGATATGTGGGCGGATGAATTTCCTACCTCACCAGCGAAGACAACTACTACTGAGTTTTGTAGGCCAACTGGGGACTGGGGACTGAGCAGACATCCCTTTCGTACTATGTACGGTGGCCTTTTTGCTGCCGGTGCAATATTTGAGGTTATCGACTTCGTACGAGAGGGCTCTGGCATTGCCTGGCTCCTTACCAGTTGTTCGTACCTTATCTACGGATGCATTACAGATGCTGTTCGGGATGTCTCCACTTGACTTGGAAATGATACGTCGAGGTATCAAATGTTGATTGAGTCTCCTCAATCTTGCACGGAATTGCAGGATTTGTCGGTCTATTGGCATTCTAGATAGGACATGAGAGTTAAATGTTGGGTTACATATAATTTCCTTCAGGATGCTTCAACCATGAGCTGGTTGCTAGACCCGTGTTTCAACCTCAGCCTGGGCTTTCTGCTAACAGGGCATGGTTCCTTATACATACGAGTATACGTTTCTGCATAAGAGAGTCCTTATCGAGGTAGCAGGTTGCTCATGCGGAGCTCGCCTTGAAGATTGGATGCATGACCTGTGTATGTGTCCGGCTTGCAAGCTATGGGCATCACCTATGATGGTATGGCCTGCGATGTCAGCAGTGTTTTTGTTGACACAGCCATATTCGAAAGATTCGTAACTTCGAAAATGAGATTTTTCGTCGTAGACGGCATAGGTACTCGTAAGTAGTTAGCTCGTAGCTAACTACGTAGTTTACGATTGGACTAAAAACCGCCGGTCCTGGGCTGTAAGGTGCCTAACTGGGACTGACAACAAGGTTGCGAGGAAGGCTAGATTGACTGTAGCTTGGACATCTCATGGTTTAGTATAGGTTGTAGCATACTACGGCTTGTGTTCAACATTTGATGGCTATGGAATTGATCGGTCTGCTGGATGTAAAGCTACGCTACAACCGTGTGCCATGCCCCATAGAATGGCGAGGTATTAAATAAGCCTCGACTTTCCACCAAAGGGGAAGTTCGTGCGCTAACATTCGTAACATTTACATATATCTTCTTTTGCTGCAATTTTTCTATGTTAAAGTTGAACACATGCTTGTCGTATGGCATTTTTCTGCCACAAAATACTTCGGAGTTTACGCCCCATTCATCGCACCACTCGCTAACTCTATGTGCGACATTATCATCGCAATTGTTTCCTTGATGGTTTACGAAAGAGACTGAGCATAATATAAGAATTGTTTGCACTTCCCCGGGATGACTCCTCCTAAGTATCATATTCTTTTTATTGACTGCTGTTTCCTAATCGATGAAGAAGAATAGCAGGATATATTTAGGTCCACGATTTCCGGTTGTCGTCAATATCTTGGAGTTCCGTCTGTTTTAATATGCTCGTATTTCGGCGATTGTATTTCTTTTGAACACACGAGTATGCTATTGCCGCAATAGTAAAAATATTACCCTTTTTCTCTGTGCTTAAACGTTATACTTCATCTTTTGCTTGTTGCTTGTCAATCTGTGTATGGCTCGATACACAGCACTTTCTTCGCGTCTTTTCTGTACATTTTGCGGTCTGACTCAAAACTCTTTGTTTCTGATGTACTTAGTCCGTGCCTTTTGTACTCTAGCACAGTCATTTTTGGGTCAGGTCACATTTTGCATCAAAGTTGTTCACAAATTTGGTGCGTTTAGTTTCACCCTGGGTTTATGATATTTTAAAATTGTGACAGCTTACGTCTTGTTAGGCATTCGCCGAAGATCATTTCTATATAGCCGAGTGTCGAGCTGACCACCGACAAGTGCACTGTGAAATTCGCTCCTCGCGTGGAAAAAAAAAAACAACAACAACGCGCGAGTGCTGTGAAACCGAAATTCACATCCACAATGCGGGCATCACATCCTTCCTGCCCCTGGTCAAACTGTTGCTTGCACTCGGTCACTGCCGTTGCTGTATAACATTGTCTTACAGCGCGTGCAGTTAATGAGTGTATGTAACAAACGATGGATAGCGGGCTGTGGGTATGAATTTTTTTGGTGTTTCGTATTGTTGTAAGGGCATAACACCTACAACACCATTTGATCCGGTAAACCAACTCTGAATTCGTACTTCAAATCTGCGCTTGGTAACGTCGGTGTTTGTGTTTTTTGTGTTTGCCTTTCTTTATAATGACTCGGGAATTCAGAGTAGATATTGCCAATATACGCGGGCTAAAAAGTAATCACTTTTTTGCGTACGTCCACATCTGCAAGTACAGACACCCTGTTTTGGCAACTAGGTGAACACAGGTAGATCCACGCCCACACCTCTCAGATCACTCTGATCTGAAGCTACCTGGCTACGAACTAGTGCCACTATTCTTTCCCCATCGCGGTCTCGCCATTTATATATGTGCGTAGTTTACCAAATTTCACAACGATGTAGTCCCTTTTCCAATCAGGAATTCAATTTTATGTGGTTAAAATTCCATCTCCGTAAGCAAATTATCCACTACTGCTTTATTTACAGAAGCCCCAAACTGGACAGCAATTCGACCTTCCACGAGTTTGATGCGCTGTCTGACTCCATTCAAAGAATTGTATCCCTGTATCCTCATACTGAAATCGTGATTACGGGCGATTTCAATATACACAATTCTGGGTGCCTTCGACATTCTGAACAGACAACACCCGAAAGACGATGTGTTGAGATCTCCGCTGCAGAAAATAACTTAACGCACCTTGTAAATGAACCCGCACGAACACCAGACGTTGATACCGCCAAAACCCTGGACTTGTTTTTAAATTCTCACCCTGACAGGTACTGCGTTGATGTGCTCTCCCCTCTAGGCTCGTCGGACCATACCAGCTAAATTCTCGTACACCCACCACACAGTTAGAGAAAAGATTCCTAAAAGGATCGTACGGCAATACGAGAAAGCCAATTGGAGCGGACTTAACACCTTCTTTCGGAAATTTAAGGGGTCGTTACGGTTCCTCGATAACGACGTGGATGCCGCTGCTGATATGATCACAGAAACTATTCTCTTCCGAAGAGGTCCTTTAACCCTCATCGAATGAAGAATATCAGACCAAACGAAAAGGCAGGGTACGACTCCAGCTGTAAAGAGCCTGTCAGAGTTAGAGAAGTGTTTTTTTCGGTCCTTCAAGACCAATCCGACAGAAGAAAACCGAAAAAAGTTTAAACGAGCCAGGAATGACGGCAGCGTGTTTTTCAGGGGCGTGAAATTTCAATACGACTAAAAACTGAGACAAAAAATACAGCAATGTCCCAAAGGCAGTAAACATTTTTGGTCGTTCGTCAAAAACATTAGAAATTCTGCCTCATCCTCCATCCCAACGCTCATTTACAATGACATTCCAGCTGTCAGCTCTTTGGACAAGGCCAGTCTGCTTGCTGCACACTCTCGGATTGTGCTTTGTCGCCGCCTACACTTGAGTGCGTCGAATCTACAATGGGACGAATCCATTTTCGCACTCGTGTAGTACCAAGAGTACTTAAAGATCTTAACATTGATAAATCCGATGGTCCAGATGCTATATCTCCCCTTCTTCTGAAGAGGTGTTCTTCTTCGCTGGCAAAACCACGGCGTAAGCTTTTTCATCAATCTTACTCTTTAGGACTCCTTCCGAGAAGATGGAAAACAGCATTTGTCCAGCCCGTCCCTAAAAAAGGCGAATCTTCTTCTCTCACCTCCTACAGACCCATTGCACTTACGTCCGTTCTCTCTCTCCAAGGTCATGGAAACACTGATAAACCGTCAGCTCATGATATATCCTGAAACACGAAAACTTCTCAATGACCGGCAGTACGTTTTCGTAGCAACAGGTCCACTGGTGACCTGATTGCATATCTCACCGAAAGTGGAACCAAAGCATACATCAATCTGCCGAAAGCAAGATAGTTGCACTTGATATTTCTAAGGCATTTGACAGAGTTTGGCATCAGGCTCTTTTGTCGAAAATGTATGCTCTTGGGATCGATGATTCTCTTCTTCAATGGATTAGAAATTACCTTTCGGAACGTTCAATTCAAGTTGCCTTGGACGGTTTCAAGTCTGATATTCACAAAATAAATGCTCGTGTGCCCCAGGGCTCCGTTCTATCTGCGACACTCTTTTTTTAATTTTTATCAACGATCTCTTGTCTGCTACCTCTAATCCAATATAACACATGGGCTGAAAAGTCCGCGCCGTTTTATAGTAAAGCAAAAAATTTTTGCAAAATTCAACTTTATTTATCAATATAGTTGCCTTCGAGGGCGATACAGTGATTGAAACGATTTTCCAATCTTTCGATACCAGTTTTGTAGTACGATTTCGGTTTAGCCTCAAAATAGGCCTCTGTTTCGGCGATTACTTCTTCATCGGTATTAAATCTCTTTCCGGCGAGCGTTCTTTTGAGGTCTGCGAACAGGAAAAGGTCGATGGGGGCCAAATCTGGAGAATACGGTGGGTGGGGAAGCAATTCGTAGCCGAATTCATTCAATTTTGCCATCGTATTCATCGACTTGTGACACGGTGCATTGTCTTGATGAAACAGCACTTTCTTTTCTTCAAATTCGGCCGTTTTTCTGCGATTTCGTCCTTCAAACGCTCCAACAACGCAATGTAATTGTCGCTGTTGATAGTCTGCCCCTTTTGGAGATAGTCGATGAAAATTATTCCATGTGCATCCCAAAATACGGATGCCATAACCTTGCCAGCCGACTGTTGAGTTTTTGGTCGTTTTGGACGAGGTTCGTCGCCTGCTCGCCACTCAGGTGACTGTCGACTTGACTCTGGTGTGAAGTGATGGAGCCAAGTTTCATCCATTGTCACATACCGACGCAATAATTCGGCTTTATTGCGGTTGAACAGCTTTAACCACTCCTCTCTGAATCATCAACACGTTATTGTTTTTGGTCGACTGTGAGCAAACGCGGCACCCACTTTGAACAGAGCTTTCGCATGTCCAAATATTCGTGTATTCTATACGATACGCGCTCTTTTGATATCTTCAGAGCCTCAGCTACCTCGATCAACTGCACTTTACGGTCATTCGTAATCATTTTGTGGACTTTTTTGATGTTTTCATCTGAAACAGCCTCTTTTGGACGTCCACTGCGTGCATCACCTTCGGTGCTTGTATGACCACTTTTAAATTTTTCAATCCACTTGCGAATGGTGCGTTCGCCTGGTGAAGAGTCCGGGTAACACTTATCAAGCCATTTCTTTGCATCGGCTGCATTTTTTCCCATCAAAAAGCAATGATAAATCAACACATGAAATTGCTTTGAATCCATTTTTTTTCACAATAACAAAAGTTGCTTCACTCACAACGGTATATAAACTAATCGTCTGACAGCTGTCAAATGGATTTAATTCAAGTGGTGCTCTCTTAGAAACGCCGGACTTTTCAGCCCATGTATTATTCCTTTGCTGACGACAGTACTCTGTGCTTTTCATATTCGTTCCGGGACTCACGTACCTGCTCTTCGGCTGTAGAACGGGATCGGCAGTGTATGTTAGGCTCATTAAATTCCGATATCAATAGCATAACCAATTGGGGAACTATCAACAGAGTGGAATTTAATACTTCCAAAACACAATGCTGTCTGCTGTCGTTAAAGCGAAATTTAAACACCCAGCCATTATCCATGGATGGCACTAGTATCGTCGAAACCGATAAACTTTCCATTCTCGGTATGTGTATCAATGACAACTTACGTTGGAATGACCACATATTCGGTGTCGTCAAAAATGCTTCGAAATCTCTAGGTTTCCTCAAGCGATTGAGCTGACCTCAATATGGAAGGCATTTATCCGGCCAAAATTGGAGTACAATGCCCACAGCTGGTCAGGTGCTCCTAAAACATCCCTGCACCTGCTAGAAAGGATTCAAAACCGTGCCATAAAACTCATTGGTGATACTAATATCAGTCAATAAATTGACACCCTCGAACACCGACGTAATTTCTCCTGTCTCACTCTGTTTTATCGCTATTTCCACCACCAGTGCTCAATAGAAATCGCCAGTAGCATTCCGCCCCTTCAAACCTCCAACCGTAACACTTGTCTCGCTATGAATGCTCATCAGTATACCCTCAAGCCCACTTTCGGACGTTCTCTAAATTATCGTGATTCGTTCCTAAGCCGTACAACTCGCTTATGGAATGCCCTGCCTAGCTCTTTATTTCTTAGTCATTATAACCTTCAAACATTTAAAACCAACGTTCACCGGTACCTCTCTTTCCATCCTCCCTGATTTTCCTTCGCCCGCACTGTGTGCAAACATTTTAAGGGTACTTAATCGCTTGAGCGCGCTCAAATTATAAAACCAAAAAAGAAAAATAGCATTTCCTGGATCGCAGTTATGTCAGCCATATACTGCCATAGCACATTTTCTGGTCTCGAATATCTTCAAAAGAGTATAGGGTACATCAAGACCTCAACAATCAGTAAAGCTTCATCTACTTGATTTTAAAACTGTGCCTCTTACAATGGCTGGAGAACATTAGTGCCAGCTTCGGCAGGGCCTAAATAAGGCTAACAGTGAAGCCTAGTTCAGAGTCTTTTTGAAAGTCTTTCAATACATTAAAGGTGCTACAATAAATTACACTGGACAAGCAAATCAACAGATTGAAACTGCCTTCCTTTGCTCCTATATTACTCGTACCTTGATTTTCTTAAAATGTCGCAATTTGAAGAGTGTTAAAAAATTCTTGAAATCTTATAAATCCAATAAATCTTTCTCAGATACATTTGCCCATGTTTGGAATGCATACATAAGTCCCTCAAGTGGTTCCGGTGAATGATGGCATCCACAGGTCTCAACTGTAAGGCTTGAATGATTATCATTGAAAGATTCATTGAGTAGACGTGGAATAAAAAACGTTCTCCTTAATTTATGGACAGCAATACGATTTTCCCTTACCGAAATGCCTCATATACTACGAGCACATGTGTTTGTAGGTATTTACATATACGAGCATTACTCGTCATCCCATGAATCGAATCCAGATACGAGTATTTTAACCGCAAGAAACTCGACCAGAAAAGTAAACCATAGCCATACCACCATGAGCGCACCGTTCAGATTTTTAAGAAGCTCATTTCAATTTCGTTGTACCTACGTTAACTTCAGCTTCATTTCCTACACAATCCGGCTAAACATTATGCCTGCCTTTTGAATGGCCGCTCTGGTATAACGTCCTGTGTCCTCCCTATGTCTCACCCGTGTCTTACCTTCGATAAAAATTAACGGTTTCTACTTGCCTGTCGGACAGGTGTACAATTTCTGATATGTGGCACAAAGGGCAAAAGGAAAGAAGAGAAATGGGAAATGGGAAAACAAGTATAGGGGAAAAGGGGAGACAATCAACCACTGCTGGCTCCTTGCTCTAGGTACGATGAACAGGCCAAGATACGGAAATATTTTCAATTTGGAGTATCCTCGTAGGTAAAGTTTACGATAGTAATAATGGTGTAGGTTATTCCCGCTGCAGTATTCCATATACCAACACATGAGCACAGCCCGGTCCGTAGGTGAATGCGTTGAAAGAAATTATTAATGAATACGTAATGCGTACGGATGTGAGTACGAAAACGAGTACGTTACTCCCATTCAGGCACAGCGGGGTATAAACGGTTTGCTCTTTCTCGTCCTTCCATATGCTCGTATTTGGAAATTGGAAATTGGAAATTGGAAATGGAAAGAATCCTGGGCATAAGTCTCTATATTCAGCACTTTCCCCTTTTGTTCCAGGCACGTCGGCGGATATGCTCTACCGGACATGCGCCCTCTAACCAGTAACACAGAGAGCATTGACAACAATTTGGATTTCGTATTGAAATGAACTTCCATTCAGGTTTTAGATAAATCCTTGGGTAGGAAGACCATGGTACGGGTATACATGAAATGCCAACAGCAAAAGTTCAAATGCCAAACGAAAATACGAAAAGGCTACTACGCTGCTGGCGTGGCCAAACGCCCATGTGAATTCCGTTTTTGCTCGGTTGATTCGCGGAAGGGTTCATGCCAACACTTTCGAATAGACGCATTCAGGCTGAAACATTAAAAATTCAATAGAACCGAGTACGAGTACGAGTACGAGTACGGATACGGTTTGGCATTTCCTAGAAATTGCAAGGATTTGTTAAAGCCGCCTGCGATTTTTTTCCACTGAATTTGTAATTGTTGTTTTTTTTTTTTTTGTAATGTTAAGTGATTCCGTTCAAGGAATCCGACAGAATAAGGGCAAAGTCACCTTACACAGGGGACATTGCGCTCAGGTGAGACAGTTTGGTGTGGTAGTACTTTTTGACTCTTGGTCCCTAGATTAGTCAAACACGACCACATGTGTGTTTCATTATATTATAGGTACAATACATACTCGTACCCTGTGTACATTATGTGCGCATGAAAAGATAAAGCAATTTTATTGCTTATCGCTGATTGTTTTGTTAATGGAGCTAATGACAAATTCATAATGGGGATAAGGACAGAGCAGAAAGCGGTCGGTGGAGACTCGGCCGATCCTTTAATGGTTGCCACAGCCTTCAGAAAGGCATGAACTTGATCTCAGAGGTATGATTGCCTTTATTTGTTCGACTATGCATGTTAAATCAAATTATTCGAATTAATTGTAGAGAAATTTATAGAAACGGAATAACTAAGTAATTGTATGTGCCCGGTCTTGGTTTATTGGTTGCATTTGTGTACTGAAAATATGTTTTTGGATGAAATTTCACCATCCAACATGCCAAACTCTTATTCTTTTGGGTGACCTAAACATCAACATTACATGGAGTTCGCCGGATGCCGACCTTTTTCTTTCAGTTTTGTCTTCCTTTGGCTTTGAATCGTTACTGTCTCAACCTACGAGAGTCGTTCCAAATTCTAGCACTTGTTTGGATCGCATATTCATTAACTTATATAGAAATAATTGCTCTACCTATAAATACGCAATATACGAATGTAGCTGACCACTGCTTAACTAGTATTCAGCTTAATTATAGTGTCTGAAGGCTAAAACCCATCTAGTTGTATACTCGACTCGAACTGCTATGGAATTCAAACGTGATAGTGTGATTGCTTTGTATTTGGCTGGAAAACCACAAGTAGCTATCGTTAGAGACCTCCAGCACCTCAACGTGAATAAGTCATTTGTGTCTCGAACCACAGCTCGTTACCGTAATACTGGCAGCGTTGCAAAACGTCATGGAAGTGGTCATAAAAAAACAGCAACATCGGCAGAAATAGTTCGGAAAGTGAAGTTAATTGAGCGAAATCCGTGTGGAAGTGGAAGAAAAATGGCTCGTGACTCAACATATCGTTGGAACGGATGCAACACATACTGAAAAATGAGCTTGGGCTCAAGCCATTGAAGTTCCAAAAAGCACACGATCTTACGCCGCAACAGAAAAAAGTTAGAGTCGAAAGAGCGATGGAGTTGCTACGCTTGCACGAAAGTGGTGAGTTGCCGAATTCGGTTTTTTCCGATGAGTCGCCATTTGTTATCGAGCAATATGTCAACAAACAAAATGACCGAGTTTACTTGCCAGAGAGGTTCTTCGAAAATTTACACCTTCGGACGGCCACCAAAAAGCAGGTGATGGTTTGGGCCGCCATAACCGCCGATGGTCGCTCTCCGCTCGTATTTTTGGACCGTGGCGTGGCGTGGCGTCAAAATTAATGCGATCGTATACCGTGAAACTGTCTTGGAGGCAAGAATTCAAGCAAACAATATTTCGGTTGGAGACCGTGGACATTTTAACAAGACTCGGCACCGTCTCACAAAGCGCGCGTCAACCAAGATTGGTTAAAAAACAATGTTCCACACTTCATTTCTTCGACACAATGGATTGTAAATTCTCCGGATGCAAATCTGTTGGATTTTTCTGTCTGGGGTATTTTAAACGCGAAGGTTGGCACTAAAAAATACCAAAGTTTGGACCACCTCAAACTAGCACTTCGCCGAGAATGGACCAAAATACCGTAGAGCCACTTGCGTGCAGTCTGCGATGCTTTCTTCGGCCGTCTCTAGGCCGTAGTCAGTTCGAGTCAGTCACCCTGTTGATTTTTTTTTTCTTTATATAATCAGCGCGCCATATAGGGGTTTTTGCACCCTTAAAATATTCGTACATAGTGCGGGCGAAGGAAATTTAGGGAGGAAGAAAAGACAGTTACCGATGTACATTGTTTTTAAATGTTTGTAAATTATAACGACCAGGAAACACGGAGGTCGGCAGGACATTCCATGAGCGAGTTGTATGGCTTAGAAAAGAATCACGATATTTTAGAGTACGTCCGAAAATGGGCTTGGGGGTGTACTGATAAGCATTCATAGCGAGACGGGTGTTACGCTTGAAAGCTTGAATGGACGGAATGCTACTGGCGATTTCAATAGAGCTCTGGTGTTGGAAATAGCGATAAAACAGTGTGAGGCACCAGACATTACGTCAGTGTTCGAGGGTGTCAATTGATTGACTGATATTAATATCACTAATGAGTTTTATCTCACGGTTTGCAATCCTATCTAGAAGATGCAGAGATGTTTTAGGAGCACCTGACCAGATGTGGGCATTGTACTTCAATTTCGGACGGATAAATGTCTTATATATTGAGGCCAGATCAGAGGGGGTAAAATATTTCTTACATCGCTTGAGGAAACCTAAATATTTCGCAGCATTTTTGACGACACCGAATATGTGGTCATTCCAGCGTAAGTTGTCATTGACACACAAATCGAGAATGGAAAGTTTATCGGTTTCGACGATGTAAGTGCCATCTATGGATAATGACTGGGTATTTGAATTTCGCTTTAACGACAGCATTGTGTTTTGAAAGCATTAATTTCTGCTCTGCTAGTGGTTTCCCAAGTAATTATGCTGTTGATATCGGAATTTAATGAGCTTAACGTTTGCTGGCGTTCCCGTTCAACAGCCGAAGAACAGGGGCGTGAGTCCGGGAACGAATATGAAAAGCAGAGAGTGCTGTCATCAGCAAAGGAATATATTGGATTAGAAGTGGCAGACAAGAGATCATTAATGAAAATTAAAAAGAGTGTCGGAGACAGAATGGAGCCCTGGGGCACACCAGACTGTGAATATCAGACTTGAAACCCTCCAAGACAACTTGAATTGAACGTTCCGAAAGGTAATTTCTAATCCAATGAAGAAGAGAGTCGTCGATCCCAAAAGCGCGCATTTTCGACATAAGAACCTGAAGCTAAACTCTGTCAAATGGCTTGGAAATACCAAGTGAAACTATCTTGCATTCTGCAATTTGATGTACGTTTTGGTTCCGCTCTTCAGTGAAACATGCCGTTGAATCACCAATGGACCTGTTCCTATGAAAACCGTATTGCCGGTCGTTGAGATATTTCATGAGCTGACGGTTTATCATCGTTTCCATGACCTTGGAGAGAAGGGAAGTAAATGAAATGGGTCTGTAATTTAATTTAATTTTTAATTTTGGTGGGGGCTGAGGCCCCCATTTATTGGCTTAATACAAGCTAAATCTAACTTAAAAACTAACAGAAAGACTTAAGAGCTAGTGACCAAGGAAGTGATGGAGGAGATCTTGTTTAAGACGAGGAGTGCTCAGGTGGAAATGAAAAAGGGAGAGGTTTGAGTTGACTTTTCGGAGCATTCGGGAGATAGGTTCGTTGGAGCCATAAGAGGTGCGGTGGACCAGTAGATAGAGAGACGAGGACAGGGCAGATTGCGGGGGTTGGTATTGAAGGGAATGGACTTCAAAATGGATGCACAGTCGATGGAACCTGAGAGAAGTCGATGAATGAAAAGAATGTCAGCAATATTCCTACGTTCTTCTAACGAATTCATATTTAGAAGTTTGAGGCGGTCTTGATAGGGAGGTAAGATATAAGGGTCGTTCCATGGCAGGCCACGGAGAGCAAATCGGAGGAATCGACGTTGAATACCCTCGATTCGGGAAACATGAACCCGGTGAAAGGGGGACCAAGCTTGACTGGCATACTCAAGCAGGGGGCGAACAAAGGTAGTATAGAGAGATCTGGTTACATACGGGTTGGAAAATTACTTGGACCACCGTTTAATAAAGCAAAGTGATGAGTTGGCTTTGAGGATCATCTTATCGATATGCGAACGGAAATTAAGCTCACAGTCGAATAATATGCCAAGGTCTTGAAAAGACTGAACCAGGGGAATTGGTTGACTATGGAGAAAATAAGGTCGGGGAGAAGACGGGTTGCATTTACGTGTGCAATCGAACGGCTATTCGAAAGGAAGGTTCTGAAGGAGGACATAGGCTTATATATGAAGACATGAGTACATATGATGCTTTACAATTCTAACTTAAAACAAGAAAAAAAAAATAAAAAATTTGTATCCTGAATGTTGGATTACTACATGTGCGGTGTCCCATCATCTTTGACTGCAGTACGCCGAATCGCCAAGGACTGATATCCGTTTACTGCTCTCCTGTTGAAGCATGTTTTCTTTGGTTGTAGGCGGACTGATGCTCGATGCATCTTTGATGGATCTGTATTGAGCTGTTTTTGTGACTTGGCTCACGCTAACGGTGTTACTGTGCCAACAAAGCACTCACTATTGGCGTTATTATTATCACTGTAACCGGAGATAACGCTATAGAGGCAGTGTTCATTAAACACTCATCACTGGCGTTGCCAACGCCGACGCCAACTCCAACGCCACCACCTGTAACAGTGGCCACATTATTGACACTCTTATCCCAGGTGTTTTTGATGATGTTCGGATTTGTGCTGTCAAATGCTAGAGCCCTGCTAGAAGTACGTTTTGCCGAAAGTGCAGCTGGACCGCAACGACCAACTCCACCGACGCCACCCAAACTGCCGACACCATGTCATTTTGTTCGTTTTGTTTTCTCGCTTCGGCGTCATCTTTCGCTTACTTTTCATACAAATGACAACTGAAGCTGCAATAACGGCAACTACTGGCATAGCAACCGATAAAATAGCTATAAGAACCGCCTGACCACTAGTCAAACCATCACTGCGACCCTGAATATTCGCCGAATATTGACGTGCATTAAAAGTCGCTGATGCTGCTGCCGAATATGATTCTTCATCACATTGAACGCCACGATAACTGTTCGCACAGACGCATTGGAAACTATTAACTCGATTACCATTATTGCGACAGGATTGCGATGCACATTCATCAATATTGATGCTGCAGTCTTTGCCAGTAAAACCCGCTCGACATGAGCACTGATAGTCGTTGTTCAAATTCGTACAACTTCCTCCATTCGCACAGGGTTTCGTCAGGTATAGATCGACTTTCTCACCGCATATCAAGCTAAGATATCCGGGAACACATTGACAGCGAAATTGGTTAACCATATCGATGCAGGTGCCACCATTAATCGTCGATGTTCTCTTCGCAGTGATCGCCCGTAAATCCGGATACACACAGACATCTAAATGAATTCTCACCATTGCTGACCATGCATGTACCAGCATTCTGACCAGGATTCGGATTGCAGTTATCCACATAGGTTTCACAATGAATTCCACTATAATCATAAGTGCATTCTCAATCAAATAGGAGGAGATGTAGGAGGAGAGAGAGGATGATTCGCCTCTTTTAGGGACGGGATGGACAAATGCTGGTTTGCCTCTTCTCAGAAAGAGTCCTAGAGAGTAGGGGAGGTATACCATCTGAGACGGCGGATTTATCAATGTTAAATCTTCAAGAACTGTTGATACTACATGAGTGCGAAGGTGCACTTGTCTCATTGAAGATTCGACGCACTCGTTGAGCTGGCCGCAAAGTGTGCAGCAAGTAAATTGATCTTGTCCAAAGAGCTGACAGCTGGAATGCCATTGTAAATGAGCGTTGGGATGGAGGATGAGGCAGAATTTCTAATATTTTTAAGGAGCGACCAAAAATTCCTAAAGAGGCTGTTAATACCGCTCAAATTGGCTTTCTCGTATTGTCATACGTTACTTTTGAAAATCTTTTTTGTAACTGTGTGGTCGGTGTACGAGAAATTAGCTGGTATGACACAATGGTCCGACGAGCCTGCAGGAGTTAAATCAAGTCCAGGGTGTTGGCGGTATGACTGTCCACGTCTGGTAGTCGTGTGGGCCCATTTACAAGCTGGGTTAAATTATTTTCCGCAGCGAAGATCTCAACACTCCATCCTTCGGGTGTTGTCTGTCCAGAATATCGCAGCCACCCAGAATTGTGTATATTTTGAGCATACAAGGATACAATTCTTTGAATGGAGTCAGACAGTGCATCAAACTCATTAAAAGTCGAGTTGCTGTCGAGTTTGGGGCTTCTGTGAATAAAGCACTAGTGGATAATTTACTTACGGAGATGGAATTTTAACCACATGAAATTGAATTACTGATTAGAACAGGGACTACGTTATGGTGGAATTTGGTAAACTACGCACATATGTAAATGGCGAGATCGCGATGGGGAAAGAATAGTGTCACTAGTCGTAGCCAGGTAGCTTCAGATCAGAGTGATCTGAGAGGTGTGGGCGTGGATCTACCTGTGTTCACCTAGTTGCCAAAACAGGGTGTCTGTATTTGCGGACGTGGACGTACGCAGAAAAGTGATTACTTTTTAGCCCGCGTATATTGGCAATATCTACTCTGAATTCCCGAGTCATTATAAAGGAAGGCAAACACAAAAAACACAAACACCGACGCTACTAAGCAAGGCTGCGAAGTGAAAATTCTGACGATGGTTTACCGAATCAAATTGCTGTAGGTGTTATGTCCTTATGATAATGAAATAATATGAAACAGTGAACCAACAAAATTTTCACTCACAACCAGCTATCCATCAGTTGTTACATACACTCAGTCACCCAAAACAAAGTTCCTCTGGAGTTTGTTAATGCACCGTGGTACATTAGAAATGATGATATCCACATAGACCTTAGAGTCGAAAACGTACAGAACGAAATTAAAATGTTTGCGCGAAATCACAAAAATCGACTACTAGGACATACGAATATTTCTGTTCAACAGATCCTTGACGAAACAAATTTATTGCGAAGGACTAAGCCCCTCGATCTAGTGCGATGATCATCGCCTGCTTGTTGAGTATGAACTCAGTCGTAGTCTGTATAAGGGAGGTGTTTTTTAGTGAGTAACTACCTACCTACCCACGGGAAAAAAAAATTCATATCTACTTATACGTACGAGTATATATTTATCTTCAATTGATAATCCCCATCTACTCGTACACACTGATTCTTTTGATTGTTCACATTAATGGTGCGTTCGCCTCTTGTCCTTCTGACAAAAGAATGCTCCTAACTATTTTATGTAAAAACTCTTGGAATTATATTTTCTGGAATTCAATGTATTGTAACATTTTATTGTACTGTTTCTACATGAAACAAAGCTGTACTATTATGTTATGTTAGATTTGCTTTAAGTAATGTCTGTAAGGTTCATTGGTAAATAAAATTGAAAAATTTAGATGCGCATCTTTGTAATAAAGCTTATTCAAGGCTGAAAGTAAACTGAAAATTAAACTAACATCACAGTCTGGCTATTTAAATGGTATTTTTGGAAAGGAGCAATTTATTTTGTAGACCATCTGTTGGTCTTTCAACCTTCAAGACATTCCATGTAATCTTGAAGATTCAAGTTAATTGCAATTTTAACTGATAACTTAACAACCATTTCTTTTATTTGATTTATAGTGTTAAATACTATATCTTACAAAATGAAGATTTAACAATCTTTTGAGAATATTTTCAAGTCTTTACACATTAACATTTGAAAAATAATAAAACGAGAGTAATTGATTAACTGACGTAAAAAATTTGAGGCAGATTATTCAGTGATATACATAAATTAAAAAAAAAGTATGAATAATAAAAAGAAGGCACTCGTATATAAGAAAGAAGAAAAATAAGAAAAAAGGAAGGGATGATAGAAAGATAAAAAAAAGGTGTGCTATAATAAATCATGCTCAGTCTAGTAGGTGCTCAGATATCCAAGGCACAGTCGGGCATTTTGGACAAAAAAATTTCCACTCGGACGAAAGGCATGAAAATCTGGGTTGGACAAGAAGTAGAGATCTGCGCGATTGCAAAAAGTTGAGTTATTTTACGAGTATATGTAGTCTGGCTTTTGAGTTTCGATTATGTTTCTTAGAAGGCAACGAGGAGTGAATTTTAAAAGATTAGCAAAACAAACTTCCGCTGTTATTTGCTGAGAGAAATAAGAGATGTGATCTCGCTGAATTATGTTAAAAATGTATCTATCCATACTGTACTCGACGAAGGCGACTTTCAGTTTTTCGAGGTAGTCGTTTTTGCCAAAGAAAGTTTGGTTTTCGTAGGAAGTGGGTGTTGTGTGACACATAGAGTGGGAAGTCCACTATAAATCTTGCCGATATGATTGTTAAAGTGTGTGTCCCAGCTAAGTGTGGCATTAAAAGTTACTGGGAGGCAGCCTACTCTATGTGCAATTGATTTATATGAACAGGTTGAAACCCTGATGCACCAATAACTTTTTGATGAATGGCAAGTACCTTAGGTCGAAGGTTGTGCTTTATTGGATAGTCACAGATACGAGCGTGATCTTCATTTAAGAGGCCAATTGCATGGTTCGTCTCATTTAGGCGACGACTTATTAGAAGTAACGTACAGAGAGAAAAGAATAGGTCCGAAGATAGATCCTTGTGGTACGCCACTTGTACATTAAGAAAATTGGAGAAATTCTTACCAACGCACACGCATTGCTTTCTTCCCTTTAGGTAGAAATAATCAATTTCACAGATGGAGAGGAAAAGGTGAAACACCTTTTGAGTTTACTGCAGTGAATATCATGCTCAATGCTCAAGCAGAGTTCATTTTCATTTATTTGTTTTTATAAAACTGTACAATTAGACTTACTAGTCTCTTATAGTACTTAGCACAATTTGAAAATTTTAACATTGTGTTTTATGTTTTAATTTTAACATTATACCTATTTCTTTGTAATACAATTTTTGAAAGAACGGAGAGGGCAGTGAATTTAGGAAATGATGGGAGGGGAGTGAGAAATTTATTTAAATTTGGAAAAATATTATAAGATTGCATTTTTTAAGTTTATAGTGTTTTAAATACTCTTAATATGCGAGAGTAGAGGGTTTCTGAGTTTAATAGCGTGAAAACTCGGTATTTTATAAAAAGATACGGTGGAGCTTTGTTTTTTATGACGTTATGTGGAAATAGGGAATTCCTAGCGTAGGGTACATCCCAGCAGTTTTCTCGAAAATCCTGAAGAATGATCATATCTACGAATCCCATAGATATATCGTTGTGGGTCGTTGTAAGCTACTTGGAGTTTATGATGAGATTAATAATCAAGATTACGATAGGCTACTTCCGAATACGTTATAATGGGTATTAATAGAGCTCGTATTAGATTTGTCCGAGAACCATATTTACGTGATTATAACCAGATAGGTTGCGATATAGAATAAATCCAAAACTCGTGAAAGTCTCAACCAAGTCCAGTGTACAGTTTCCCAGATAGAGATGGGGAATAATATTAATTTCAAAGTGTGTATGCGATATTGGTAAACCTTTGATTTAATAGGGTTGATAAATGTCATCTACATCGGCATTAGGCAGACTAACAAGATAATCAATATCCTTCAGAGGCCGAGATAAATAGAGTTGACCATCATCAGCGTAGAAATGAATAATAACATGTTGGCAGATAATAGGTAGATCAATTATAAAAACGCAAAATAAAATAGGTCCTAAAATAGAGCCTTGAGGAACCCCTTGCTTAACGAGATAATACGTAGACAAAGAGTCAGCATTAACTAACCCTATTCTTACGGCTCTCTCGCTAAATCCAAAAAACAATTTAAACTTCCAGAAGAGAATTTCATGATTAACCTTGTCGAAGGCCTTCGAAAAGTCTAGTAAACAAAGAAGTGCCATATAAACTTTGTCAAAATCACGTCTTATGTCTTCAAAATTGTAAACCATAGCTGTGGAACAACTATGGTTGACACTAAAACCCGATTGAAATGGACAAAGATTTTGTATGGTAATATGGTTATTGGACTGTAGTCAATACAAGAGGAGGCGTTGGTTTTCTTAGCAATAGGAATGACCTTGGCAATTTTCGAAAGTCGAGGATGCAGTAGTTTTTGTCCAGAATCACACCAAACTGAATTAAATAGCGAAAAGAAACAAAAAGGCATATAATGCTCTTTTTATCTGCAAAAGAACAATAGAGAAAAATTGGCTGTATATGGTGATAGTAAGACCCATACATACATAAGGCGCACTAGTATGATGGAAAGCAACGAACAAGAAAACGGTCTACAGAAAATTAGCGGCGATTCAAAGAACGGCCTCCATAGCCATTATACGTGAGCTCCAAACCACCCGTTCTTCAGCACTAGACACCTTTTTGCTCCTAACACCGCTCGATTTACAGATCGAAAAACTTGCTGGTAATAGTGCGATACGACTCACTAATCTGGCTTACTTGAAAAGCAGTAATTTCGGACATGCTACGGTCCTAGCGGAGCTACTGCCAGGTAATCCAATTCTAACGGATGAAATTCTTTCCTTGGTCGACTTCGATATATCCCGAGAGGGAGCACTGGGAAAAAATACAATAATCAAGTCAAATGAAATTGCAATTTTTACAGATGGCTAAAAAACAGAGGAAGGAACAGGTTCTGGTATCTTCTCAGAAGACCGAGAACTAAGGAAGTCTGTAAAATTACCGGACGCAAGCAGTTTCTTCCAATCAGGGGTTCTAGCTGTCCTCAGGGCGGCTGAGCTAATGCAGATGAGATCGGTATCCGAAAGAGATATCGTTATCTACATCGATTGCCAAGCCGCACTCAAGGCAATGGAATCAACCAACGTCAACTCTGATACAGTCAGGGGCTGTAGCACAGTGCCTAAGGCACTATACAGTCAAATCCGGGTAAGACTGTGCTGGGTGTCAGGGCACTGCGGTATTAAAGGAAATGAACAAGCGGATGAGATTGCAAGAAAAGGAGGGCTATTCGACAATAGTGAGGTTCCCCACATCAAATCACCCCTTTGCATAGTGAGGGGCGCTATCGAGGAAATCACAAAGACTGCCATCTTAAGGTGGTCAAATCTCGAAGTACACGAAGGATGCTTTTTGACGGCAAAGATCTAGGAAGTTAATAAATTTAAACAGGGATAAGCTTAGGGCAGTAATAGGAATCCTGACAGGACACTGTCTCTTGCGGAAACACGCAAAGAGACTCAAATTGTCAAATACGAATATCTGCAGATTCTGCGGTAATCTGCAAGCTATTGAGGACATAACGCACATACTGTGTGAATGCGAGGCATTATCGCGGAGTCGACGAAAATTTTTAGGGAAATACAATACTTTTTCGAAAACTTAGAGGTAATAGATAGCACATAACTCAAGGGCCTTCTTGGAAATTATGTGTTCCACCAGGGATTGTGATGAGCCCGTTTTGGTGCCTGGTAACTGTGTAATGGCATATCCATCATACCCCTCAAACCTAACCTAACCTAACCTAATGTAGTAGTTGATATTGTGCGTCAGATGAGATAAAATAAATGGCAATATTATCTTTATAAAGAGTTCGGATTTATAGCTGCAATACATTCAACAACATCGCTCTGAATTATTACTTCAAAATTGAGAGACCCTTAAACAGATGGCATAGCAATACTATCGAATCAAAAACGATTATACGCCTGAACACGGTAGTCCAAAAAATTGTAATTTAGTTCATCGTTATTTACGTTACAGCTTGAGGAAGTCTTACTTTTAATTATTCCAGTTCTCCGTAAATTATCCCAAAGTTTTGTGGGTGGAATTGATGTACATATTTAACTTAGAAGCATAATAATTTCTTTTAGAATTGCGGATAATGTAAGGTCGCGTTATTTCGAGCAACTTAACCGGAGAAGGTTAAGAAGAAGAGGTTGTAATCGTTATTGGCCCGAGTCTACTCTAGAGCAAGACAGTTCGTGGTGTCGTTTGTAATGATCAGATCTAGTTTACGATCCATGGAGTTAGAAATTGAGTTTATTTGAAAAAGGCCAGAGTTTGTGAGACAATCTGTGAAGAGGATTTCTTTGCCAAAAGCTGCATTTATAGCAACAAGATAGGATTCTTCATCCGATTGAGTCCGCTGGAGATGGCGGAGATCAAAATCGCCGAGAACAATGATTTCATTACAGGGATCTATTTCAAAGAGGAAATCGGCCACATTAGTCGCGAGCTAATAACAACAGAGGATATAAAGTTTGTGCTTGGAGGGAGTAACTTTAACACAGATGAATTCGAAATCGTCAGTAGATGACTCTTTGACGAGCTCAAAGTTCAAACGAACCTTCATTGTCAGAAGGACACCTCGTACTAGAGAATCATTGTTTTCACGACCATCGTCGTGTGTGAATAGTTCCGAAATAAAAATATGTATTTAGCCTCACATTTTGGTAGTAGAGTGATAAAAGATTGTTTGGCGTGTTAGGAACGATAGTAGTTTTTAAAGCTAGAGCGTTTTTTAGAGATGCAAGACACGTTTGGAAGAGACATGGGAGGCGTATGTGGAAAGTTCGCTATTGACGTCTGTAGAAGAGATATTGAAACTGTTGTTAAAATCGGCAAAAATTCGTCGGGGATCCTTGGGATTAGTTAGGAGTCCTTCCTGTAGGATTGAAACCATGAGATTTGTACGAGTTGTACCAACGATGCAAATATATTTTGTGCAATAAAATACTCCGTTCATTTCATCTATCTAACACAAGCGCTAAACTTATTTTGTCATATATTATCTTAGTAATTGTTTTCAAGGCGTTTCCATAAATGGTCAACAGTCTTCCTTCCCTTTAGTCCCCAGAGGTATTCCCCAAGGCTCACTACTGCGACCATTGTTGTTCTCAATATTGTCTCACAACCTTCACATTTGAATTGTGGCTAAAGTAAAAAACTCCGGAGTCTTATTCAACAATACTTTGATCTGGGATAATCATATTACGCATCTAACATCAAAAATCGCTGCAGTCCTTAAAAGTCTATCAGTAACCAGAGACTACCTACATATTAATATTAAGCTGAAGTTAGGAAATGCACTTATTTAACCAAAAATAGCGAACTCTTGGCTTCTCCCGATTCCAGCTCAACGATATATTTTCCATTTTTCGGAGATTTGATCATGTCTCTACAAATGCGAGAAAGATCGATGGATTCTGGCAAACTCGTCCCCAGCCTACAAGCTTCAATTTTCACAACCCAATCGTACATTGAAAATAATATCAAACCGATCTACTTGCCTCCCATCTTGCAGATAATTCTTCGTTCACGTCATCACACTCTGGAATGGTCTCCCAGCATCTAAGGCGAAATTTTGAATTAAGGGATTGTTTGAAAGCTGTCCTAAACCGCTTAAAGCAATCCAACTGAAATTTCTTAATAGCTTGGTAATCGTTTGTTTTACGTTTGTGTTTTTATCCTGTATATAGGTATATTACATTTTTCCCAGAAACGCCTGTCGTCGACGACAGCTGACAAGTCCCCGTCAACAGAAGATACTCGTATGTTTATTCTATACAACATCTCTCTCTCTTTAATCACTTGTACAAATATCGCCCTGCGGTTTCTTTGCAGAAGTCAAGTCGTTTTGTTGGCATTCGAATTCGACCAGGACCTTGCGGCTACTCGTTTCTGGAAGACGAAGTTTGGCTTACGTTCACTTCGTCGCGGTCCGTTGATGTTGTAGGCCCTGTGGGTTTAACTTGTCGTGGACACGGCTCGCCTTCATCGGATGTATCCTGGAAATCGAATAAAAGATGAATTATTTTTTTCATTGATACAACACCTCGGTTTTAGTTGGTTCGAAGGTCGTCGCCATGCTGCCAATTTTCTTTAATACGATCCCTGGTACCCAAAGGTTTTGATTGGGGATATATTTTCTAGTGTAAGTATTGTCATTTACCTTTTGCCTTGTACCGTGCTTTCGGCTGAATTGTTGTTCCCTTTGGAAATTCTTTTGTTGGCCTTCATGTGATGTGGGGTGTAATACGTCCACATGTATTTCAATTTTGCGTCCTACCATGGCTTCTTCTAGCTGTTGATGGGTAATTGGGCAGTTGGTGTTCAGCGATAGCACTGTAGCAACGTCAACATCCTACTTGATTCTACATTGTATATGCTCCCTTCCTAGTTTTTTCATATCTCCTCTTAAAAATTTCGACGAACTTCCATGCCTGGCCATTGGGTTGTAGGTTCGAATATGATCGACACCACCTTTCGCACAAAATTCCACAAATTTCCCTGATGCAAACTGCGTGCCCTTTTCTGACACAGTGACGTCTGGTAATCCAAGTATCGCATACACCTCTCGTATGATTCCGATAGTAGCAGCTGTTGTAGCGCACCGCATGCAAGAAATTTCGGGTCACTTGGAATACGCATCGAGAATGATGAGGTACATTTGCATCTGCAACGGCCCCGCTTAGTCAAAGGTGCCTTGATAGATGCTTGTGCCGCTAAATGCAACCCGCTCCATGTATGTCTTTGTCAATGCTGGGCTAATAGACGTAGCTAGATGTGAAGACATTCATTCAATACCTGGTTGCCCGGTATGCAACTGTTTTAGGACTCATTTCTTTAATGAAATAGCCTCACGGCGGTGATAAAACATTTTTGGATTGACATCCTTGATGTGTTCTGGCCGTATTGTTTCCACATATGTAACTTCGAACTTCTGTCTCTACACCACCTGGAACGTTACTGGCAAGTGTTCAAAGATGTCTGATAACACTCTATGGACTTCACCCTCAATTTGGATAGCGGCTATAACGAAATAATCTTCTTGATCCAAGGCTTGCTGATTTATTAGGCGAGATAATCCAGCTGAATATTCAAAATTCAATTTATGGTATGTGGGTGTTGTCGGTACTGGAATTATTGTATATGTAAGCAGAGTTTATTCTCACTGCTGAAGTCGGGGTGCGGTATAGACGGGAATTCGTTTTTTGACCCGAACACAGCCCCTCTTGCTCCGTCCGAAGTAAAATTCTTCTCCAATGAATCTTTTTAATTTTGCTCTGTTTTGGATAAGACGCTCGAAGCAAATTGAACTGGCTTTATAGGGCCATCCGGAAATTGATGCGTGATGACACCGCCAATACTATCCTTTGAAGTATCTCCAGACACTATAATTTCTTGCTTAGGGTCGTAATGCACGAGAAGAAGTTCAGATTGTATGTTAACACTTCTTTAGCCTTGTTAAATGCCGGTGCCGCAATCTGCCGACCAATAAAATGGTACGTCTTTCATAAGGAGTTTGCCCGATGTTGCACGAAGTTCATGCATTCTGGATATGGACGGCGACTAAAAGTTTGACATGCCTAGAAATGCTCGTATGCACCTCGGTGGCGGCATGTTTGCAATTGCTAGCGTTTCTTTTTTTCGGGTCAAATCTTTCATTCAATGAACCCAAGGTAGTTTACCATGTTCTGGAAGAATACACGTTTTTCATACCTTAGGTGGAATCCCCACTCCTTTATGCGCTGATGTGTTTGATCGAGATTATTTCTGTGCTCTTGATTACGCCTTCAAGACAGCACACTACCCCAGTTAAACCTAAAATTCTCGGTGCTGATTTTACTCCAAAGTTTAGACCCTGATATTGGAACAATCCTCAGTGTGTGTACACTGTTGATGTTGGTTGGGATTCTTCGCTAACTTTAATCTGCATATAAGCATCGGATAGGCCGATTATGGAAAAATATTTATCTCCTGCCAGTGTCCTAAAGATGTCATCGGGAAGAGGCAGTGGATTTGATTCCACCGCATTATTTAGTCCAGGCCTCGACTAGTGGGATATCATGGTTCAGCATAATTATATGTTCGCACTCGCTCGTTAAATTTGGGAGTGTTAGCTTGGGATTGCTTTCGTCTGCTTTCAACTTTGCAAGCAATCGAATCCGCATCTCAATATCATTAGCACAGGTAGGACCACAGATAAACACAAGACATTTAAAATTGTCTACTGTGATGGAAGTCATTTTAACCCTGGTGATTCGTGTATGAATCATAACCTTGTTTTAACGATTTTTTTTGTAAAACACTCGCCTGAATGACAAACTGTTGTCTGTATTGAATTCCTTGAAGTATTCTCTTGCGCGTAGGGTTATTTCCAAATTCTGTATACATACTATACATTCCTTTTCATACAAGTTAAGCGAGAGACGCATGTGGTGTGAGTACGAGTAGATGAAAAAGAAAATTTCTGCCAGTAAAAAAAGTAATATTTTTTTATAAAAAGTAAGTTGGAAAAAATATTTTCATATTCCCCGTGTTTTTAGCTGTTGATTTTTTTTTTATATTTCATAGATCGAGAATAATACATTTGTGTAATGTTGATTTTCTGTAATGATTCATATATGAATCACCATGCATTAGAAGGTTTTTTGTTCGTATTATTTTCGTTGTATAAGGAAAGCAATAGCCAGGAATAGCTGCTGTATTTTTTGATTTTAGTGGTGAAAAAGAAAAAAAATTACATGTCCATAGGTTATTTTGTGGAAAAAAATCAAAATGGAATACAAGGTAGATGGAACAAATAATATCTGAGGATAGAATGCGTGATATGTTTTACTGCGATATCCCAATTGAAAGTGAAGATGATGCTGAGGATTCAGAGCTCGATGAGTTGATTCCGAAAAAAGACATGATTTCTAAACTGCTAACGGAAAATGATTTGGAGCAGTTGCTTGGAATACAGGAATCACTTGAGCTGGATTTGCAAGCCATAGAAAATTAAGTTACCGCTACTGATATCGCTTATATCCCTAATACTATCCCTATCGCAGTAAACGTAAAAAATCTCATACAAAAAAGGAAAAATTTGATTTTAGACGAGGAAACAATAGCTTTCAAGGGCTCAGGCGAACTTCGAAGAAATATCTCTGACCTCGAAACCCCATACGAATTTTTCAAGTATCTTTTTGACGGTAATTTGCTCAAAAAATTTTTCGATGAAACGAATTTCTATTCAACGTCAAAAAATCCGGTACAGAACTTTACCTTGAATGATATAGAACTACAAAAGTATTTGGGAATTCTCGTATTGTCATCTTTTATTAAATATTTCAATTTTCGGCATTATTGGAACACGGAACTTGGGAATAATATCGTTAAAAACGCAATGACCGTCAATCATTTTGAGAGGATTCGAGCTGCTTTACCCGTCAACAACAATATGTTAGCAATAACTGATAAAAACCACCCGGGCTTTAACAAACTTCACAAAATTCGTCCTGTTATCAACTCCCTTCAGGAAAAAGTTTTTATCGGTCCTCATGGAAGAGTGTTTGCCAGTCGATGAACAAATTTGTGCTTCCAAGTCCAAACATCACCTTAAGCAATATCTTCCGGCTAAGCCTCACAAATGGTGCTTTAAACTTTTTCTATTATGTGGAGTATCTGGCTATAGAATTCCAAATTGTAAATTGCCAACAGACCATGACTTCAAATCTCAGCTTAGAGGCACTTCTGAAGAGTTCGTTGCATCTTACAACGAAAATGAAATTACTTCCGTAGTTTGGAAAGACAACAAATGCGTAATATTTCTGTCAACTTTTGTCGGTGTTCATCCTGAAACCGCATTGCAAGCTATCGCCGAGTCATATAATCAGCATATGGGTGGTGTTGATTTGTTAGATAGCATGATAGGAAAGTACAGAATTACAATAAAGACTAAAAAATGGTATATGCGAGTTTTCTATCACTTGCTTGACGTTTCTGTTGTAAATGCGTGGGTATTACACAAAAGAGTGTACAAAGAGAAGGGACTCCAAACTACGAAACTAATTGAGTTTCGAAGAGCATTAGCAATTACATTATGCTCTCTGGGTATAGCAGTGGCACCAAAAAGAAGAAGACCATCGACTGGAGTTCAAATCCAGCATTCCAAGAAGAAAAAGGGACCTACATAGGCCATACCTCCCACTGAAGTCAGATGTGATGGCATACAGCATTTTCCTCTTTGGGTCGAAAACGGACTGAGGTGTAGAAACCCCAACTGTGTCGGTCAGACATTCATAATATGTTCCAAATGCAGAAATGCTCCATGCCCTAATAAAGAGAAGAAGTATTTTATTGAATTTCACACTACGTAATAGTTCCCTTTTTTAACGGAGTTTTTTTTAATTATTAATTATTTATATTTATAATAACTTTTCTGTTTTCTTTTTACTATAAACTTTACTTTTCTATGAAAATAAAATGAACCCCTGATCTGACATGTTTATAGTACGAGTATGCGAGTCAGAGTGGCCCTTAATTCATGATGGTGCATTACTTTTTTGTTTTGGTTTTTGTAACACTAAATCGAAAAGTTATGAATTTTTCTAGAAAAAAACTTGGTTTTCCAAGTGATTTCCTTTCCAAAAAAATTTTTTTTTTTTAAATAAAAAATCATGTATCAGAAGGTTAAAACTTTCGCAATGCTTACTAACTGCTCCTGCATATGTTTGGGCATCGTCAGTAGCTTTCTTTCTAATTTCAAACAGTTGTTTCTGTTAACTTCGTCACTGTCTTGAGAATCAAATTAGCAGCAGCGATTAAAAGTTTTTTGTTCTAGTTTTTGCAGCAATAACTTTACTTTCCATAAATCGTTTAGTTACTTCCCGTCCACTTCGAAAACATCTTCGTGGCGGCTTTATCACTCGCTAGTGTCAATCCAATATTTGGAACATAAATGAGAAAAATTAACCCTTTCGCTAACGTATCCTTTATTTTCTTTCGGGAAGATTTAATCGTTGCAGTACCTCCGACAAATGAGCTGGTGCTGAGAGAGCCTTCCAGAAACGACTTCGTAAATTACTGCTGCTCTTTAAGGAATTCTTGTTTTTTTTTTTTTATAAAAGCTGCGAATTGATTTATAAAAAAAGAAATCGTCGTCGTCACTTTATGTTGTACATCCGGAATAACAAACGCGATCTAATAGTTTTAATTCAACACTTTTATTCTAATCGACGTCCAATAGAGAACTGAAAATCTGGACATTTTACCCAGAACCAGCTGTCATCGGTGGCAATTGATGTCAGTTGTCCCCGTTAATAAAAGATATGTTCGTTCTATACAGGGTGTCCCCTAATTCGATGACGATAATTTGGGAAATGATTCCTGGGCATATCGTATTCTAAAAAAAAAAAATCGTTCTACCGAAAGGGTCTACTCGTATCTCCAATGTTGACAACATTTCTCGAGGATTTAAGAAAAGCGTTACTTTGGTGTACCCTGACCCATGTTAACGGAAATTGCTCTGTTAGTACTAGTGGTAAAAACTTCGTGTAAAACTTTATTTTTAGAAGAAATACCAGCCTTTATAACGGCGTCTAAATAAAGTTGATATCTTGTTTGAGTCTTTAGATATCCAATTGCTAAGCATGTTCCGTTTTCATTGTCCATACTAATTTTTGGCTTTGAGGTCATTTTTCTCCAGAAAATGCCTAATTAACATAACGTTTTACAATTTTTTTCTTATGAAAGTAACAATAATAAAAAAAAATTATCATCGAGTTTGCAGAAAAACCCACAGATTTTATGAAACTTGGAAAAAAGTGCAACAGGTAAAAAAAGGAATATATGATTTTTTACTAACGTTTCTAACAACAGTTGACAATATATACTCGTAAGAGTGTTTTTCCACGAATTACTAATTTTCCAATATTTTTTTTTTAAATTGCATAGCTATTAAATAGTTTTAAAGCGTGCTCTTTTCTTTTACTACCTGTCAAAACCCTCATTTCCTTACCCTGTTCCTCAAAAGTTCTCAGAAGAGTTAGGTTTAGGGTATGAAAGCCTATTTGGAAAATATACCTTACAGAAAGATTAGGAAAAAAAATGAGTTTAAAAACAGTTTAATTTTTTACGCTAAGTTTACAGTTGCTTAGAAACGCTGTTTGAAATGTCAGCATTTAACAACAAAGAATACGCAGACACTATTTACGTGTATGGGCTATGCAACTAGTGCGCTTCAAAGATACCATGAACTTTATCCTAACCAACGACTTCTTAATAAATGAGTATTTCTAAATACGTATGGAAGGCTTCTAGAAACAAGATCAGTTTCGAATACACGACCGAAGGCGGGAGCTCCACAAGCAAGAAGGATTTCGTTACAACTGATTTTGTTACAACAGATCCATCAATCAGCATCAGACGTTTAGCTTTGCAATTCAATGTTTCTAGACATAAAATTTCTAATGCACTGCATGGGGAAAATCTTTATCCATACCACCATACACCTGTACAAGAACTGCTTCCCAATGATTTGGAAAAGAGACTTGAGTTTTCTAACTGGTTGCTGGAGCGGAGCTTGGGTGACAACCAGTTTATTAGCAGGATTCTTTGGACGGACGAATCTCAATTTACAAGAGATGTGATCACAAATTTTCAAAATCTTCACACGTGGGCTGCGGACAATCCACATACAATGAGACATAAATCATGGGCAGTTCTACTTGGAAACAAGTTAATGGGCCTCTTCAAACCACCACCTAGGTTGAATTCTACAAACTATCTGGAGTTTTTGCAAAATGATTTACCAGAACTATTGGAGGACACTCCACTGATTCAACTGGCTTCATCATATTTTCAACAGGACGGTGCTCCAGCCCACTATGGTCGTGTGGTTAAGAATTGGCTAGATGAAGAGCACGGTAACCGTTGGATAGGAAGAAATGGACCAGTTCACTGGCCTGCAAGATCTTCTCACCTTACAGTATTGGATTTTTTTGTATGAGGAAGAATGAAAGAACTTGTTTATTCAACCGAAATAGCAGCTTTAATAGAATTGGAAGATTGTATTCTCAAAAGTGAGGCAGCAGTTAGCATCAATAAACATTCGCATTGAGGAGGAGGAAACTTTGAGCATCTGTTATAATTGGCTTAGTACACACATAGAATAAAAAGTATCCAAAACCACATAAAATCATTTTTTATTCATAGCCTTTGGAGCTTAAAGCAAAAAAACCCTTTTTTATATATTTTAACTGTTGCAGGTTTTTCCAAGTATCATAAAATCTGTGGGTTCTTCTGCAAACCCATTGATGATTTTTTTTTATTATTGTTACTTTTATAAGGAAAAAATAGTAAAACGTTACTTTAATTAGGCATTTTTTTGGAGAAAAGTGACCTTAAAGTCAAAAATTAGCATGGGCAATGAAAACGGAACATGCTTAGCAATTGGATATCTAAAGACTCAAACAAGATATCAACTTTATTTAAACGCCGTTATAAGGATTGTTATTTATTCTAAAAACAAAATCCTACACGAAGTTTTTGCCATTAGTACTAGCAGAGCAATTTCCGTTAACATTGGTCGGGGTACACCAAAGTAAGCCTTTTCTTAAATTCTTGATAAATGTTGTCAACATTGGAGATACGAGAAGACCCTTACTGTAGAAGGATTTTTTTCTTAGAATATGCCCAGGAATATGTAAAAGAAGAATTAGCCACGGATTAAGGGCAATTCAACTGATAACTGCGCTTGAAACTTGGAATATTGTTTGAAACAGCCACAACTTAAATAAGGAAGGAGCCCAGGTCTGAGTCAAATTTACGAAGAAAAAAGAAGAATTTAGCGCACAAAAAAGAAGCTTTAACGCGTTGCTTTACAAAGAACTGCTGTACCATCCCTGCGACTGTCCCGCAGGAAGGGGAAGATCAGAAGCAGTTATAAAAATGAGCCGCCTGCAGTCGGATCTGATGACATGCTCCCGTACATAGGCGACAGTAGGAAAATAATGATTGCAGGAACAGCTTTTTTGGGCCCACTGTATAAATGCAGAAGCGACATTTCAAGAACTATCGATTGGCGAACCTTATTTTGCTCTAGACAGTCGACAATACAATAATATTAAAATCCAGGTCAGTCGATGTACTCGTATGTAGGCCTGTGTGAGATTGATCAATAAATTTATTGCAATTTACATGCGAGTATCGTCCTCAACAATTTGTAATGACCGTAGTTCTTAAAGTTGATCCTTGACAACCTATCATATATGTCTTTATGCCATAGGAATCATAACGTGTATAAGAAACCTAAATGCATAGCAGAAATAACCGGAAAATTCGAAATTAAACTATGTGTACACCAAGGCAGTGTATAAAGTCCGGTGCTTTTTTACATTGTGCCCAGATACGATACGAACAAAGATTTAAATAAAACAACAACGGTGTGAAAATATAAAATTGATTGTGGCTTTATTTTGAAGCTACGTTCATGCCATTATGTGAGGAACGGCACATCGTTCAAATGGCCGCCTCGGCTTTGGCAGTGCTTCAAGCGGTCGGTCCAGTTTTTGATGACTAGGCCCAATATGTTGAATGTGCGTGTCGAATGCTGGTCTCGAGCTCGTCCAAAGTGGTTGGCTTGTGAGCATAGACTAAAGATCAAGCAGTGTCAAATTGCATCATCACGGCGGCCAATTGATGAACGCTGGTTGTGAGAAGATTCAGTCGCAAGCGTTGCGTCGCTTGTATATCATATAGCGCCGTCTTGTTGGGACCACAGCTCGGATATATCGATGTTGTCGAACTCTGACCACAGAAAGTCGGTTAACATCGCTCTATACCTGAGATAATTAGACCGGTATCTCCTTCCTCACTTTGCAAAGAAATAGGGTCCGATGATGTCACCATGCCACAAACTGCACTAAACAGTCAATCTTTTTGGATGCATTGGTACTTGGCCGAATACTTGCGGATGGTGTTCACTCCAATAACGGTAATTTTGGTTGTTGACATAGCCGCTGAACCAAAAATGAGTTTCGTGGGAGAAGTTGATTTTTTGGCCAAAATACGCATCTTCAGCCAATATTTCCAGCGCCCAATTAGCGAACTCACGGCGTTGTTTATGATCATCCGGCTTCAATTCTTACATCAACACAATCTCGTACGGATACAGGCCCAAATCCAACCGCAAAATAAGCCTGGTGACTCTCTGGCAATGCCCAATTCAGCTGCTCGGCGCCGAATCGACATATCTGGCTCTTCTTCGATACTGGCCGCTACGGCGGCCTTTATTTGCATCAATCTCTGTCTGGTTGATGGCTTAAGATCCAAAAAAGTGTACTCACGCTCAAACTGTTTTACGGTGCCACGAATTGCCTGCACACTGAAGCCGTGATGACGACCGACCTCACGACGAAATTCAAGTTGCGTATTTACAACTGAGCCGGAATTACGATATTTTTTTAATAATTTCCGCACGTTCGGCAAACGTAAAACTATGCTTGATGAAAAGACAAGGCCTACTGAATATTTTGACAGCTGGATGTCATTAGTAACTTTGACAGTTGCATAACAATTGGAAAAACAATTATTGCTATCTAGTCACCGGTATAAGATTTTCTATTGAAGCAGCACATCAACGGGTCCGAAACATCTTCTCTCCTTTTCGCCAATGATTATCGGAAAAGGCAGGTTCGTTCTATACGTACACGACAATCTTTCATCTAGCTTTGACATACCACCTTGATCAAAAAGTTTCCGACCACACCACCCTGTGGCGCTCCCATTGTTCCGATTTGAGTTCTGTTATTTTGTTAAGTTTGTAAATCTGTTGTTGATATTCCCTCTAAATCTTAGCGTCATAGCTTAACATTTGCAAAAATTACGTAGCCAAGAGTATATCTTCCTCAGTGCGTGTTGGCGATTTTTTACAATTTTAGAAATGGATTTCAATTTGCAACAACGAACTTGTTCGAGTATTAAATTTTGCGTAAAAAACGGATTTAATGGTGCGCGAACGCTGGAAATCTTGGAAAGGTGTTTCGACAGCGAAAGAAAACGGTCGTTTACCAGTGGCACGAGCGCTTTAAAAGTGGTCGTGAGTCAATCGAAGATGATGAACGCAGTGGCAGACCATCGACATCGAAAACCGACGAACACATTGATGAAGTAAAAGAAGTGTTGGTCAAGGTCAATAACCGCAAATTAACCATCAGAGAGATAGCGGAGGACTTGAACATTGCCTATGGATCCGTCCAAGACATTTTAGTTAATGATTTGGGTTTCCGTCGTGTAGCAGCAAAGTTGGTGCCAAAAGACCTCAAAAACGAGACAGTGTTGACATTGCAAAAGAGATGACTCGCGAGGCTGAATCCGATCCCACATTCATCAAAAGGATCATTACTGGAGACGAGACGTGGGTTTATGAGTACGACACGCAATCCAGACATCAGGCAAGTGAATGGCGTTCACCAAATGAGCCGACACCAAAAAACCACGTCGTTTTCAGTCAAAAAACAAGGCAATGCTCACAGTTTTCATGGATTACAACGGTGTAGTGCATCATGAATTTTTGCCAGAAGGCCAGACAATTAATATATAATTTCTAACATACATACGTAATTGCTGAATTTTATACTACTGTGTATATGCTTAGTTATGTTCTGAGTACTATAAAAAGAAAATCTTCTTAACGTACAATTACAATAGAAATACGCTAATAATAATAATAAATATAAATTTTATTTTCAATCCTTTAAATTTCTTTAAAATAATGTCTTAGCATCAGCAAATTCATATGAAGATTACTCTTCCATGCTGAATACTTAATACTCAATAAAACTTACTGCTGTATGTTAGTAATGAGATATAATGAATATAAATAGTAAATGAGAGTTCATACTTTGCAATTCCATTCCAATATTACAAACTACGAGTAACAATGAATTAATTATTAAATCTTTCCATTAAATTTTAATAATGAATATGATTACTAAAAGCATCTCATAGATTGCCATAATATCTTCTTATGGGCTTCAATCTCTAACCGCCGAGCCGCACAGTGGCTCATTTTGACTTTTCTGATTACAAAATCATAGCTCTTTAAGGAATAAAGGTATCGTGAAATTGCGATAAAATTAGAAATCTTCTGCAGAAATAAGACTTTCTCACCATAGAGGATAAATATAATATTTTACCTTTAAAAATATTCAAAAGTCCATTATTCAAGTAATGACATGATGTCTGAAGTCTAATCCGAGCAAAACAGTGGTGAATTCAAGTAAACGAACCATTTTTAAATGTTTTTTTTTTTTATATGTATCCAGAAAGCATTTTTTTTTATTTAGTGGCACAACAGAGTACATCCAACTCTGTTTTTACACGGTAAATGCGTTCCTCAGCAAACCGTGTAAATAAAAATCCGTGTAAAAAAATATATGCTGCACAGGTATTTTCGGGAATATGTTTCGCAACTTTAAAAAAAATCGTGTAGAATGAATGTCTGATTTTGTAACTCGAAAAACCAACTTTAATTGTCTTAATGCACGCTTGCTACATGAAAACTGGTTTGGTGTATAAAGGGAAAACAATCCTTCTGTTGCATTCGATAGGGTAGGTTTCAGTTTAAATGCATTTTTATTTATTTTACTTAATTTACTCTTACATGCTAGACAGAAAAATGCTTAAAAAAACTTACAAATAATCTTATTCTAACATACTGGCCCCATGCGGGCACTCTAAGTTAAACCTAACACTTAAACTAAGTCTTTCGACGGATCTTACAGTCTATATTTAAAATTATATTTAACATTACAACTAAAACTAAGAAAAATTAATTTTAAGTAAAAACTTAGTATATGGACATTTTTTTTTAATTAAACTTACAGACTACCTACAAAATAAATCTTAATCTACTTAACCTACTTACATATAATACATTCATACACATATATACAATACATAACACATATACACTTCATATATACATATATGCATATACATATACATATATGTATATATTTATATTTTTTTTTTGGATTTTTTTATTTTTATTCATTTTTTTTTCTGCTTTTTTTTTATATTTTTTTTCTTAAAATCTAACTTAATACTACCTAAAACTATATAAGCCGGCCATGGCTAAAAAAACAAAAATTAGGCTGGCCCACTCTGCTTCACATGAAGCTACCTATCACTGGAGGAGTTCGACTACGAAGCATCCTCGCCTTCTTCAAGCCACCAAAATTGCTGGTGCTGCTGAGCAACATCCCTCCTGTCACGACTCCCTACCGCCCTACTGAACCGGAGAAGCTCCGCACTGCCATGTGCGACGTCTCTCCCGTAGTTGAGTCGCCTGTCCGCAGCTGTTCGAGCGACGTGGAAGATTAGCGGCACCGCCAATCTGTCCTGGATCAGACCTTTACTATCTAGATAGAGGAACGCTTCTGGAGGAATAAAGCCGTCAAGGCGAGCTCTCTCGTGATACATATAATTGGGGTAGTAAGCCCCTGAGATCAGGTTGTTCGATGAGGTCATTGCTCTCGCAATGTGCCTTCGAGTCAACTTAATGACGAAATTGTCCACTCTTATTAGGTTCGCCGTATTGTACAAGACCTCATTAGGATAGAATTTTATGTACTCAGACTCTGGTGTTCTGTATAAGCGAAGACAAGTCCTAATACAAGCCCTCTCAAACACCCGAATCTTTTCCAATAAACTTGCTCTCACGTTGAACCACACGGGACACCCAAATACAAGCATGGGCCTGATAAGGGCCATGTAACAGATTACCTTCACCCTCGCATCGAGTTGGCTGTTATAAAACAGTCTCTTTGTAAGGGCAAAAGCACCCTTGGCTCTGGCCAGAGCAACATCTATATGTTTGTTAAAATACAGATATTGATCTAGCCAGATCCCAAGGTATCTGACTACATTTCGACAAGCAAGTGGCTGTCCATGTTGTCCGACGATAGAGAACTTTCGCCAATTCTTTCTGGTATCCCTAGAGGCCCCAGACAAAGGCGTCCTAAACAGAATGGTTTCCGATTTCTGGAAGTTGATTTTCAACTTCCAGTCATCGCAATATTGTTTAATTTTATCGAAGTCACGTTGCAAAAGTATGTTAATGACCTCAATCTTTGGACCCGATCTGTACGCGATTAAGTCGTCTGCGTACGCTATGCTGTGGGGAAGTGAACCTATCAGATCACTTGTGTAAATGTTGAATAGGATCGGCGAATTTACCGCACCCTGTTGCAGACCGTTTTTAATGTTAAATATTCCAGCAGAAGTCACATCGCCATTCTTCACGATGAACTGTCTACTGGAGAGCATATCAAAAAGAATATACAGCAGTGGTTTACTAATGCCCAACCTGTCCAGCTTGAAAAAGAGTCCCTCTAACCATACGGTATCGAAGGCCTTTTCCAAGTCAATCAGGCAGGCACCAGTGCACTGGTTCTTGCCTTTGTTCCATTGGATATCAGAAACCAGTTTCGACACAGCATGAATGATAGCATGCCCCGCCTTGAAACCGAATTGATTATCCGGAACTATATGTTTGTCCTCAACCCACTTAGTCAGGACTCTATTGATTACCTTCTCGAAAACCTTACTGATGTTTGGAAGAAGACTGATCGAGCGGAGATTCGCCGGATTGGAAGTATCTTTATCCCTTTTAGGTATGGGATGTACCACCGCAGTTTTCCAATGCGCTGGATAATGTGCATTATTCATTGCATTATTAAACAGGGTGGTATAAATGTTCACCGCTTCTAGAGGGAGATGTCGAAGCACGATGTTCGGTATTTCGTCGGTTCCCACTGATTTCTTACTTCTAAGCGATTCGCAGATCGTTTGGAGCTCCTCCTTCGAAATGAAAGGGGGTAGTACCCTATCGTTGACGATGACGTTATTTGACCTATTCTCGTCACTAAACTGGGTGAAGCCCGAGTTCTCGAATCGCCAATTCTCTATTTCATTTCGAAGGTAGAAATTGTGCACAAGGACTCGATTCTCCAGGTCGTGGTTTGGCCCGATGATAACATTCGCCTTGTATACTTCCTGGAAAGTCGCTCCTATAGCCTCTACCTGCTCCTGCGGATCCTCGATCACAAAGAAGTTGTCATCATCAACGGCCTCACTTGGATCAATGCCTGCTGCTACAAGTATTTGTTCGTTGTTCGTCGTTCGGGTGATTCTAAGACATGGAAGGTCGTTCTGATTATTTCTCCGAAATATTTTATTTATTTGCGGGAACATATTCGGGTTGCTGGTGTTTACAGCCCGAATTTTATTGTTCCAGTACAAACTTACAGAAATTCTGTAATTTTCCTTTATTAATGTTTGGAGGTTTTTAATCGACGACTTCAATGTCATGATCTCCGGGTTATGTCTGTCAGTAAACTGTCTGTACAAGGTTTTTAGTCTTGACAGCAGTCTACTTTTTTGTCGGTGCAGTGCGTCAATAGTTGCGTTGCGGAATAAGTCTTCGTCGTCAGTGTGTTGATACCGAGGTATCGTTTTGTCCATTGTTCGTTTGATTGTATCGTCCATTAGTCTAAGATACCTGTCAATCTCCTCGTTTGACAGATTTCTGTTGGACGGTGGGTAGAGCGAATTCGAGGAGAGTGCTCTTGTCAGTGTTCTGGTGAAGTGTGTCCAACGCACCCTACTATAATTGTAGGAATGCCTTTGAACAAACTCATCCAATTCCGCAATCTCGTTGGGGACAGTTATTTCGGTGCTGAGACCGCAATGGTCACTGTCATACACGAACGTGCGTAGACAGTTTGTAGTTTGTTGGTTAGTGCATGTCAGTTGTATTCGTGAGTCGAACAGCAGAAGATCCAAATAGGACCCGTGTCTGGGAAACGACGGACTATCCGTCGCCTTAAGCCCGAGTCGATACATTATGCTGTGTTGACCCCACCAATTGAATAGTAGGTTCCCTCTAGTATTTGGTGTATTATTTCCCCAATCACTATGTTTGGCGTTGAAATCTCCGCCGATAATGAAATAGTTATCTTCCAATTCCAGCCTCAGGAATCGAAAAAGTGTCTCGAGCTCTGAGATGAATAAGGTGGATTGAGTAGCCTTAGGTGCATAGACAGACACCATGTACAGCCGCTTTCCACTACGGAGCGGAATATATACGATGCATGCTTCCAGCACTTGGAACCTACGTACTACACGACTGTATACTCTTTTAAAACGTATACCTTTTCTTACGAAAATCGCAACGCCACCTCCCTGAATGGAGTTGGGTCGGTTTCTCCGTACTATTTTGTATTTTCTGTGCCTCATTTTGTGTCTTTTGGTTAGCTTAGTTTCGCTAACCAAAAGCACATCAGGGGCTTGGTCTTTAAGCAACTGAAATAGTGCGGCTCGTCGTTCGAACCTAATCAGTGAATTCACATTCACTGCAAGGACCTTCAGGGTCTGCTCCGCCACGTACGTACCCATTACGACAAAAGGTGCGTTAGGCCAGGCAGCAGCGCGTAAACTTGATCCACCCGCGCGGTCTGTTCAGTTAAATGACGTTGTAGCTGAGCCATCTGTCCCTGGATAGAGAGCAAGATAGCTAGCATGTCAGGTACTGGTTCCGGTGCCCTAGGCGCTGCGGCCTGAGATGCAACCTTCGTTTGCTGTACCGTATTTCCCCTACCTGCCGCCATTTGGGCGTAGGTAACATGGGGAGTAACGGCTGGAGTTTGTAAATGCACGGGTGGACGTTTAACTTCCACTTTCTGCTGCCGGGCCAGATTTATTCTTTTAATGTATTGAAATTTGGGACAACCCCGATAATTTGCGGTGTGTCCCGTGTTCTTACACAAAGCACAAGAGAGCTGGCTCTGTTCTGACGTTCCGTCCTTACCCAGAACGCATTCCTCTGACTTGTGGTTCTTTCCACACTTCACACATCGAGGCTGCATTTCGCAGTTCGACGCGGCGTGCCCGAACCTTTGGCAGCGAACACATTGTAAAATGTTTTCGCTCCTCTTTAATTTCTCCCAGTGTACAACCTGGTAGTCTAGGACTTTGATACTCCTTAGACCATCCAGTTTGCTGTCGGGACTTAGCTGGACCAGGAAAATGGGCAGTTGCCGCTTCTCCCTTTTAGCTCTGGCTGTGGTGAAAGGCTTGACCCCCACGAATTGGAGCCCTTCGCACTTCTTCTCTTTCAGCAGTGCAAGGAGCTCCTCCGGATTAGTCGACGGTTCTAACCCCCTCAGCAGCATTGTTTGCAGCTTTTCACCCTTCGGGGTGTAGGAGAAGAACTCCGTCGTCGAATCCTTCAGTAAATTTTTTATTTTATGATAGCGCTCCACTGTGTTACAATGGATCGCATGCCTATCTAACGATAATCTTTTTATAAAAAAATTGTTGCCTATGGCCGACTTACATAATTCCTTGGTTTCCTTCAGCTCCATCTTAAAAGTATTTATCGGTGGAACCCTTTGTTTTGAAATTTGTTGCTGTTGCCGTTGTTGTGGTTGCTGCCGTTGTTGTGGCTGTTGCCGTTGTTGTTTCTGCTGCCGTTGTTGTTGTGGTTGCTGCTGCTGCTGCTGCTGTTTTTGCTGTTGCAGTTTCTGTGGCTGCTGCTGTTGTTGTGACAGCTGCTGTTTATGCTGTTTCCGTTGTTGTGGCTGCTCTTGTTGTTGTTGCTGGTGTTTATTCAGCTTTTGTTGGTGTTGCTTCAGCACTTGTGATATTGTTTTTGTTTGCTGTTGTTGTTCCGTTTGTTTGTGAGCCAGCTGCGTCTGCTGTTGCTGTTGCTCTTCCCTCATCCGTCTTGCCGTTTGCATGTTTTTTATTGCTAGCACTCTTTGTTGTAGCCTTTTGATGCTGCTACTTATAGCTTCAATTTCTTCATCTTCATCTTCTGACTCGGTTGGAGCCAAAGAAGCGAAGCTGTTCTCTTTCAGATAGTGGCTTTCACCACCATCTGAGACATATGGGTAGTCGTCAATAACTTGCCCGGGACGTTTATTTGCTGCTGTTGTTGATGTTGATTGCGCCCCTTCCTTCACTCCACCAAGCAGCTTTTCAGAAGAAGTTGATCGGGAGGGACGTTGTTTCAAGTTAGGGATTGGCCTTAGCTTCCTCCTTCTCTTCATCTTTGGTTCAGACATCAATCGTGTTTAGCTTGAGCCACTTGATGTCTCGCATGATACTTCAGCAGATCCCGCTATTTGTATAGCGGACTGCACTCCACAATCCATCACGTGCCGTTGTTGTACACAACCGTAACTGACACTTCCAATTACGGTTTTAGTTATATATTTTTATTTGAAAGGAAAATGAAAAGAAAAAAAAAAAAGCAAATGTCTCCGACTGGATTCGAACTCACAGCCTCTGTCGTGTGAAGCGAACACACTACCGCTGTGCTACTTTGGAGCCTATATGGTTTTTGGCAAATGTCTCTCTTAACGAGTTATTCCACAATTTTTTTTTCCTTTGAGAAAAGCCGAAACACATCCGCACTCTATGAAAGACCGTGAACGACTGACGATAGGGTAGGTAGGTAGGTAAGAGTGGCTGTTGGATAAAAACCAACCCACTTAGGCCTAATGGCCCATTGTGATGCCACGTCGATCTATGATCCTCTTACTGATGGAACCAGTTTGAGCTTCTGACGAAGCGAAGGAGACTGTTAACGTCTGTATTTTTCAGATCGTTTAGGTCGTTGTAGAAGAAGGCTCCTAAGTGTTTTCTTCTCTGGGAGAGAGCTGGACATGTACAGAGTAGGTGGAGGGTTGTTTCCTCCTCGTCCTCGTCCATGCAGCTTCTGCAGAAATCATTTGTAAAGGCGCCAAGCCTTCTTGCGTGCTTGCCTATAAGGCAGTGTCCAGTGATGACACCTATGATAGCGCTGAGATGTTCCTTATTTAGAAGGATCAGACACTTAGAGCGATACAGATCCAGTTTTGGCCAGATTTGTTTGTTCGCTAGACATGTTGGTCCAACAGTCCACCAAAGGTCTGTTCTTTTATTGGCATCCAGCTTTAATATTAGTTTGCACTCAGCGATTGGGATACCTATGCTACCCCTTTGCGGTAGAATAGGTAAAGTGGTTCCAATTTTGGCGAGTTCATCGGCTCTACAATTCCCTGGAACGTCTCTGTGGCCCGGCACCCAACAGAGGTGAAGGTTGAACTGCTCTACCATCTCCATAAG
This sequence comes from Volucella zonaria, assembly GCA_963966105.1. Taxonomy (NCBI): domain Eukaryota; kingdom Metazoa; phylum Arthropoda; class Insecta; order Diptera; family Syrphidae; genus Volucella; species Volucella zonaria. Next base: position 197,968,248 of record OZ014532.1, on the reverse strand, counting down.
AGATGATCGGCAGTCAAGGGTGGTTTTAGAATTCAGTGAGACTGAGTCCAGGGATTTGATAGCGGCCTGACTATCCGAAAAGATGCGGATATCCTTTGCAGATATCACGTTTTTCTTCAGCCAGGACAGAGCTTCTTTAATCGCTAAAATTTCCGCCTGGAACACGTTGCAGTGATTTGGAAGATAGAAAGAGAGGCTTAGATTTAGCGTGTCTGAGAAAACACCGCCACCAACCCCGCTATTGGTTTTAGATCCATCTATGTAGAGATGAATCGACTTGTCCTCCATGAAAGCATCTTCCTCCCAGAAGGATCTAGAGGGGAAGCTTACATGGAAGTTTTTGTCAAACCAAAGTTCAGGTGTGGTGTAATCGATGTTTTCTGTGGGGATTCCTAATGTATTAAGAATATTGGCGTGGCCAAATGGATTATTAGTCCACTGCTTAGTCGCTTTAAGGCGTACAGCTGCAGTCGCAGCCTGCTGAAAATATCGAGGGGTGTTAGATGAAGCAGAATGTCTAATGCCGCAGAGGGGGTGGACCGCAATGCTCCGCTTATGCATAGACATGCTGTTCTCTGGACTCTGTTTAGCTTAATGCAGTTAACCGCACTTTCTAAGGCCGTCCACCAGACTATCACCCCGTAAGTAAGTATCGGTCTTATGACCGAGATGTACAGTCAGTGGGTAATCCGAACTTGAAAGCCAAATTTATTTCCAATGGCTTTTTTGCAAGAGAATAAAGCTATTGTAGCTTTATTGACTCTTTCTTGAATGTTAGGTTTCCAGTTTAGTTTTCTGTCAAAAATGAGACCAAGATATTTTGCTGAATCGGAAAAAACTAAACTGGTACCGTTTATTGAAGAAGGGTCTATAGTTGGAATTTTATATTTCCTGGAGAAGATCACAAGATCAGTTTTATGGGGGTTTATTCCCAATCCACAGCGATCTGCCCAACGGGTTAATCTATTGAGATTTAGTTGGATGAGTTCTTTAATGGTATTAAGATGCTTACCTGAGACGGCAATAGCAACGTCGTCTGCATAGGCAATCACCCTGCTACCTCCCGCTTCCAGGTATATCAGCAGTTCATTTACTACTAAGTTCCAGAGAAGGGGAAAGAGGACACCGCCTTGCGGCGTACCCCTGCTGACACATCTTTTGGCAGAAGTCTCACCCAGTTTGGAGTTGATTATCCTGCTTTTTATCATAAGACTGATCAGTTCCCCAAGTGAGTCGTCTACCTGCAGAGTTGACAGCGCAGTCGTGATTGCGGATGTGTTGACGTTGTTGAAGGCACCCTCTATATCCTGGAAAGCAACCATTGTGTACTCTTTATATTGTAGGGATCCTTCGATGTGGCTAGTCAGTGAATCCAGAGCCGTTTCCACTGACTTTCCTTTACAGTAGGCATGTTGAGCCGTTGACAGAAGTCTAAGGTCAATTCTAGCTCGTATATGGATATCAATCAGTCGTTCTAGAGTTTTCAGAAGGAAAGATGATAGACTTATAGGTCTGAGGTCCTTTGGGACGACATGAGAACATTTTCCGGCTTTGGGGATGAACACTACATTGACTTCTCTCCATGACAGTGGAATGTGGATGAGTTCTACACAGCTCCTCATAATATTTTCTAGCGCAGATAGAATAATATCTGAGGATACCTGTAGCTCGGCAGGTATTATACCGTCCGGACCAGCAGACTTGTATGGTTTGAAGCTATGCAGCGCCCAGAGCAGTTTGTCTCTTGTGATCAGACCCTGGATTTTGGACCCGGTTGCAGTAGACCTGTTTGGGTTGCTACTGACCGTGAATTGAGAGCTACCTGGAAAGTGGGTGTCCAGTAGCAGGTTGAGTGATTCATCACTTGAAGTAGTCCAAGAGCCATCGGTTTTTTTCAAACAGCTGGGCATCATAGGATTTGTGGAGAGGATTTTTCTCAGCCGTGATGTCTCGGAGGTTTCCATGATTTTATCGCAGAAGGACCTCCAGGATTGTCGCTTTGCCTTCCTCAGTTCTTTTTTGTATAATTTGAGGGATTCTTTGTATGAGTCCCAGTCAGTCACTTTCCTTGTGTTCTTTGCCAAGTTAAAAAGTTTTCTACAAGTGTTTCTGAGCAGTTCTAGTGCTGATGTCCACCAATGTGGCTTTTTCTTGCCTCTAGGTTGAATAAGAGGGCAGGAAGCGGCCATAGCCTGATTGAGAGCCAGAGTGAAATCCCTGATAGTTGAGAGGATAGCGCTTCTGACAGTATTCCTCTGTATTTTGGCCAATCAGTTTTCCGGAAGTTCCGGAATGATGGTTGACTAGGAGGAGCATCATTCAGGCTGAATTGGATGTATCTGTGGTCTGAAAAAGAGTGTTCAGACGATACCAACCAGTTCATTAGCATTTGAGTGATGCTGTCGGAGACAAGAGTTATATCTACTACTTCCTGTCGGTTTCTGGTTATAAAAGTGGGCTCATTGCCAGTATTGCAAATGCAGAGGTTAGTACTTATAATATAATCAAAAAGTGACTCAGCTCTGTTGTTGATGTCGGTGCTGCCCCATACCGTGTGATGCGCGTTAGCGTCGCATCCGATGATGAGGTCAGTTTTTTGTCTTCCAGCCTCCAGTACCACCCTTTCTAGGTTATCACCAGGGAGAGGGCCCACATGATCATGGCCAAGGTATGCCGATGCTAGCCAGTAGGAGCCTTTGGCAGTCTCTAGTCTGGCAACGGTTATGTCGGGGTCGCTGAGATTAGGGAGTAGAAATACATTAAGGCTACGTTTCATTAATATACAAGTTCTGATCTTACCTTTGTTTCTTGTATAGAGCGGAACGTATGCGGGTGTCCTAAGTCCACGAACCATGCCTTCTACAATCCATGGTTCCTGGATTAGGATGATGTCTTCTGCGTTTTTTGAAAGACGCAGAATGAGTGCGGCCGAAGCCTTTTTAGAGTGATGGAGATTAATCTGGAGAAACCGTATCATTGCTACAGTTTTCCGGAGTAGTCTTCACCACGGTGTTGTTGAGATCCTCCGATTCTGAAGATGTGCCCGAGAGCTCATCTTCTTCCTCTGATCGTATAGGACCTCGTTTTGTTTCGTCATCTGTTTCCATTTCCGACGGGGTGTCAGATAGGGAAATCGATGGGTTGCTCATCACCTCGGATAGATTGGAGTTGTCGCTATCCATTTCTGGAAAAGATATCGACGCTCCAGTCTGAGGTTATATATATTGGTGTCTCCGTTAAAGGAGGAGGAGGTTGCTTATCAGCATCCAGTTCATCCTTTTTGTAGACCCTTAAATGGATTGACTCGAATCCGAGCCGAATCATGCCCTTTGTCTGCGCTAGAGGATTAAGGGATTCTTTGTTGATCACGATCAGCGCGCATCTATAAGAACCTCTGAGTTCCTCCAGTTTCGCGACTTTCCAGTCATGAGTCGGAAGGGAAGGGTTACTGAGCCTAATGATCTCCAGAATGCTTTCTGGGGAGGAGGGTTCTGCTGGGATCCAGGTGTGAGTTCGAGGTCTACTAGGGATATCCTCCTTAGATACGACCTCGAGTTTTGCGTCTGGCCAGATCTTTCCTAAACCACCTATGGCTTTTGTGAAGAGATCGAGAGATCTCTGATCTGCACATGCGATGAGCTTGACGTGGCCTTGATGCCAGCCAGCGTCGCTTGTGATAGGAGGTGGTCCGGGGTTTTCCCGCATAATAGCCAAGAAGTTGCTCGAAAGCTTCAGCTTGGCCAGCTGCCACCGTTCATTTGTTATGGAACCGTCGGTATCGCTCCTATCGATTACCGCGATTATTATGGCGTCCTTTAGGACTTCACTGAAAGACCTCAAAGATGTGTTGTTGGATGGCCCAGGAGTTTTTACGTTGTGGGTTTTAGGCCTCTTGGAAACCGGCACGGTTTCCTCCAACGATCTCTGGCGCTTGGAGGAGTCTTTAAGTGTTTTGGGAGCAGTGAAAGCAGTGGGCAATCCGTCTTTTAGGATGCTGGTAGCCCACTCAATCTTGCTCCTTATGTCCGCACTTCTCTCAACCTCCGGAATGGATCCGAAGGTTTTGATTATGCGTGAAGCATTTCGGCGTCTTACATAGAGCGCCTTAGATGGAGCTTGCCGACGCGGCTGAGCTCCAGATTCCTCCTTGGGAGGAGGAGTTTTGGTAGCAGCGACAAGTCCGTGGCCTGCCACAAATTTGCTGCTGCTAGGGGTGGAGGAAGTGGCAAGCCACAGTTTCTTTTTAGGCTCGTTGCGATTGCCTTTAGAGGATGGTGCACCATGGCCTGCCACAGATTTACCTCCTCTCGACAATGCAGGAGCCTTGCCAGTAGTCGGTGCAGTCACAGTTCTACCGCCCGGTATTAGAGGAGTACCGGCCTCGGGTTTTGTTTTGTTTTGTTTGTTTTGTATGTCCATAGTGTGGTCCCACGAGTAGCGGAGAAAGGGTTCTCCATCTGTACAGAAATCCGCCACATACAGATAAGGCTAGCTAATCCGGAGGTCGCCAGGTATCCGGATACTCCGTTTGCGACTGAGCTATTTTGAAGAAGCTGGGCCCTCAGGCAGGTTGATCTTCGGCACGGGTCGTATGACACCTTGATCCAGCCCAGTGGAAAAGGAATGGTTGGATGGTTGGATGGGAAGGGGAGGGGTGTGGGGGAGGAGCATCCTTTGGTTTCAGGACTCGTCTGGAGAATTTCTCGAGATTCATTGACCCTACTCAGCCTCTACAACTCGGCAAGTTCGATGCTCGTGGTAGAAGTTGCATTCGATAAATTTTGTAACATTTTACATTGCCACGTTGAGTTTTGTTCTACAGTTTCAAAAAAGAGAAGAGATAAACTAAAAAGGCTAAAGCCTTGATGTCTGATTATTTATTACAGCGAATTGCTGAGAAAAATAAACTACGGGCGAAATGCAAAAAACAACCCATAAACACACATCTGATGAAAGTATATAAGCTAATCTGTAAAGAGATAGCCTCTGAAGTTTCTGTCTGCAAAGAAAACTATTATATAAACAAATTTCACTGTGCGAAAGGTAATGTAAGAAAATCGTCAGTACCTTGTTCAATAAAAATGTCACTTTTGATGGACCTTCTAAAATAAACTTTAATAATAGGGATATCACTAGTTCTGTAGAAATGGCTAATGTCTTCAATGAGTTTTTTTTATTAGCGTTCCGATCAATACTCTTTCTGATGCTGGTTATGATATAGCGTCTCCGATTTTGTGTTTGGAAGACTTTCACAATAGAGAAAGTGGTCAACAAAATAGTTTTTTCTATGAACCAATCTCATCCTTTGAGTTATATAAAAGTATAATGTTGCTGGACGACTCGAATTCTGCTAGGTTGAATAATTATTCAAATGCTTTTTTGAAGAAAATCTGTTTTAATGTTGTTGATGTCTTAGCACACATTTTTCAACAAAAGCGTATATTGCTCTATTTTTCCGGATAGATTGAAGATAGCTGAGGTCATTCCTATATTCAAAAAAGATGATAGGACTAAGCCAGATAACTACAGGCCGATCTCTCTTCTTACGGTCTTCTCAAAAATTTTTGAGAAAGTAATAAAGAGGAGAGTTGTCGCTTTTCTTGAAAAACAATTATTCTTTAGCACTTTAGCGGGCAAATCAACAGAAGATGCACTTCTTAATTTCTGCGGTCAGGTGCACGATAGTTTAAATTGCAAAAGAAACACTGCTGCTCTTTTTATAGATATCACAAAAGCCTTTGATACTGTTGACCACGAACTCCTATTAGTTAAATTGGAAAAGTCGGGTCTCAGGGGTTTCATTCTTAATTGGTTTGCTTCATATCTCAAAGATAGGAAACAAATGGTTAAGATTGGGAATTCTTTCAGTGAAATTCGAGATGCTCGGATCGGAGTTCCACAGGGCTCCGTTCTTGGTCCTCTATTATTTATAATCTTAATTAATTCTATCTTTAACCAACAATTAAAGTGTAATCAAACTGGTTTTGCAGATGATATTGGGTGCGTATATTCAAATGTGTCTGTAATGGATTTGATTGCTAATATTAACCATGATTTGGAAATGCTAAGACATTGGTTGACTTCAAAATCGTGCAAAAAAGAATGATAAAACGTGTATTATGTATTTAGATAAAAAAAGCAATTCATTTTTATTTCGAAAAAAATATTAAATTACTACACATTTAGTCAAAACTCAAATCTATACGTATACAATAAAAATGTAAATTAAAATTAAAGACGCTTTGCCAGTGGTATTAATCGCTACTTGATAAGCGTGGACGTTTATGGCGGACTGGGCTAAAAATGTTACCATCAGCGGACGTGTTTGCAGCAACCGCCGCTGTAATAAAATCCGTCATTAAACTCTGTTTTTTCGGTTTCTCCAGCTGCTTAAATAATTCTTGATATCCAGCTAGACAAAACTTTAAATTTCGTTGAAATTTTAATGCACGCCCCATATCAGGATCATGAGTAAGGAAATGATGTTCCAAACTTACAGCAAACTTCAATCCTTCGCGTATTGTATCAGCCGATAACAGCTGACATTTATCTTCAACTTCGTCATTTTCCGAGCCATTTTCTTTGTTGTCATTAACTTCAATTAAATCCTGCTCATTCAATGGACTTTCAAGAATCAATTCATCGATGTCAACTGTTTGCATGTCGTGAAAACCTTCGCCACCAATTTGACTTGACAAAGTTATAATTTCAGTGAAAAGAGCTGATTTTTGTATTACACAACTTTCACTTTTAACGCATGATTCCCAAATTTTTTTCCAACAAGCATTTAAAATAGACTTCCGCAGTTGTTTAATAGCGTAAGAAGCATGTGTAATACACTCCATAATTGTGAAGTTTTTCCATGCTTCCAGAACCGTCAGATTTTTTCCTCCTATAGAATCTAAACGCTTACTTTATGTAGTACATTTTGAATGCTGATATAATCCCCTAATCTAGTGGCATTTGATCATTTTGATGATCAAGCACTGGATGGCTAGGCGCGTTGTCAATGAACAAAAGTATTTTGAAGTTCAACCCCTTTTCTTCCATATATTTGCGGACTTCAGGAATAAAGCAATTGTTAAACCAATTTGTAAACATATCTGCCGTGATCCAAGCCTTTTTATTCGCCATCAAATAAACTGGAAGTTGTGTAATGTTTTTACCTTTCAAAGCTCGAGGCTTAAGGGATTTGTTAATTAGTAGAGGCTTTAACATTTTATCACCAGATGCGTGGCTACAAAATAAAAACGTTACTCGATCTTTGGCCGCCTAGCTGATTTTTCCGATATATACACCCTGAATGACTCGAACTGCAATCAACTTCAGACTGCTATAATTTCCAAACCGTTGATGACAGTGAGCTCAAATTTTGACACATGACAGATAATTTTATTATTTACAAGATTTTTGAACTATTCGCGTCTCAGTTGTGTTGAACAATTTTTATCCGCGATGGAATTCAAACGTGATAGTGTGATTGCTCTATATTAGCTATCGTTTGAGCCCTCCAGCACCTTAACGTGAATAAATCATTTGTGTCTCGAACCATAGCTCGTTACCGTGATACCGGTAGCATTGCAAAACGCCATGGAGGTGGTCATAAAAAAACAGCAACATCGGCAGAAATGGTTCGGAAAGTGAAGGCTCGAATTGAGCGAAATCCGCGTCGAAGTGGAAGAAAAATGGCTCGTGAGCTCAACATATCGTCGGAACGGATGCAACACATATTGAAAAATGAGTTTGGGCTCAAGCCACTGAAGTTCCAAAAAACACACAATCTTATACTGCAACAGAAAAAAGTTAGAGTCGAAAGAGCGAAGGAGTTGTTACACTTGCACGAAAGTGGTGAGTTGCCGAATTCGGTTTTTTCCGATGAGTCGCCATTTGTTATCGAGCAATATGTCAACAAACAAAATGACCGAGTTTACTTGCCAGAGAGGTCCTTTGGAAATTTACATCTTCAGACGGCCACCAGAAAGCAGCATCGGTGCTGCGATGGTGATGGTTTGGGCCGCCATAACCACCGATGGTGGCTCTCCGCTCGTATTTTTGGACTGTGGCGTCAAAATCAATGCGATCGTATACCGTAAAACTGTCTTAGAGACAGTATTGAGGCCTTGGGCAAGCAATCATTTTGGTCGGAGACCGTGGACCTTTCAACAAGACTCGGCACCGTCTCACAAAGCGCGCGTCAACTAAGATTGGTTAAAAAACAATGTTCCACACTTCATTTCTTCGACACAATGGATTGTAAATTCTCCGGATGCAAATCCGTTGGATTTCTCTGTCTGGGGTATTTTGAAAGCGAAGGTTGGCACTAAAAAATACCAAAGTTTGGATCACCTCAAACAAGCACTTCGCTGGGAATGGGCCAAAATACCGCAGGGCCACTTGCGTGCAGTGTGCGATGCTTTCTTCGGCCGTCTCAAGGCCATTATTCGCGCCAAAGGTGGACATATTGAAAACTACTGATACAATTTGGAAATTGATGTATTTTCCAACATTTTTTGCTTTGGCACAATAAAATTTATCAAAAAATAAAAAAATTATAGCATTTTAAAAAGTTATAGTTCGAGTAAGTCACCCTGTAGGTTCTTCCAGGCATTTTCTTCCAGAATAAACCCGTTTCGTCGACATTAAAAATTTGATCTGGAGTATAGCCGCCCATTTCAATTGCTTTTTTCAGTTTATCCGGAAAACATTTTGCAGCGTTTTCATCTGCTGATGCTACTTCACCTTTTAGTTTTACATTGTGAGATGCATGCCTTTTTAAAAAAAACCCGTCATTCATCCCTCACTTGCATTAAATGCCAGTTGTTGGTGATGGTCCCAAATCGTGCAGATGGTTGTACAATCTAAAAGCTTTCTTTTTTTTATAATTCTCCCACTAACTGGTATTCTTTTTTTTCTGCAAATCTTCCATTCATCGGTTTTTTCTTTTACGGGATTTCGAACTGAGTTTTGATCCAGAAATTACTGATTGTCGAATGGAATTATCATTTTTTCAAATTGTTCTTATAGTCGCTTCACTAAAATTAAAGGCTTTACTAACAGATGTGACACCTTGACCTCTCTTTAATCTGCCTAAGATTTGTACTTTGATTTCTAACGATATTGCCTGTCTCTTCGCAATATTCCGTTCTTTCTTAGACATTATGTTTGTAAGGTTACTATGAAACAATGTAAAAAACTTACACTCCGTACACTTCTTACACAAAATAGAAACTGACATTCGAACTGATCCGATGTTCATAAACACATACGGATAAATTACCGTTAAGAATTTTGATGTGTATACTGAATTGAATTTTGCAGATGTACTAGATGGAGTGAAAAGTGACCTCCTTGGGAGTTAAATTTTTTTTTTTTTAAATGTTTTTTTATATTATTCAATATAGTCTCCTTTTAGTTTGATACACTTATTCCAGCGATTTTCCAACTTCTTGATCTCGTCCAAAAAGTAATTTTCCGGAAGGTCTGCAAAATACTCCTCCGTGGCGTCGATGATTTAATCGCGTGAGCTGAATTTTTTATTGATGAGCCATTTTTTGAGGTTTGGGAAGAGATAATAGTCCGAGGGATCCAAATCCAGTTACCAATCGACGCCAAAAGTCCGCTCGATTCCGCATCAGCAAGTCCAAACACTCTTTCGAAGTGCTCTCGCCTTCGTTTTTTGGTCATTCGCGCCACCCAACGGCAGGATAACTTTTTCGTATGCAGAATATGGCCCAAAATATGGCGTGTGCGCTCAGTACTAATCTTTGTGGTATCTGCTAGCTGGCGCACCTTCACTTTCCGGTCAGCCAACACCATTTCATATATTTTTTTGACATTGTCCTCTGTAGCCGCATCGGAGGGCCTGCCGCTGCGGACTTGATGGGTAGTGGAGTTGCGGCCACCACGAAACTCGCGAAACCAATATTTGACGGTGTAATCTGACTGAGCATTAGCCCCTTAATATTCGTCAAACTTTTCTTTTGTTTCCTTCACCATTTTGCCTCTCAAAAAATAATGTTTTATGAGAGAACGAAAATCGTTTTTGTCCATACTCAACATGATGCCAAACACGTCAACAATAATCAGCTGTCAAAACAAAACTAATGACAGTATCGCACTGAAATTTGGCATGTCTGCCTAAATATGAACGGACTTCAAGCCGCCATAACCTTTTTTGCAGTTGCAGCGCATTCTGGCGGTCAAGGATGTCACTTTTCACTCCATCTAGTACATAAGAATGAATTAGCTGAAACGCACTTCCAAGAGTAAGAAAACTTTTTTGTGAATCGTGTTAGATTGAAAAATCCGCGTAAAAAAGAAAAATTATTTATTTTTTCCGCGTAAAAAAAGATCGTGGAAAAGCAGAGATTTCAGCGATTCATTCCAAGTCAAACTGTGGGGAAAAAAGTAAACAGACTAACAATATAATTAAAAAAAAAAATAATTTTTTTTTCTAAACTTTCGTCAATATCTGGGGTAATACAATATCAAATGAACTTATCATTTCTGGATAGTATTGTGCTTTGAGAAATGAACAAAATGAATTATTATTATCTGTACTTTTATGATACTTTTACCATATTTTCCTGTGTACTCTTAACTTCATTCTTCACTTGAATAAAGTTCTTTCTTGTTTAGGGGTTAAACCACTCTGGGATTTTCAAAAAATCGGTTTTTTTATGGCTTTCAATGGCCCCTTAGGAACTCAAAAATGATATCCCAAACGATTATGGCCGGGAAATATCTCGAAGCACTTGTTTTTCAAAGTATAGTACAACGCCGCCAGGTAGGCAGCTAGACTCTTATGACCGAAACGAGGGACGGTAGTTTAGAGGACCAGAGAAGGTACCCGGCAGATGTTTTTGAAGCTATTGTATTTACTACGTGTTCAGACCATTGCTTGTTCCGTCTTTGTCGATAATTGTGCTAACTTTTTTTATGTGATATACCACAATATTTTAGGAAATAAGCAAGTTACGACAATAATTTCCTTGTCAACATAATAGTAACGGTAAAAAACCAATTCTGCAGTCTTATGCGTGCCCTCATTCGTTCTATTTGTTGTCAGTTTAGTAAAATTTAATCAGCGGTGCGGTCGAAGTTTTTTGTGTGGTGCACTTTATGTGTTTTTTAAGCAAAAATTATTAAAAGTTCTTAAAGTAAATATTAAAGTTTGTTTGTGTGTGAATTAAGCTAGCTAGGTGAGTTTTTAGTTGTTCAAAGTACGAGTATTTTTTAATAAAAAAAATCGTGATTGTTTCAAAATCTAAATTCGGCTAATGTGTTATGGTCAAAGTAGGGTAAAGATTATAAGATAGTTATAATTATTTCCAGATCATGCCAAAGAAAGGAGAGGTACGCATATGGGATGCGGAAGCAATGCGAAAGGCAATTTTGGCAGTAAGAGGAGGAGCAATGGGCATACTTTTGGCGTCGAAGACGTTTGGAGTTCCATTTGCAACACTGCAAAGGGCAGCTCACAGTAACAAAGAAATCAACGATACTTTATCCACGCCCTTGGGACGCAAACCTGTTCTGTTTTTACCCTGGAAATAGAATTGGAGCTTTTAAGGTATATTAAGGAAATGGAATCACGATTTTTGGGACTAACTCGCAGTGATATTCGCTCACTAGCATTCCAAGTGGCAAAAAGAAATAGCATTCCGTACCCATTTTCAGTAATGAAAGAATATTCCGGAAAGGAGTGGTTGTATGCATTTCTGAAAAGACACAAATCCGAGATCAGCATCAGGACTCCAACCGGCACCTCAATTGATAGAGCAAAAGGCTTTAATGCTGAAAATGTTTCCAGATTTTACACCTTACTGGAACATGAAAAATATAATTTTTCCCCAACACGTATTTGGAACGTGGATGAGACAGGAGTGTCTATTGTTCAAAGCAAGCAACCAAAAATCTTAGCAGCTAAGGGAAAGAGGCAAATAGGTTGCATGACGACTGCAGAGAGAGGCTCTCTCATTACGGTTGTCAGCTGCATGAGCGCCGGTGGAACTTTTGTTCCCCCATTCTTTATTTTTCCCAGAAAAAACCATTCTCCAGTTCTAATGAAACATGCTAATCCTGGCTTCGATTCCGCTTACCACATATCGGGATGGATACAAATCCCGATATTTTCCAAATGGTTTGATCACTTCTTGCGGCTCACAAACCCTTCCAAGGAGAATCCTATGCTGCTGGTTCTAGATGGTCATTACAGTCATACCCGAAATATTGAGGTTCTGGATAAAGCTCGACAAAATGGTGTTGTAATTATATCGTTACCACCGCATTGTACTCACAAAATGCAACCGCTTATGGGGCCTCTCAATGACGAAATCAGAAGATACATATATGCGAGAACAGGGCCGAAAAATAACCCAATTCGATATCAGAGGGAGATTTCACCACCACTCCGAAACTCCGACTAACCGGGATACTGTTTAAGCCTTTTGCAATAAATCCTTCCAGATGGATAAGGAGCATAAGATATGGGTGCCGTGCTTGCAGTGCAACTTAGTTTGGGCTCACAGTAAATGTCTTCCAACAAGGGAAGCTGTTTTTATATGCGAGTCATGCAAATCAGTTAAAAGAACTTAAAGTAGATACTCTTTTTGTAAGTGGTACTAAATATTCTGTGACAGTTAATACTATGTTTTACTTTTGTGTTCTTATGCGTTTTCTTTTAATTACCTTAATTTTCAAATAACATTAAAATTATGTAAGGATTCTCTTTTGTTTCTAATGTAGTAGTTGCTACACTACAATGTCTGCTTTTAAATATCTTTAATTTTTAATTTGAACAATAATTCTGATGCATGTATTATGTGGCTATAAGCTGTTCGGATAATGTGATATGGTATATGGTATATCACATTAACCGCCAATTTCATTAGAGGGAGTTACAGTACTCTTTTCCATTTTGTTGATATACTCGTAACTCAAAATTGTCATATGCTATGGAATTCGTAATTCGTAATCTAATGCACAATATACCGGAAAATTATAATGTGTAATGCTGTATGAGATATGTTATAAAAAACACCAGTATTTGTTAGAAAACAAATGCCTATATCACATTACCCGAAGTTACTCTATTGAAGTGAATCCAGGTTTTGGTTGTCGTATGTAAACTTTATTGCACTTTTCAAACGTTGTCTTTGTAAAGTGTGCAAGTCGCAAATGAAATTTACGGAAAGTGGTAAGCGCGGTTTGGGATTCAAAATAGTGTAGTAGTGTCCTGTGAAAAATATATTGAAAAAGGCTTTGAAATAAACCGTAGAATTATAATTTCCATGAGATTACTTGGAATTGAAATGAAAAAGTTTTGTGCATGGAATTACCTCGGCCAATGTTATACTCTTTCTATGATAGGGTTGTCAAAAGGCAGATATTTCTATTGAAAAAGGAGAAAATGGAATTATGGTATCAGGCAATGGTTCGTGGATTAAACGTGGGTTTACACCCTTGTTTAGCTTAGTGACACTTATTGGCAATTACAGTGCAAAAATTATAGACAGCGCAGCGAAATCAAATATTGTAAGGCGTGTGAGCACTGGAAGAATAAAGAAGATACCGAAGTATGGGTACAAAATCATAAAGATAAATGCAATGTGAATCACGATGGAACAGCAGGAAAATTGGAGGTCAATGCAGTGGTTAAGATGTTTCAGCGATCCGAAGCTTTGCACCAGGTAAGTATTGGGTCTACAAGTAAGTTTCCAGGGTTTTTTTTTTTCCAAAATTTGAAGTTTTATTATGAAAACATAGTTACAATGCTTTATTCAAAGTATCGTCCATCGGAAGCTACAACTTTCCCCCATCTTTCTGGCAATTTATGAATTCCGGACCAAAAAAATTTCTCGCCTTTCGAGCCCAAGAACGTATCGAGCCAATTTTTGATTTCCTCTACTGAGCTGAAGCGTATTTCCGTAAGAGCGTTCTGCATCGAACGAAACAAGTGGTAGTCAGATGGTGCCAAGTCTGGACTGTAAGGCGGGTGAGGCAGAATTTCCCATCCACTATTTTCCAAATAGTTTTTCACCGAAACCGCAACATGTGTCCGAACGTTGTCGTGATGAAAAATGACGGACTCATGCATGGTCTCATATTCTGGCCGTTTTTCTTTTAATGCCCGCTTCAAACGAATTAGTTGGGTTCGATATAATGGTCCTTTGATGGTTTCACCACTCGGAAGCAGTTCGTAGTATACGACACCCTTTCGATCCCACCATATGCAGAGCATGAATATTTCGTTTCGGTGTCGATTGGGCGGGCTCGCCGGGCTTTGTATACGATTTTCTGCGTTTAGGATTATCATAATAAATCCATTTCTCATCACCAGTGACAATGCGATGCAAAAATGATTTATTTTTATACCGCTGCAGTAACATTTCGGACATGCAAAATCGCCGTTCGACGTCTCTTGGCTTCAATTCGTACGGCACCCAGTTTGCAACCTTTTGAATGAATCCCAGTGCTTTTAGGCACAGGGAAACGGCTTGTTGCGTGACGCCCAATGATGCAGCAAGTTCTTCTTGAATCTGACACGGATCCTCATCCAGTAAAGCGTCCAATTCCTCGTCTTCAAAACTTTTCGGGTTTCCGGGGCGATCTTTGTCTTCAACTCCAAAATCAACTCCAAAACCATTTGAACCACTCGCGACACGTCGATTCACCAATACATTCCGCCCCATAAGTTTCCGAAAGCAAACGATAGGCCTCAGCCGCACTTTTCTTCATATTAAAGAATAAAAGCAGGGCTTCCCGCAAATGACGTTTATTTGGCTGGAAACTTGCCCTGATTTTGCTCGATAAAATGTACGACACCGATAGAACTGCTCAAATATAACGCTGCAAAGTTATTGACAGATACAAAACCTACAAATAAAACACATGGGGTCTGACATTTCTGCCCGGGATCCACTGGTGGCGCCATCTCTGACAAACGCTGGAAACTTACTTGTAGACCCAATAAAATACACCCATTATATGACGGTGACGATGATTCTAAGACTTTTAAAGGCATTACTGCTGCGAGCCCTATGAGAATGTCACAGTACTCAAGACTTTACACTCTACATAGATCACGCTCAAAAGCGAATGGGTACCCGCCTACGTAATTTGAAAAAGAATACAAAAGGTCTCGGTTGAAGGGACAAATCGACGAGAAAACTAATAGACGAACTCTCTATTTATTATGGATTAGCCATTCGTAGAAACTGTGTTTCAGTTGAAAATATGGGAAACAGTATATGGGCTACACTCGATCATAAATTATCTACTAATGCAAAAAGGCAGCACGATAAATGTCCGATTGGAGAGGATTCATGGTGCTCATGGCAAAAGGCTAAAGCCGCAAGTAGTTTGGCTAAGTACAAATATAAGCCCGCTCTTCCAATTGAAATCTATAAAATTGAAGCCAGTCTACGAAGAATTGACCAGAGACGATCTTGCTCCTCGATGTATCGGCAAAACTCTAATGAGAGTTATAATTCGACTCCGTTGGCATTGGCCCTGAAATCTAATTCTAGTGGTAAAACTGTGTGGGATATGGCTGTAAATATTGTGTGTAAAATGACGCATTTGCTTCAGTTTTGCACATAATGAAAGTGATGGATTTAGAAATCGGCCAAATAGCGCATAAAGCTTGCAGAAAGATCACTGTCTGAAGCTACAAAAGAGTGGAGGATCGCATTAAAATCGAATAGAAAAGAAATGGAAGAGTAGGACACTAATCTAGAAGGCCAATTATATGGTGCAGGCATCACAGATTAAAGGTATTGAAAAATTTTTCACGACTTTAAAATTTTAAACGCGTTTATTTCAAAACCGCATTTTTCGTTGGTCGCACCCATAACTTGAACAAATTTCAACCAATTCACTTCAAATTTTAACTGGATCTTCAAAAATACATATATATATTGTCTAAATAAGTACGTAGAATTTTTTTTGTATGACAATTTTGTAAGTTTGACTTTGGAAGTGCGCCATCCGGCCAAAAATCAATAAATCAAAAAAAGTTTCGTACGTACTTCTCTAACAGTTGTTATGTAAGGGGTCTTTCATTAAGCGCTATCGATGCCATTATGTATGAAATATAACATGGCCCAAATGTCCGCTGCGGCTTCTCTGGTTGGCGTATCCGAAATGTCCAATTTTCCATGACTCTGGCGCATAAATCAGGCCGAACTTGACTGATGGCATGGGTTAAATTGGCTGTGAGGGCCGCTGTGATGTGTGGCTTCTTCGCATAGACCTGCGACTTCAGAAAACTCCACCAAAAAAAGTCTAACGGGGTCAAATCGCACGATCTCGGGGACCTCCCCGTGAGATAACCATGCCCTCGAACCGCTCGTGCAGAATTTCCAATGCGGCGTGGGCTGTGTTATACGTAGCGCCGTCTAGTTTAAACCACATGCCGTTGGTGCCCACATCATCCAATTCAGGCCAAAATAAGTTGGTAATCATCGACCTATAGGGCTCGCCGTTGACGGTGATGGCCTGGCCAACGTCGTTCTCAAAGAAATATGGACCGATGACGCCGCCAGCCCAAAATCCACACCAAACAGTGACTTTTTCACGATGTATTGGACGATCTTGGATCTCATGTGGATTGGTATTGTCATAAATTTGACAATTTTGTTTGTTGACGTACCCATTCATCTAGAAATGGGCCTCATCGCTGAAGGTGATTTTTCGATGAAAATTAGGGTCAGTTTCCAGCTACTCCAGAGACCATTCATCGAACACACGTCGTTGTCTATGGTCGTTTACCTTAAGCTCCTGGGTCAGTTGAATTTTGTACAGGTGCAGGCCCAAGTCACGACGTAAAATTCGGCAAGTTGTGGTCTGCGAAAGGCCGAGTACTTGTGAGCGATGCGAAATCGACTGCCTCGGATTCTCCTGCATACTCTCATGGACAGCTTCGATGTTTTGGGGATATCTTGCTTTCATCGACGTATGGGTGTTGGCTTATCACTTACTGGGCCAGTGGACTCAAATTTATCCACCGCACTGCGAATAGTCCTCTCGGTAGGACGATTATGGCGACCGTAAAATGGGCGAAGCACGCGGAACGTTGCACGAACAGAACACCCATTTTGATAAAACAATTTTATCATTTGCAAGTGCTGTTGAACGCTATATCCATCCATGGTGATTTGGCAAAACTGACTGAATACTAGAGCTCCATATAGGTAAAAATTGCGGATCTGCGTATTTCCCTACTTCGACGAAATTAAAATACACCTTTGACGTTACATGATCACATCTAAAAGTCACTTCAGACTGCCCCTCACATCTCAGTTCAATCGTTAAGTACTTCTTTTTTCAGGAGCATACCATAACATATCCGCTACGGACTTTGTTGTTGATCTGCGTCGGCAGTACGGTGATATTGTGAAGATTCCAACATTTCCCGGCAAGAAGCCGGTTATTTTGACCTTCGATCCAGAAATGTACCGGACTGTTTTTCGAAACGAAGGAATATGGCCGTTTAGAGATAACTTTGAGCCAATCGAATATCATCGGAAGGTACATCGAAAGGATTTCTTCGATGGTGTTGAGGGCTTGGTGAATACGTGAGTACTAAAAAATACTCATTCTCATAAACGTCCATTGAACTCCCAGTTCTGGTGAACCGTGGGTCCTTATGCATCCTCAGAATGCCAAGCAATATCTAAGTAAATTGCTAGAAGTCAAGAGTGAATTTTTACTGAGGTAAGATGGTTTTGAATCACGATAGAATGGCATTCTTTACCTTTCCACTTTCATTAACGATTCGTGAGATAATTGATCCCATCACCAAAGAAGTACCTGGCACTTTTGAAAACGAACTAAATCGACTAGCTTTTGAGTCGGTTTGTGTGATAGGTCTAGACAAGCAGCTTGGTCTTATCCGAAGAAATCGTGATAATCCAGAGGCTAATAGGCTCTTCAAAAACATACGTTCTATGTTCGATGTCGCCTTTGAGATTGAATCCAACCCAATCTCCTGGAAACTATACAAGACGGCTAAGTTTAAAGAGTTGATGGCGATCTGCGATGACATTGTAGATATTCTAATGAGGCACATAAATGATACTTTTGCTGAGATTGAAAAGAAAGCCCTTTCCTCTCCTGAGGAAGAGGGAAAAAGCGTTCTCGAGATGTAGCTTCAACAATATGGCCGCTATCAACTGTCAACGTTCGGAAGTCCCTATTAAAAGACCCAGTACAATAAAAAAAAAATTAGTGACTCATTATTATTCAAAAGTTACAGGAGCTGTTGGTACGGCCGTAGACTCTTCCAAAAAAGAGAGGTCATCTGAGAAACGCTGCATAGCCGCCCTTTTTAAATAAATTATTCTACAAAAATTGTGTTTTACAGTCAATCACATGTGCAATAAACTTCTACCTTTGTAAACTCGATTTATTTTATATTTTTCCTGAAAAAAAAAATCACAATAAAGCCTATTTTTACGGCCTCTAGAGTGGCCTAACCCCTTAATAGTCCTTGTTTATTAAGTTCTTTAAGTCCGCAGCCATCATTCTTTATCAGCGTACCTACATATTCTACACTTTGAGATTTTTTTCGGTTCAGATGTGCTGTGGGCCAATGATTCTGGAAGCATGTTGAAAATGTATTCATTCTGCCGCACGCTTGAAATCTTGCACATATTTTGATATTCCTTGTAGTCTTTAATTTGGATTCTTGAGCTTCTTCTGACAATTCTCCAAGTGGTAGCAATTGATACTCAATTATGTTCTGACTACGAGCCAACATTTTCTGAAGAGTAGGTATGAGCTGTTTTTCTGGATATTTTTGCTTCAATAACTCTGATGTTTTCTTGGGATACTCCTCAAACTTGACAGTGTTAACCTTTTCCCTGCAATTCAAAACATTAAGTATTGTTTCAAGTCTCGTCATTATTTCGATATTGACTCCAGTTACGAGCTCTTGCTTCTGATTCTTGGAAAAATCTGATCGAAGTATCCCATCATTGGTATTTCCAAATCCTTGTTTTGGTCTATCGACATAGAGCCCATTCTCATCGCAAAAATGCTTTTGGATCTCTTGTTTTCTTGTTTTTTCTGCCTCCTTGATTTCCACAGATTCATCAATATCCTCTCCTTCTTGTCGAAGGATATATGCGAGTTTCAAAGCAACTGATTCTTGCTTGGAATGGAGAGATTCCATATTCCTAGTTATGTTCGTCGTCATTTGATTCATCTTGATAGTTTTTTTTTTGTTCTTCTGCATATGGGGAATGACCGCGTTGATTTTGAACCCGTTATTTCATTCAGAACCTTTCCGTCAATCATAGTTAAAAAGAATTCATGTCGAAGTACAATAGCAATTTGACTGATATCGTTGACTGCACTTTTTATGAGTTCTCTAGTTTCCTTTGCATATTGGACATTATGGGTCGGCAAAAATTAACTGATAATGGACGAGGGTTCCTCCAATGTTCACAATTTGGACTGTTGAGCCTCATAATCATGTTTGCATCCGTTCCATTATCTGGTGTATTGGTTGTAGGCACCTTGACCATATTATCCATCACAGCCCCACTTACTTCGTGATGTAAGAATTCTTGGAAGTTTTGTTTTTTTCTTAAATTAGCCCACGCTCAAGGGGTTAAAATGTTTGCACACAGCGCCGGCGAAGAAAAACCAGGGAGGAAAGAAAGAGAGGTACCGAGGTACGAGTCCTTTCGTTTTGAATGTTTGAAGGTTATAATGGTCAGGAAATAAAGAGCTCGGCACGGCATTCCATAAGCGAGATAAGTATGGCTTAGGAAACAATCATGATATTTCAATGTACGCCCTAAAGCGGGCTTGAGGGTAAACTGATGAGCATTCATAAAGCGTGACGGGTGTTACGGTTAACGGTTTAAATTGGAGAAATCCTACTGGCAAGTTCAATGGAGCACTGGTGGAAAAAATAGCGATAAAGCAACATGAGACAGGAGACTTTTCAATTGTAATTAATTCCCCTCACTTTTGCTCTTTAACATCCGCCTTGCAGTATGATCCATCTTGTCTTGAAGTTTCACTCTATCTGATATTTCCGTGATTTCATAATTTGCTGGAATGCCTCTTTTTGGCAACTGTTATAGATCTGTGGGATGGAAGAATATCTACGTTGTGTTTTCGCAGAGAATTTCTCAGAAATTTATATTTTTTGTTTTGACAGACCTAGATCCATAAACAGAGAAAACGCATTCTCCTAGCACTCCTTTTGTGGAGTAAAAATGTTTTCTTTTATTCTTTTGACTCGCAGTGGGCTTGCGGCATAGACTTGGTTGCATCGCCTGTTATGATCCTTATTATAAAGGTTATTTTTTTGTTAGGGTTATACAAATTCAATATGAAGTAAATTACTTAAAGTCAATGTTAATGTCAACGATGTAAGCTTTATCTAATAGATAATTTTCTGCCATTAGTGTCTACGTATGATATCGGGCATATGCGTGCCACGACTAGCTTCAATGAAGTGCAATCGTGAAGTCCAATAAATGTTGACTTCCAAATTGTCCTACGTATCTGGTTTATTGGCACAGACTAGTGACTTCACATACCCCCAAAGTATTAATCTAAAGCTGTGAGATCACAGGATTGTGGAGGCCAGTTCACAGGTCTGTTATGCGAAATTATGCGCTCAGCAAATGTTTCCCGCAATAAATTGATAGTGTCGCGCGCCATCTTGTTGAAACTAAAGCTCTGTCACGTCAATGCCATTCAACTGAGGAACGAAGGAGTCAGAAATCGTGTTTCTATAGCGCTCTCCACTGACGGTAACATTCTGGCCGGCATCGTCCTTAAAAAAATATAGGCCGTAAAATCTTTCACAAAGTGGATGGGCATAACTCCAATTACTTTGCACGATGGCCAGTCGACTCATTCGGATTCTCCTCAACGCTGCGCTCCACAACGGCAATAACTTCTTCTGTTCGCACTGTTTGTCATCTTTGGGGGTGGGTATTATCCACTAGAGTGTACGTGGTGCGAAAACGATTCATCGTGTTTCCGAATAACTTGCTCAGATGGACGATTATGTCGACTGTAAAATGGACGTAGTGCACGATAAGTTTGGCCAACCGAACCATGGTTTTCAAATTAAGTTTGCATAATTTGCACGCAAAACTTACTAACCACGGATCAATTTTCAACTGTCAAATTGGCAATCTGTAGAAATAGTGTTGCCACAAATTTCTTCTGTTCTTTCAGTATCGATATGGAGACAATTTTCCAATTATTTCCTGTTCTTTTCAAAATTTCTTCTCAATCTATGAGAAATTGATTGAAGATGCGCATGTCAAGTTCCGACACCTTTCCGCTTGACAAATTTTCATCGGATAGTTGGTAATCATTTTTTACGGCACACATAAACCCTTTTTTATTCGAGACTTTGACAAAAATTTCTAATACAATAAATTGTTATATGGAATGTCCGTTTATACTTTTTTAACTAATACGCTCTAATACTCGTACAACCATTTGCTTTAATGGTATAATTAATTTTTTGAATTTTGAATGACAATATTTTGAAACAAAACCAAAAACAAAACTCTCAAGCACAAAGAGGTGCATGTTCCCGCATCTGAGTTTTTAATTATACAGAGTGTCCCAGTTTAGGTTTTCGTCCTGATAGCTGAAGAATTCTGAAGTTATGGCAAACAAAAAATGGTATCGCAGGGGGGGGTCTATTTTCACCAACTTCCAAGTTATAGGCCGTTAAAGTGAGGAACCTCTGATTTCGAGGGAAAACTTCTTAAAAGGCCGTAGCTTTCTAACGGATGAATTAAGCTTAAGAAACCGTTGTACATGTTTTTGAAAGAGTATTTCAGTGTGCATAAAATACTAAAATTTCGTCGAGTTCGATTAATGCTAGCCAAAATTATGGCATTTTAAAGCTAACATTTTGGAAAATCGTTGGACCAATTTCATGGGCATGGTCAAAAACAGGATGATTTAATTCACCTCGATTGGTAATGGTGCGATTTGATGCCCTGTCAGTCGAAAGATTCCTTAATTACACGACTCTAACATGTTCATCCGATCCAGGTTTGGGTTAAGCGACTCTTCCTAGCAACCATTGTTGTGGTGACAAATTTGTCTCATGAATCCAAATCCCCGACAGTGATATTGGGTACTTTCCACTTTCATTTCACCCTTTTTTGGAGATGGAGAAAATACCCTTGTGACCATCCTTGGGAAACATATTGTTCGAATGCTGCCATCTGTCTAAAAAAGATAATGTTAGTAATAAGCTTATTTTGTACTATTGTTACTAGTGGTTGGCCTTAAAAAAGGCTTCTTCGTCGTTTCCGTCTGTAGGTAGAGGACATAGGCGCCTTGAATTTAATATTGCCTCAACTTCCACCCAGGCTCTCATCAATTCTTCAAAGGTAAGCGAGGTTGAATTGAACGTCTGCACTAGAATTCTCTTTATTGATTTCATCGTAGCTTCCCAAAGCCCACCATAGTTAGATGATCGCGGTGGAATATGATGAAACTGTACCATATGTGAAGAACACCAGGATGCTATTGTCTGCTGTCTTTGTTGGTCGATAAAGTCCCTCCGAAATTCTATCATAGAAGTTCGAGCACTAACTAAATTTATGCCATTTTCGTAGTATAAATGCTGACAAAATCCTAGCCTTTACATGAACCTTTGAAAGCTTGTTATAAAATTTGTAGGTGACATGTCTGACACCACTTCCAAATGAGTCACCTTTGTAACAAAACAGATACATACTACGGCATATGATTTGTCTGGCAAATTTCCTCGTATCCGACGAGTTGTCTGAGTGGGTTCTCAGAAGTCGACTACAGGTAACAGAAATGGTTTTTCATATTTAACAGGGGTTGCAGGCAGGTTCCCCATGATCTGCTCCTGAAGGTGCACATTGTAGCGAAACAGTGAACGCAGCTCGAAAGAACTTTCTGACCAATAACACCCAAACCATTTGAGGACAAATCGCAGCTGTGGAACCTGCGTAATAAAACTTTTTGTTCATCAACAATGGGTATTTGCTGTCATACGGCAGGTTCGCGTTCTTAAGGCGTTACATTTGCCAATCGCCGTTTCTCTGGGCTAGGAAAGCAATTGAGTAATAAGACCAGACATTGTCAAAGCCAAGATCTTGATGTGAAAGCTTTGGGCGCGTGAATTCGAATGGGACACACTTTTTCCCCAGGATGTCAACGATGAGTGCACCCTGTTCCATATAGAGCTTACGGCGATAGAAAAGCTTCGTATTCCGAGATGGACCCAGACAGGAATGGATGACAGCGACCTAGAAATACACGGATTTTGTCATGCGTCAGAAAAAGCTTTGACTTACCTGCGGGTGCTCGATGAGGACAACAAAATTTACATGCACCTTTTAATGTCGAAAACAAAAGTAGCTCCACTGAAATCAGTAATACTTCCCCGTCTAGAGTTATGCGGTGCTGTTTTGCTATACGAGACAGTCCGGGCTGTTGGATAATTGTAAGGTATACTCGTGACAGATTCGAAAATTACGTTGTGTTGGATCAAAGCACCTCCATCGAGATGGGAAACATTCGTGCGCAATCGAGTAGCTAAAGTGCAGAAGCTCACTTTACAAACATCGACAGCTGGAAGCACATTCCGTCCGAACAAAACCCAGCTGATATTGCGTCCCGGGGAGTTTTTCCAACTCAACAACTGCACATCGATATTTTTGAGTACCACATGGAACATTACGTTTCCTACCCAACCCAACAGTTTTGGAGCTGAAGAAGGAAGACAGACAGCGAAGGCAATATATACTCTAGGAGGGGGCGAACAAAGGTAATATAGAGGGACCTGGTCACGTATGGGTTGGTGAATTCTTTGGACCATCGTTTTACAAAACCTAGTGCAGAATTTTCTTTAAGGATTATCCCATCCATATGTAAACGGAAGTTGAGCTCCCTATCACACAAAATTCCGAGGTCGCGAAGAGATTCAACGGAGGAGATAGGTTGGTTGTGGAGAAGGTAGAGTCGGGGAGCAGATTGGTGCCGCTTATGTGAAAATGTGATGGATTGGCATTCGGAGATATAAATTTCCAAACAATTTTTGAGGCACCAGATCAAAAAACTATCAAAGGAGTCATGAGGAAAGGAAATAGTTTTGAAAAATTTGGTATCGTCGGCGTAAAGGGAGACGGACGAGTGTTTGATGATCCTATCGAGATCATTTATGGTTAATATAAAAAGAAGGGGACCGAGATGGCTGCGTTGAGGAACTCCAGAGTATTGAAGAGTATTAATAGATGAGAGATTTTATCGAAGGCTTTGCTAAAATTGGTTGCAACTACATCGACTTCGTTGCCGTCCTCTAGGGCAGAGATGGCAAAGGATATGAATTCAACGAGATTTTTGGGGGTTGACCTACCCTTTAGGCAGCCATGTTGTCTAGGGGAAATAAGTGATTTGCATTGGAAGCTTAGAGCTTCATACAAAATACTTTCGAGGAGTTTAGGTATATGGGAGAGTTTAGCGATTCGACGAGAGTTTGTTATTTCGTTCTTTGATCCTTTTTTGTGGATCGGGGTTATGAAGGATGTTTTCCAAACCTGAGGAAATTCTCTTTGTGAAAGGGATAGATGAAAGAGATCAGAAAGGGCAAGGGAAAGAGACGAAGAACATTTTTTAAGAAATATGGCAGGGAGGCCATCTGGACCGGGTGTAAATTTATTCGATATAAGAGGGGTCCAAGATGTGAGAGAGAAGTGGGCTATTGGAGAAGTTCAGTAGGTAACTGAAATAGGATGGATCTGGTACAAAGGAGTCGTTGGTGAAGGATTGTTTAAAAAAGCTGGCAAATAGGTTGGTAATGGTGAGTGGATCGGTTGATTACTTGTTGTTGAAAGAGAGGGAAGGAGCGTAACCATCGGACTTTCTTTTGTAGTTAACAAATTGGTAAAAGGACTTAGGGTCATTTATAAGGTTGACTTGCGCATTATTAAGGTAACGCTGGTAAAGGGAATCGTAAAGTTCGGTGAAATGAAGATAAGCACCAAGATAGTTGGAATAGTCAGAAAAGGATCTGGTACGCAGGAAAACAGCCCATAACTTGTTTCTCTTATTTCGTAAGGAATGAGGCTTGCGATTATACCAGGGAGGACTAGTAGATGATGTTTTAAGGCGGGAAAACGGAACGTAAAGGCTAAAAGAATTAAATATTTCTTTATAAAAAATGGATAAGGCATCATTTACACTTAGGTTGTGAAAGTTAAAGGGGGATCTGCTAAGATAGTCACTGATGTTCATATCACCCTCGAACAGAGACGCAATGTCTTGTGTCTTATTTTGTTCTATCACTGTTTCCACCACCAGTGGTCCACCAAAATTCCACCCCGTTAAACTTTTAACCGTAATACCCATCTCGCTATGAATGCCCATCAAGAACACTACCACCAATACTCCATCTGCAACTGGCTCTATTCTCAACAGTGTCTCTGTTAGCACTTCTTCGGTAAGCATGAAAGACTTCGTATCAATCCCTTCGGTCGGTGCCCATGACGCCAACAATGCGGGCGATACGGTTACAAATCAAATGCTCCTTGCAGAGATCATTAAACTCCAACAGATTGTTGCGGAAGCAATGTCAAAAATTAGTTCTCTCGAAGAGTCAAATTGTTCACTGAACCAAAAGGTTTTGTTTTTTGGAATCAAAGCTTAACATCATCGAGCAAAGAGAGTTACAATGCTATGTTGACATAGTTGGCATACCAGACGTCTCAAACAAAAATGTTAAGGAGAAAGTGTCAATTCTCCTTTCGGGTCTCACTGGAGCTGACTGCAACAACAATGATATAGCATCGTGTTTTGTTAAGAAAAGCGAATCACCATCCACCATAGTTTGCGTTAAGTTCTCAAATCTCGTGAGTAAGCAGTCTGTGATGAAAAAAATGCGTGAGGTGAAAAACATTTCTTCCTCTAACATTTACGGTGTTGCGCAACATGTTGATAACGCCAGTGGCAGCAGCAACCGCAACATCATCAACAGGATCTACATAAATGACTCCCTCACAGCGTATTCAAGATCATTATTAAGAAAGGCAATTGAACTCAAACATAATAATAAATTTAAGTTTGTTTGGGTCAGAAATGGTACTGTTCTCATTAGGAAAACGGAAGGCGAGAAAGCTATTATTATTCGTAATCTTGTGGACTTCTTCCAGTTTGAAACTTAAAAGTTTTTTTTTGTTTTGCGTTCGTATAATTGCTCATCATTTCAAATTTTGCTCAGAATCCTCAATATTTTGTGAATAAGAACTTACATGAACCTAATTGTCTCTGTATAGAATATCCAAACAATAATAGTACAGGCTTTTCAATAATTCATCAGAATATTCGTAGCCTAAGAACTAACTTTGATACATTTTTTACTCATCTTGCATCTCTTGAACACTTACCTGATCTAATATTTCTTTCTGAAATTTGGATTTTTGAATAAGAACTCTCGTGTTGCAGTATTTCGTAGAAATAACTTAAATGACTGTGAGAGTAAATTATGGAAAATGAATAGTGCCGATGTACTGAGTTTATTTTGTGAAATCTCTGGTGTACGTTACTGCTTCTATTGTGTTTATAGACTTCATAAATATTCAGTAGGTGTCTTCTTAGATGAATTCTTGAGTTTCTTAGAGATACAAACTTGTAAGAATGTTGTACTGTTGGGTGATTTTAATATAAATATTCTGTCTGATTCATTAGAAGTTGATAATTATTTATCACTTATGGCGTCACATGGTTTTGATTCTCTTTTGAATCAACCTACACGTCTAGACCATATACTCGTATTTCTAAGGCTTCACAGGTGCAATTTGATTGGTTATCAAATTATGACTTATGACCTGAGTATAACAGATTATCATTTAACTTGTATTCAGTTCGATCATAAAGAATGCAAGTCTAGAAACTCATCTCATTAAACTTTTGAGAGAATTGATTTCAATGACCTTAAGAGTAGACTTAATTTTGAATTTTGGGATGAAGTTTACAATTCAAGTGATCCGTCTCATGCTTTTGATAAATTTCTCAAAATATTACAGTTTCATCTATCATGCTGCACCAATCGTGTGAATAAAAAATGCAATGAGCTGAAGTGTCAGTTCAGTTTCAGTTCAGTTTATATGCATTTTTATTGTTTCACTTAATTTACTCTTACTTGCTAGACAAAAAACTGCTTAAAAGTTAGCTTAATTAACTTAAAATTATCTTATTCTAACTTACTGGCCCCATGCGGGCACTCTAAGTTAAACCTAACACTTAAATTATGCCTTTCGACGTATCTTACTACTATACTATACTATTTCTATTAATTATAATTAAAACTACGAAAACATTTTTTACAAAAAAACTTAGTAAGAGGACTGTTCTTTTTATTTTATTATAAAACTTAAAACTAAAATCCTACAAACTACCCACAAATAAATTTTAATCTACTTAACCTACTTACATACATCTAATACATACATATATACATATATATATACATAATATATATATACTTAATATATATACACATGTACATACATATATATATACATATATGTTGTTGTTTTTTTTTTTGATTTTTTATTTTTATTAATTTTTTTTTTTATATATATATTTTTTTTTCTTAAATCTAACTTACTCCTACTTAAAACTATGTAAGCCGGCCAACGCTAAAACAAAAATTAGGCGACCCACTTTGCTTCACATGAAGCTATCAAGTATTGGAGGAATTCGACGACGAAGCATCCTCGCCTTCATCAAGCCACCAAAATTGCTGGTGCTGCTGAGCAACATCCCTCCTGTCACGACTCCCTGCCGCCCTACTGAACCGGAGACGCTCCGCACTGCCATGTGCTACGTCTCTGTCGTAGTTGAGTCGCCTGTCCGCAGCTGTTCGAGCGACGTGGAAGATTAGCGGCACCGCCAATCTGTCCTGGATCAGACCTTTACTATCTAAGTAGAGGAACGCTTCTGGAGGAATAAAGCCGTCAAAGCGAACTCTCTCATGATACATATAATTAGGGTAGTAAGCCCCGGAGATCAGGTTGTTCGATGAGGTCATTGCTCTTGCAATGTGCCTTCGAGTCAACTTAATGACGAAATTGTCCACTCATATTAAGTTCGCCCTATTGTACAAGACCTCATTACGATAGAATTTTATGTACTCAGATCCTGGTGTTCTGTATAAGCGAAGACAAGCCCTCTCAAACACCCGAATCTTTTCCAACAAACTTGCTCTCACGTTGAACCACACGGGACACCCAAATACAAGCATGGGCCTGATAAGGGCCATGTAACAGATCACCTTCACCCTCGCATCGAGTTGGCTGTTATAAAACAGTCCCCTTGTAAGGGCAAAAGCACCTCTGGCTCTGGCCAGAGCAACATCTCTATGTTTGTTAAAATATAGATATTGATCTAGCCAGATCCCAAGGTATCTGACTACATTTCGACAAGCAAGTGGCTGTCCATGTTGTCCGACGATAGAGAACTTTCGCCAATTCTTTCTGGTATCCCTAGAGGCCCCAGACAAAGGCGTCCTAAACAGAATGGTTTCCGATTTCTGAAAGTTGATTTTCAACTTCCAGTCATCGCAATATCGTTTAATTTTATCGAAGTCACAAGAGTATATTAATGACCTCAATCCTGGGACCTGATCTGTACGCGATTAAGTCGTCTGCGTATGCTATGGCATGGTGAAGTGAACCTATCAGATCACTTGTGTAAATGTTGAATAGGATCGGGGAATTTACCGCACCTTGTTGCAGACCGTTTTTAATGTTAAATGTTCCAGCGGAAGTCACATCGCCATTCTTCACGATGAACTGTCTACTGGGGAGCATATCAAAGAGAATATACAGCAGTGGTTTACTAATGCCCAACCTGTCCAGTTTGAAAAAGAGTCCTTCTAACCATACGGTATCGAAGGCCTTTTCCAAGTCAATCAGGCAGGCACCACTGCACTGGTTCTTGCCTTTGTTCCATTGGATATCAGAAACCAGTTTCGACACAGCATGAATGATATCATGCCCCGCCTTGAAACCGAATTGATTATCCGGAACGATATGTTTGTCCTCAACCCACTTCGTCAGGACTCTATTGATCACCTTCTCGAAAACCTTGCTGATGTTTGGAAGTAGACTGATCGAGCGGAGATTCGCCGGATTGGAAGTATCTTTATCTCTTTTATGGATGGGATGTACCACCGCCGTTTTCCAATGCGCTGGATAATGTGCATTATTCATTGCATTGTTAAACAGGGTGGTATAAATGTTCACCGCTTCTAGTGGGAGATGTCGAAGCACAATGTTCGGTATTTCATCGGCTCCCACTGATTTCTTACTTCTAAGTGATTCGAAGATCGTTTGGAGCTCTTCCTTCGAAATGAACGGTGGTAATACCCTTTCGTTGGTGATGACATTATTTGCCATATTCTCGTCACTGAACTGGGTGAAACCCGAGCTCTCGAATCGCCAGTTCACTATTTCGTTTCGAAGGCAGAAATTGTGCACAAGGACTCGACTCTCCAGGTCGTGGTTCGGGCCAATGATGTCATTCGCCTTGTACACTTCCTGGAAAGTCGCTCCAATAGCCTCTACCTTCTCCTGCGGATCCTCAATCACAAAGAAGTTATCATCATCAACGGCCTCATTTGGATCGATGCCTGCTGCTATGAGTATGTGCTCGTTGTCCGTCGTTCGGGCGATTTTAAGACACGAAAGGTCGTTTTGATCTTTTCTCCGAAATATTTTATTTATTTGCGGGAACATATTCGGGTTGCTGGTTGGTAACCGGGCGCACTACCTCGGGGCTAATTGGAGCCCTATATGAATCCTGTCTTATTCTTTTCTATTTGTATGACTACACAACCGAAAGCCGAAACACGTCAATACTCTACGGAGCTCAATGAACGACTGATGAGCTGAAGTGTATTAAACCGTGGATGACTTTTCCCTTACTTAGGAAAATAAAAAAGAAAAATATGCTTTAGGTATTTTCGTGTGAAAAAGCATCCAAATAATAAAAACCTGAAGAAATACTACGAGAATGTGTGCAAGGAATTGAAAAGCGAAATACTCATCTGCAGAGATTCTTATTTTACAAGTAAACTATCCAAAAATATCGGAAATACAAAAAAAGGATGGGCAGTAGTAAATGAGATAGTGAACAGATCGACAAAGAATGATGAGTTTATTTTAAGACATAATAATGTTAACGTATCGGACCCTTTGCAAGTTGCCAACTTATTCAATGACTTTTTTACAAATTTGTGTTCCTCACATGAATTCTTAAATGTAAGTGTCCCTACTTCTCATCATGAACATTCATTTAATTCAGAGAGTATGGAATCGCAAACATTTTTATTCTGCGAATTTATAGGTGCTGAGATTCAAAAAATAATTATGTCACTTACGAGTAAATCATCAAATTCATCCTCTTTAGATTCAGTTTCCAGCTCTATTCTTAAGCAGATTTCATTTTTTGTTTCCGACGTCCTGTGCTACATTTTTAATCTTAGTGTTAAAAATTGTATTTTTCCTGAAACACTGAAAACAGCTGTGGTAATACCCCTGCACAAAAAAGGTAATACTCAGACCATAGATAATTATCGCCCTATATCTCTATTATTTGTATTTTCAAAAATTCTGGGAAAAGGTATGAAATCGAGAATTATTTCGTTTTTAAGTATGACGAATTTTTTCAACAATTGTCAATTTGGCTTTAGAAGTGGTATGTCGACAGAAACGGCCTTGCAGAAGCTCATTGGAGAAATTTATAATAGTTTAAATTTGTCCAAAAGGCATTTGACACAGTGGACCACTCTTTATTATTAAATAAACTGTACGAGGGCGGGTCAATAAGTCAGTGACTTTTGGATTAAAACACAGATTTTTTGATAAAAAAATAATTTTATTTTTCAACGTAGTCTCCCTTGAGCTCTATACACTTTGTCCAACGCTTCTCCAATTTTTTTATCCCTTCCAAAAAAAATGATTTGTCGAGGTCCTCAAAATAGCCCTTTGTTTGCGAGATGATTTCATCATTGGAGTCAAATCTTTTTCCACCAAGCCATTTCTTCAGGTTTGGGAACAAGAAGTAGTCGGTCGGAGCCAAATCTGGAGAATAGGGTGGATGAGGGAGCAATTCATAGCCCAATTCATGGATTTTTGCCATGGCAACTGCACATGTGTGCACCCTTGCATTGTCTTGGTGGAAAAGAACTTTTTTCTTGGCCAAATGAGGTCGTTTTTTTTTCAAATCGTCATTGAATCGGTCCAATAAGTTGGCATAATATTCCCCATTGATTGTTCTTCCCTTTTGAAGGTAGTCAATGTGGATTATCCCGCGTACATCCCAAAAAACAGTCGCCATAACTTTATTGGCTGACAAACCCACCTTGGCCTCCTTTGGCGCCGATTCACCCTTCGAAACCCACTGTTTTGACTGTTGTTTGTTCTCTGGTGTGTTGTGATGGATCCATGTTTCGTCCACGGTTGCAAAACGGCGCAAAAACTCCTCCATATTGCGATTAAACAACGCCAAACCTTCCTGTGAAGTTGTTACACGATTGCGTTTGTGGTCGACTGTGAGCAAACGCGGCACCCATCTTGCGGAAAGCTTTCTCATGCCCAAGTGATCATTCAAAATTGAAACCACTGAGCCATGCGAGATCCCTACGGCTTCCACAATCTCTCGCACTTTCACTCTTCGGTCGGCCAACACCATATCGTGAATTTTTTCGATTGTTTCGGGTGTAGAGACCTCAACTGGGCGTCCAGGACGTTCGGCATCTTCAGTGCTTGTACGGCCACAACGAAATTCAGTAAACCACTTTTTTACCATTGAAATCGATGGTGCAGAGTCCCCATAGTATTTATCAAGCTTAGCCTTGGTCTCGGTAATGGTTTTTTTTCGCAAGAAATAATGCTTAATAAGCACACGAAATTCACTTTTTTCCATTTTCTCCTCAAATTAGTGAGTAGTCTGATAAAAATAGCTGGATTTAGAGGCTTTGTTTTTAACTGGTTTGCTTCTTACCTAGCAAATCGAAAGCAGATGGTAAAAGTCAAAGAGTCTTTTAGCTCGTTGAAATTTATAAATATAGGTGTTCCACAAGGATCGATTTTGGGTCCTATTTTGTTTTTGATTTATGTTAACTCTCTGTTTAGTCAACCTTTCAAAGGAAAAATTTCTGCGTTTGCTGATGATACTGCTATATTCTATTCTCATAGCAATAATTTTAATATTTTTATGGATGTATGAGATGATGGTTCATTCATCATAAACTTGTAATTAGCATAAAAACTAAATTTATGTTTTTTTAATATCAGATGCACGGACTATCAAGATTTTTCGTTATCGTACCATAGCCCGAATTGTACACGTTTTACTTTAATCTGTTGTTAGCAGAATTCGATTAGTTTTGATCACATCACTAATTGTTGTGATTCCTGCTTCGATATTGAGTGTGTTCAACAATTTAAATATTTGGGTATTATTTTAGAGTTGGAAGGATCATACTAATTATTTGAAACAGTATGTGAATAGAGTAGTAAAACAGTTGTACCACTACAGCTAGTTTACAATGGTTTACTAAAATCGAAATTCCAGTATGGGTTATCCTGCTGGGATGGGGCTTATTATACGCACATCCAACCCTTTTTAATTATGCAGAAACATGCAGTCAGAATTATCTGCAAAGTGAATCATACAACGCATAGCTTAGAACTTTTTAGGAACCTCGAATTTCTTCCTTTAAGACATTCATACTGCTATAAAGTTTTAAAAATATTCTTTGAAAAATCTGGTTATTATCAGGTTAGAACATATGAAGATTATAACTTGCGTAATAACACCAGGAATTTTGTAGCAGTACTAGTAGTTAAAAAATCGCACTTTTCTAGGTTTTATTCTGTTGTCGTCTTTTTAACTTGCTTCCTCATAACATTAAATGCGAAAGAGTAAAAACAATGTTAAAAAATGTTTTTTTTTTTAATTACACGGATATTGAACAAACTTTTGAACCGTTAACTTAACCTATTTGCAACATCTGTTTGGATTTTTTGCTTTATTTCTTTTCTTCTTTGAAAAATATCCACAGAGTTTTTTCCCCATCAACATTTTGAATTTTGAATCTAATTTTGTACTATTTTATAAGTTTACATTCGTCACTTGTCCATCAGGCAACAGAATGGACTGCATTATTTCATTCCTGAATTGTTTTGTAATTATAATATTGTTATTTATAGTATAAGTGTGCAATGAAATAAACAAATAAATAAATAAAATTCTTTCCTAACCCATACAACTCGGTTATGGAATGCCCTACCGACCTTTCTATTTCCTAGTCGTTATAACTTGCAAACATTTAAGACCAATGTACATCGGTACCTCTCTTTTCTTCCTCCTTTAGTTTCCTTCCTTCGCTCGCGCTGTGTGCAAACATTTCAAGGGTATAATAGTACCTCCAGCGTGCGCTTATTATATAAAAAAGGAATTGCGTCGTTTTGAACACAGATTCATCCTTGACTGGCCTTGTAGGACCTAATAACTTATCAGAAAGTAAACCAATGCTCCAGTACGAGGAGAGTTCGATAACCACCTAAAATACAACGCAGTTAGTAGGCCACAAGCCCACAAGTTAGTAAGTATTTCAAATTGCGGAAAAACTTTACCAAGTTTCTAAAATACAAATAAGTAGAAGTATGAGTACTTCATATCTATAAATCCATTAGTTTCTTAGAATTAGCCTTTCCGTATAAGCGACATTAAACAATTCTACTTGCCTCACTATTTAGAGTAACTTAATTGCGCCTACGTGAAGGCCTACCATCTGCCTATACCTAATCCCTTTCAAATTTATGCATTGCAAACTCCTACGTACGACTGTGAGCACAGCCAAGCATCTAAACGTGTCTAGACTATTTTTCTAAGCGAAACACAATTTGATACTGCTCCGTCTTTGTTGTAACCGTTCGTCGCTGCTCTCATACAATCGCACCCCTATATACCCGACATACAACCTCCCCTTTCAAGGCGATCACATAAAAATTATCCGCATACGTATCCTACATCCAACCCTGAAATTTAATTCAATTAGTTTATTTGTCCTCTAGGTCCTTTGAAGAAGTGTGTATGTATGTATGAGCAACGCAACAAAAAAAAAAAACACATTTGAGTAGGGAAAAAAAATTACGTCAGTTAATTCTGCTGTCAACATTCACTGTCGATTAAGTAAGGAGGTCACGCAAGCAAAAAAATAAAAAGGAAAAAATATCCTCGTATATGGGAATGGAGAACCTTCTCTGCAATAAGTGGAATTCCTAAGACCCTACGACAATATACATACTGTAGACATACTCGTGCATATAGCTCTTCCTAGTCGTACTCGCACTCAGCCAGCTTAATTGTCATTAAATACGTCCTCAAATTTAATTGTTTGATGCTTTTATTCCAAAATAAATACACGAGAATTGTTCTTTATTCTGCCAAACGAGAACGACAGGATACATTGCTTGTCTTAATCTAAAGTTCTTAAAAGTTTCTAACTTCCGCTGCCAGCGTGAGTCGCTTCAGCCAGCATCCTCAAAACAGTGTTAACTGACGTTGTCGGTTGTGTCTAGTTGTAGAGAAAAGCAAATTGCAATGGATTCAGATATGAACGCGTCTCTGCATCCCTGTCGATTCTTCTTCGTTCGTTTTTATTTCCCCGTCTTTGGTATTTTGGTTTTTTGGTCCTTTGCGGATATTTCCTACGATTTTGATTCAAGGGATTTCGCCTGCGATTTTTGGTGCCACGCCGCTTAACCGGCTTCCTTCGCAACTTATTTTTTCGCTTGTTATTCTTTTTCTTTTTGTTTTGTTGCTTATTTTTAAGCTTCTTCTTGGATGGTTTCCGACGGCGATTTCTGTTGGGTTGTTTCTTCTTTTTCTTGAGTGGCTTTTCCTCCTCCTCTGGTCTTTGTGGAATTGGCCAATTTGGTTTTCTACGTCTCACAGGTGATCCAGGCTGAAAGAAGCTATTGCAGTCCACATCACTGTACACGACTATGGAGCCATATCGACACATGGTAACTCCTTCATTCTCATCTGGTTCCTGCCTTGATTCAATCGATCCCATTTCTTGGGAGTCTGCCAACTCAAAAATGTCTCCAGATCTCGTAATGAATCCTCTGACCTTATCATTATTTTGCCTTGGTTGGATAACACCATTAGTTGTGCTGTTGCTGGGAACATCTTGCATAAATAAATCATCGGGGAATGTTGTTGTCACCCTTACTGCGGATGTTTCAGCTGAAAATCAATCGAAATATATGTACGTCCTACGCCTTGGCCAATATTTAAAAAAATTTACCGCTCACCCTTGACAAGACTTCAACCAACCAAACTACGGCCACACCATAGAATATTCTCATCTTTACACCCGGTTATCTCTAAAGCCACTAAATCCAAGTCAAAGTGGATAAAGTTCTTATATAGCTTTGCGAAAATCTATGCGAATGCGAGTGATAACAAAACCGCTGATGAATCGACAAGAGGTCAAACGAAGCTTTACATGGGTCATCATCAACGGAAAAATCTGCCCAAAATAAACCATAAATTTGTCGGGAGTTCATAAAACGGTCAAAGATTGTTGCTTTGAACCAGTGTCCCCTTAGAGAAAGTAATTTATGCGAGTGTTTTGTTGCCTTTCGCTGGGCTTAGCATATTGATCATAGGTTTTTGGAATTTTTAGAAATCTGCTCAAAAACACAAGGAACACACAATAAGTTTGGAATTAGCAAAAAAATAGGCCATGCTCTTTGGTGACACCGAACTCAATTTGCATATCTAACTGGCTAAATGAATTATTTTATGAGAAATTTTAATTTGCATTGTGTAGATAGCTATTATACGGGTACATTAATTAAACCGAGTTTTATTTCAGTGGATGGTGTTTCATTTAATCGGAAGTGAGTCAGTTGGAGCAGATGGGGATACCAACAGATTGGTGTCCGTGGTTTTTGCCACTGAAGATAGAGCATAAATATCATCTGCATGCCTGTAGGTTCCACGTGCTAATTTTTTGGATTTAAAAATGGAAAAATGCTATTAACACCTCCACATACTTCTATTCTATAATTTACGAGTATGTAACTAAGTGTAGGAGGAAACATGACATGCGATAAATAAACCTTTTGATAGGATGCAACGCCAACGCTCATCAGTAGACATTAAGGTAGTTCTGGCATTTATACCAGCGCTGAGTTTCTAATTGAGTTTATTGTAAGACATAACCTAATCATACACTATCGCCACTGAACTTCATAGCCAAAACCCGACTTGAAAAACACCGGCCCACATTCTGTATGATTTCAGGGAAACAGAAAGGATAACTTGAAATATTTTCACAGAGTCTGTCAGCAAACGTTGATGGAAAAAACATCTCAGGTGACCTTATCAGTTTAGACAGAGTGGTAAATGTTTCTATTTTTTTGGCTTTAATGTGAACTTCAAAAAAGTTCATCCAAACAGCAGTGGCAAGAGGAACAGACAAAACTCATGGAGGAATAGGGAACATAAGACAAGTGAAAAAACGGCAAAAAGACTGTTTAGAATAGCAACCACTCAAATATGTTACTCGTACATAAATTGACTGGCGACTTTACAAATGCAGTCCGAAAATTCTTTTAAAAGAAATTCCTGGCAGAACTTTGGCAAGGACGATATGGTATGATGTGGTAATACGAGGGTAGAGCATAGGCCATTTTAGTTAGTTAATTAAGACAATTATTTCAAGCCAATTTAGGCACGGCCAGTAATCCGTGTCTACCAGATTGACATATAGGATCACTAGATGGGATATGAGTTTGCTTATCAGCTATGTATACCACCTTGATCAAAAAGTTCCCGACCACACCAACCGTGTGGCGCTCCCATTATTCCGATTTGAGTTCTGTTTTTTTGTTAAGTTGGTAAATCTGTTGTTGACATTCCCTCTAAATCTTAGCGTCATAGCTTGACATTTACAAAAGTTACGTAGCCAAGAGTACATCTATCTCTGTGTGTGTTGGCGATTTTTTACGAGTACAATTTTAGAAACGGATTTCAATTTGCAACAACGAACTTGTACGAGTATTAAATTTTGCGTAAAAAACTGACTTAATGGTGCGCGAACGTTGGAAATATTGGAAAAGTGTTTCGGCAACGATTCTCTAAAGAAAACCGTCGTTTACCAGTGGCACGAGCGGTTCAAAAGTGGTCGTGAGCCAATCGAAGATGATGAACGCAGTGGCAGACCATCAACATCGAAAACCGACAAAAACATTGATGAAGTACGAGTAAAAGAAATGTTGGTCAATAACCGCAAATTAACCATCAGAGAGATAGCGGAGGACTTGAACATTGCCTATGTTTCCGTCCAAGTAGCAAAGTTGGTGCCAAAAGACTTCAATTTGATGCAAAAAAGAGACCGTGTTGACGTCGCAAAAGAGATGATTTGCGAGGTTGAATCCAATCCCACATTCATCAAAAGGACCATTACTGGAGACGAGACGAGACAACACGCAATCCAGACATCAGGCAAGTGAATGGCGTTCACCAAATGAGCCGAGACCAAAAAAACCACGTCGTTTTCAGTCAAAAAAGACGGAAATGCTCACGGTTTTCATGGATTTCAACGGTGTAGTGCATCATGAATTTTTGCCAGTAACAAAAGACAGTAAACAAAGACGTTATGAGGCGTTTGCGCGAAGCAATTCGCCGAAAGAGACCAGAATTGAGAGCAGAAAACTCGTGGATTTTGCACCATGATAAGGCACCGTCGCACAGTGCCATCATTATTCGTAATTTTTTTGAAGAAAAATGCAACAAATACCATCCAACAGTAACGGAATTCATCTGATTTCTCTCCCTGTGACTTCTTTCTGTTCAATCGAGTTAAAAAACCACTACGGGGACGGGGAACGCGTTTCAGCAGCCGAGAGGAAGTAATGGAAAAATCGCAGGAAGCAGGAATGGACATACCGAAAACCGAATATAAAAAATTTTTTCGAGGATTGGATCAAGCGCTGGCATAAGTGTGTTGCAGTCGATGGGGATTACTTGGAAGGGGACAATATAGATTTAGGTGAATAAACTTGTATTTTTAATTTTCTGAATAAATTCCGGAAAAATAAATTCAAGGTGGTACGGCAATGGCTTACGAATGCCCAACCTGTCAAACTTGAAGAAGAGTCCCTCTAACCATACGGTATCGAAGGCCTTTTCCAAGTCAATCAGGCAGGCACCAGTGCACTGGTTCTTGCCTTTGTTGAATTGGATATCAGAAACCAGTTTAGACGCAGCATGAATGATATCATGCCCCGCCTTGAAACCGAATTGATTATCCGGAACTATATGTTTGTCCTCAACCCACTTAGTCAGGACTCTATTGATCACCTTCTCGAAAACTTTACTGATGTTTGGAGGAAGACTGATCGAGCGGAGATTCGCCGGACTGGAAGTATCTTTATTCCTTTTGGGAATGGGATGTACCACCGCAGTTTTCCAATGCGCTGGATAATGTGCATTATTCATTGCATTATTAAACAGGGTGGTGTAGATGTCCACCGCTTCTAGAGGAAGATGTCGAAGCACGATGTTTGGAATACCATCGGTCCCCACTGATTTCTTACTTCTAAGCGATTCGAAGATCGTTTGGAGCTCTTCCTTCGAAACGAACGTTGGTTGTATCCTTTCGTTGGTGATGACATTATTTGCCATATTCTCGTCACTGAACTGGGTGAAACCCAAGCTCTCGAATCGCCAATTCGCAATTTCATTTCGAAGGCAGGAATTGTGCACATGGACTCGACTCTCCAGTTCGTTGCTGGTGTTTACAGCCCGAATTTTATTGTTCCAATACAAACTTACAGAGTTTCTGTAATTGTCCTTTATTAATGTTTGGAGGTTTTTAATCGACGACTTCAGTGTCATAATCTCCGGGTTATGTCTGTCTGTAAACTGTCTGTACAAGGTTTTTAGTCTTGACAGCAGTTTACTTTTATGTCGGTGCAATGCAACAGTAGTTGCGTTGCGGAATAAGTATTCGTAGTCAGTGTGTTGATACCAAGGTATCGTTTTGTCCATTGTTCGTTTGATTGTCTCGTCCATTAGTCTAAGATATCTGTCAATCTCCTCGTTTGACAGATTTCTGTTGGACGGTGGATAGAGCGAATTCGAGTAGAGTGCTCTCGTCAGTGTTCTGGTGAAGTGTGTCCAGCGCACCCAACTATAATTGTGGGAATGCCTTTGCACAAACTCATCCAATTCCGCAATTTCGTTGTGAAGAGTTATTTCGGTGCTGAGACCGCAATGGTCACTGTCATACACGAAAGTGCGTAGACAGTTTGTAGTTTGTTGGTTAGTGCACGTCAGTTGTATTCGTGAATCGAAGAGCAGGAGATCCAGATAGGACCCGTGTCTGGGAAACGACGGATTATCCGTCGCCTTAAGCCCGAGTCGATACATCACACTGTGTTGACCCCACCAATTGAATAGTAGGTTCCCTCTAGTGTTTGGTATATTATTTCCCCAATCACTATGTTTGGCGTTGAAATATCCGCCGATAATAAAATAGTTATCTTCCAATTCCAGCCTCAGGAATCGAAAAAGTATCTCGAGCTCTGACACCAGTGCTCCTACCAATTACGCTTCTCTGGACTGCTGGGGCTGCTGGTGCTGCTGGTGCTGCTTTAGCTGCTGGGGCTGCTAGGGCTGCTGCACTCAATTGTGGAGACATCTCGTCGGTCATGCGAAAACCTTACCAAGGCCATTGTATTAAAACCATGCAAAATTTAAAATTTAACAAAAACTTTTTTTTATTCAAAACTCTATTCGATTCCATAATTTTTAATTTTGAGTTATAGAGGGTTAAACAAAAAATTGTAATACCACCTTGAGCTCACCATTCACCTTTGATGAATGGCGACTTTACTTACTTCTTCTTTTTGGTCCCTATAAAATAATGAGCCGAAATATTGCTGTCTGGACAGCAGCTGCAACATGTTTTTTTTTAGATACGTTTTGTCGATACAAAATCATTCTTGAAGTGATTTTAGTAACGTGTAGATCGTGTTGTTAAAACAAAGTGAACGTTTTTTTTAAAGTTTAATTATACGGTAAGTGGACAGTCATTTATTTATTTATTTATTTAGAAAATGAGTCAATAAAATTGAGACAAGAGCAAACAGCACATCAGACGTCTTATTCCAAGAGGAAAGCAGTTTAGCAGTCCACAATAAAATCAGTTTGGACTGTTTTTTTTTTATTGTAAATATTTATGTTATAAACTGTAATTTTTGTGTTATTCTTAAAATAATAAATGTTAGCAAATATAAAATTTAAACAAAAAAAAATTGTTTTTATTTATTTAAAGTTAAATTATAGGAATATGTATTCTTTTTGCTTCGACTGTGCCTTAACGAGATCTTAGAGTGTCGCATTCTACTTTCTCTTTTTTCGAAGGGTGAAAGTTGTGCTTCCTTACAATCTGGTTTTAAGTGCTTAAATTTGCCTACGTACTACAAGTACAATAATCTGTCCATAAGCGCTTACGTCTGCCTTTCCAAGAAGCGCTGAAGAAGTGCTTCGCAGGAAGTTGTCCGTAAGCGTTTACGTCTACCTTTCCAAGAAGCGCTGAAGAAGTGCTTCGCAGGAAGTTGTCCGTAAGCGTTTACGTCTGCCTTTCCGGGAAGCGCTGAGCAAGTGTTTCGCAGGAATCTGTCAGTAGGCGCAGACATCAATAATAAAAACGAAACAGAGTGTATACAGTTCGTAAGCGCTCTTTTTTCCGCTGGGAAGGTTCAGAGTGAAGTGGGCATTTCAGTTGAGTTAAGGATGCTACTTGTTATATAGGTAAACAATAATCAAAATATCATCAAGGACCCAAATGGCCATTACATGTTAACTCCTGCTTACAAAATATTCCCTTATCCCCAAGCATCAATCAATTGAAAATTTACATATGTATTCGTTGGAAACGCAATTCTTCACCGTAAATCCATTTGCTAAGCCACGTATTTCGAGATTCGAAATGCAAGGATTCTTTTCTGTTTTTGACTAACATACAAGGCTCCTGCCTTCAAATTTCCCATAGAATCTCAGCTATTTTTGTTGACAAATGACAATGTGTGTAGAGAGTGTGCATAGGTTAATTTACTCGTTCTACTACCCTTTAGTCTAGAGTGATTTACTTTCATGGAAATTCCTAGTCGTCCTTGCCAGATCATCTTAATATTCACCATGAAGCAATCAAAATCACTTCGTGTGTAAGGGGATCAAGAAAAACGTGAACTAATTGTTGTGCGTGATTTGTACTCTGAAGCTAGCAGTGATAAAGGGGACAGATTACATGGGGAATTAGAGGACATTTTGTGAATGGCAATGCGAAAGGAATAGTTTGTTTGTTAAGGGTCACCTTTGTTTACGTGAGAAGGGCAGAGGTAAATTAACAAATTCAAGATACAAATTATGTTGTGAAAATTTGGAGATACCCTTAATTTCGATTGAAAGCGGAGTATGTTAACATACGGATGTAAACCCTTTTTTAAGTGATTTAAAAATGAACACATTTGTATCTGCTCGGTTGAGATTCAATCTCCATAAACCTACAACTTGGTTAGGTAATAGATTCTTGTATATAGTTGTGCTTGTGCTACTTCTGAGTCAAGTTAGACCTGGTGAATGGGTGTATTGCTGACGAAAGTTTCAAGAAAAGGTGTATTCTCTAAGCGCGGCTTTGTTTTTGGGTGTCATGCGCTTACAGTTGGCACTGACTGGGGTGAACCTAGCTATGTGCAGTGCTGCAATTATGACTACAAATTTTCGTTGCTTATATTTAAACTTTCCATGTATTGAGCAAGAGGAATAAAGCAACAAAAAAAAGACTTCGTCGGAAATTTCTATCCTTTCGAATGACCATGTACGGTGGATAAATTTACGCCACCGAATCTATATAGACGTGAACAGTCAGCATGGCAGATACGAGTACTTCATATCAGTTACTTCAAAGAATTTGGCACCTTCTATTTTATTTAGGCTTTTCAAAATTAGCATGGTGCAGATATTGGGTGACAAATTCTTAATGCGTTAACAGAACCTCTCATTATGGGTTATTGACTGCGAAATATCACCAAAGGACGCAACCCCTGCAACGAATGTGTCAGGCTCTCCAGTTTTGAGTTCTGCCATTAATATAAACGCACCAATGTTTCGAGGCAACTAAGAGTTGACGATCCTTCAAAAAGAACAAAAGGCGAACGCATAGATTAGATTAGGCAAATAGGAGGTTACAAAACAGCAGTGGTTGATACAAAGAATGAAAACAGTGCCTATTTGGGTATAGATTCATTTTAAGCAGCAGACTAAGGGAAGACATTTTGAGTTTTCGTAAGTAAATAACACAATCCATAGTGTAACAATGTAGCAATCCATATTAAGGCTAAATTCGCCACCATCAGCCTAATATTTGGTCGTGCTCTCACAAAATAGAAAGATGATGTTTCTCAGCTAGGTACAAGTATAATATCAAATGGTCTTAGGTGATTTTGACGCAAAAAAAGGAATGAGGACGTATATTACCTTACATAGCTTACACGACATCACGACAGGAAACGAATTAAGGTTAACTAACTTTACGGCGGGGTCGAATATATCCGTACCCACACGGTTTCCTTATCAAACGTCCGAAGGATCCGGGCTCTTAATATAATCTCGAACCAGTACTTAATTGTAGTAAAGGTATGTACGTCAGACAACATAACAACGGGCAAACCCTGTTAAAAGAAATAACTTTGAATGGCTACGATCGTAACACCAGAAAATTTGCTGATCAGTTAGTTCTCAACAGCTGGACATCAATCGAAATCGTTTTCTGAAGACCAGTGACATCGATGCCAAGAAACCGTCAAAAACGCTGGATATACATTCACATGTACCTAACATGACAACTCGCGTAGGAAGCGGTGCTAAATGGAGGACGAGAGTACCATATGCCTACGAGTAGAGTCGGTGTTTGTGTTTACTGTGTTTGTTTTTACGAGTAATTAGGACCAGGGAATTCAGAGTGGACGCAGCAAATATACGCGGGCTAAAAAGTAATCAATTTTCTACGTACGTCCACGTCTGTAGAGCTATTTTGGCACTTAGTCAAACACAGGTAGATCACAGCCCACACCTCTCAGAACACTCAGATTTGAAGCTACCTGGCTACGAACTAAAGCCATTATTCTTCTCCCACTGCGGTCTCGCCATTTACGTGCATATTTATGTAGCTTACCAAACTCCACCACAATGTGATCCATGTTCCAATCCGGAATTCAATTCCATGCGGTTAAATTCCACCTAGGTAAGCAAATTATCCACTACTGCTTTATTTACAAAAACCTCATATTGGATAGCACTTCGACCATTAACGAGTTTGATGCGCCGTCTGACTCCAAACAAAGGATTGTATCCCTATATCCTCATCCGGAAATCGTGGTTACGGGCGATTTGAATATACGCAATTCTGGCTGGCTTCGACATTCTGGACAGACAACACCCGAAGGACGGTGTGTTGAGATCTTCGCTGCGGAAAATATCTTGACCCAGCTTGTAAATGAGCCAACACGAATACCAGACGTTGACAGTCATACCGCCAACAACCTGAACTTGTTTTTAATTTCTCACCCTGATAAGTACTCCCTAGATGTGCTCTCCCTCTAGGGTCGTCGGATCACTGTATTATATCAGTTAATTTCTCGTATACTGACCGCACAGTTAGAGAAAAGGTTCCTAAAAGAACCGTACGGCAACACGAGAAAGTCAACTGGACCGGACTTAACACCTTCTTTATGAATTTTAGCTGGTCATTATGTTTCCTCGATAACGATGTGGATGCCGCTGCTGAATGATCTCTTTGGAATGAGATCCTTTATCCCTCATCGGATGTAGAGTTTCAAACCAAAAGAAAAAACATGGTACGACTCGAGCTGTAAAGAGACTGTCAGGGTTAGCGAAATCTTTTTCTCGTCCTTCAAGATCAACTCGACAGAGGAAAACCGAAAAAAGTTTAAACGAGCTAGGAATCACTGCAATGCCTTTCTCAAGCAGAGGCAAAAAGTACTACAATGTCCCAAAGATAGTAACAATTTTTGATCATTCGTCAAAAATATTAAAAATTCTGCCTCATCCTCCATCCCAACGCTCATTAAAATGACATTCCAACTATCAGCTGTTTAGACAAGGCCAATCTGATTGCTGCACATATTGCAGCCAGCTCAACACTTCCAGATTGTGCTTTGTACCCGTCTTAATTTGAGTGCGGTGAATCTTCTATGGGACGAATCCACATTCGCACTCGTGTAGTCCAGATGGTATATCTGCCCTTCTACTGAAGGGGTGTACTTCTACGATGGCAAAAACCACTGCGTAAGCTCGTAAGGACTATCATCGAGCAGATGGAAAACTGCATTTGTTCAGCCTGTCCCTAAAAAAGGCAAATCTTCTTCTCTATCCTCCTACAGACCCATTGTGCTTACATCCATTCTTTCCAAGGTCATAGAAACACTGATAAACCGTCAGATCATGACATATCTCGAAACACGAAAACTTTTCAATGGCCGGCAATATGGTTTTCGTAGCAACAAGCACAGTGGTGATTGGATGGCATGTCCACTGAAAAGTGGGACCAAAGCATACTCGTACATCAATCTAGCGAAATAAAAATTATTATTATTATTATTATTATTATCAAGGAA
Organism: Volucella zonaria; assembly: GCA_963966105.1. Lineage (NCBI taxonomy): Eukaryota > Metazoa > Arthropoda > Insecta > Diptera > Syrphidae > Volucella > Volucella zonaria. The sequence continues at coordinate 197,923,486 of OZ014532.1, read as the reverse complement.
ACGATACAAATTAATTCGTAGGGTCCGGGATTTAACGCCGGGGTACTATGCCCATGTGGCGCGTTTTGCCAACAGCACGCGGAGTACTGAGTTCCCACGTTGCCGTTGATATTTCTAAGGCATTCGACAGAGTTTGGCATCAGGCTCTTTTGGCGAAAATGAAACTACCTTTTTTTTTTTTATTTATTTATTTCTTTATTTCTTGATAAATTATAAATATGCATTGAAAATTATAATACTTCAGTTACTTATTTAACTAAGAAATAGTTATGTACAATCTGTCGCCTATAACAAGTGGCGAAAGTACTTATAAAATTAAAAAAAAAAAATTTTAATTAAACAATAATAATAAAAAAAAAACTATTGATGGGGATAATACAATGCGAAAAAATTTATGTTTTCTTCCTCTCACATCTAAGGTTTTCTGGTAAAGAATTATAAAGTCGAGGAGCGGTAATAAAATAGAAAGTGTGTTTTGAAAATAGTTGGAGTAGTTACGAAGTTTCTTGTGTTGACGCGCAAATTATGACTTTCATGAAATCTAACATCGTAAAAACCGGAATTTTCGAAAAATATTCTTAAAACTTTATAACAATAGAGATGTGTTAATGGAAGAATTGCTAAACATTTGAACAACTCGAAACTAGGTGTCCTACGATCGACTTTAGCCATTATTCTAATAACATGTTTTTGTTTAGATAACAAAGGCTCTATCTTACTTATTAAAATAGGCGCCACCCCGGCAAGAGATACCAAACTGCAACTTTGATTTAAATAAACCATTGTATACCTTTTTTAAAACATTAAGATCGCAGTAGAGCTTGAGATGGTACATTTGACTATCAACCCTATAAAAATAATGCTTTAGATAAAGAGTGTGATCATTATTGGAATGAAGCTTATTGTCTAATATGATGCCCAGATATTTAAAGCTGTCGACACATTCAATTCTAAAGCAATCCTTGCCACAATTTATATTTTCATCACAAGGCATAACACCAGGGGCAGTTTGGTCATTTAGACGGAAACGTAGGCAATTTGGTGAGTGATAATAAAGTGGCAAGTCATCACAAGTTACACCCTTGATATTGAATTCCATAAACTTAGTCTTACTACTAATTACCAGCTTATACTCCTTGAACCATCGTCGTAGTATATCTAGGTCATGATTAACATCCAAAAATAAATTTAAATAGTTGTTGCTTGAATACGATAATGCAGTATTGTCAGCAAAAGCTGTGATTTTGCCCTTAAATGGTTGGATAAATAAGGAATTAACATATTAGAAATAATGTCGGACCCAAGACTGAAACTTGCGGAACTCCGATATTTAAATTTTTTTTAGAACTCAACGCATTTTTGACTCTTACAATTTGCTTACGATTCGAGAGATGGGAAGTAAACCAGTCGTGAATAAAACCTCTGAAACCCGCATTTAAGAGTTTATTTAAAAGCAAGTTATGATTCACCATATCAAATGCCTTGGTTATATCAATGAATAGGCTAGAAGAAATTTGGGAGGTATTCAGACGTATAAATTTCCCCAATCAGTTTTAATAATGCAGTTCCAGTAGATTTGTCGCTTCTGAAACCGAACTGATGCTCGCTAAAAGTGTGAGTTCCATCGGAGAAAGAAAGCATTCTAGACTTAATACCTCTTTCAAAAACCTTGGAAAAGACAGATAAGAGTGAGATAGGATGATAATTGTTTAAGACGATAGTATCACATTTTTTGTGAAGTGGTATCACTATCGCTGTTTTCAAGGAGTCGGGCAAAATACCTTTATATACACAACTATTTAAAAATGAAACATAGAACATCGGAGATTTGAAAAGATATGTTTTTTAGCACCCTGCTTGAGATGTTGTCAAACGAAGTTGAATTTGAACTTTTGATTGAAGCTATTATTTTTTGTATTTCACGTGGAGTAAACTCTTCGAAGAAAAAACTTTCAGGCTGAAAATTGCTTTCTACTATACTATGGACACAATAAGAGGTTGAACTAGCATGAGACATACTAGGACAAGAACCCACTTTGGAAAAGAAATTGTTAAACACGTTAGCAACTTCTAATGGCTCAGAAATACAATAATAGAATTGTTATTGTTTAGAATAATGTCTATGCTAGGTAAATTTTTGCTTAGAATCTCAGAAAATACCTGCCATTCTGTTTTAGGGTTACCAATATTTTTAGCTAATTTGTTGCTGTTGTAATTGTTTCTACAGATTGGTATTTCTGTTTTTACTTCTCGACAAATTTTGATGTAATATTTCTTTAGTCTAGTATTATTTGGGTGTTTTTTAAGGAGTAAACAGAATCGTTTTTTCCTTTGGATTTTTTCCAAAAGTGAGATAGACATCCATTGTTTCAGACAATTTAATTTGTTGTCTACTATATTTTTTCTCTGAAGACAGATCGATATATAGTGCTGTAATTTATTAAGAAACACAACAAATGCTAAAGATGGATTAACAGATGCGTAAACATCAGCCCAAAATTCAAAGTTTAGATGAGTTCTTAAGGCGGTAAAATCTATTTTGGTGGATTCTCTGACTTCAGATTTACTTAAATGGGTGATTTGAGAATTCAGTTAAATACAAGTCAAACTATGATCAGTAATTCTTAAGTCATATAACATTGTTTTGTAGTCCACTCGACAGTTCCTGTGCAGTCTTATTTAAATATGGTCTAAACAAGAATTATAACGCGTAGGTTGATTTAACACGGACATAAAACCAAACGAATACAAGGTAATCCTTTCGGGACGTTCAATTTAAGTTGTCTTGGATGGTTTCAAGTCTGATATTCACAAAATAAATGCTGGTGAGCCCCAGGGCTCCGTTCTATCTTCGTCACTCCTTTAATTTTTATCAATGATCTCTTGACTGTCGCTCCTAATCCAATATATTCCTTTGCTAACGACAGTACTCTCTGCTTTTCATATTCATTCCCGGACACACGTCCCTGCTCTTCGGCTGCTGTAGAACGGGAACGGCAGCGTAGGTTAAGTTCATTAAATTCTGATATTAACAGCATAACCAATTTGGGAACTATCAACAGGGTGGAATTTAATGTTTCCAAAACTCAATGCTGTCTGCTGTTATTAAAACGAAATTTAAACACCCAGCCATTATTCATGAATGGCGATTGCATCGTCGAAACCGATAAACTTTCCATTCTCGGTATATGTATCAATGACAACTTACGTTGGAATGACCCCATATTCGATGTCGTCAAACATGCTGCAAAATATCTAGATTTCCTCAAGCGATGTAAGAAATACTTTTACCCTTCTAATCTGCGCTCATTATATAATGCATTCATTCGCCCAAGATTGGAGTACAATGCCCACATCTTCTAGGATGCGCCCAAATTACAAGGCACACATCTTGTCAGTTGCGTTTAAAACATCTCTGCACCTTCTAAACAAGATTCAAAACCGTACGATAAAACTCATAGGTGAGCTAATATCACCCATTCAATGAACACCCTCGAATACCGATGAAATGTCTCGTGTCTCACATTGTTTTCCACTGGAAATCGCCAGTAGCATTCCGAACCTTCAAACCTTCAACCGTATTACCCGTTCCGCTATAAATGCTCATCAGTATACCCTCACACCTACTTTCGGACGTACGTTCCTAAGCCGATCAATT